>OY728119.1:641491252-642116252 GCA_963277665.1 Viscum album
TGGTCCCGTGTTTCGAACATGGTCAATGGTTGACCCTCATTTGTTGTCCCCATTTCAGGAGAACGCAGTAAGGATATCGTTTCTCCTCCACGATTAAAGATTATCCTTTATTGTCATGTCATCCCTACAGTGTTTCGAATCCTTGGCTTCATGATCCACACTTCCCATTTCCATCTGTTCAGACCGATTTCAATGCCCCTGGCATTGCACCGTTCGTGCATAAGAGCACGCTAAAGAAACAGTAATTCAGTTGTTCTAAGAACCTCCTTCTCTGGCCAGGCCTCTCCCACCTTCCAGAAATCCAGACTGGTTATCCAAACCCTGGATGCCAAAAGCTTGTTTTCCACTCCCATGTTGGGAGGGACGATGAGGCAACTATCTCCTATTTCTCACATCGGTCTTGACCCACGCGAGCTTGGGGAATTGTCACCGGACGTCCCACCAACATTATAGGGATGTAATGAACCAATGAAAATAGTGGAAATCATTCATTCTACGGTATTCAAAAGAATAAAAACTTTGATGTGCGAAAGTACCATTAAAAGGTTTGTAATTTGTTGTAATACCCGGGGGTCGACTCCCCCCATGGATGGGTTGACCCCGTCAAAAGAACGTTGCAACTCCGTCACCCTTCAGATTGTGGAGTCTAAGACTTGCTGCCACCGACTCAACTCCCGCTCCTCCTCTACAGCGGCGGGGCGCAGTTTGTCAGCCTTGGCTCTGGCCTTTTCTATGCCAGCCTGAATGGAAGCCATCTTTCCAGAAGCCTGCCTCATATGCTCTTCTACCTCTGCCAGTCGGGCCTTCAACCATGAGACTAGCTCAGATTGTCCATTAAGAGAGGCTGAGTGCTCATCTTCTCGGGTCTGTATCTGTTGGACCTCACTTTCAACCTCCTGGAGCTTCTTGACGTTACTCGCCTTCCTCCGCTGCCAGCCCATGCTGAGCCCGCGATCATACTCCTGGATCTTCTCGGCCATGAGGTCCCGGATGAGCACATGAGGAAGTTGGGCATCCACTCCCCTAGCGCACAGTTCACACAGCTGCGAGCGAAGTCTGTCCATATCGTTCATCCATAGTGTTTGGGGGTGTCCTTGAGGAAGCGCACGATTAGATTCCACGATCGGCGACAGACTATGATGTTTTCCTCCTCGTCGGAGGCCGTTTCATCCCAGTCTGTGCGTTTGGTAGGCTCGTACACAGGATACGCCCGTAGGAAGTCCTCGTATGGATCTGCATCTGGTGTTGAATCCGGCATGACATCTTGTTCCGGAGAAGGTGTGGTGGGACTTGGGTCGGCTGATTGATCCTCTTAATCAGACTCCACTTCAATAACATTAGGCATGACCCTTCTGGTGGGCCCACCGATGATAGTGTGTGTTGTAGCTTGGGGAGGTGGGGGGACAATCTTCACCATCACAAGCATGCCCCTAGGAGGGATGCCACCCGAAATCCCAACTAGCCTTGCCGCAGCAGCCCATGCCAGTCAAAGATCTATACGATAGAGAGGGACACAAGCATTTGTTGGCGCAATCTACATATGAAAACAATGAATCTAGTAGAGGAAACATGCAGAGATCGGCCTCCGGGTGGTTCTCTTGAGTCGATGCTGATGGTACCTCGAGGCGTGGCCCTCCGTATACTATTGGAAGCTCTAGAGATTCTTGAGGAGCCACCTCGGGTGCTCTGGCCCCACTAGACGGAGAACTGGACGCAGCCGTAGGCGCGGGTTCTGAAGTTCTTGCATCATCACCCGCCGAGGGGTGAGAGTGAGGCCTGAGTACAAGTTCCTCCTGCATGGTTTAAACATCGGTGAGAAATCCATGATGGCCCAAGGACGGACCATAAGGAAAGAAGTATGGAATGCTACCTCGAGAGCCTCTACGAAATCATCAGAATCTGAGTCTTGGTCTCCGACTTTTCCTTCCTCTAACGGGCTCCTTCTTCCAGCCTCATCCTCCTGAGAGGAGTCCTATGATTCTTCCGGCAGGGGGAAGCGCTCCCTCAGATCGGCAGCTGACAGCTGTGGGGGGACCGTCTGATCCAGCAGTACCCTCACCTGGTCTGTCATTGGGCGTGGGACACCACTGGAGTGGACATAGTCCTCCAGATCATCCAAGTATCGCTACGCCTCCGCCGGAGACGCCGTGAAACCAGCCTGGACTAGGCCTATGCCCGGTAACTCCATCCCAAGTCAATTCAAGTGCGCCCATATCTCGGGTGGGCTGAGGAATTTCCGATTAACATCCCAAATGTCCCAGGCCTCCGGGAAGACCGCATCCTCTACCATGTCGATATGACGCAGTCGCTTCCCTAGAGCCTGTGTGGATATCCTACGAAATCCCCTCGGTGGCCGCCCCTCCGGATGGCCCTGCTCTTCCGGAATCACCGGATCCACCGCTGCTGCCACACCCTCGGCCAGTGCGGGTCTCGCCGCCACGACAGCCCCACCACCCTGAGAGGCCCTTGCTGCCCTCCGACCCCGACCTTGGGATAGAGGAGGGCCACTGTCACTAACCGGGATAGTTGGCTGCTTCAGCATCTCACCCGGATAAGCAGCCTCCCAGCTAATGGCATACTCCCTCACCAATATGAAAGTGGCAGTGGATGGAGGAAATGTAATTCGAATCTTCCCATCTTCCCATGTGAACATGAGCCACAACTGCTTCATCACACACGAGTGCTTCTCGTGACGCACCTCCCAGTAGACCTGCGGGGTCAGCCGCTGGAGGCACCATAACTGCCTTGCAAACCGATGCGGGGTGTACGGTTCACAGAGCGGCTCACGATCCACTCGTGCCACCAAAACTCCGCCTCGAAAGGCCAGTAGATAAGCCTGGTGGTCTTCCGTTCCATGCCTATTGCCAGTGAGTATCCCTATCGGCAATGGAAATGGGTGGAAGTTAAACTTATCCGCCCTCCACACTCAGTTCAGCACCATCGGCACGGTTAGTTTGAATGGGAAGCTCCCGACCGCATTCAGAATGGAGGGGCGGAAGTTTGATCCCGGTGGCGAGATAGGGTTTGGATACTCGTAAATCCCCCGGATGTGCGCTACAATCCACCCATACAGAAGGAGGAAGGGCCCGCATATCCTTGGCAGCTTCTTGCCCTCGCTATCATGTCGTAGCATCCTGTACAGCTTGGCGAGCATTGGAATCCCCTGGTTGACCCGCTGCCCCATGGCCAACACCGACGCCATGATAAACGAGCTGGGTCGCACCCCCATGTTGGTATCCCTCACTGGTAGGATCCTACTACAGATAAGGGCCGTGATGAATTCCGCCATCCTGACTATCGGCTGGTGTTCAGTGCTGACGCTGGAACCCCAAGTCTTCCATTGGCTATCCTCCAAGACCTGCCAGTACGAGTGTTCCTTGCCCCGTTGAGCCGCATTCAGACAAGTCTGAGGCATCAGAGGAAACTCTCGATTCTCCGGGAAGTTCAGGAACCACTCGAACCACTTCTTAAAGTAGACATCCATCACTGCTTCCTTGTCCTCTCCAGGGACCAGTTCCATCAGCGCTGACGCCAGTCGCGACATCTGCTCCGTGTCCTCCCACAAGCTCATGATAGGGAGGAACTCATCATACATGGACCCCAATATGTGAACCCCAAAAATCTGGTGGACATCCCACATGCTGATGCCCACCTCCCCATGGTGCAGGTGAAAAGTATTTGTCCTAGATTACCATATGCTCAGAAGCTCCTGCATCAGTTGTTTCGGTTGGTAAATGTGGATTTGGGAGGCCCATGATGCCTCATACAAACCCACTATCCTCAGCTTAGCCCCAAACTCCTCACATGAGGCACCTACCCAGAAGGCCCATGCCCAGTCATTGGTGAAGTTGTCACCCTGGCGTAGGTCCCACACATCAGACCACCCCTTCTTCGAATCCTAAAAGTCGCCTTACGCATGGTACGGTACAGAGGAGGGGACATCTCCGGTTTTAGTGGCTTCCCGTCAATATTATTCACATGATTGTAGATACAGTCGGCGGTGATGGGCGTGAATTCCTCCCGCGAATGACCATCGGCCGCCCTGAACCACTGGCGCTGGCATGGCATGGTCCTAAACCAGCAAGCCGGTTCGTCCCTACTTGCCTCAAGGATGAAGACATCATCCCTCAGCCCAAATCCATACAAGGGTAGCTTCTTGCACTGAGGATAGTTCTTCTGGCCCTCTGATAGTAGTTCTGCCAATGAACTATGGTCTGAGTGGCTTCGGACCATCTCCCCTTGGCCTAGTCAGTTGGCCATCTCATCCCTCCGGGCAGCGTCTGCAAGGACCCCCTATACAGCCTCTCGATGGGCCATTTCATTTTCGGCATGCGGAAAAGGATTTTTTTGAGCTGGATCATGAAGCATGATTGCGATGATTCCTCGAAAAGCTCGGGCGCAAAGCCAAGCCGTGGAGTCTGGCCTAGGTCGGAAAACAGAAATAATCTTGGCGCAGTCGCGGAGTCGGAGACTCGCGATTTTCCGCGATGCTCGATTCGCGAAGAGCGGACGCGGAGGGCGCAGAGCTTTGCGAAGACGAGAGCGCAAGAGAATGAAAGACATGAGAGGAAAAAATAGAGGTCAACCCCCCTATTTATAGATGACGACCATGGAGATTCGCGGCGCATCCCGCCCGCGAGGAGCATCGCAGCATGTCTGGACCGCGGGGCCACCGGCAGCCCCATGGGCCCCTTCGCTAGGCCGTATCGTGAACCACCGATCATTTTTGCGATTTTCCCTCAGACATTGACCCTTCATCCCTTTTCGGCTCCATGTATGAGGGGGGCATTTTTTGGTGCCAAAATATTTCATGAAAATAAGGGCCGAAAGAGAAACCCCACACGCTGCCTCACGAAGCTCCGACACAAAGCACCCCTGAGCATCGCGGCCACCACGAAGCACAGGAGGCGGTAACGCTCCACGAACGCCCTGACATTCGCGAGCCCGCCGTGAAGACCGTGAGGCAGTAACGCTCCACGAACGGCGTGACGTTCGTGAGCCCGCCACGGGGCACAGGAGGCGGTAATGCTCTGTGAACGCCCTGACGTTCACGAGCCCACCGTGAAGCACCCACCGCCCCTTCGCGCCAAGTGAATTCTGCTTCACGGCGCCCCTTTCCTATAAATACTGGGTTCCCCATCAGTTCGGAGGATGGAAAATTCGACCTTTTGGATTCTCAACTACCGAATCGTGAAGCACCCTTCGCCCCAGGAATCATGAGCTCTGTGAGGTATTTTTACTTCGCGAGATGACTTTTCCCTGTCTCGTTTTGAGCCCCTCCTCCGAGAGGGATGTCATTCATGAAGCCTAGGGAATTCGCGAAGGAGGGGGATTCCCAAGGGAACCCGGGAAGCCGCGGAGCGTTAATGCTCGTGAAACACCCATCTTGTACTAGTGATCCCCTTGCCAAGGCAGGGTCGCTACATATCGCGAAGCACACTACTTCACAGCACCATAATTCGCGAGGAAACTCTGCTTTGCATGGCACTGCTCCACGAATACTATTCCACTTCGCGAATCACCCCCCATTCACACCTCTGCCCCATGCTAAGGCCAAGGCACTCGACTTCGCGAAGACACTCCTTTTCTTTGCAATTCCTCCTCTCGTGCGACCCTCCAGGTTTACACGATGTGATTTCAAAGTCCCACGGACAACACCACTCGTAGCATTGCTTCGCCTAATGCTTCTTCACAAAGGTACGCTAACGGATATTGCTTCTTCTCATAGCCACGCTAATGTGGACCCCTCAACGGTTCGCTCTATGACACCCCTTTACCATGGCCATACCGGTACCTTCCCTCCCCCAAGGAGTAGAGGGTTCTGGTCATGAAAGTCCTAGGGATACAGAGTGAACCCTTCTCGTCTGAGCTGCAAGACGTTAAACTGCCAAGCACCTCATCCTCAACACATGAAGTTAAACTGTGATCTGACCCCGTTCCTCACACACTGGGTCCGCCCCAGCTCAGACATTCTTTATGTACCTCGTCTCCATGAAAATGGAATCACCCTCACATGGGATGATATCCTCCTTCTCGGAGTAGCGTATGTCCATGGGAGAAGGGAAACCACCCTGGTATAAGCCCCAAGCCTCTCTTGCGGAAGGTAGCACCCATGCACCTCCGTACTTCCCCACTGCCATGGCCAGTGGAGGACACGGTAGGGAACGAGGAACCTTCCATCTTTGGTCCCAAATCCCTCTCTAGCTGCGCTTTGTCGCACTTTGGGCCTCCATCCTAGAGTAAGTCCCAACACCATGGGCCGCCCAACGCGTAAGCCCCTCTTCGTTTCTCACGGACACACCCTTCGTGATGTGATTGTCAGGTCTCTGCTACCTCTTGTTTCTCACACCGAGCACGAGTCACGTGGGCTTAGAGTAAGCATTGACCATGACTACACCCCATATAGCATGACATTAAACTGTATTCCCCCGTCTGGAATGATGTTAAATTGCACATCCATTTGAACTATGAGGTCTTTGATACATGTCAAGGCATGGTACGTAGGAAGCCTCCATGAGGTTCAAGCTCACCACCCGTCATTTATTCAAGTCAGGTTCTACCTTCGTCCACCATGACGTTAAACTGCATTCCTGTCCGACGGAAAACCGTTGTGACCAACCAAAACTATGAGGACTTTGATCCATGTCAAGGCATGGTACGTAGGAGGCCTCCCTGAGGTTCAAGTCCATCTCCCATCGGACCAAGTTCCATTCCTCATGTCTGTTCGCTGACACCAACCAACCCGATCTACGAGGACTTTGATCCATGTCAAGGCATGGTACGTAGGAAGCCTCAGGAGGTTCAAGCCCACCCCCAATGGACCTCCGGGTTCACCTTCATGTCAGTTCACCGACAAATCCCCCTTTTAACTATGAGTTCTTTGATCCATGTAAAGGCATGGTACGTAGGAAGCCTCCCAGAGGTTTAAGCCAACCACCTGTTGGTCACTCCGACCTTCTTCACGTCAGGTCAACAGCACCTGGGCAGCCTAGTGTGTAAGCCCCACACCACCCAAACCAAGGTCCTCACTCGCGTCAGTTCGCCGACACACCATCTATACTACGTGGTCTTTGATCCATGTCAAGGCATGGTACGTAGGAGGCCTCCATAAGGTTCAAGCCCATCACCCGGTCATTCCGACCTCACTCACGTCGGTTCACCCCCGCCCCGCATGACGTTAAACTGTATTCCACATTCCACCTGAACTACGAGGACTTTGATCCATGTCAAGGCATGGTACGTAGGAAGCCTCCATGAGGTTCAATCCCACCACCAGTGGACCCTCGAGTTCACCTCCACATCGGTTCGCTGACGATGCCCATCGGGCCAAGGTCCACCTTCAAGTCGGCTCGCCGGCACCACCCCGAACTATGCAGACTTTGATTCACTGCCACAGGGATACATAGGAGGTCTCTTCGAGGCTCATGCCCAATCTCACTATCGCTCTTGCGATAGTCCCGTCTCATTCCCCCTCTACTTCATCCATCCATCCATCATCCACCCTGATTCTCACCCGGACCGCCATATCCCGGCGAGATCAGGCCATTCTGCTCCTCTTCACAAAATTTACGAAGCCACCCACGGGTTGGCCCCAATATCAGCATCCCTTCGAGGGAAATTCGTCAATCTAATCCACTCTAGCTAGTGTTTTTATCAGGCTGACCCATCTCCGCTGGACGTTAAACTTGTGACCTACCTCGTGATAAACACGAGATGCATGGGGAAAACCTTGGATGGCACGCCATTGACGTAACCATCTCCGCTGAATGCTAAACCTGTGGAATACCCTGTGTCAAACATAAGAAGCTGCGGAAAACCTCAGGTATATGCCTATGGAATATAATTCCCCGCACTCGATGTGGGATGCCTCGGGCTTCCACGCCCTCGAGAAGCCCTATGAAAAGGGACCAAAGACAGACATTCCAGTTCACCAGTGTTCAGCCACGCTACTGATGCCTCGACGTGACTACTCCCCCAACTGAAGGTTGTTGCCCTGACCAGACCCATTGGAATGTCCTGACAGAAGCAGTGTAATTAATTGGCGTCCATGGAAACATAGAACAACGAAGATTTTCATGAACAACGTATTAAATCTATGAGGGAGACCCGGACTAGGTGACGAGTTCCGAGGAGGAATCCACGGAAGGAAAAACCAACATCCCATCATCCCGGTTTCGATCAAGGAGCAGACTCCCTGAATAAGGAGTGAATGTCACCTGCCCTTAGAAAGCGGGAATGCGGGGCAACAGCTGCACGTCCTCCTCCGCGGAAGGGTGTGCGCGCCCTGGTGGAAGCGTCAGAAACAATTGGGAAATGATTTTGAGGAATCTCTCTACCACGATGTGTGATAATTCTTATCTAATAAGTAAGTCAACTATTCTCCTCCATCTTCCATAAAGATTCATTTCTATTAAAATATTAAATTTGGTCTCTAAGTATGGATCACATAATGAATTATGTGGAAAAGTGTATGGAACACATTTTTTGGTGTCAATATATGTAAAAATCTGAGATTTTATGAGAATTATTATTTTTAATTGATGTCTTGTATTGTACGCTACACAAAAAAGAGCTTTCACTACATGCATCCCTAACTTGGCTTGCATTACACGCAATCGCGACCTGCCACGATAGCGTATGTTGTACGCAATACCAAGATTCACTAAACAATGATATGTTATATAAACTAGCCATTACGAATAGTATTACCCACTTATTGTAATTTTATTTTTCAAAATGGACTTCATTTTTGGATTCAGAATATCGAAATTAGCCTAGGGTGAATTTTTTTTATTTTTCTGAAAACATTCAATTTTTGATGAATAGTGAAAACACTAGGTTACTATTTAAAATTCGACTTTTTATTTAAATATTTATTTATTTTAATTTAATTTAATTTAGGTAAAAAATTATACATAATACATATATAAGTTCAATGTAATTTATTGGAGTCATTTTATAAAAATTTTAGATATATAAAAATTTTATTGAACTTTTGACCGTCTTTTACCCACCTCCTATGAGAATTTGAAAATTTACATAAAACATAATTTTACCACTTCTGTAAGTGGAATTTCAAAAATACGAGAGACACAGTTGATATCAGTACGTAAAATTTGGTTCAATGAGATGAAAATAATTTTTGGTGAATAGAAACTTTTTACTTTTATTTACCACGGTTAAAAGTAAATAGGGAAATTGAGGGTAAAAATGATATTATTACTACCCTAACATGTGTCCTAATTCTTTTGGATAAGTGTAATTCGACCAAAAACAACCTTAGGGATAACATATTACCCTTTAGGTCTACATGGATTAGATTAGGACATTTATTATTAATTTATTTAAACATGAGTTAAAATAGTTAAAATCAATGTTTAATAACTAAAATATATTTAATATAGGGTTATAAATAAGTTAAATTAGACTATAAATATTCATTAGAAAGATGAAAAGATATCCTACATAATGGTATTTTATTTATAATTTTTAGACATTAAATAATTTAATTTAATTGTGACACAATAATGATGCAGTAATTACCTTATTAAGGAAGTATTAACATAATTGATGTTATAAATACCCAAATAAATGTAATTTGAGACTTTTTATGAATTACACTAATTTTATAGGTTAATATTACATGTTATTATTGATTTGAATAGCGTTTTTTGAATTAATCATGTTCTTATGAGTTTCACAAATATCAAGGACCAAATAGTGTCAAAATTGACATAAATTAGTTTTTAAAACAAATATTATATTATTAATTGTTATTTTATTCTTAAAAAACTAAGGTTTGGACAAATGGCTTAGATAAGGATATATATATATTAATAATCAACAACTTGGGATTCATTTGGATTTTTATTGTATGTCTATTGACAATATAGTGTAAAAAACAAGAAGACAGAGTAAAAGTTAAATTATTTAACTTAGAGTTAAATCAAAATGATAAGGTTAAAATAGTAACCTAAACTTGTCTAAAACCTATTGGTTGAGAGTATTTAGTCCCCTACCCACCTTATATGAGAAATAAATCAATTTGGAGATATTATAAACCGAATATGACTTTATTATAAAATAATATTTAATGTTTCTTCTAAGGTCCCCCTCTCCTCCCACATAAAAAGGGCACCCCTTCCCTCTTTTCTTCACACCCTTTTGAGCCTTGAAGCTCAGTAAAACCCTTCAAATTACTCTTCTCAACCTATCTAGTTATATCATAGAGGATATGGTCTTCTCAAAAGACCAACTCTAGTTCCCTAAGAAGAAGTTTATAGGAGGTGCGTCGAGGAAGAGGTAATCTCTTCTACCGATTCTTTCAAGTTTTATTTATTCTTAAACTTCTTCTTCTTTAGTTTTTTCATCGTAAAGTAATAACATAAGTATCACTAATATAGTTATATGTTATTATAAATATGAAAAAACCCCATTTCACTTTCTATCCATCCTACGGAAAATGAAATCACCGCTCGTGTGTACGTATGGAATATCGTCTCCACGCTGTGGACTAATCTATTTTTCCACCACCACCTTACATTAATGGGTATAATGGTCTAAAGAATAACTATATATGATTATAATAATATAATACTTATTATAAGATATTATATCATTAACTTAAATTCCATTCAATAAATATGGGAATGTTATCATCGCTCGTGCGTACGTACGGATTACCGTCTCCACGACGCGATGAGATTCAATTTCCAAGTTAACAATTCAAGAATGATTAAAAAGTATATATAATAAGTAATAATGATATATATGAAATAATAATTCTATTGGATTTATGTATATATATATTTATGCCATCTACTTAATTCCATTCATGTCGATAAGGAAAGGAAAACAACATTCATGCGTACGTACAACCTACTGTCTCCATGAACGGTGTATTTCAGTTCATTCATCTATATGTTATATATATTTGTATATACTGTAGATATATGATATACAAATAATGATTTACATTTTGGTAGTAAGTAAATCATGATATAAGTAATACTAATATCAAGAACAACAAATCGAACCACGTACGAAAAATGAAATGATTTTACCCAAAATGCTTCTTTAACATGGAATTTACAAAAGAACATGTATTATAAAGTCATAATTGAACCATATATGATATCATAACAATGAATATGATTCTGTAATAAGTCAATGAAATTTTTTAAATCATTATACAGGAGGTTCGGATGCGTACGAAGCATATCAGACCTAAGGTAAGGGCTAATTTTGCAATCTCATTTTTATCCGAGATTACTGGGGTTATATTTTTCGTCCATGTCAATAAAAATGTTTTCATATAGTTTTTAATATTCTTCCATGTATGTTTAAAGTAATTTTTACCCATATTTACTTTTACTTCATGTTATGGAAGGAATATTGATTTTGTTTACCATACGTGGTACTTTTTGACTTTTCTGTTAAATGTACGAGGAGAATGTTTTCTTTAACTTATATGGCATGAACTGATTCTTACGGTTTCATAACGCCTTATTTTCATGAAGATTAATCTACAAGATTTCATGACTATTTTCAACAAAATCCTTTTCTTTTAAAATTTCATGTCATTTTGTGAAAAGAAAATTATTTTGATAAGAAAGGATATTTTCCTCAAGAATTCATTTAAAGTATTTTATCAAAACCTTTTTCCATCTAAGATGAAATTATTTCATATATGTATGTTTCAAGTATTTTGTCTTTATAATTTACATGGTTTCAATTTTCTTATGATGAAATGATATCCATTTGTTTTATATGGATTATGTTATGATGGGATGATGTTTATGAAACCCATTTTTATTCATTGGGCTATGATGAGTGATTTATGTTTATGATGTGGAACAGGTAAGAATGATTTCATTATGATATGGTTGGAACCTATATCTCCCTCCAATGCATTGGGTGATGATTTATATCTCATTAGATAGACATGGCTGGAATGGTAAGCTAATCTGGTTCAGTGATACAAGATTGGAATGAGGAGTGAACTCGATTCAGAAAGGGACTTTGTCCACTACAATGGTCATGGCAGCAATGTCTTGGCTACTATGGAAATCATATATTGTGATTAATGGTATCCACAATTACATTTTTTATTCCCATTCTATTTTATCATGATTAATGTTTCTTTATGATATATGCCTTACATACTTCCATGTTTGATGTCATTTCTCAAGATTTTGATGTTTAAATATTATGTTCCTATTTTGAAGTTCAAATGTATATGGTTTGTTTTATTTTCTCCATGATTACCCTTACTGAGAATTTAAACTCACCCTTTATATGTTTTATTTTCCCCGGGATATTAAGAAAGGTTTTAGGTTAAAAAAGAAAGATCTTTATGGGAGATGTTGAAGATTTTTCACCAAGATTAGAAGATTATATTCTGAGTTTCCAAAGACAATAAAATATTACGGTCCTTTGGTGTCTGTTTTCGTTATGTATTAGATATTTAGAAAAAGTAATTTACTGTCTATGTATGTCAATATTTGGGTCTCTACAGTGGGTATCAGAGGAATGGTTTAGATAATCTTTGGAAACTAGGATGCGAAAACTTTAGTGAGATCCCTAGAGATATTTCCAAGGTAGGTCTAGGGATGTCCCTAAGGTTAAGTATATGTATAGGTTATAGTCCTAGAATTAGTGAAAAGATATTAGAATTAAACCTAAGATGTTAGATATTGAAGGTAATCCTCCTTGATTACGATTTTTTCATCTCAAACTATTCTTTTTGGGTTTTAGAAAACGGCTGGAAATAGGAAGATTCACGGTAATGGAGGATATGATGGACAATGGAATGATATTCTTCATGAGAAACCAAATAAAATGGGATTTGGAAGTCCAATCATAGTTATTATGACTAATCAGAAATCTCATAATATGATCAATAATCTCAAATTGGTTAAGTATCCCGACTCATCTAATAAGAGAAATATAGAGTTTCATGATGATCATAAAGGAAAGAAAGTTCAATTTACCTCATGTAAATCATGTGAGAAGAGGCATCAGGGAGAATGTTTCAGAGGAACTGGAAGATTATTTGGGTGTGGAAAAGAAGGACACAATGCCAGTAAGTGCAAAGGAAAAGGATTAGTTAACACCACAGACAAGGATAATGGTATTTCTACTACATCAACAATGATTAAATGTTTTGAATGTGGAATGTATGTTAATTATTCAAACCAATTCCCTAAGGGAAAGTATCATGATGAGAATCAGCATGGTCGTATGTGTAGTATTTATGTTGATGATGATGAAGATACTACAAATGATATATGAGATGAAATAATTGTTGAATATAGGTCAATGGTTTAAGAAGGTAGTGGAATGATTTATGTTTATCAAGAGTTATGTTGTAAAGGTAATTTAAATGTACTATGGAATAAAGAAACATCTAAGGATTGTTACAATATTGTTTTTCCTAAAGTATTTGAAAGTATATGTTGAACGGTACCAGTAACCATGAATGGTTATTCAAATATTTTTGGAAAGTATATGATATGCACATAATGAATGGATAAGGAGAAAATAATATGTTTGATAGTATTCATGAGCTCATGATGGATATAAGGACTAAGTGATATCATGGTTTGACTATATAGAATTTTTGGGATTTTGGTATGTGGAAAGAGTTAACTTTTAACCGCATTCATGTTTTCACTAAGGTTCAATGGTAATTCATGTTTCAAAAGAATACATGATTAAGGTATTCACATGTTTGGAATGTGACAAACAAGATATATCATATGATATATGGGGGATAAATGATGGTATTCACATGCTCGCCAGATGACATTTCTAGTAATTATTTTCTTTATACTATGATCTTGGACAGAAGTATTTTGGATAAGTGTAAAGCTTGGAATGGATTATGTTGGATATAAGTTAGTATTGTTTAAGGATAGAACTTTTTGGATGTTATTGACGAAATGTTATAATAATGTAGTTTTAGAAAAAGGACAACCTGCAGGATGGGCGACAACCTGTCGCGTCGGACAAGGTTGTGGGAATCGAACCCACAACCGAAGTGCGACAGGGCTTTATTTCCTACCACTAGCCTATAGTAAGTCCCTGGTTAGTAGAAACTAGTTTTATTAAGTGGTATGATAGATGACGTATTAGTCCATTTTTGGAATCATAAATAATTAACCTCACCTTAGATGGACTTATGTATATTTTATAACTTTTCCTAACCTTTTGTTTGAGACATAAGGAATGACACATCATTCTATCACATGATCTGCTAACACTTCACTACTGAAAAATTCAACTTCATTTCATTAAGAGATGAAGTGCAAATTGTTCAAGGCATGAACAACGGTGAGATTATATCGAAATAAAGAAAGTATTTCTTCTAATTAAAATTCTTCATCTTTAGGGAAATCATCTTGAAAACCTAAAATGTAGTCCTAGTTCCCTTATATCCGATAAATCTGATGGTACCTTATATCATAAAAAATTTATGGCTTTGTGATTGTTGGATATTTCATAGCCATGTTCTCTACCACTCTCAATCAGAACTCGATGGTTAGATTTCTCTTCCATGTCCATATTTTCACCTATATTCTCCTATGTGGAAACCGAGTGATTAGTTAATTTGGGTAACTGTTACGTTTCATACTTTAGTTTTTAAATATAAGTTTTGGTATTTCTTTTTACGATGTGGGGTTTTATTAAAACTTTCGAGTATTAAACCATTTATAACCCCGAATAATTTCGAGGGCGAAATTCATTTTATAGGGGGTAGAATGTAACAACCTGAGATTTTATGAGAATTTTTATATTTTATTAATGTCTTGGGTTTTATGCTACACTAAAAGGAGCTTTCACTACACGCATCCCTGAATTGGCTTGCATTACACGCAATCGTGACCTTCCACGATAGCGTATGTTGTACGCAAAACCATGTTACACTAAACAACGATATGTTATATAAACTAGACATTATGAATAGTAATACCCACTTTTTGAAATTTTATTTTTCAAAATGGACTTCATTTTTGGATTCAGAATATCAAAATTAGCCTGGGGTGAATTTTTTGTATTTTTCTCAAAACATTCAATATTTGATGAATAGTGAAAACACTAGGTTACTATTTAAACACCGAATTTTTATTTAAATAATTATTTATTTAATTTAAATTTATTTTTTGTCAAAATTGATACATAATACATATATAATTTCAATTTAATTCATTGGAGCCATTTTATAATAATTATATATATATATATATAATTTTATTGATCTTTTGACCGTCTTTTACCCACCTCCTAAGAGAATTTTCAAATTAAAATAAATTTAATTTTACCGTTTCTATAGGTAGAATTTCAAAAAAACTGAGAGACACAGTTGATATCAGTTAATAAAATGTGGTTCAATGAGATGACAATAATTTTTGGTGAATAGTAACTTTTTACTTTTATTTGCCACGGTTAAAAGTAAATTTGATAATTAAGGGTAAAAATGATATTATTATTATTACCCTAACACATGTCCTAATTCTATTGGATAAGTGTAATTCGAACAAAAACGACCTTAGGGATAAAATATTACCCTTTAGGTCCACTTGGATTATATTAGGACATTTAATATTATTTTATTTAAAGAAGAGTTAACATAGTTAAAATCAAAGTTTGACAACAAAAATATTTTTAATACAAGATTATACATAAGATAAATTCGACTATAAATATTAATTATAAATATAAAAATATTTCCTACATAATGGTATTTTAATTATAATTTTTAGATAATAAATAATTTAATTTATTTATGACACAAAGATGATGCAGTAATTACCTTATTAATGAAATATTAACATAATTGATGTTATAAATACCCAAATAAATGTAATTTGAGACTTTTTATGAATTACACTAATTTTCTAAGTTAATATGACATGTTATTATTGATTCAGTCATCTTTGTTCGAATTAATCACAATGTTATGTGTTTCAAAAATATCAAGTACAAAATAGTGTCAAATTTGACATAAAATAGTTTTTAAAACAAATATTATATTATTAAATGTTATTTTTTTCCTAAAAATCCAAGTTTCATCCATATGGCTTATATATGTTTATATATATTAATAATGAACCACTTGGGGTTCGTTTCGCTTGTTATAGTATTTTTATTAACCATATAGTGTAAAAAAACAAGAAGACACGGTAAAAGTTAAATTATTTAACTTAGAGTTAAATCTAAATGATAAGGTTAAAATAGTAACCTAAACTTGTATAAAACCTATTAATTGAGATTAGTTCGACCCATATTCACCGTATATTTGAAGTAAATTAATTTTGAGTTATTAAAAACTGAATATGACTTTATTATAAAATAATATTTTCAGTTTTTCCTAAGGTGCCCCTCTCCTCCTTTATAAAAAGGGAACCCCTTCCCTCTTATCGTCACACCCTTTTTAGCCATGAAGCTCGGAAAACCCCTGCCAATTACTCTTACCAACCTCTCTATTTATATCATATAGGTTCTAGTCTTCTCAAAATACCAACTCTAGTGCCATAAGAAATAGATTAAAAGAGGTGCGTCAAGGAAGAGGTAATCTCTTCTACTGATTCTTTCATGTTTTTTTTATTTTTCAACTACTTCTTCATTAGTTTTTTCATTATAACGTAATAAAAAATGTTTCAATAATATACTGATATGTTATTATAAATATGAAACAACCCCATTTCACCTTTTATCCATTCTACGGAAAACGAAATCACCGTGCGTGCGTACGTACGGAATACCGTCTCCACGCTGTGGTGTAATCTGTTTTTCCACCACCACCTTACTTGGATGGTTATAATGGTGTAAAGAATAACTATATATGATTATTATAATATCATACTTATTCTAATATATTATATCATCCACTCTAATTCCATTCAATAAATATGAGAACGATAGCATCGCTCGTGCGTACGTACGGATTACCGTCTCCACGACGCGATGAGATTCATTTTCCATGTTAACAATTCAAGTATGATAATAATGTATATATAATAAGTAATCATTAAATATATTACATAATAATTCTACTGTATTTATGTATATATATATATTTATGTCAACTACTTAATTCCATTCAAGTAAATAAGGAAAGGAAAACATCGTTCATGCGTACGTACGGCCTACCGTCTCCATGAACGGTGTATTTCATTTCATTCATCTATATATTATATATGTATATGTATATAATGAATATATATGATATATAAATCATGATTTACATTCTGTAAGTAATTAAATCATGATATATGTAATAATAATATCAAGAATAGCAAATCGAAACAACTACGATAAATGAAATGATTTTACCCAAAACACTGCTTTAACATGGAATTTAAAAAAGAAAGGGTATTATAAAGTCATTGTAACACCCCGACCCTAGTTACCCAGAGTCGGTGCATTATTTTAATACATTGACATGATTACAAGGAATCAATTCCCGAAGGACCGATAAGTTTACCAGTCTTGGAAAAAATAGATCATATACTTGAATGTTACATTTTCACGTTAAGACGTACAAAACAACATAAATAATCTTTATGAATGCCATTATTCCACTGGCTTAACCCTTCTTATCAATCACATTACACTTCTTGGAATCCTGGGAAAAATAAAACATAGAAAGGGGTGAGCTCAAATGCTTATTAAGGGTAGGAAATACAGAAGAAACATTCAAAAATAAGCATAAACATTTAAGGCAATGTATAAAACTAAAACAAAAGCCTTTTAAACTTGAACATCAGCACAATATGGCACAAATAAAATGAAATAATTCCATTTACTTATTCACATGGATATTCTTCTAATCGAATAATCACATGCAATATCACTAACCACTTTCATAATGATAGAATGCATAATGCCAGACTATCATAACCACATAGCCAAGGTCTCGTTCTGAGACTACAAATAAGATTTTGTCAAGGCCTTGTGACAAGACACTAGTTTGTCTCATGATACCTACCAATGCATCGAGGAGCTATAGCGGGCTCCACCAGTCACTTACTAAGTCCGATGCATTCCTCATATGAATAGGTTTAAACATAACATAAACATTCGTATTAAAACTAGCATACGAAATGTCAATATATTCTCCATAAACCATGAATGGTATAAAAATAACACATCCACAATCAAACATGTCACAAAACCTTCAATGGAAGTTTTCTATAATAAAAAAACTTAAAAAAAGCTTAAAATCCATCAAAGAATGTTGACATAGATGAAAATGATGAGTAAAACGTTTTGAGAGAAATATCATTTTTGTAAAATCATTTAAAAGTCACAAATTTTTAAAGGAAGTAATTTAAAATATATTTTTGAATCAAAGTGTCCCATAACACTTTGAAACTTTTGAAAATTATTATCAGTTCAAAACATTCTTGTCTATATAAATAAATCCTTAAAATCATTTTAAAAACTTGGACATTAATTAAAAAGATTTAAAAAGATAAATCTTTAAACAAAATTGAAATTCTGATCTTGATAAAGAGTACTTTTAAAAATCCTTAATATCATCATTTTGAAATCATTTTTATGAAAAATTGACATGGATGATAAAAATTTCCCAGTAAATATTTACACATAAACAATCTCGGGTAATAATGAGATTGAGGAATTAACCCTTACCAATTTGGTAACTTACGAAACATACAACCCATGAAAGAGGTATCATACAATGAATATGTAAATACACATAAATTAAAGTGTATTACACAAAGAATAAAATTATGGGAAGTACATACACCACACAATAAAGTAATAGTGGCAATACGGCATGAATCTCACGTGAATAAGGAGTGAGATGAAAACCACTTACCTTGCACTTTCCTTTAGTCGAGGGTACGTTTAACCTCCTGTACGAAGATTGTAGTATGTTATTAAATTATTCCAGAACCATATTAATATTTATTATATCGTACTTGATTCATTTATGACTTTATATTACCCATTTAATAATAATTTCCATGTTAAGTTAACATTTCGGGTAATAATCACTTTCTTTATCGTACGTGTTTTAACTTGTCACTCTTGGTTGTATCACTTAGATCATGATTTAAATACTTCCAGAATATAAAACATGATAAATATATCATATATATTTAGAATATAAATATGTATAATATACATAAATATGAAATGGAAAACACCATTTATGGAGACGGTAGTCCGTACGTATGCATAAACGTTGTTTCTGTTTCCATATAGTATTGAACGGAAGTAAGTGAATAAGATATATGTAAGTACATAAATCATTATATATATATATATATCTCAAATATAATTATTAGGTCATATATTACATACTTATTCGTAATATATATTTTTATAATCGTCAATGAATGGTGAGCTTGGAAATGAATCTCATCGCGTCGTGGAGACGGTAATCCGTACGTACGCACGAGCGAAAATATCATTCTTTTGATATTAAAATAATATATAATTGGATGTTATATCATATATACATAATCATTATCATGTTATATTTATTATTTGCATGAATTAAAAATCATTATTATACCCATCCAAATAATAATATATTGAATAACAATTACACCACGACGTGGAGACGGTAAGCCGTACGTACGCACGTATGGTGACATGTCATTCAAAGGATGGATAAAATACTGAATATGGTTGTACCATATTTATAATAACATTACCGTATATAGGAGATACTGGATTCATTATTTTATAATGGTAATAACAATGAAAGAATAAGTGGAAAAATAAAGGAACTTGAAAAAGCGTGGTGAAATCATTACCTCTTCTTCGGGTTCTTCTTTTTGAATTGATCAAAAGGGCTTCTTAAGATGGATTTCTGACTAAAGTAAGGCCTCTAAGTTGAAGTGAGGGATGTTTATAGAGTATTTGGTCAGGGTTTGGATGAACCAAAAGCCTTTGATGGTGTGAATTAATGAGAATGGTGGGTGTCCTTTAAGAAGATAGGTGAGGGGCACCTTTGGAAAAGCAAGAAATATTATTTTATAATAAATTAATATTCAGTTTCTAATGGCTCCAAAGTAGATTATTTGAAGGTTAAGGTGGGGATGGGTCGAAAAACACTCATCCAATAGAATTTAGACTAGTTTGGGTCATTATATTAACCTTATCCTTTAGTTTTAACTCTTAGTTAATTAGTTTGACACTTTCCATGTCACTTTGTATTTTTATATTATATAGTTAATAAACTTACTATATAAATCCAAGTGACCCCAAAGTGGTCCATTAATGATACAACTATCATGATATAAGTAACTTGGTCAAACTTTAGATTTTTAGGAATTTAATATCAATTAATAACATAATATTTGTTTTAAAAACTCTTTTATGACAATTTTGACACAATTCAAAAATTGAATTTTGTAAAAATCATAACAGAATGATTACTTCGAACAATGTTAATTAAATCAATAATAATTTGTCATATTATCCTAGAAAATTATTTTAATTCATTAAAAGTCTGAAATTATATTTATTTGGGTATTTATAATATCAATTATTTTAATGTTTCTCTATTATGGTAATTACTGCATCATCATTGTGTCATAAATAAATTAAATTATTTATTGTCTAAAAATTATAAATAAAATATAATTATGTAGGAAATCTTTTTATATTTATAATTAATATTAATAGTTGAAAATCCAACATATATAACCCTATGTAAAAAAATTTTTACTAAAAGATATATGTTTATGTCTTTATTGTATTTATTTTAACTTAATTAATATAAAGTGTCATTATCACTTACATGTGGCTCCATGGGGTCAAGAAATCGACCCAAAGATGCCCAGGGTCGGACATGTATCAACCAATAAGTTTAGGACACGTTTTAGGGTAATTTAGTATTATTATAATATTATTTTTAACCCTTATTTACCGGATTTACCCTTTAAACATGGTAAATAAAATATTTATCGAAGTAATTATTCAAAATGTATAAAAATAAAAATTACCTATTTACACAATTTGAACATCCTTATTCCAGATACGGAATCTATTTTTCCAAATTCAAAACACAGAAGTGACAAAAATTAATTTAAAATTAATTCCCGTTGTTAAAACAAAAAGCGTGTTTTTAAAAAATAATAACTATCAAAAGATTGACACTTGTTTATGTCCAGTTTAATTGTAAAATTATGTACAATGACCTAAATTGTATTAAATGGTAAAAATATATTCAAAATATACTTTAAAACCACTCAAATTTATAATTTATCGCTAATAATTATTTTGATTAAAAAGGTTGTTTTTAATTAAAATCTAGTAATTTCTATTCATAAAAATATTAAAGTTATCCGAAAAGTACCAAAATTTCACCTTAGGCTAAATTTGATATTCCGAATCCAAAAATTAATTCCATTTTGAGAGATAAAGTTTCTAAAATTTTAAAAATTAGGTATTACTATTCATAACGGCTACTTGTATTGGTCGTGGTGTGTGTTAGAACTCGAAGTTGCGTACAACACACGCTACTGTATTATTCAAAGAGAAGCGTACCATAGAAGATAGGGGTGTTACATTCTCCCCTCCTTAAATAAATTGCGTCCTCACAATTTGATATTGTTCTTTGAAAATAAAGGTTGAAAATAGAAAATATCTTTGTGGAAAAACCGACATCAGAAATTTGGTTAATAAAATTTAGTCTTAACAAGATGAAAAGATAAATGAAAGGGTCACCACAAAATTATGATCTCGATTAGGAAGACATTGGTGGCAATTATAGACATATAATTGGAGGAAAAACGTAAATATTTATAGGTAGTGATTGAGGTCATCAATCAAAAACAAGTTTAAAATTGAGGTCATTAAATTCATCAATCTATGATGATTTAAAATACGATCGGTTCAACAAAACATAAGGTATTAGAATAACATATTTCTTACGTTTCAAAATATCTTAGTTGAAATCCCACCACAAAAAATGAATTAATGAGGCCTCTATTTAAAATAAAGAGTGGAAAGTATAAAGATTACTAAAAATAACACATACTAGGGTTTCATGTAGGAAAATATGGATATGGAAGAGAAATCTAACCATCAATTATCTGATGGAGAGTGGTAGAGAACATGGCTATGAAAAGTCCAACAATCCCAAAGCCATAGATTAGTGATGATCTAAGGTACCATCTAGGAAAACATTTTTGTTCTAAGTTCCTTTTCATAATGTTGAGGAATTAATTTATGAGATTGGCTAAGATCATAAGTAGATATAATTACTTTATAATTAGAGTTTTATTTCTACCACAAACTCATATTTCACCCTAAAACATAATACAACTCAAAAATACTCTATTTATCCTAATCGTATAGGGTTCCAAATATAATGAATTTATAATTCACATATCAGACCCTTTATGTAAAGAAACTACATTATACCATCTAGGATCATCATGTAGCACAATGGTAGTCGATAAATCCCAATTGCACTATGGTTGTGGGTTCGATTCCCGTAGCTTTTTCTGACACGACAGGTCGTCACAAGGTCTGTGTGTTGTCCATTTATAAAAATCCAAACAAATTACGTTTCAAACTTAATCCATTCCAACCATTAGACTTATCCAAAATACTATTATCCAAACTCACAGTCCAAAATTTACAAGGAAGTTAAACATAATGAGGACCCATTTTTCCTGGTAATAACATTTGAACGCCGTCCTTATATAATCTTTTACAACACTGCAACATCCTGAATTACCAAAATCAACCATCTCTTATTCCAAAATCACTACCTCTATATTAGGCCCATATTAAGGTTTATCTTTCCTTCAACTATGTAATTTCAAAAAAAAATTAACTCGCTGTAGAGTCACTTTTCTTAGTACCATAAAATCTCAAATCCTTAATTAAATAGTACTGAAGTACAATCCTTATTTATTTCCATAACATCATTGATACAACACTTAAATGAAATAATTATAAAATAACAACATAAGAACACTAGTCATTCCTCTTTATCTGTGGTAGTATCATAACTTGATTATTATCCAATAGAATCATTTGCGGCATAGTCTGATGACTGGGATATTGGTTCGCGTAGTGTCCAAACTCCTTGAAAATGAAGCATTGTACATTTGAAACCATTTTCATACCCTTACAGTCACGTACATTGGGCCCTTTTCCTCCACACTTATAACAAACTCCCATTCCTTTCAAGAAAGTTCCAGGTTGTTTCTTCCCATAGTTATCACATATAGAAAAATTTTGGTTTTACCTCTCCCCTTTATCCATCTTTCTCTCTTCCATCCTTTTCATCTCTTACTTCCCTTCAAATCTATAGGACTCAGTAAACTCTTTACTTATCTTATCAACACATGTTATTATTTCTTCCTATCAAAATACATGGGAGACTCTTTCTCTTATAAATTCTAGCTTAAGACCATGAAAGATAGATCCTTCTTTCTCTTTGGATCACGTGCATTTCTGGAGTTCTCATTCCATCTACTGGGCTCCATTTCTAAACAATGGCATACACTAGATTAGTTTATGAATAAAAATACCTAATCCCAAACTTGTAAAACACATAACATAAATTAAATAGTTTATGGATATAATCCATAATCATAAAAATGTATCCTTTGAGGAAGTATATACTAATAAACCCTTCATAATGATTTGTAATGAAAATGAGAGTTATCCTAAGCATATCCCCTGGGAGTGTCATAACCAAGAGTGCAGCAAGGCCCGTTTTCGTGCACCAGTTCCCGTTCGAGTCTAGCTCAAAGCGGTGTTTTCGGGTTTTACCCCTAGTTAAATCTTTGCCAGAGCTGCCTCTACCTGCTCGTATCCATACAGGGATGTATTGCTCAGAAAACTCACAAAATCTTTACAATACCAAAATTCTAGGAAGTTATTCTATACTAATCCTCAAAGTCCATCTTAAATTTATGTGCTCTAATCAGTGTATATCTAAATCTAGCTTCCATGGTTTGTACTAAACTTCCTCTGATACCAACTGTAATGCCCCAACCCCAGTTACCCAGAGTCGGTGCATTATTTTAATACATTGGCATGATTACAAGGAATCAAGTCCCGAAGGACCGATAAGTTTAGCAGTCTTGGAAAAAATAGATCACATACATGAATGTTACATTTTCACTTTAAGATGTACAAAACAACATAAATAAACTTTATAAATGCCATTAATCCCTTGGATTAACCCTGTATATCAACCACATTACACTTCTTGGAATCCTGGGAAAAATAAAACATAGAAAGGGGTGAGCTCAAATGCTCAGTAAGTGTAAGCAATATAGCGGAAACATTCAAAAATAAGAATAAACATTTAAGGCAATGTATAAAACTAAAACAAAATCCTTTTAAACTTGAACTTCAGCACAATATGGCAGAAATAAAATAAAATAATTCCATTTAATTATTCACATGGATATTCTTCTAATCGAATAAACAAATTCAATATCACTAACCACATTCATAATGATAGAATGCATAATGCCATACTATCATAACAACATAGCCAAGGCCTCGTGCCAAGACTACAAATAAGATTTTTTCAAGGCCTTGTGCCAAGACACCAGTTTGTCTCATGAGACCTACCGATGCATCGAGGAGCTATAGCGGGCTCCACCCATCACTTACTAAGTCCAATGCATTCCTTATATGAATATGTTTAAACATAACAGAAACATTCGTATTAAAAATAGCATACAGAATGTCAATAATTTCTCCATAAACCATGAATGGTATGAAAATAACACATCCACAGTAAAACATATCACAAAACCTTCAATGGAAATATTTTATAATAAATAAACTTCAAATAAGCATAAAATCCATCAAATAATGTTGACATAGATGAAAATAATGAGTAAAACTTTTTGAGAGAAATATCCTTTTTGTAAAATCATTTATAAGTAACAAATTTATAAAGGAAGTAATTTAAAAGATATTTTTGAGTCAAAGTGTCCCATTCCACTTTGAACCATTTGAAAATAATTATCATATCAAAACATTCATGTCTATATAAATAAATCCATAAAATCATTTTGAAAACATGGACATTAATTAAAACGATTTAGAATGATAAATCTTTAAAACATTTGAAATTATGATCTTGATACAGAGTACTTTTCAAAATCCTTAAAATCTTCATTTTGAAATCATTTTTATGAAAAATGGATATGGATGATAAAAATTTCCCAGAAAATACTTACAAAAAAACAAGCTCGGGTAATAATGAGATTGAGGAATTAACCCTTACCAATTTGGTAACTTACAAAACATACAACCCATGAAAGAGTTATCATACAATGAATATGTAAATACACATAAATTAAAGTGTATTACACAAATAATATAATTATGGGAAGTACATACACCACACAATAAGGAAATAGTGGCAATTTGGATGAATCTCACTGGAACAAGGAGTGAGATGAAAACCCCTTACCTTGCACTTTCCTTTAGTCGAGAGTACGTTAAACCTCCTGTATGAAGATCGTAGCATGTTATTAAATTATACTAGAACCCTGTTAATATTTATGGTATCATACATGATTCATTTATGACTTTATATTACCCATTTAATAATAATTTCCATGTTAAGTTAACATTTCGGGTAATAATCACTTTCTTTATCGTATGTGTTTTAACTTGTCACTCTTGGTTGTATCACTTAGATCATGATTTAAATACTTCCAGAATAGAAAAAATGCTATATATATCACATATATTTAGAATATAAATATGTATAATATAAATATATATGAAATGGAAAACACCGTTTATGGAGATGGTAGTCCTTACATACGCATAAACGATGTTTTTGTTTTCATATAGTATTTAACGGAAGTAAGTGAATAAGATATATGTAAGTAAATAAATCATTATATATATATATATCTATAGTAGAATTATTATGTCATATATTACATACTTATTAGTAATATATATTTTTATAATCGTCGATGAATGGTGAACTTGGAAATGAATCTCATCGCGTCGTGGAGACGGTAATCCGTACGTACGCACGAGCGAAAAGATCATTCTTTTGATATTAAAATAATATATAATTGGATGGTATATCATATATACAGAATAATTATCATGTTATATTTATTATTTACATGAATTAAAAATCATTATTATACCCATCCAAATAATAATATATTGAATAACAATTACACAACGACGTGGAGACGGTAAGCCTAACGTACGCATGTATGGTGACATGTCATTCAAAGGATGGATAGAATACTGAATATGGTTGTACCATATTTATAATAATATTACAGTATATAAGAGATACTGGATTAATTATTTTAGAATGGTAATAACAATGTAAAAGAAGTGGAAGAAGAAAGGAACTTGAAAAAGGGTGGTGAAATCATTACCTCTTCTTCGGGTTATTCCTTTTGATTTGATCAAAAGGGCTCCATAGAATGGCTTTCTGACTAAAGTAAGGCCTCTAGGATGAAGTGAGGTAAGTTTAGAGAGTATTTGGGTAGGGTTTGGACGAACCAAAAGGCTTTTATGGTGTGAATTAATGAGAAGTGCGAGTGTCCTTTTATAAGAGGGGTGAGGGGCACCTTTGGAAAAGCTAGAAATATTATTTTATAATAAATTAAAATTACATATCTAATGGCTCCAAAGTATATTATTTAAAGTTTAAGGTGGGTATGGGTCTAAAACCTCTCAACCAATAGAATTTAGATAGGTTTGGTCATTATATTAACCTTATCGTTTAGTTTTAACTCTTAGTTAATTAGTTTGACACTTACCATGTCACTTTGTATTTTTATATTATATAGTTAATAAACATACTATATACATCCATGAGACCCCAATTGGTCCATTAATGATAAAACTATCATGATATAAGTCTCTTTGCCAAACCACAGATTTTTAGGAATTTAATATAAATTAATAATATAATATTTGTTTTAAAAACTCTTTTATGTCAATTTTGACACTATTCAATAATTGACTTTTGTAAAAATCATAACAGAATGATTACTTCGAAAAACGTTAATTAAATCAATTATAATATGTACTAGTATCCTATAAAATTAGTTTAATTCATTAGAAGTCTCAAATTAAATTTATTTGGGTATTTATAATATCAATTATTTTAATGTTTCACTATATGGTAATTACTGAATCTTCATTGTGTCATAAATAAATTAAATTATTTAATGTCCAAAAATTATAAATAAAATATCATTATGTAGGAAATATTTTTCGATTTATAATGAATATTAATAGTCGAAAATCCAACATATATAACCCTATGTAAAAATGGTTTTGCTTTAAGATATATGCTTGTGTCTTTTTTGTATTTATTTTAACTTAATTAATATAAAGTGTCATTATAACTTACAAGTGGCTCCATGGGGTCCAAAAATCGACCCAACTATGTCCATGGTCGGAAATGTACCACCCAATAAGGTTAGGACACGTTTTAGGGTAATATAGTATTATTATAATATTATTTTATAACCCTTATTTACCGGATTTACCTTTTAACCATGGTAAATAAAATATTTACTGAAGTAATTATTCAAAATGTATAAAAATAAAAGTTACCTATTTACTCAATTTGAACATCCTGATTCCAAATATGGAATCCATTTTTCCAAATTCAAAACACAGTAGTGTCAGAAATTAATTTAAAATTAATTCCCGTTGTTAAAACAAAAAGCGTGTTTTTAAGAGATAATAACTATCAAAAGATTGACACTTTTTTATGTCTGGTTTAATTGTAAAATTATGTACAATGACCAAAATTGTAATAAATGGTAAAAATATATTCTAAATATAATTTAAAACCACTCAAATTCATAATTTATCACTAATAAATATTTTGATTAAAAAAGTTGTTTTTAATTAAAATTTAGTAATTTTCACTATTCATCAAAATATTAAAGTTGTCCGAAAAGTACCAAAATTTCACCTTAGGCTAAATTTGATATTCTGAATCCAAAAATGAAGTCAATATTGAGAGATAAAATTTCTAAAATTTTAAAAAGTATGTATTACTATTCATAACGGCTACTTTGATTGGTCGTGGTGTGTGTTAGAACTCGAAGTTGCGTACAAGACACGCTACTATATTATTCAAAGAGAAGTGTACCATGGAAGCTCGGGGAGTTACAGTAATAATTTACCCATATATGATATCATAACAATGAATATGATTCTGTAATAAGTCAATGACATTATTTAAATCATCATACAGGAGGTTCAGATACGTACGAAGCATATCAGACCTAAGGTAAAGGATAATTTTGCAATCTCATTTTTATCCGAGATTTCTTATTCGTATGAATTTACTGGGGTTATATTTTTCATCCATGCAATTTAGAAATGTTTTCATAAAGTGTTTAATATTATTCCATCTATTTATAAAGTCATTTTTACCCATATTTACTTTTACTTTGTGTTATGGAAGGAATCTTGCTTTTGTTTACCATACGTGGTACTTTTTAACTTTTCACTTAAAAGTATGAGGAGAATGTTTTCTTTAACTTATATGGAATGAATGGATTTTTACCGTTTTATAATGCCTTATTTTATTGAATCTTAATCTACAATATTTCATGACTATTTTCAACAAAATCCTTTTCTTTTAAAATTGTATGGAATTTTTTGAAAAGAAAATGATTTTGAATAAGAAAGGATATTTTCTTCAAGAAATAATTTCAAGTGTTTTATCAAAAGTATTTTCCATCTAAGATGACATTATTTCATATGTGTATGTTTCAAGTATAATGTATCTATGATTTTCATGGTTTCACTTTTCTTATTATGAAATGATATCCATTTGTTTTATATGGATTATTTTATGATGGGATGATGTTTATGAAACCTATTTTGATTCTTTGGGTTATGATGAATGATTCATGTTTATGTTGTGGCACAAGTAAGAATGATTTCATTATGAGATGGGTGGGACCTATATCTCCCTCCAATTCGTTGTGAAAATATTTATATCTCATGATATAGACATGGCTGGAATGGTAATTTAATCTGGTTCAGTGATACATGACTGGAACTAGGAGTGAACTCGATTCAGAAAGGGAATTTGTCAACTAAGATGGTCTTGGCTGCAATGCCTTGGATACTATGGAAATCATATCATGTGCTTAATGGTTTCCACGATTACTTGTTTTATTGCCATTCTATTTTATCATGATTAATGTTTCTTTATGAACTATGCCTTATGTACTGCCATGTTTTATGTGATTGCTCAATATTTTGATATTTAAATATTATGTTCATGTGTTGAAGTTCAAATGTATATGGTTTGTTTTATTTTCCCCACGCTTACCCTTACTGAGCTTTTGAGATCACCCTTTATATGTTTTTTCCCAAGGATATAAAGAAAGGTCTTAGGTTAACAAAAGGAATATCTTTATGAGAGATGTTGACGATCTTTCAACAAGATTAGAAGATTATATTCCGATTTTCCAAAGACACTAAACTATTACGATCATTTGGTGTCTGTTTTCGTTATGTATTAGATATTCTGAAAAAGTAATGTAATGTATATGTACGTTAAGCTTTTGGTCTCTACAATATATCTCTATAATATAGGCATTATTTATATCTCATCAAAACCTTTTGGGTTAATACCAAGTCCTTCTCACTCACTTCAAATAAATCAAAAAACTTCATCCAAGTGGATTACTTGACCTAATAAAACATTTGATATGCTTGGTGATCTATATATTATTCATCTAACTTAAATATAGACCTTTTCATAAAAATTCATTTCTTGAATCACCCCATTCAACTATTTTCCTCTCATTAAAAAGTATTATGGACAATTCTCCTAACCTTAACACTTATCACTAACATGAAGACCATCACAACCAAATATCATAAATGAGGTTTTATACTTGAATCTATACATAAAATCTCTTTAAGTTAGACACTCTAAATCCTTCATTATTATATTATAATTTATAATGGTATAGACTTCATAAATATTATTGAAGAACATTTTTTCCAACAAACTCAACATTATTCTCCCATTTACATGTATAATGGAAGAATCTTGACCAACATTAGAAAAAATATATTTAGAAACTCATTCAACTTCATTCTACTATTTCCATGTACAATAACATCAAATCAACAAACTTCAATCTACAACATTGATTTATCTTCTATTATTGAAAATAAATGCATCTTAAATCCAATGTTAAAATAATTTCATTAAAATATTTCTCACATTGATAAGTTATGAACACCTATACTATATTATAATATTTTGAAACCATTTCACCTAATACATGAATTTTTCCCACCCACCATTACTCATAAACTTCAATGACACTATCCTATTTGGTGGTCCTACACACATGGATTTAATTCAATGGTAATCACACCATAAATCCATCATAAATAATTTTTATAGTGTTTGGATCACACCCCTATTATCAAACACATGAAATCCTCCCCACTTCTCAATGTGGTACTTGTGACTAGAAAAAAACTGTACCAATACATATGGTTTTTATTCCCTATAGGGAGTATCAAGGGGATCATGGGACAACCCGAGGTCCAAAAATATTCACCCCACTATTACTGGATGGTATTCAAAGATTAAACATGAATCGAATACCATGAACAAGACTTATTCTCATCAACCAATTCACAAAAACATCCACAATACAATCTCCTTTGAGAGATCAACCATCAAATTTTTCATATCACAGGAATCATACCCTATTTCTATGGGAAAAATTACTCATTATAGGGGTTAGATCGCACCCTTAATTTCAAGTGAACCCAATAATCCCTAAATAACAATGTGGGACTTTTAACATGCCTAATAGGTATATCGTATCTGAAAGGATGTTTGACCCTACCACGAATCCGGATGGGGTGATGGAAAACCTTGTGTCTACTAGTTGTGATTATACAGGAGTTCCAAATCACTGTAAAAATTAATAGAGACTGTATTTTTCAATAATGTAATTAATTTTTTTTTTCTACATCAAATATTTTATTATAAAGGAATATGTCAAGATTTAATGGATATAAGTAAATCTTGTGTATAGCTATCTCATTCCCCTTATATGATAATAGAAGTTTTATATTCATAATGTACTATTATGGAAAATATGATATATTATATTCTATACATATGGTTTGATATTCACTTTGTTCAATAGCATATTTTAAAAATGAATGAAGGAGAAAAATATTTTATCTATTATAAAATATTTTATCTAGATGTTGGTTAAAATATAAAGGACTTGATCCCACTACAACCAGTGGCATATTTTAATATTCTATTAAATAAAATTATCCAAACTCATAAAATACCATATTTGATTTTCAAAAAATAATTTATTTTTAAATATTCATAATAACAGAAAATAAGATTTTATATATCATGGAATAATATTCTGAAGGGAGTGTAGTGTCTTAGAGGTTAATGGGAGTATGTCTTTACTTTTAAAAGTTCAAATTTAACAAAAAATAATTATAATAGGAATAAATTAAAAATAAAATATAAATTTCATGGATATTTTTTGGGAAAAAGAATCCATGAATAATAATTATTTATTTATAAATAGTTCTATGTAGATAGAAGAATATATTTACATAGTAACATTTTATTTTCTGAATTTAATGTGATTAAATATGTTGAAAGTGTTCATAATTAGGAATATGATTTTTAAGTCTCAATTTTTTCCAACTATATTTCTTAATAGATATTAATCACTAAAGATTTAACGAAAGGTTATTATCATATGGTCACATTGAGATGTTGACGAAAACACATAGAGATGTAATAAGTTCAAAAACCCTTTAATGTTCCTCAAACATTAGGATTATCTTGTAGTATATAATTTATGATATGTTATATGGGAAATTATATATATTTATGTTAATTATTCTTAAGGAAATTAAGAATATAAAATTTTCCATGTTTTACATGAAGAAATTCTTACTTTATCATTATTTCATGTTGGATACATATATATATATATATATCATGATGTGAAATGATAATTGATCTCTAAAATAAAAAATTTTAATTATCACCAACTAATGTTCATCCAAGGGTATTATTGGTTGTGATTAATTTTTAAGGTTATCATGAGTGGGATTATTGTATCGAGATATATAATTTTCCCGTTAACTACAAAATAGGTTTTCTATGTTAAATGGATTTCTATGATTGTACCTCATAGTGCGTCATAAACTATTTATTTTTTATACAATTGGTAATGTATGTTTATATAGATTCCCTACTAATTTGATTTTTAGAGATACATAGAATGAGAACATTAATTCTTTGACACCTTTCTTACACAATAATTATAGCTTATCTAATCAAGGGAGGGTAAGGTTTGTATCTAATCAAGTCATTGGTAAGAGGTTAAATAATATGGGATTAATACTCTAATATTAAGGGAATGAAATATAGGATTTGTATTGATATATAATAAGGAATAAAAAACCATACCTAGATAATCCATAAAATATTTAATCTATAATGTGAGGGGAATGTGATTTGATCATCCATAAAAGGGGAATGACATGGGATGTATTCATTGATCAAGCCTATCTATTATTAGATAATTGTGAATGTTTGAGTTTTATATATGGGATAGACATACTCTCTGTCCCATGGTCACTCACTTTCATGGAAAAAATAATCATATAAAAATTATTCCTCAAACATGATGCAGTTGTTGGGAAAAGGTATTGAGATATTTTTCTTTTATATAGATCATTCCAAATCCCTTGATATCTTGAGAATCATGGATGTTTTTCTAAAGGCCACTCATTGATTTGATTTATGAACTTAGGAATTTATAATTTTTCCATAACCACAAACATATGTGGGGTCACACTTTATGTATTACTGTGGGGATCTAGTATAATATTTATTGTTTATCTAATAAAATTATTAATGTTTAATCCAAATGGAAATGTTATGGGTATTCACTAGGAATTACTTTTTTAGTGATATAAGTTGAGGTTTATTAATTTTTTCCAAACTTTTTTAGAAGATATCCAAATGGAGTTTTTGATAGGGTTTCATAATTTTTAGTTTTTTATAAAATATTATGTGAAATAGAAAAAAAAAAGTCTAGAAGGCTTTAGTATAAATGAGAGATTAAGAAAGATATTCCCTAAAACCCATAAGCATGGGTTGCATTTAGGATATGTTATTTTAGATGAAATGGGCATATCATTGAGTCATTTCATATTGATTTCATTATACAAACATCATATATATAATATTTTTTATATATGTTATTATCATTACACAATAAAGAATTTTCTATTGGTTATGGATCTCAAATTATAAAAGTTATATTTTTTATCTCTATTTCAAGATATCATTAATTAAAAATGTTTCATATAATAAACGATTTGGGTGTTTCGGAAAATAGTTTATAAATAGTATAATAAATAATTGAATATACTAAAACTATATTTAACATTTGAGTAAATTCATTGAGTCTCAGGTTTTGGGACCATGTTGGTTGAAAATGATTTTTGGATGCTAGATGATGTTTCTACTATTTTTTTGTGTTTTGTTGTCTTTATGAAAAATAAATTCAAATTTTAAGTGTTTTTGATTAGATGAAGGGGAAATAGACTCAGAATATCATATGAATGTTTCTTAATAAAGACCATTAAATTCATTTTTTAATATGAAGATGTTTTTTAGTTGAATTTGTTTGTTAGACTCACTTTGTGTCTGGAATTATGTTGTTGATCAGAGTGATAACATGTATCAGAGACCATATTTCTTTCAAGATATTCAATACAATATATAATGAATATTTGTTATCTTGAAAGTTTTTAATAGCATAAGTTTTCTATGAACGTGTTTTCCATGTGTTGTTGAATAAATTCATAGGAAAGGTTATTTAATTCTGATGATACTAGGCTAATCTTATGTTCTTTTTATCATGAGGAAGTCATGATAAAACAGACATTTTGTGGAAGAAGATTTATTATAAAATATAAGACATCCATTTATATATCCTTGGTGTGAGAATCATCAGACCTAGATTTTATATAAAGGATATAAAGTTTTAACCTGGTGAAGTCATATTGTTACACCTCAAGCTTCCACAGTACGTTTCCCTTTGAATAATGCAATAGCTTGCATTGTACGCAATTTGGAGATTCTAACACACCGTGACCAATCAAACTAGCCGTTATGAATAGTAATACCCCCTTTTTGAAATTTTAAAAAATTTATCTTTCAAAATTGACTTCATTTTTGAATTCATAATTTCAAAATTGGCCTAGGGTAAAATTTTGGTATTTTTCTGAAAACTTTCATATTTTGATGAATAGTAAAGATTACTAAATTTTAGTTAAAAACAAATTTTTTAATCAAAATAATTAATAGTGATAAATTATGAATTTGAGTGGATTTAATGTATATTTAGAATATATTTTTACCATTTAATACAATTTTAGTCATTGGACATAATTTCACATTTAAACCGGACATAAACAAGTATCAAACTTTTGATAGTTATTATTTCTTAAAAACACGCTTTTTGTTTTGACAAAGGGAATTAATTTTAAATTAATTTCTTCCACTTCTGTGTTTTGAATTTAGAAAAATGGAATAAATATTTATAATCATGAGTTTCAAATAGTGTAAATAGGTAACTTTTATTTTTACACATTTTGAATAATTACATCGGTAAATATTTTATTTACCATGGTTAAAGGGTAAATCTGGTAAATAAGGGTAAACAATTAATATTATAATAATACTAAATTACCCTAAAACGTATCCTAACCCTATTGGTTTATAAATGTCCAAGAATGGGCATCTATGGGTCGATTTCGGTGCCCCATGGTGCAACTTGAAAGTGATAATGACACTTTATATTAATTAATTTAAAGTAAATACAAAAATGAAATAAACATATATCTTTTAGAAAAAAACAATTTTTATCTAATGTTATATATGTTATATTTTATACTATAAATATTAATTATAAAGGTAAAAATATTTCCTACCTCATGGTATTTTTTTATAATTTTTAGACATATAATAAACTAAATTATTTATGACACAAAAATGATGTAGTGTTTACCTCATTAATAAATGATTTAAATAAATAAGATTATAAAGACTAAAATAATACCCCAAACCTATCCAATTCTTATTGTATGATTTCATTTCAATCATTAGTCATCGTATCTTCATCTTTAATGAGTTTTGGACCTTTAAAACTCAAATATCATTATATAATAAAATAATATTTTCAATCCTTCCTAAAGAGCCCCTCCTCCCACTAATAAAAGGACACCACTTCTAACCAATTCCTCACACCTCTCAATACTTTTGGATCATCCATACTCTAACCAATTAAGCTCCCTACATCCCTATCATCCTCCTAGAAGCCTTACCTTAGGCATAAGGAACTTCAAGATTTTGTTTTGGTTCAAACCAAAGGGAGTTACCCAAATTAAATGTAATGATTTCTCTTAGCTTCTTTTCTTTTATTTTAATTCTCCAACCTATAAACTCTTCTTATACTTTTATTTTGTAACAAAAACAGTATAATAATTATACTAGTATATTTTTTTGAGATGTATTTGGACTACACTTACACACACCTCTATCTAATTGGTGAAGAACATAATGTTTCTGTGGATGGAAACCAAACGCCTCACGAAATGATGATTGTTCAATTATCTCCTACCACCTATCATGGTTAACATTATGATGGAACTGTAATTAAATATGATATTTATGATATTTATTTTATATATAATCTTCTTTAATTCCATTTTATACCAAAACATTATTCGTTTCATGTTGTATATGTATATATGATAATTTCATTTGAGGAAGTGAGGACTACCGCCCCATCAAAGTGATATGACTCGTTTATACCATACATGGAATGTATAAAGGAATGTGTTAATGAACATAAGAAACATATATAATATATTATATTATACTGTAATAATAATATACCTATGTATCATTTGGTTTTGATTCCTTTTAATATGAAAAATGAAATGGAAGTAGCGTTCGTGCGTACGTACAGATTACTGTCTCCAATAATGCGATGAGATTCATTTTCCAAACATATCTATTCAAGAATAATGATAATTTTATGATTAAATGTAATGTTCAAGGAATTTATATCATTATTTATATTAATAAGATACAACCTATCCATAACAAACACGGCTTACGTAACAAAGCATATAAAGGAAAATGAATCAGTTAACACCCGAAACAACGATAACACTAAAATATTATTAACAAATAAATATTAAAAGATCATATATGATATCATATTTATGTATATGATTATTTTATAATTTAATAACAATGATTTAACTAGTATAAATGAGGTTAAACTACCCTCGACCATGGAAAGGTACAAGGTAATGGTTTATTTCACAATCTCTTCATTATCTAAGGTTGTTTATACGTAATTATCTACTGGGACCTCTTTATCATCCACATCCATGTTTCTTAAAAATGTATTTAAAATATTTCTTACTATTTTATATACTATGGGTTAATGTAATTTATTCCCTTTTTGACTTTTTATAAGATGATTGTAAATGAATGTTTCCGTCTCATTCCAAACAAGGTCATTTTTAACCCTTTCAACAAAATTAAGGTAAGAATGTATTTTTTAACTTATACAGCGGGTGTGGATATTTTCCACCATTATAAAATCATTGAAGCTTCCATTAAAAGCTTATAAGAATATTTTAAATGTAAATTTTTCCTTTTATAATTATGTTACTTTTAAATGATTTCAAAAAAAGTGATATTTCTCCCAAATAGTTTTGATTTCATCTATGTAAACATCAATTGATAGATTTTAGGCTTATTTGAAGTTGATTTATTATGATACAAACCATCCATATTGTATTTAAGGTTTTGTGATATTTTTGACTATGGATGTGTTATTTTTATACCATTCATGGTTTATGGAGAAAGTATTGACATTTCGTATGCTAGTTTTAATACGAATGTTTTTGTTATGTTTAAACCTGTTTATATGAGGAATGAATTGGACTTAATAAGTGATGGGTGGATCCTGTTATAGCTCCTCAATGCATCGGCAGGTCTCATGAGATAAACTAGTGTCATGGCACAAGGCCTTGACAAAATCTTATTTGTAGTCTTGGCATAAGGCCTTGACTATGTGGTTATGATAGTTTGTCATTATGAATTCAATCATTATCAAATTCTTTATTGATATTGCATGTGGTCACTAGACTATTAGAATATCCATGTGTATAACTAAATAGAATTATTTCATTTTATTTCTTCCATATTATGCTGAAGTTCAAGTAGGAGGCGATGCGCCTGTAAAGGGCTCCTCTCGTTCTATGGTTTCCTCTCGCCGCCGCTAGCTCCGTCGCTACAGATGGCGTGGAGATTCCTTCTCGTGATCGGTGGGTTGGTGGTGGTTCTCTTCTGTAGGGATTAATAGTCTTCTCTCAGGCTATGGGGATGCTCTCTGGGCTTCTTCGGTTGTTGGTTCAGTTCCACGGGTGTAAGACCGGTTCTTGTTGATGGTACACTCTTTGTAGTGCTCGTGCTTCTGATCTTGGCAGCTTGCTATTGTCATGTGGTGAGTGTTTTCACGTTTGGGGGTTGCGCTCATGAGCCGTTGGTTTGTGGGGTTCTTTCATCCTCTCGGGTGAGTTCGTTAGGGTTTTGGTGTCTCTGATGCGGTAGTTTTGTCTGGTGGCAGTGGGATCTTCTTCTCTATGGTTGAGTTTTTCTTTTATTGTGTCGGGGTGAATCTCTCAGCGAGATTGTTGTGGAGATGGAGCGATGATGATGATTTGTTTCAGGAGGCATCTCCATGGATGTTTTTTCTGTTCATTTTATTTTTTTGTTTGATGTTTTGTTGAATACTCATTCATGGGATGACGATGATTACGACGGATGCCGACGAAGCTCACCGGCGATCTGGTGATGGGAATGAGGGGAGGGATCGCATAGGCAACTCCATGAATGATGTTTTGTTGAATCCTCGGCGGTGTGATGGGGATTCAATGTGACAACGGATGCTGAAAATGCTCACCGGCGATTCAGGGATGTGGATATGGTTATAGTACATGGCACATGGTGTGTCAAATCTGATGGCGGCTCGGCCCTCGAGGCGGTGCATGCTCATGGCTCGAGGCGATATGGCGGTGGTTTGAATTTTGAAATTTTAGTTTGAATTGTGATTTGGTGTTTGGGTTTCGGCTATTTGGGTACCGGAAACCCACAATCCTGCTTTCTAGAAAATGAAAAAAAGGATTTGCAGCAAGTTTAAAAGTTTTTTGTTTTAGTTATACATTCCTTAAATGATTATGCTTGTTTATGAATGTTTCTGCTATATTATTTTCCTTACTGGGAATTTGAGCTCACCCATTTCTATGATTTATTTTTCCCAGGATGTGAATATTTATTTTATGAATTACCTGTAGGGATATTATAAGGGGATATGAGTGTGGAGACAAGATGTTGTTTTAGTTTTCACTTTATGATGTAATGTAAAATTTATGAATGTATCTAATTATTCCAAGGCTACTAAACTAATCAGTCTTTCGAGACTTGATCTTTTGTGACCATGCCAATATTATGTAATAATGCACCGACGATGGGTAACTGGGGTCAGGTAATTATAGTTGGTATCAGAGGAAGTTTAGTATAAATCATGGAACCTATATTTAGATAAACTCTGATTAGAGCACATAGTCCTAAGATAAAATTTGAGGATTAGTATAGAAGAATATCCTAGAATTTTGGTATTGTAAAGATTTTGTGAGTTTTCCAAGCAATAAATTCCTGTTTGGATATGAGTAGGTAGAGGTGACTCTGGCATAGATATACTTAGGGGTAAAACCCAAAAACACTACTTTGAGATAGACTAGAATGGGAACTGGTGCACGACAATGGGCTTTGCTGCACTCTTGGTTATGACACTCCCAGGGGAAATGCTTAGGATAATTCTAATTTTCTTTAAAAACCATTATGAAGGGTTTATGCGTATATACTTCCTCAAAGAAAACATTTTTTATTGATTATATCCATAAACTGTTCAATTTTTGTTAAGTGTTTTAGAGGTTTGGAATTATATATTTCGATTCATAAACTAATCTAGTTAATGACAATGTTTAGAAATGGAGCCTAGTGGAAGGAATGGAAACCGTATCAATGCACGCACTCCATGTATGTATTTTCCTCCTGCTCAAGATAATTATAGTGGATCTGGTGATACAACTTGTGCTGATCAGCTTATCAACATACTTGGACAACTCACTCAGGTTATGAATAATAACCTTACCCGTATGGAGCACCCTGATCAATAGCATAAAGGATCAATGTTAGATCGCTTCATGGGGAAACAACAACTAACATTAAATGGGGTTACAAATCCATTAGTAGCTGAGAAATGGATAAATTCAATAGAGAAAATATTCCATGCCTTGGGGAGTAGTGAAAGGGATAAAGTTATCACGGTAGTTTACTACCTCACTGGAGATGCTGATCAATGGTGGTCATTGATTCAAAAGACGAAGGAAGATGATGAAGTATTAAATATAGAATGGAGTGATTTTAAAGAGATTTTCTTAGAAAAATACTTTCCTCGTGATCATCGAGCATATATGGAAAGGAAATTTCTGAGTCTAAGGAAAAAGGAGGACGAGAATGTCGCACAGTATGAGGCTAACGTTACAAGGTTAGTGAGGTATGCTACATATTATATACATAACTCAAGAAGTAAGATTACTAGTTTCTTTTATGGGTTAATACCATTTCTCCATTGAGAATTAGTCTCAGAAAACATCATGTTGTTTGAAGATATTTCTTATGCGCTATCAAGACAAAAAAAGAATTCTCTAAGTCTTACGACTTTAAAGAAAAGAAAGAGAAAAAGAGATCTGCTGATCACTATAGAAATGGAAATAATGGGATGAAAGGAAAATTTGAATATCCATCCGGTAGTAAATGTGGGAAGAAACACCCTGGTACTTTCTTGAAAGGAATGGGAGTCTGTTACAAGTGTGGTGAAAAAGGCCACCAAGGTCGTCATTGTAGGGGGAAGAAATATGATTCTGATGATCAATGGTACAACTAAAGGGAGATGGGACATTATAAAAATGAATGTCCTAAGCGTTAGGTGAACATACCTCAGAAAAGTCCAAGGGATCATGGCCAAGCTTATTCTATCACTACTACGGAAGTTGAAGCTCCGAAAGACGTGGTGGCAGGTAATTTAATGGTTTCCTCAAGTTTATCCAATGCTTTATTTGATTCGGGATCATCGCATTGTTTCATGTCTTCCAAGTTTTCCATGAAAATGAGATATTTCCAATTTGATTTAAAAATGGAGTTTTTAGTTAAAACTTCTTAGGGAAGTATCATTGCTACAATTTTTTGTGGATCTGTTCCCATTAGGGAATATAAATGACTTTTGTCTACTGATCTCATCGTCAAACCCATTATTGAATTTAATATAACCTTCAATATGGATTGGCATTCAAACCATGATGCGAAAATTTATTGTAAGAAGAAGGAGGTTACAATTTTTTATGATGATGATAAAGAACACCTTTTCATTAGAGAAAAATCTTCACCACCAGATTCTTACCTAGATCCACCCCCAGTAGCTCAACTAAATTCAATTATTGGGGAGGAAGAGAATGAAATAACTATGGGTAAGGAATGTAATGTCCAAATAGAGGATGTTCCTATTGTGAAAGAATATGTAGATGGGTTTCTGGAAGATTTACTTGGAAATCCTCTAGAAAGATAAATTGAGTTTTCCATTTATTTAATTCCTGATTCAAGGCCAATATCGAAGACCCCTTATAGAATGGCCACTGTGGAATTAGTGGAACTAAAGAAGAAACTATAGGAATTGAGTAATAAGGGATTTATTCTCCCATGTGTTTCTCCATGGGGAGCCCATGTACTTTTAGTTAAAAAGAAAGATAGATCTATGAGACTGTGCATTGACTATAGGGAGATCAATGCTATCACAATAAAGAAGAAGTATCCCCTACCTCAAATTGATGATTTATTTGACCAACTGCATGGATCTCAATACTTTTCAATGATTTACCTTTGATTTGGATACCATCAGTTGTGTGTGAAGAAGGGAGACATTCCGAAGACAGTATTTTGAACCAGGTACAGGCATTACGAGTTTACAGTAATGCCTTTTGGGTTGACTAATGCACCCTCTATTTTCATGGATCTAATGAACAGAGTTTTCAAGGAATATCTCAATGATTTTTTAGTGGTATTTATTGATGATATCTTGGTATACTCCAAAAGATACAAATAACATGAAAATCACTTGGGAATTACCCTATAGACTCTGAGAAGACATTAATTATATGGGAAGTTTCGCATGTGTGAATTCGGGCTACAGGAGATTTCTTTTCTTGGCCATATTATCTATAAGGATGGAATCACTGTTGTTCCTTCTAAGACCAAGCCTATCCAAGAATGTCCAGAACCAATGAGTATAACTAAGGTATGACATTTTATTGGTTTAGGAGGATATTATCAACATTTCATCCAGACTTTCGCCTGATTGGCTAACCCATTAACAAAGCTCACACGTAAATGGGATAAATTTGTTTGAAAAAAAGAGTGTGAAGAATATTTTGAAGAACTGAAGATAATTTTAGTCAATGCTTATTTATTGAATCTACCATCGAGGAATGATGGGTTTGTTATTTATAGTGATGCATCGAAGAAAGGACTTGTTTATGTCCTTATGCAGAATGACAGGGTTATTGCCTATGTATCACAATAACTGAAAATTCATGAGAAAAACTATCTTACTCATGATATTGAGTTAGCTACCGAGATATTTGCTTTGAATATTTGGAGACACTATCTCTATGGTGAAATATGTGAGATTTATACTAATCAGAAGAGTTTAAAGAATATTTTCTCACAAAAAGAACTCAACATGAGGCAAAGAAGATGCCTTGAACTACTCAAGGATTATGATTGCATGATAAACTACCACCCGGGGAAGGAAAATATGGTGGCAGATGCTTTGATCAGAATGGATCATGGAGTTTTGAACAAGATGAGAATTGAAAGGATCCTATTTTCATGGATCTAGTGAATATGGACATGGGAATAACCATGGAATCTGAAACATCAATGATTTTCCAAATGATTTCCAAACCATCTTTAATAGAAAGGATACTGAGTTCTCCGACCAATGATGATGAGTTTAAAAAGAAGATTAAATCTGTGAATGATGGGAGATTGAGTGACTTTGTGTATGAAGATGGAATTTTGAAATTTGGGAAGAGACTTTGTGTTCCTGATATACCTGATCTAAAAAGAAAATTGTTGGACGAATCTCATAGTTCCAATTTCTCTATACACCCTGAGAGTACCAAAATGTATAGAGATTTGAATGAACATTTTTGGTGGGACAACATGAAGAGGGGGATTTCTGATTTTGTGTCAAGATGTATGGTTTGTCAAAAAGTTAAATCTGGAAGGCAACAGCCTGGAAGAGTCATGCAACCTCTTCCCATACTTGAGTGGAAATGAGATAATATCACGATGGACTTTGTCAAGGTACCACCGAAGAATCCAAGAAGGAATGATACAATATGGGCCATTATTGATCATCTTACCAAATCATCACATTTTCTTGCTATAAGAGAAGATCTACCACTTTAACTGCTAGAAATTCTATATATGAATGAATTTGTGAGACTTCACGGAGTAACAATATCGATTGTTTCTGATCGTGATCCCCGTTTTACATCAAGATTCTGGAAAATTCTTCAGAAATACCTAGATACTAAACTTCATTTGAGAACTGGCTACCACCCCCAAACTGATGGACAATCAGAATGGACTATTCAAACCTTAGAATACATGTTGAGATCTGGATCACTTGACTTTCAGGGTATGTGGGATCAATATATACCTCTGGTGGAATTTTCCTATAACAATAGCTTCCATTCAAGTATTTATATGGCACCACATGAAGCGTTATATGGAAAGAGATGTCTCACACCAACCTTTTGGGATGGATTTTGTGAAAGAAAACTTGTAGGCCCATAACTTGTAGAGGAAACGATGGAAAAGGTGAAGGTAATCCAAAACCACATCAAAGAAACTCAAAGTAGGTAGAAGAGCTTTGCAGGATAACCAAAGGAAGGATCGGTAATTTCAGGTAGGGGATCATGTTTTCTTGATGGTATCTTCATGGAAGAGAGTTATATGTTTCGGTAAGAAGGTAAAATAGAGTCCCAGGTACATAGGACCTTTCGAAATTCTAGAACGAATTGGTGTTGTAGCTTACCGTTTGGAAATGCTGCCAAATCTCTCCAAAGTTCACGATGTGTTCCACATATCACTGTTGAGAAAATTATTGCCTGACCCAACGCATGTACTCACCTATGAGGAATTAGAACTGGAACCTAATATATATTATTTGGAATATCACGTAAAGATTCTTGATACCAAAGAACAAGTTTTGAGAAACCAGACGACTTGTCTGGTAAACGTTTTATGGAGAAACCATATGATGGAAGAGGCAACGTGGGAACCCGAGGATCTTATGATGGAGAAAAACCTGAGTCTTTTAATGCAGTAATATTCTAGAAATTTCAAGGACAACATTATTTTAAGGGGGGTAGAACGTAACACCTGAATCTTCCACGGTACGTTTCCCTTTGAATAATCCAATAGCTGGAATTGTACGCAACTTCGAGATTCTAACACACCGTGACCAATCAAACTAGCCGTTATGAATAGTAATGCCCACTTTTTAAAATTTTATAAATTTTATCTTTCAAAATGGACTTCATTTTTGGATTCAGAATATTGAAATTAGCCTATGGTGATAATTTGGTATTTTTCTAAAAACTTTCATATTTTTATGTATAGTGAAAATTACTAAATTTTAATTAAAAACATATTTTTAAATTGAAATAATTAATAGTGATAAATTAGGAATTTGAGTGGTTTTATAGTATATTTAGACTATATTTATACAATTTAATACAATGTTTTTCATTGGACATAATTTCACATTTAAACCGGACTTAAACTAGTATCAATCTTTTGATAGTTATTATTTCTTAAAAACACGCTTTTTGTTTTGACAACGAGAATAAATTTTAAATTAATTTTTTCCACTTCTGTGTTTTGAATTTAGAAAAATGTATTCCATATTTAGAAAAAGGAGGTCCAAATTATGTAAATAGGTAAATTTTTTATACTCATTTTGAATAATTACTTCGGTAAATATTTTATTTACCATGGTTAAAGGGTAAATCTGGTAAATAATGTTAAAAAAATAATATTATAATAATACTAAATTACACTAAAACATGGCTAACCCTATTGGTTGATACATGTCCGACCATGGGAATCTTTTTGTCATTTTTGGGACCCCATATAGCCACTTTTAAGTGATATTGACACTTTATATTAATTAAGTTAAAGTAAATACATAAATGACAAAAGCATATATCATTTAGAAAAAACAATTTTTACATAGGGTTATATATGTTATATTTTCAAATATAAATATTCATTAGAAAAGAAAAATGATTTCCTACATCATGGTATTTTTTTATAATTTTTATAAATATAATAAAATAAATTATTTAGGACACAATAATGATGTAGTGTTTACCTCATTAAAAAATGATTTAAATAAATAAGAATATAAAGACTAAAATAATACCCAAAACCGGTCCAATTTTTGTTGGATGATTTCATTTCGATCATTAGTCATCTTATATTTATCTTTAATGAGTTTTGGACCTTTAAAAACTGAATATCATTATATATAAAAAATTATTTTCAATCCTTCATAAATAGCCCCTCCTCCCCCTTATAAAAGGACACCACTTCTATCCAATTCCTCACACCTCTCATGGTGGACATTATGATGGAACTATAATTAAAAATTATATTAATGATATTTATTTTATAAATAAGCTTCTTTAATTCCATTTTATATCATACCATTATTTGTTTCATGTTGTATATATATATGACAATTTCATTTAAGGAAGTCCAGACTACCGCCCCCTCAAAGTGACATGACTCATTCATACCATATATGGAATGTATAAAAGATGGTGTTAATGAACATAAGTAATATATATAAGATATTATATTATACTGGAATAATAATATACCTATGTATCATTTGGTTTTGATTCCTTTTAAAATGAAAAATGAAATGAAAGTAGCGTTCGTGCGTACGTACAGATTACCGTCTCCACGAACGTGATGAGATTCGTTTCCCCATCATATCCATTCAAAAATAATTCTAATTTAATGATTAAAAGAAATTTTTACGGACTATATATCATTCTGGATATGAATACGATACAAACTATCTATAACAAACACGGCTTACGGAACAAAGCATCTAAAGGAAAACAAATCAGTTAACACCCGAAACGACGATAATACTAAAATATTATTAACAAAGAAATATTAAAAGATGATATATAATATAATATTTATGTATATTATTTTTTTATAATTTAATAATAATGATTTAACTATTATACTGAAGGTTAACCTACCCTCGACGAAGGAAAAGTTCAATGTAAGGGTTTATTTCACAATCTCTTCATTATCCGAGGTTGTTTATACATAATTATCTACTGAGTCCTCTTTATCATACTCGGCCATGTTTCTTAAAAATGTATTTCAAATAATTATTACTATTTATAGACTATGGGTTAAAGTCATTTATACCCTTGTTGACTTTTTATTATATTTCTGTAAACGAATCATTCTGTCGCTCTCCATAAAAGGTCCTCTTTAACCTTTTCGAAAAAATTAAGGTAAGAATGTCTTTTCTAACTTATACGGTGGGTGCAGCTATTTTCCACCGTTATATAATCATCAAAGATTTCCTTAAATGCTTATAAGAATATTTTAAAAGTAAATTTTTTCTTTTAAAATTATGTGACTTTAATATTATTTCAAAAAAAGAGATATTTCCCTCAAATAGTTTTGATTTCATCAATGTCAAAATCCTTTGATGGATTTTAAGATTATTTGAAGTTGATTTATTATGATACAAAACTTTTATACTGTATTGAATGTTTTTTGATATGTTTGACTGTGGATGTGTTATTTTTATTCCATTCATGGTCTATGGAGAAAGTATTGAAATTTCGTATGCTAGTTTTAATATGAATGTTTTTGTTATGTTTGAACCTGTTCATATGAGTAATGCATTGGACTTAATAAATGACGTGTGTAGCCCGCTATAGCTCCTCGATGCATCGGTAGGTCTCATTAGACAAACTAGTGTCTTGGAACAAAGCTTTGACAAAATCTTATTTGTAGTCTTGGCACAAGGCCTTGACTATGTGGTCATGATAGTCTGGAATTATGCATTCCATCATTATGAAAGTGGTTAATGATATTTCATGTGATAATTAGACTAGTATAATATCCATGTGAATATGTAAATGGAATTATTTCATTTATTTCCTCCATATTATGCTGAAGTTCAAGTTTAAAAGTCTTTTGTTTCAGTTATACAATTCCTTAAATGTTTATGCTTATTTATGAAAGTTTTTTCTATATTGTTCTCCTTACTGGGCATTTGAGCTCACCCATTTCTATGTTTTATCTTTCTCAGGATGTGAAGAAGTATTTTTTAAATGACCTGCAGGGATAGTATAAGGGGATATGAGTGTGGAGGCAAGATGTTGTTGTAGTTTTCACTTTATGATATTATGTAAACTTATTAATGTATCTAGTTATTAAATGGCTACAAAACTAATCGGTGTTTCGAGACATGATATTTTGTGATCATTCCAATGTTATGTAATAATTCACTGACTCTGGGTAACTGGGGTCAGGGAATTAGACATATGTTTTGCAGAATTACTGATCGACTGATTCATCGAACTTGTCAATTTAATGGAATATCTGATCCACAGAATAAACTAATAAATAATATCAATCACATTTAAAGATAATATTAAATAAATTATGAACTTCATACCCTGATTCATTGGACATAATGTTCCAGTGTTCCATTTGTGGAGGTCTGACACAGATTCATCAGAAATATTGTTTGTATCAATATAAAATTATTTGTTGAGTTCTATCAGAGGATAATAAATTTATTTTGTGTAGATATGTAGAGAATATTTTATCACCGATTAGTAAGTTGAAGTTATTGGGATCAACGAATGATAATTAATTCATAAACCAATCCAAAATATGGGTTCATAGACGGATCAATTAGACGAATCACAAAAATATAGTCTAACATTTTTCATAGAAAAATAGTTTTGTTTTGCTTAAATTTATTCAAGGATCATTGTACATGCATTGAAACTGATATATCAAATGTAAAATATATATTAATACATCATATTCATATTTACATTGATAAGTCATTTGATTCTGGACATTATTGGAGGCAGTTTCATCAGGTTAAGGTTTTATTAAATAAGTGATTGAAAATGTGAAATTATTTTTAGGTGCTGAAGTAACATTGAAGGGTCTAGAATATTTAGAAGTTGAAATTATTTTTACTAGAAGAAAATAACAACTAAAAAATTAGTATCAAATTTTATGGCAAAAAGATTCAAATTTTATGTATGTTTAGAGCATCAAAATGGGAATTCGTAAATTTTATTTCTTTAATCAGATCTAGAAAATCAGAGTGACAAAACATATCAGAATAAATAATTATAACATAAATAAAAATAGTTTAAAATTTTTATAAGACTTATGTAATTATAATATAGGATATGTTTTGGGTATAACCCACATGATTTGATAGTTGTTTAAATGGTCAAAGAAGAAGTTGAATTTTATATTAAATTTGAGTTTCTAAAAACATTAAGCAGGAAAATAAATTTGGTTTACCACCCATTATATTTCTAGTGAACCTATAAATATATGTCAAAGTAGAAAATACACTTAAAATATTCACATATGGTAGATTTTGAGAAAACTGATTTTTTTGGTGGTTGATTTTGGTAGAGGAATGATTCTAGATAGAGTTTTCTTGAGAACTTTTTCCAGATAAAAGATATGTGAATAAGAAAATATGTTCATGGTTTTCCATATTAGACTGAGAAATCATACTAACATTTCATATAAAATAAATAAGTGATTTATAATATTTTACAAACTATATATTCAGGATAGTTTTCTAGAATGATTAATTTGACTGATGAATCAGATTATGGAATTAGAATGTGTTTTTGTAAAAAATCCAAAGAAGTTATTTCTACCTAATGGTGTGTAGGAAAGTGAGGAATTATTTTATTAATAATTTAAAAGGAGGAATTTGTTTAAAATTTATAGTGACATTTTCATAACCAACTAGTGAATGTTTCTCAACTTGTAACAAAACTTATTTTCTATCATTCATTCTAGAAGAAGAACATTCCATGTTGTATTAGTCATAGTGCTACACATGTGTAAGGGAATTTACTACTTATTGTATCCACAGAAAATGTTTATTTTCTTCTGGATTTTGTGGAATTGGATTACTTTCAAACTATTATAAAGACTATTTGATCTTATTAATTAGTGATCATTAAAAATCCTTGTCTTTCTGTGGATATGTGCATGTCATATTTTGAGGAAAGTAAAAATTCTTTAAAAAGAGACAAAGGTTGTTATAAAATAAATAAAACATAAAAGGATAATATTTCATTGATTCACCCCATCCCTCTATCTATGATAAATTGATCTTGGTTGGGAATTTTTAAGTGTTATTAGAGAAAAGGTACCTTTTGTTTACTCTACATTGATGTTTTTGAAGAGACATTGTTATTTAAAAGATTAATTATGTGAAAATTAAGGGTATTACTCTCTTTTATAGAAATTACTGTCATATCTAGAAACAAATAATGTTTCTATATCTTTTTCTTCAAAATATGATATTCTAGAATCTATTATTGATGGATTTTCTTCTCTTGTTGAAAATATTCCTCTTACATCCATGGATAAAAAGAATCTTAAGAATGATGGAATATATAAGAATGAATTAATCTCATCACATTCTGAAATTTAATTAATTAGAGTAAAGGGATATGTTAATGATAAAGTTATCTGGGAAAAGTTGAAAAACATTTATGAAAGAATTATGAATTTAATTTAAAAAGTAAAAAATCATGAGGTAGAAGTATGAAGATCTCAAAATAAGAGAATGTGAATATGTTGGTGAATTATTTAAAAGGGTGAACGATATTTTTTAATCCATAATATATATTGGTGAGAAGCTAAAATATTAAACTATTTTTGAAAATATCTTGGGAATTATTCTTGAAAAATTTGATGCCAAAGATTCATATTTGGAAGATAGAGTTCCTAAAACTTTGTCTTTGGATGACCCTCATAGTACTCTAATTACTTATGAAATGATAAGGGAGAAATTTTTTATGTATAGAAAATTTTTATTGGGAAATACCATTCAAGGATATCACGAATGTAAAATCTAATAAGATTCTCAATAGTGAATAATTTAGTCATTCTAATTTTGAAAATGAGTTTAGTAAAAATCTTGATGATTGTTTTTCACTCGTTTATAAAAATTTGAAATGTGGTATAAGAATTTGTAAGGGGAAGCTACCCCTAATTTTGTTTAATGTGGATCCATTTGGAACTTTTCTTTTAAATTATTTAAAAAATGGAATGAAGACGATATTGATGAAAATGACAGAAGTCCAAGAAGATCATAGAAGAAACATGGTGATAAATCAAAATCATATTCAAAGAGAAAAGCTAAAAAGTTATCCTAATAAAAAATGGGTTGTTATTTTCTAAAGATAATGTAGATGAAGATAGTGAAGTTAAAGGTAAGAATTTTACTGAAGTTTCTAGAGATAATAAATTAATAGAAATAGGTAATCATGATTATTTTAGAAGTATTAGTTCTAAAGAAGAAGAGATAGAGTTAGAATTTCACATGAAACGAGAGTTAAATAAATTCCATAGAAATAATCTAATACATGAAAGATAAATCAATATGTTGAATAATGGAACACCTACAAAAAACAATCCAGAATATCTTCCTGAAAAGAATTTTAAGCTGTTGGATGAGGCAAATTTTCTGAATAACTCTCATGTAAAATAAAAAAAATATGAATGAACATCCTGAAGTAAAGATTAATGTGAATGAGGAAGAGTTGGAACTTGGTCAACAATTTCTACTAATGTTTTAGAGGGAGTTAAATGTTTCACGAACTCTATCTATGAAACTGGTTAATATTCTAAAAAGGGTGTGTAATGGCAGAAAATGTTATAAAAAAGTCCCTTTATGGTTCAATTAAATATATTATTATGTATAATGGTTATATAAATCATATGAAATTATTTTGTTTTATTATATCATAATTAAAATACTATTAAGAATTATAACCATTGATAATGCAGCCTTTCAATAGGTATTATATGATTAGTATAAATATAGGGTATTAGCAAATCCAATTAACACTGATAATGTCAGTGATGGACTAAACCAATTGTATTGTACCCCATGAAGACCATTTATGAGATATTCAAAGGTATATAACATCATTGGGATTTTCCTCTACCAATTCTAAGCTGAGATCCAAAAACTTCATCACGAGAAAAACTGTTTATGGGATAAGTTCAAGCTCATTCGGATTATGACCAAAGCTATGTGTGACAAACAACCCCATTAAAGTCTCACTATCATGAACCTTACCCTGAAGAAATTTTTTTCTGAAATAAAGAGATAAGTATCAGGACTATAATAATATGAATATATAAATTTTATAGAATATTGAATCTATTTTCATGTTATTATTGCAACATTATAAATGATTTCGATTTTGACACAATAAAACATAAATTTTATTTTTGTTAAATATTCAAATCCAATTAATGAATTTATAAATTAATAAATTTTTGACATAAATAATATTTCAAATAAAATATTATTATTTAATAATTTTTATTAAATATAAATTATCATATATAATTATGATGTCAAATGTTATTTTTATCATGGTTTGAAAAATGTTATTGTCAAAAACATATCATTTCTCAACAAATATCGAATATAATTTTAAAAGTAAAAAAATAATACTGTTAGAAAATTATTTATATAAAATGAAATTTTTTTTAATTAGAACATCTAAATTATTTAATTCTTAATTTTTCATTATTTTCCAAGACACCTGAATTATCAGGTAAAAATTAAATGTGATATATATATATATATGGTGTGTACTATGACATAATAATGACCCAAAATTGATTTAATAAATAATATCAGGTATCCATGACCAAATATATGCTTAATATTTAAATAATGTTATTTTAAGTTTGTTAGATTAATTTTATAAATCCTAAATCGATCTTCGAAAAACTATAACATATTTTATGGTTTTAAAATCATTTCTATATAGACATGTCTCACTTCCACATCACCATGGGTATTATTTTAATAATTTTGGTCATTGAAATTATAAATAAATGAAAACAACTCCTCTTTAGTGGAAACCATGGGATGGTTTTTGGTTTTGATTACTTTGTTATATAGAGTCTAAAACACATGTTTGAGAAATAATAATGAATTACCCACTCATTTCTTTATAAACCAACCCATGACCACTTATATCTTAAGTAAAAAACTTGGATCACGTCCTTAATCTTACCTCACCTCTCTAGAGTCCTCCCTAGGCTATCCAATGGTGCTCCAAAACACTAAAAAATATCCCCCCAACATTTTTAATCACCCTCTCAAGATTAGGGTTCCCCTATTTCTCCTACTTTTTCAAGTATCATTATTATATTATGATTTTTATCTCTAATTCATAATTTTTGGATATGTTAATCCATATCTCCCTTAATTTTAATTTATTTTATAAATTATCAAAGAAATATTTTACTCTCATTATCAGGTACAATGAATATTTATATTCTCCCATTATGCCGCCAAAATTTCACCATGATTTTTCAAACCAAAACAATTGGGTAGTGAATACCCATACCCATTTCTCATTTAAGGGTGTTCACATTTATTCACTTATAATTATTTCAACGGTGTCATGTATATATGAATTCCACGCTACTTGATCATGGAAATAATTTGATGATAAATGATTCCATGTTTTATGATCTCTCTGTATACTTATGCATTAGAATTAAATGAAACTGATAGTTGTGCCCTTAAAATATTATCCCTAAAACACATTATGTAATGTTTTATTCTCATAAGATTTCATTCAAGGGATTCGAGAGTGAAAATAATCCATCTCTGTACTTTTTTCATATTGATTTCTTCGTAAGTAGCCTTGAATTATGTTTATGATGCAATGTTTTAATTTTATTCCACATTTCCCGTTTTGCCATTATGTTATCATGTTATATCATGCCACTTTCTTCATGTTTATGATTCTCTTCCCTTTCACGTATCATTGATATTCCTATTATCTAACATGTAATTCATTATTTATGTTATTTCTAATTTTCTCCTCTAATGGTATTTATAGCTCATCCCTTTCTTATGTATATCCATAGGTTATCCCATGTAGTTTTAAAAGCTAGGGAATTTTATAAGAATGTTCCAAATGCTTTTAATAATGTTGTTTTATCCCATGTTCAATATGTAATGATATGTTTATAATTCCCAAAGACACTATACATCTTGATCTTTCGAGTTTTTTTATATGTAATATTATATAATAAATCATTAATTAATGTGTAATAAAGAGTAGGTTTTTCATCAGGTGTACTTAAAAAAGATGTATAAAATATCATCAAGGTTTTCAAAGAAAATATAAATTGTTCCTAAGAATAATTAGGAAGAGAAAACTATGTATGTTTATGAAAAAAATTTAAATTCAAAATATTCTAAAATTTATAGGCCTAAATGAAATGATTTTAATACTTTTGATTCAAATATAGTTGGAAATATATAAATATTGAGGAAAATGATTCTGGATGATTATAGAAAGTTTGGGGCTCAAAAAGTCTTTGCTGTTAAAATAAAAAAGATGCCAAAAAATATGTTCACAACTCTGAATATTATGGACATTATAGAGGAAAATAATTCATCTATGGTTACTAATTGTATTATTGGGGATTTGATAATATGAAAAACATGTGTCGATTCAATACACAACCTTATAATTATCCCATAATTTATATTAATTAAATTTCAAATATAATTCAATCCCCTAAAATAATGAATTCGGAGAAAGTTGGTTTCATAGTTGAAGATAGTTTCTGACTTCTAGAATTTATTTTTAATGGTTTTAAACAACTTGTAAATCTTGAAAGAGTCTTTATTTTTTTACCATAGTAAAAACATATTTATAACAATTCTCAATATCATAATGTGAAGGAAGAAAATGGGAGAGAAAAACCACTTTTTATTGAAACTTCTCTCAAAGATACAAAAGGAGAACAACCCAAAATTTTTGTTATTGGGTGGTTTTACTATATGAAAAGAGATGTGAAATTGTTGAATAATGTGACAGATTTGAAATAAGTAAAAATGGTGTTTGGGAATGTTAAATCTCCCAATATCTAAGTAGTTGGATATCCTATTAGTTGACATAATGAATTGAAATTCAAGAAATCATTTTTTGTTGACTAGATGAAACAAAAAATGTTGAGTGTTTCCCCACTTTTTGATGAAGTAAATATATTTTATTTTATAAAATATTTTTTTTTGTGAAAAGATAGGAATATATAAAATTGATGTAAAAGTAAAACACACTAATGGAAACATGTTTCATGTCGGTGATATGAAGATTTCATGTTATCTAAGAATGATGGAAGAAAATTAGATGTTTCATAAATGTTTGGAATATATGTGTCATAAAAATCTGAGTAGCTATGATATTCCTAATATGTCATGAATAATAGATTGGTGTTGTTCAATTTTTCAGAATAAAAATATTAAAAACTCTATATGTATAATATTTTGATATTCATTCTACTCAAAACCTAGTACTAATAATTTTTTATATATGTGGGCAATGAGAAAAAACTGACATTTAGAGATATTTACATTATTTCATTGGTGATTTTCTCGCATTAATTGTATTATGAATTTGAAACCTAAAAAAACTATAAAAAAGTTTATGATTTTTTGGAGAAGAACTAAAAAGAAATTTGGTTATTATATTAAGAAGTTGTGAACTGATGATTGTAATGAATACAAGAAATAAGAGTTAAGAAGTTAGATAAAAAATATGGAATTCATCATCACTTCATTACACCATACACATGTTATAAAAATGTTGTTGTTGATAGAAATAGTATGATTTTATTTGAGATGTGAAATAGAATGTTTATTGAACATGTACTCTTTCACTACATCTGGAGGCAAGAAATAATTAAAACTATTTTTATTCAGAATCTGTTTTTTTTGTAGGACATGTTATGATATAACTCTCTATGAATTGTTCTATGAAAAAACACCACATTTAAATCAACTAATATTTTTTTGGATTCCCTACATCATAAATAAAAAAGGTTTAAATCATGTAATGGTTGATCATAGAGGTGAATATGGAAAATTTCATAGTTATTATATGGATTTAATAGGTTATAAAATTTTTAACAAATAAATTTGAAGAATAATTTATATTATCGATGTAATAGTTCCTAAAAAATTAATAAGATGTTCCCAAAAAATATTCATATGAGGAAGATGAATAAGATCATAAAATTTATGTTATGAAACAATAAATGAATTCTAAAAATTTTGATTCTATGTAGATGGTATAATCATAATATGTTATTTCTTGTGATGAGGAGTTATTTTATAATCTCATCCTAGGAAGACAAAGTATGTGGAAGTTTGAAACATTATTGGGGATCAAAATCAAATGGTTCAAACAAGAATAACATTCAAATTTGTTACACATACTAATTGTATTCAAAATTTGAACTAGATGATATAAATTAATAATTTGAGCATTATGAGTGGATTCATGTTTTGAATTAATAGTTTGATTTGATAGAGAATAATGATACTTTGGAACTTGTTCCCAAACAAAATAAAAAAGATTCATTGGTACAAAGATGGTGTTCTGGGACAAGTAGAATTAATATGGTGGGGTAATAAATAAAAAAATAATATTTTTAAAGGCTACAAAAAAATTGAAGGTATTTATTTTGTTGAGACTTTTCTCTAGTATAAATATTAGATAAAATTATAATATTTCATAAAATTTTTTCAAAATTATGTGATAAAATAATTCATATGGATCTTGAGACTTATTTTATGAATGGGGAACTTCATGAATAATTTTACATTGAATAACCATGTGAATTTTTTATTTGTAAGGATTAAAGTTATGTGTGCAAGTTGAAGAAATCATTGTGTGTGATAAATCAATCTATAAGAGTGTGGTGTTTTCAATTGGATACCAACATATAGAAGTGGAACTTTAATAATGGAAGAGTTGATTTTAATCTCTACATAAAGGAAAGTTATAATATTTCCCCTATCGTTATTGTATATATTGATGACACTATCTTTGTTGGGAATTATGAAATAACATGTGAAATTTATGATGAATAAATGCTAAAGTTGTTTGAAATTTCTATTCATGGTGTGATTAATTAATTTCTTGGGTTATAAATCCCACAAAAGAAGAAATAGATTTTTTCTCAAGAAATATATTCTAAAAAATGTCTTATAAATATTTATATATAATCATTAAAACCTATTTATACACCAATTTTAATGGTAAAAATGATGGCTAAAGATGAATAAGGTTAAGAGGTTGACTCTATATAATTTTGGAAGTTGATTTAGATTTTTTTAAATCAATCTGCCTCAAGAAAATATGATTTTTATGTTTTTACATTATGTGAAAGATTCTAAAGTTATCCAAGGGAACCCATCTCATGGATAGGAAAATAATTCTAAAATATATCAAAGGAGAAATAGATTTTTTATCAATTATGGTAGTTTAGAAATAATTGATTTGTTTGGTTATACAAATGATGATTGGGATGAAAGAGTATATTTTAGTAGATCAACATTTGGTGGAGTTTTCACTCTAGTAAAAACTGGTATGATTTGGCATACTAAAACGAAAATTTTAGTTACTCTTAGAATGGATGAAACTGATTCTATTGTCTCTACTCATATTGTATCACAACTTATGTGTTTGAAGACTCAGTTGGAAGTCTTACATGTAGAAGTGAAGTTACTTCTGATCTTGGTTTTTGATAATCAGAATGTTATTAAACTTACAAGAAATCCAATACAAAATTCTAATTAAAAACACATAGATATAAAATATCACTTCATCAAAGTGAATGTGCATAAAAAGGATCTTAAGTTAAAGTATGTTCCTAAAATAGAACAAGTTGTTGACTTTTTCTCAAAAACCTTTTCAAAGGAATCATATTTCAAACTAAGGTTGTACATGGGGATCCGACCTCTTTTTCTCTAATGTTGATATATGTGTTAATGTTCCATCTCTCTTATTGTATTTGGATAGTGTTTTCAAGGGGGAGGAAAATTATGTTTCATAAATATATCCATTGGTTTGTGCTAAAACTTTTAGGGAAGCATGTAATTGGGGGAGTTGTGGGGAAACAGTGAACAAATCATAGAATTGGGTGTATTTTGCAAATGGATTTTGAAGTGATTATATGAAAAAAAATTATACGAAGAAACAAATTGTGAACAAATTTTGAGGAGGTTGAAAAATTGTAAGTCTATAGTTCAAGAAATAGTTTTTTTATGTCACCACTTAGGGATTGTATGGTTTTGTTACCAATAATTCTTGTTTCCTATTATGAGTTTTTTAAAAAATTCATAGAATTATTAATTGATGATCCATAGTTTTAGTTACATAGTTTCAATTATTTATGAACCTTGATTGAAAACAGAATCTGAATGGGGAGATTGTTGGGACCAAGTTAGTTGGAAGTTTTTCTTCTGAAGCATAGTGATGTTGAAGTTGTTTGTTTTTTATTTTGTTTCCTATATGAAAAATAAATAAATTTTATAATTTTTGGTGATTACATGAAGTAGTACCAAACTATAAAGACCAGACACACTTTTCTTAAAAAATTCCATCAAATTTAGTCTCCTAATCAGAAGATGTTTTCTGGTTGAAGTTTTATTTAAGACTCACATTGTATCAAAAATGATGTTGTTGATCAGAGTGAGAAGTTATATCAGAGTCTGAATGTCTTTCCAGCTATTTGATACAAGATCATACATTTTTTTGTATTTTATGTTTTTTAATATCATATGTTTTCAAAAAACATAGGATCCATAAATTGTGAAAGAAAAGAGGATAAAAGGTTTTTTTAGTTAGACAATACTGTTATGATCTCTATGTTCCTAACATCATGATGAAGTCATGATACAAGAATGAGTTTTAGAAGAAGGGATATTATGAATTTTAATTATTCCAGTCATAGCTCTTCAGTGTGACAATCATCACGAACATATTTTTTCCAAAGGGTTGGATGTTTGAAGCTAATAAAGATAGATTTTTTATAGACGTTCTAGTCATCCAATTCATCATAATAGCTGATTTATCATATCTTTTGGTCCAGTGAATGATCCAATCCATATAATAAGTCATTAATATCATATATAATAGAATAAATAAGTCATTGTTGACACTGGTCAATCAGACATGGAATGCCATTGATCTATTATAGGAGTTCTAACATCGATCCATTATACACATTGTTAGTATCAATATAGCATCAGATGTAGAGTTGTATTAAAGGTAGATAAAAATTATTTTGGGAGGATAAAAAGATAATTTTTTTCACCAATATATAATTTCATGTTTTTGGGATCAATGAATGAGAATATATTTAGAGACAAATCTATCATATGGGATTATAGAATGATCAATCAGATTAAGCACAACAACATAGTCATCCATTTTTAATAGAATAAAAGCTATATTTTACATCAATCATATCAATAATCATTGAATATGCATTGAAAACAATAAATATGATGAAAAATATGGACTAATCTATTATATTCCTACTGACCCTGAAAATTCCTTGGATGTTGGACTTTATTAGAGACTTCATCATTGGTCTATGGTTTTTTTAACAATTGATTGAAATGTTAAAATGTTTTGTAGTTTTTGATGTAATTTTGATGGTCTGTATAATTTAAGAAGTTGAAATGATGTTTATGAGAATAATTTGACATCTGAAAGAGTTCTAAAAAAATTATTGAAGAAAAATTTCAATGTATCAGTTGGTTAGGATCATGTGAATATAAACTCTTCAGTTTTATTTGTTTTCATACAAATTAAGAAAATTAAATTGAAAAACATTATCTATATGAAATATTGTATTAGAGTGAAAAAAATTGAAGTTAAAAGAGGAATGAAGTTTTGTGAAGATTTAATAAGTTTTTTGAATAACCCAAATGAGTTTAGAAGAATTGGAATTGTAAAATATGATGTTGAAAGGTATGTGAAATTCAGGTTTTTGGAATTTAGTAAACTGAGAAAATAATTTTTTTTCATGCTCATTTTAATTCTAAAGAACCAATAAATAGGGTTCAGTGTAAAACATTACACTGATACTATTCACATGCATGAGAGAGCGAGATCACTGATGGTTTTGGGCATAATTTAGTAGAATAATGTTTACGAATATATTTTTCTTGAAATTTTTTTGGATATAAGTAATGTGAGGAAGAAGTTGTTTCCATATTTTTATGGATTGGCTCATGAAATTATAATAACATTTTCAAGAAAAATGAATAAGTGATTCATAATTTTTATCATACTATCTATTCAAACTTGTTTTCTGGTCTAAATAATCATGCTGACCAATCCATAAAAACATGATTATTTATTGACATAGGATTAATCTTTTTATAATCATTTTTGAACTTGATAAATTTTTCTTATTTAAATATACTCTAATTGTGGACAAACATTCCTCTGATGTGAGTTTCCAAATTTTGAATATGTGATAGGTTTCTTATGTAATCTCTACACAAATTCTTTCCCAATAATTAGCTTCTCACTGAAAATGATAGAAAACTCAAATGAAAAAATATTTTTGGTGGGTGGAGATTTCACATGATTCTATATTTGAGATTTCTTAGTAACTTAATATTTCTTAGCTTTTACTTTTGAATTTTTTTTAAAGTTTTCATTCAACTTACTCAAGGTATATTCAGACTCAATATATTGTGATTAATACTTGTTAAATTATTCTCCCTTAGCTTCCATCTTCTTACTGAGATCTTCAATCATCTTTCCTTGTTTACAAATTCATATTTTATAACTTCAGATCTCATGAATGCTTTTATCCACTTGTTTGGTAACATCTTTTTTTCCTTTAGAAATTTATTCATAACATTTATTTATCATTCAGATTTCATTCTTGATATTTTTTTCATCAATAAATGAAAGAAGTTATATTTTGTGCCATTACTATCTACAAGATTATTCACCTCATCCTCCTTTACTGTTTGAGGAGTCTTTAACATTATCAACTTTTCATTGAATTTTCTATCCTTTTCTAAACATTAAAATTCTGAAGAATTCTTTTTATTTGAGTGGGATTCAGATTTATTACTCAATATATTTCTCTTTTTTCCATTAAAATATTTTGATATTTCTTTGCGATGAATTTTCTTCATTATCAATTCTCTTCCACTTCTTATATCGAGTTTTTTCCTCCAAGTCATCACGATATTCACCAATTTTCTACTTAGGGAATTCATAGAAAAGTGTTTGATTTCACCACACTCAAATCAATTTAAAGGAAGTTTACCTTCATAATTTCCTATTCATATTCCATTTTTCATAGACATATGACACATGGTTTTATCATTTAACTCATAATCCTCATTACCTTTAGAGTCAAAAGAATCAACATCTTAAATTTTCAACTTTCTCATAGCTTCCAAAACGATTTCATATTTTATATTCTTTTTTAACACCAGAGTTTTCTCATTTCATATGAAATATGAATGTTATGAAATTCATCAAGAGATAGATCATCCTTATCTTATAAAGAAGAAATTTTAGAATCAAACCTATTCATAAAGATTCACATATGTTTCTTCACAATTATAGAATATTCAAATACATCTCTGAATATGAGGATGTTGTATACAATTTATTTTTCTCTTGTTATGTATTCATCAATATCTTCATTATATCTCATTCTAATTCCTTCGTACATTCTATGTTGGGTTTAAATATTTTCTTCCATCACATTAGTATTCCCTTTGAAAATACTTTCCATGTTTTCCCGTTTACTTTTTAATGTTTCGAGACCCATCACCTTATGATAACCATTATTTAGTAAAGAAATATGTATTGAATTTATATCCTTCACATCAACTACTATATTTATCATATCGAAATATTTTATAGGGGAATCTATCTCAATAGGTGGAAACCCAGTAGTAGAAAAATCAAAAACATTCAGTCCAAGAGATTGGAGATATGGAATCATCCTATTTTTCTATCAATAAGAATGTTTTCCATAAAATATATTAATTTCTTTAATATTAACAACTTTGATATTATCCATAATAAGGATTCAACAAGGGAACCACTCTATAATACTAATGAAAGTTCCAAAGGATCAGAAAACTACTGAGTAGGGGGGGTTGAATTAGTTGTTCACATTTATAATTTTTAATAATTTTTAAAAATGTAACCCCTACAACCTGTTAATATTTATTTCCATATCATATTTTTTTAAATACACATGAATGTAAAATAAGAAAGAATGTAATGTACACAATAATTACATGGTTTGTCATCAGTGTGAGAAACTACATCATTTTTGTGGAAACTCCCATGGGTTTATTAAAATTTACTATTATGAATAAGTGAATACAACTATTTTAAAGTCACATGAGATACATTTTATATCCCTATAGTAATTATTATACTGAATCCCATCATTTTACAAAGTTTATTACAAAATAATTGATCCAAAATAAAAAATTTAGACATTGTTCAATTTTCTACACAAAAACTCAATTTGGATCATCAACCTAATTTGGATGGATCAAATTATCTCAAAATTATAAGGTAAGTATGATTCTCCCTCACACAAATTTCACTGCTCAAACTCATCTTAAACACTCATTTTGACCTTCCTTGGTCTGATTTACCCAATAGAATATTTCTCAAAATGATTCTCTTATTCGGTAAACGAAAATTTCAAGTGTCGGATCTTCTTTTGTGATATAAATACAGAAATAATATTCACTTGAATTCTTCAGCACACCACCTTTTCTATTGACGTAAATGTTACAGGGAACGAAATATATGAGAATGTATTTAAAGGTGACATAGAAAATAAAGATAAGAAAAAATTAAAACTTTTTATCTCACACATTTAAACATTAACTTTGGCTTCTTAAATCCTCTCAACATTTCTACGATATTTATTCAAAAATGAATATCAATTATTTCCTCTTCAAATATTCACATATCTTTTTCTTTGTAATTATACTTCTTGAACATATTATATTTTATTCAGCATAATAAAACCTCCTCAGTCTATTATGTTGAGAATTTCTTGGCTTATTACCATCTTCCATTATTTATAATCTTCTTATGATGTTAATATTTTCTCATCTCATTACAACTGGGATTTCCCTTTTATCTCATTATGATCTCTCTTTATATCTCATCTTATTCCGAATTTATTTCCTTTCTTAGATATTTGTGATCTGCCTTTATTTTTCACCTCATTATGATCTTCCATTCATTAGCACCTCACTATGATATACCTTTCCTTTTTCGGTCATTACAATCTTCCTTTCTTCTTCAGCTCATTATAAAGAACATCCTCATCTTTATCCCAATAAAATACTCATAATGGTGGAATTCTCATTATGATGGAATTCACATTATGATGGAATTCCCATTATGATGGAATTCTCATTATAATGGACTTTAAAATTATGACATAAACCCCATTATGATGAATTTTCCATAATGATAGAAAGTATTCAATGGTTAATTCACTTCACAACTATGATATTTTTTAAAATTCATTAGATTTGGAAAATAAGGCTTCTAAAAACATCTGATTATGATACTTCTAGATAAGATAAAATTATTATGATTTATCCATTTCATTTAAATCTTTTATCATGATATTTTTCATGATTTTTTGGAATTCCATGAAAATCAAATTGTCAAATAATTTAGATTAGAATACGTGAAATCTTTCTAGATCCTATATTCATAATATTCATTCAAAATATTTCAACAATAATATGACTTTTTCACTTAGAAACTTCTAAATTTATAACTCAACTACTTATTAATTTCTATGATTATAAAAAAGTAACACTTCCAACAGTTAATAATTTAGGCCTCTGATTCTTTGGGATTTGATTTTTATGGATCTGATACTTTGAGTCTTGTGCTTTATAGTCCAACCCTCTGAGTCTAGAAAACACATTCCTTAAAAACAACATTATTCTCACCCTTTATATTTGGGTTTGAAATTTTCATCAACATTTAACATTCTCACAAAACACATTATGATAGACAAGGTGTAATTATTGAATAATATAAAACATTTATATATAGTAATTTTAGTTGTTAAAAAATAACGAAACACTATTAAAACAATTTATCACAAATTTTCTTCACATTTCATCTTTTAGACTAAATTTGTTGGATGTTGTTCATCCCTTGGTGATCTTATGCCTTGCCCTTATCTGTTCAATCTCTCATGATTTACATTAATTTTATCTTCTTTTTTTCATCATTCATTTCTTATTCCTTTATATTTAGATTACAATAGAAAATGTGTTGGTTATGTTTTGATGATGTTTTATTGGGTATTTAGTAAAGGTTAGATGTGTAAAGGTTTTATGGGGAGTCCATTTGATTTTAGAAGTTATTAATTATTTTTTATAAGTTGTTATAGTGATTTAATTAATGAAACTTTGTTTTTAGGTAGGGGAATCCATATTTATCTTTTTTAACTATTATGTAAATATGAAATAACTATTCATTGGTAGTATTTGAGAAAAGATTTTTTACTAACCAAATGAAGATAATAATTTGGATCTTAATTGTATTGGGTATTATATACCTTTTCAACATTTTAGTGATATACTTTTTTTGAGTTTGATTGTTGGTATTTTTTAGAAAAGTATGTTATTAAGATATAAATTATAATTGACTTGTTGAAATATGATTGAAGTTGGTTAAATAAATTAAAGATCATAATAGAAAATAATAATGAGATTCTAGAATCTGTTGTTTTGTGTTTTACTTCTTTATGTTGGATTAAATGTTGCATCAATACAGATGAGATGAAGATTTAATTTTTTTAGAGTTTACATGATTGTTTTCATTGATTCATTGATATTGTATGGATACGATTGTTTCATTATTCTACTGAAATGGTTTTTATGATATTAGTGGTGGCCTTATATGGTTAGATCATTCTGGTAAAGTAGGATGAGAGGGTTGTGTTTATTTTATTTTAGTGGTGTAGAGAAGATGATATGGTTTTTTATTGGTTAGTGGCCTAGAAATATAGAAATACACAAAAATAAATGAAATTTTGGATTGGTCATCGATAATATAATTGATATGCTAGAAAAAAATGAAATTAATGATAGATATTATGTTTTAAATGGAATTATAAATGTTAAATATGAAAATGTTTTAAATTTTTTATTGTGGCTGGAAATAAATTTTGTATAATGAATATAATTTGGTTGTTAACTCACTGAAGTTGAATTGAATATTGAATATAATATGTGGTGAATATGTGTGGTTGTTATTCATTTGTTTTGGGTTTATTATATTTTCTATATGTGGTAGTGAATATTGATGTTTAGTGAAAGTGGCATAATGATGGATATGTTTGTAGAACTGTTACAATAGTTAATTTACCATAAGTATATATTTTTTTATCATATTATATTAATTTTAGTTCGTGTTATTCTTATTCATAGTCTCATAAATCATGAACTATGATTGATTCCATAAGAGGTTATGGGTTCTAGGTATTTCTCCAATATCTAGGATGAATGTGATATGGATGGATAATTATTTCTTTCCTCACTCTATCTTATGTACATAGTCTAGTTTATGATGGCTAGAGGTTATGTTACGTGGTTATGTGATAATATTGATGTAGTGTAGTATATATGTAACAGTGATGTGGTTATGCAGTTTTTTGGAAATTTTATATGGTATGTGGTTATGATGTGGTACGTGATTATATAGATATAGAAGTTATGGGAGTGGCATGGAATGCATTGTTGGGGTGTGAGTGAAACTAGTTTTTTGAGGAAGTAGATTCTGTGTACTTTTATTATATATTATAGATATTATGTTATAATATTTTTATATGGATTTGATGAGAAAGCCTTTAGGGAGGATGGGGTTGATAATTTACCTAGTGTAGTTGAATTTTCAATTTCACTATTTACTCAAGGAGGAATGGTATGTTTCTTCCTTGATTTCATGAGAGGGTCTGGGGAGGATCTTACTGAATATAATTTTATGATCACACTTATATTTTATATACTATTTTTGATGATTTATTGGATAACGTTGGATAGGAGATTAGATATTACTATCTAATTATTGTGAGTTGGATGATGTTTGTAGAGTCGTTACTGTAAGAGATTCTAATTTTGGGTGTTTATTTCAGGACTTTTATTTATATATAATATTAAATATTTTTTAGGATTAGTTTAATTTCATAATTTATGGAGTTCATTAGTGAATTCATTTATTATTCCATGAAATTATGAATTTTATTTTGATGAATTTTTGTTTTATACGCTCACCAATAATACATAACCTATTAGAGGAAAGCTTTGGGGGTCACATTTAGCCTTTCTACCAACCCAATATCGGTTTTGATAGGGATATTTCATGACATAGTGGTATCACAGTAATGGTTAAGAGTTATAAATATGTTTGGGGTTACAAACTAGTAAGTACCACATTTGGTTAGTAAGGAAACAATTGTATTCAAACTTTCATTTTCATATAGACAAGTAATATTGGATAATAAATATCATTTTTGTCCCCTATGACCAGATGAAAGGACCTTAATATTATTAAGTATATTAATGTGAGATTTTTCAAATATTGGTGTAGATACCTTGGTGTGGTATATGAATCAATCTTGATTGGGATTGATCATGAATCTGGGTAATGTAAGTGCAATAAAATAAATGTTTTTAAATTATCTTAATTAAAATTATATATTCTCATCTTCATATTTTTTTGTGATGGCTGGTGGGAAGAATCACTGTATTTTACTAGGCATGATAGTATAGTAAGATTCCTTGGATGATCTTAGGAGGTTTGATCCTATGGAGGAGGACTCTTAGAAGAAGGTGTAACCTGATTTTCAACATCAAAGATTATTAAATTATAAGGGGAATATCATTATATAGGAGACATAAAGGTTGTAAATGAATATTTATATCAAATTTAGTTCAATATATATAAGTAAGAAATATTGGATTCTATTGGCTATTATTTTTTTATGGGGAGTTAATCATCAGTGATGGATTTTGATTTTTATTGGTCATGATGATTCAAATATATCCATGGATACGTTCCATAGTCAGTTTCATGTTATGTTTCTTTATTCGACATTATAGGTAGTGTGAATATAATTATTAATTTCTCTTCAATAGGGGGTCAAGATTATATGGGATCTTGGAATTTGGTTTAATTATTTTCTTCACTATCATTTCAATTTTCCCTCTAATATACTGTCTAGTTTATGGCATTTTTAGAAGGTATTTTTACCAGATATTTAGTTATAAGTAACCCCATTTACATTGTCAACATATCTTAAATTGTTGTTTGTGGTCGACATGATCATGAAAATGTTGTATTTGACCAATTAATATAAATCAGGATGTAATATGAACATTATGAGGAGTGAACTAACATAGAGAGATTGACATTTCTATAGCTTGTCTAGGTTTTGATTAGTGGGAAGTCACTCTCAGCAATCCTCTTCCAATTTTATTGGATAATTGTTTCTCAAACCCTAACTAAAATATTTTTCATTCTATTCTATTCAAACAAAGGCCATCAACACCAAAAAATTATATTTCACGAGATACTACGATGGGGAATATTAAGAAGATGGTTAGTTACATGTGTAGTTTTTTCTATATTTTCAATCGAGGCCCTATAAAAAAAAGTAGGGTTAGGAAGACATTGGTTAAGAGAGAGGTGAAATAGATAGTGGAGGATACTCCAATGATGTTCCTTTCAATTTGGAGATATGTGTAACATCCTCACCCAGATACCACTAACCGGGGCTCCGAGCTGGTTCACCACAAGGCCTCCAGTGCATTTCCCCAAATGCCAGAGGCTGCCGACTAGCAGCGAGGGCCTTGGGTGTGATAGTGGAGAAACTATGCCCTCATTGACAGAGTATATAGCGGAAATAGATAAACATGCAACAGAGAAAGCAGTGAATAACCAAAAATAATAAACAGCGGAAGACTAAATCAACAAACTGGATCACATATGTATATATATGAAATGATGAAAGGTATACTCTAAGTAAATATCCAAACAAGTCACAATTATGAAAACACCATAGTACCAAAACAAGTACAAAAGAAAAGTAAACATCTCCTCAGCATCCCAAGGAAAATCTTGGTCCCATGCTCTCCTGCTCCCAACTATCAAGTACCAGCAGTCGAAGGGCGCTTGACCTTGTCTATACTTGCAACAACATAGTCTTCTTGGGCCCAAAACCATGGCCCAAATAGGGTGTGAGATAAAATCCCAGCAGGAAACCACTCGGAGATCTATGCCTAATAGTAAGTGAGTATATGGCAAGTAAAAGTACAGTATGCAATAAACAACAACAGCAAGGCAATAGGTAGTAAACAGTAAGCAGTAAAGCAGGATGATACACAATAGTAATCAATCCACAACCAACAACAGTAGTGAAGAAAACAGCTAACAAGAAGGAACCCTCTGGAAGTACTCGAAGCCATCCCCTATGGTTTTATCCAATATGTTCCACAACCCTCTGGGCAGTGCACTCAACCTAACCCCTCTGGTTTGATCATATTAATTTATGAGACTCTCTGGGGATGCTCACTCAGTCAATTCCCCTTATATTCTAGGGTAGTCAGGGACTCTCTAAGGAAGATCAAACTGTCTAACCCTCTTAGCCCCAAGGTCTAGAGACTCTCTATGGAAGCTCTCTCGGTCAATTCCTCCTATTGCCTCAGATATACCACAGACTCTCTGAGGAATCGCACTCGGTCAATTCCTCCTCTAGTATGGGATGGGTCTTAAATATATTAAAACAAGGTAAGACTCTCTGAGGAAGCTCACTCATTCTACCCTCATGTAGTCTATAATATCCAAGACCCTATGGGAGCTCACTCGGTCTATCCCCTTTAGTCTAATGTCGAAGACTCTCTAAGGAATCTCTCTCGATCTACCCTCCTATAGTATATAAAAACTATGACTCTCTGGGAAGCTCACTCGGTCTATCCCTTATAGTCTATAGCACCAGGTTCTCTTAGTCTCGTGCCAGTCAGTGCATAATAATGCTATAAGGCCAAAGTACACCTATAGAGCTACTTTGCTAACCAAAGTCACCTATAGAGCTACATGAGTAAATAGTCTACCAGGCAACACACATGTTATGAAGTTCACTCCAACCTATTATCACAAGGCATGGAAACAGGTGTAACCGCAAAAGGAAAACAAAACCAGAAAGTCGTATATAGAGAAAATCATGGGAAAAACATTCAAGCACAACATATTATCCTCTAACATGTTTAATTTACCTCTACGCAAGCATACAAGCAAGGAAGGAAAACAACCAGGGCAAGAATATAAACACGCAATACCCCGTTCATGGGTATTGGTGGAATTTGTGCATAAAACTCAAATAATTTGAACGGTAAGGCATAAACCACATACCTCGATCCTAGGAGATCGATTTACGTGAACCACAATGACGGATTCTCCCCCGAACTTCGTAGTTCTGAGAAAATGTCCAAAATTTTAAACCCACGATAACTTGAGAATGAGGAGGAATTGGAAAACAAGGCTCAAGCAGAAGGGATAAAACACCGCTGTGATTCCAACTCAATAGATGGTGCTCAAATTAGAGAACAGATGGAGGAACGGTGGATCGTTGAAGATCTGCGGATTCCTGGTGCTCTCGGACGAACAAGACCTAGAAGAAGACATTTATGGAGATCAGACATGACCCTTGTCCTTTTAGTGAAAAAAAGTACACAACATATACATCTAGAGTACACGGTGTGTACTAGGCCTTTCCGTACTCTACCAAAAACTGCCTCCACGTCACCCCTACACACCGTGTGTGTGGCCCGGACATGGCCAGTACACGGCTTCGAGCGGGAAAAGAGTACACGGCGTGTACTCAGAATGTACACGGTGTGTATATCAAAAATTTCTAGAAACATTATTTTTCTCAAAAAATTACAGAAAAGGAAAGACATACCTGAAACCAAGATATGGGTTCTTACAAACATCCACCCTTAATGAAATTCTTCCCCAAATTTCCCTAGCGAGGTGTAGAAGAAGAAACCCCGAATAGCCCCGGCCACTGCGATCACACATCGGCCCTCCTCTCCCAGGTCTCGTCTTGTACTCGCCCATGTTTCCAAAGCACATGTACTAAAGGAATAGAATGACCTTGGAGAACCTTCATACTGCGATCGAAAATACGGATGGGATGCTCTTCAAATAATGCATCCGCTTCGAGCTCAACCTCTTCGGGTTGGAAGGCATGAGACGGGTCTCAAAGGTATCGTCAGAGCTGAGAGACGTGGAAGACGTCGTGCATGGACCGGTACCTCTGTGGTAGCTGCAACCAATAGGAAACCAGACCAACTCTCTCCAAAACCTCAAACGGCCCGACATACCGCGTTGAAAGTTCACCATGTCTCTGAATCCCCTTGTGTCCCAACCTCGGTGCGACACGCAAGAAAACCTGATCCCCGACCTCAAACTTCAAAGGTCATCTCCGCTGATCAGCATAAGACATTTGTCGAGACTGTGTTGTAGCCATCCTCTTCTGAATCATCTCTATCTTCTCAGAGGTCTCCTGAATAAGATGAGGTCCCAGCAAAGCTGCCTCTCCTACCTCCAGCTAGCATAAGGGTGATCGGTATGGCCTACCGTACAAATCTTTGTATGGTGCCATCTGAATGGTCACCTAAAAACAATTATTGAAGGAGAAATCCATAAGAGGTATATTCTTTTCCCAAGAACCACTGAAGTCTAGAATGAAATCTTCGAGCATATCCTCAAGCACCTGGATCGTGCACTCGGAATGGCCATCATTCTAGGGATTATATGATGTACTCAAAAGTACGTGTGTACCCAAAGCCTTATGAAGTCCCTTCTAGAACCAAGAAGGGAAAACACGCATCCCTGTCTAAAACAATGGACTGTGGAACTCTATGTAGACGTAAAATCTCTCGGATGTAGAGTCATCCCAGATCATTAACACTGAAGGTCTCCTTGATCGGTAAGAAGTGTGAAACATTCATAAGCCTGTCAACAACAACCAAAACAACATCACTCCCCCGAGGTGACCTTGGAAACCCGGTCACGATGTCCATCGTGACATTGTTCCACTTACACTCAGGAATTGGTAACTACTGCAGATGCCCTGGTGGTCGCTGATGCTCTTCTTTCACCTGCTCAAAAATAGAACATATCATTACAAAACCAGCAACATCTCTCTTCATACCTGGCCAGCAATACTAGTGGTGTAGGTCACGATACATCTTGGTGACACCAGGATGAACCACCCAAAATGAGGAATGAAAATCCCACATCATCTCCTCACTTATTTCTGCTGGCACACATACGCGTCCCTGGAAATTCAAGATCTCATCCTTTCCCACTGTCCATCCAGGAAGAGAATCCTCTCCTGACACACTCTTCCATAGGACTAAGCCTTCTGAGTCTGATAGTTGCCCCATCTGTACCCGAACATGTATTGTAGAGGTAACAACTACAAAAGATAGAAATGTTTGTCCCTGTCTTTTGTGCACTTCCAAGTGCATCTCAGAGAATAGAGCCATAACCATCCACTCACTGCTGGCTTCTAGAACTACCTAAATCTGTGTTCTCCTGCTCAACGCATCTTCCACTGCATTTCTCTTTCCCAGTGTATAGGTGAGAATGAAGTCAAAGGACTGAAGATACTCAACCCACCTATGCTGACTCAGATTCAGATCACGCTGAGTGAAGATATACTTGAGACTCTTATGGTCGGTGAAAACCAAAAAGTGATCTCCCAGAAGATAGTGTCTCCAACAGCATAAGTCATGAACAACAGCGACCAACTCCAGATCATGTGTTGGGTAATTCCTCTCATGTTCCCTCAACTGCCGAGACCCATATGCAACGATTCCATCTCCCTACATAAGCAGAGCTCCCTGCCCGATAGGTGAAGAATCACAGTAAACAGTGTATCCCTTTCCCAGTTCTGGCTAGACTAGTATCAGTGATGACATCAACCTCTCCTTCAGCTCCTAAAAGGATGAATCACAAGGATCTAACCATAAAAAACTTGCCCCCTTCTTTGGCAAACCTTTCAATGGTGTTGCTAGGCGCGAGAAGTCCCATATGAAATGCCTGTAGTATCCGGCCAGCCCTAGAAAACTCCAAACCTCAAAGACGTTCTTCGGCTGCTCCTAGGAAACTACAACCCTCACTTTATCTAGGTCCATTGAAACTCATGTCTCTGAGATGACATGACCCAAGATGTGAATATGATCCATCCATAAGTGGCACTTCGATAGTTTAGCATACAGCCTATGTTCTCTTAGTTTACTCATGGCAATCTCAAGGTATGTGGCATGGTCGTGTCGAGTGTGAGAGTACACCAAGATATCGTCGACGAAGACCATAATGAATGAGTCCAAATAAGGATGAAATACTTGATTCATCAGGGCCATGAAAACATCTAGTGCGTTCGTGAGACCGAATGGCATGACTGTATACTCGTATAGACCATACCTACTCCTGAAGGCTGTAAGAGGTATATCTGATGGTCAAATGCGCAACTGATGATAACCGGACCTCAGGTCGATCTTGGAGAACACCCGAGCTCCTTGAAGTTGATCAAAGAGGTCATTAATCTTTGGAAAGGGATATCGGTTCTTGACTGTCAACTGGTTCATCTTCCGATAATCCACACAAATTTGAAGGGTAATGTCTTCCTTTTTCGCAAACAGGACAGGCGAACCCCAAGGAGAAGTACTGGGTTGGATGAAACCCTTTTCCTGCAACTCCTACAGCTGCTTCTTGAGCTCCTTCAACTCAGGTGTAACAGTATTATAAGGAGGAATGGACACCGGTGCCGCTCCTGGCACGAGCTCAATCGAGAGGTCTACCTCAATCTCCAGAGTCAAACCTTAAATTTACTCTAGAAAAACATCCCTGAAACGATCCACCACTTGGGAAAAGTCTAACTGCGAAGTCCCTTAGTCATCCAGAAAATGCCTGGAAATCTGGGCTATAACTTCCTCTATCCCATGATGCTCTGGTCCAGCTCTACCCGCCTGGACATCCCACTCACCTTTTTGAAGGAAAGATTCCCCCTCTAGTGATATGAAACTCACCCTGCTATGATAGAAATCGACGACTGCCTTGAAGGGGACCAACCAGTCCATACCGAGAATGAAGTCATATCACTTCATCTCTAGGACATAGAGGTCCCAGAAGAAATGATACCCCACAACCTCAAGAGGGCACTCTCTGCACTGACGTACGCTGGATGTCCTTGTCCCCAAAGGTGTGTCTAGTGTCAATGAGTCGGCATAAGAAAAGATACAGATCAAAAGGCTCTCCATGACCGCAAAAGAGATAAATTTATAGGGAGCACTAGTATAGAAAAGAGATGAAGATAAAACTGAGGCTACTAAGATCATGCCTCAAACTGTAGAAGGCCCGGGATCCTGCTCCTGATAGGTCTACTCCACGGAAAAAGATTGGCTTGTACTATAGCCTTGAGCCCCTAGCTGACCGCTCTAGGCTGATCCACTCTGCTGCCACTGATGTCTTGGTGACTGACCAACATGGCAGCGACCTTAACATCGGCCCGAACGGCCGAAAGAACTCCAGTTCTCGGAATGGGGGGAAACTGGTGAAGCATCTCCAGAATGTGGGGTCATAGGGGAACCCCTACAACCAGCTAAAGGTGAGATGATTTGATAGAAGCGCTGAAGATGGCCCATCTTGCCGCAAGATCAGCACACCATCGGATCCCTCTAGCACAGAGGCCTAGTATGCCCACTCCTACCGCACTGGTAGTATACAACCTGGATGCCAGAAGACGCATCCCGCGAACCCCAATCTCCTCGAGAAGACCCTTTGTGATGCTTCCTACTATCCGTAGGAGGAACACCTTCTCTGGATGATGAACCACCTGGGCTCACTGCTCTAGAATCCCTCAGATTGAACTCAGTAATTAGGGCCTAGTTGACGACAGATGATATAGAATTCAACTAGAAGATATTCACCTGGGGATGGATCTCCTTCCTGAGACCGTCCTCGAACATCATAGCGAGAAACAACTCATCACCTGCTGGGATCGTTGTGAAACTTTGTAGCTTAGTGAAGTGAGATGAGTACTCCATAACAGAAAGAGTACCCTGATGCAGACTCATAAACATCGAGGCTCGATTGGCCATCAGGGTCTCCGGATATAAGTATACATAGAAAGTACGTTAAAACTCATCCCAAGACATACCCTGCTGACGCCCTGGCTATGAGATCACATCCCACCACCTATTGGCGGTGTCCCGGAGCATATAGGTTTCCAGATTTACCCTCTTCTCTGGGGGTATCTCTAGATGATCAAAGATGGTCAGGGTGGCATCGAACCACGACTCTGTAGCCTGGGGTCCTCCATCCTCTGAGAAAGTAAGAGGATGATGCTGCTGAAAAACCCTCGTGAACTCAGCCATCAACGGGGCAGGAGGCGGTGCTCCCTGAAAAGTCTACAACATCCTCAGGAAGTCCTCCCTGAATTGTGTATCGGCTCCTACGACAGGCATAACTACTAGTAACAAGGCTAGAACAGCAGGAGGATCTGCAGGAGGATCAACAGGAGGTCCCCGATCGGCCATATCTAGTGTCTGATCACTGTCTGGAAACTGACGTATGACCGGGGGACTTCATAGAGGCATAGCATTGAAATATCAAAAGCACACCTTAGATCCGGATTAATAAAGACTGAAAACACAGGAGTAAAAAATAGGAACACGGAGAAGAAACTATCAGGTTTTATAAAAAATGACTACACGTCGTGTACAAAAACTACATGGTGTGTCTTATTTAGCCATTAAGATGGGCGTGTACTCCTACCACTCACGGTCGTGTAACATCCCAACTACACATCGTGTTGTTCCCACACACGGCGTGTACTTGAACTCTAAACCCCTGCCCGAGTCTCCTTACACAGCTAATCCCCATGGTCCAAACTAACCCCAAACTACACGGCGGGTTCCATAGGGGCACGACATGTACTAGACACGGTCTCGGCGGCCCGTGTTGTTAGTTACACGGCCGTCTACATGGGTACCCTTATACAACGTGTTCCGAACAAACATGGTGTGTATAGGAGGAGATAACACTGACCCGTGTGGTTTGTGACATGGTCGGGTACCTGGAAGAAAACTTCACAATGTGTCCTTTACCCACATGGCGTGTTCTACTCGAGCTTCCCCGGCCCATGTTGTTAGTGACACAGCCGGGTACGCTGCTCTAAACTACACGACGTGCACCTACCGTACATGGCATGTTCTGGAAGTAATTCTCACGATACCGTTTTTCGGTTCACATGATTAGTAACACAGCATAAAAACTACACGACATGTATCCAGAAAGTACATGCCATGTATTCTGGGTTTTTCTAGGCAATAGCATAGAAACTGCACAGAAGCCCATAAACACTGAAAACAAGGCAAAGAGGTTCCAAATTCCGATTCTTGAGGGCCCATACTCCCTGTGAATCAAAGCTTGGCATCTCTGACAGTCATAGAAAAGAGAAAATAGGATCATGATCCACCAATTTCCGATTCAAGAGGGCCCATAACACCTCAAGAATCAAAATTTGGCACTCATTTGAGCAAAGTACAATACAGAAAATCCTCTAACATAGCAGTAGAGATTCTATCAAGCATATATCACAACAGCATGCATAATCTACACAAATTCTATCACAACAGCGTGCAATCACTAATGCACCCTAGATGGCATGGAAAGAACTCAGGGAATGTGATTTCTAACAAGTGCCTATATGATCCATGAGATGGCATACACTCATCTCATCGGGTTGCGATAGAAATAGAACCGTAATATCAAGAAATAATAGCACAAATCATGTGAATCACTCGAGGTGAAATCATATCAACCATAAAATCTCAAAACCAGAAAATTTCAGTAACAAGCTAGTATGGCCTTTCCCTATACACGGGTTAGATACTCCCGGGCACAACTCATTACCAAGTACCAAATCCATCCTATTCCTGGATAATGTCTCCAAACAGTAAAGCAAGAGAAAAGGACCTACCTCTGATAGCACTTTGTAACGTCCCGACCCGGATACCACTAACCGGGGCTCCGAGTTGTTTCACCACAAGGCCTCAAGCGCATTTACCCAAACTCCAGCGTCTTCCGACTACCAGCAAGGGCCTTGGGTGTGATAGTGGGTAAAATATTCCCTCATGGTAGAGTATACATAGGAAATAGATAAACATGAAACAGTAAAAGTAGGGAATAATCAGAAATAATAAAAAGCCGAAGAATAAATAAACAAACTGGGGCACAGAAGTATATATATGAAATGATGCAAGGTACAACTCTAAGAAAATAGCCAAACAAGTCACAATGCTGAAAACACCATAGTACCAAAACAATTACAAAATAAAAGTAAACAGAACATTAACATCGCAAACCAATGCTTGGTCCCATGCTCTCCTACTCCCAACTATCAAGTACCAGAAGTCGAAGGGCACTTTCCCTTGTATATACCTACAATAACATAGTCTTCTTGGGCCCAAAAGCATGGCCCAAATATGGTGTGAGATAAAATCCCAGTAGGAAACCACCCGAAGATCTATGCCTAATCATCAGTGAGTATATGACAGGTCAAAGTACAATAAGTAGTAAACAACAATAGCAAGGCAACATGCAGTAAACAATAAGCAGTAAAGCTGGATGATACACAATAGTAATCAATCCACAACCAACAACAGTAGTGAAGAAAATAGCTAACAAGAAGGAACCCTATGGAAGTACTCGCAGCCATCCCTTATGGTCCAATCCAAGATGTTCCACAACCCTCTGGGAAGTGCACTCAGCCTAACCCCTCTGTTTTGGTCATACAAATTTTTGAGACTCTCTGGGGAAGCTCACTCAGTCAATTCCCCTTATAGTCTAGGGTAGTTAGGGACTCTCTGAGGAAGATCATGCGGTCGAACCCTCTTATCCCCAAGGTCTAGAGTCTCTCTGAGGAAGCTATCTCGGTCAATTCCTCTTATAGCCTCAGGTATACCATAGACTCTCTGAGGAAGCTCACTCGGTCAATTCCTCCTGTAGCCTGGGAAGGGTCTTAAAGAGATTCAAACAAGGTAAGACTCTCTGAGGAAGCTCACTCGGTCTACCCTCCTATAGTCTATAATATCCAAGACACTCTGGGAGCTCACTTGGTCTATCCCCTGTAGTCTAAATTCCAAGACACTCTGAGGATGCTCTCTCGGTCTACCCTCCTATAGTCTATAACAACTAAGACTCTCTGGGAAGCTCACTCGGTCTATCTTATATATTCTATAATACTAGGTTCCCATAGTCCCATTCCAGTCAGTGCATAATAATGCTATAAGGACAAAGTACACCTATAGAGCTACTTGGCTAACCAAAGTACACATAAAGAGCTACTTTGATAAACAATATACAGGGAAAAAAACATGTTATGAATTTCACTCTAACCTATAATCACAAGGCATGGAAACATGTGTAACAGCCAAAGGAAAACGAAACCCAAAGGTCGTATATAGAGAAAATCATGGGAAAAACATCCAAGAACAACAGATTATGCTCTAAAATGATTAATTTACCTCTACGCAAGTATACAAGAAAGGTAGGAAAACAACAAGGGATATACAGTAAACGTGAAATACCCCATTCACGGGTATTGGTGGAATTTGAACATAAAACTCAAAGACTATTAACAGTAAGGAACAAACCACCTACCTTTATCCTAGGAGACTGATATACTTGAACCACAAATATTGATTCTCCCCCGAATGTCATAGATCTGAGAAAACATCCAAAAAGTTCAACCCACGATAACATGAGAAGGACGAGGAATTGGAAAATACGGATCAAGAATAAGGGAGAACTCACCGCTGCGATTCCAATGCAATCAACGGTGCTCGAATCAGAGAACAGATGGAGGAACGGTGGATTGTCGATATTCTACAGATTCCCAGTGCTCTCGGACGAATAGGACCTAGAAAAAGACGTTTATGTTGATCATACGCGACCCCAGTCCATTCAGTGAATAAAAAGAAAGTACATGGCGTGTACTTCTAGATTACATAGCGTGTACTAGGTATTTCCGTAATCTATAAAAAACAGCCTCCACGTCACCCCTACACACAGTGTGTATGGCCCAGACATGTCTAGTGCCCGGATTCGAGCGGGAAAAGAGTACCCGACATGTACTCAGAAAGTACACGGCGTGTACTTCAAAAATTTCCAGAATCTTTATTTTTCTCAAAAAATTCCAGAACAGGAAAGACATGCCTGAAACGAAGATCCGGGTTCTTACAATATGGTGGATCATAGTTATATAGGAGGTCATTATTATAGTTAGTAAGGTAGTTGAGTAGGGTGTCATTATATATATATGATGGAGTTTTTAGTGTCATGTGTACTAAATATCATTCATTATATATCTCAACATGTGCCTTGTTTGACGCAAGAGCTTCACACACCATCATAGTGCATGCAATTGTTGAGCTTTTAAGACACATGGTAGAGATGCTTTACATTCCCTTGGTGTTTTCATGTCTAGTAATAAGTTTTTTTCTTTATATAGGTGTGTATGTTTTATGATGATGGGTAAGAAATCTTCATTTTTATATTTCATCATGTTATGGATAAAATCATAAAAATTCATCTTGGGAATATATTGGTCTTATTCAGTGTGAGGTGTTATTTATTGGTTTTTGGGGAGAGTTTCTTTATTGGATGTATATGGTGAGCATGTAGTGTTCGTTAGTGTGAAAGATCATATAATAATAGAGACTCATTCTTCTCATCTAGTATATTATTACCCAGATTAGTTAACATTTAAGAGTTATTTTTTTCATGTTATATGGAAGATATTCCAATGATTTTAATGAATAGGTTGTGACAGTAGATACATTATTTTATATAACAACAACACATAACCCACACTCCCATATCCAATGATAACAAATGAACTATACATATTTTGTCTTTGATATTGATAAAGGTGAACCAATTTTTTCCATCCAAACCTTAAAAAATATAAAATAAAAAAATTCGATCAGTTACGTTCTCATGGATCTTTTACGTTTATAGTTTGTAGAATTTAGAAAACCCCATTCTGTAACAGTACCATGATTTTTAAATGAACATTTCTCCAACTTAATTTGGATTTTCTTATTTTAAATTATGTCCTCATACTCGTATATATGAAATCACTTATATAAATAATTTATTGAACAAAACTTGTTGTAACCTATGGAAAAGGAAACATGACAATTGTGAGCCCAAATGATTATTATGGGTAAACATAATCATAAAATAATGAATGAAATCATTGATCCTAAGAAGAGCACAATGTTTTCATGACATAATAAAGTGAATGAGTATAACATATAAGTATTAATACCCATAAATACCAATATCATAAAACATGAGAATAGGGCATAAATATTTAAAAAAATTAAAGATCCATCATAATCAATAATCATTATCCATCAGAAATCAATTTTGAACAAAGGAATATTTATAACTCATAGCAAGCATATTAAAAATGTGTTTGTACTGTGGAGCATTATCACCATATAATTCATACAAAAACCTTAAAATTAGAATAACCATATGGATGACTTCCAATATAATTCTCTAGAGAACATAATAATTACCCAATGCAATAGAGAATTATCTTGGTGCACCCATCATATAAGTTATATCGGGCTTACTCAATGATATCTAGGTGCACCCATCATGTATGCTATAACAAGATAACCCGACACAATCTGGGTTCATCCATCGTATAAGATATATTGGGCTCACCTAGTGACTTATAGGTGCACCATTATATAAGATGTAAAGGTATCACCTGGCACTATCTAGGAAAACCCATCGTGTATAATGTTCAAGAACCACATCACAGATAAAGTAAATAAAGATTACAGAAAATCATAAAAATAATCATTATTTATTTCATAACTAGATTAATCCATGGAAAAGATGTGGGTTCCATAAAAGTCTCTTTGAAACATTATTAAATCATGGAAAATAAAGTTACCATAATAATCACCTCGAAACACGATTAACCCATAGAAAAGAAATAGGTTCTATAATAATCTATTTAAAAAACTCAAACTCCATATTGGGAAGAATAAAGATTGTATAAGAAAATATAATCATTGTATAATAATTAACAACTAGGATTTTTATAATTATTAATTGAAATATCATTAAAATATCAACAATTTTTTTTAGGAAAATAAACTTCTCATTATAAAAATCACCATTAAAAAATAAACAATCACAATATATTATGAAAAATATTTCATTGAAAATATACTTGGAAAAAGTTAAATGAGAAATAAACTAAAGTAATGGAAATTATAGTGGTAAAATCCATTCATGTTTTAAATTTTAATAATAAACATCCATTTAAAAACATTTTGGAAAATGGAGTCAAAAGTGACCCATTTGGAAAATGTTAGGAAATTACATTTCAAGCCCGTTTCAATTAAGATAAAATATCTTGTAAAATGAATTATGAAAATATTTATTTTTAGAAAATAACATGTTCTATATCATTTAATAAAACATTGATAATGAAGAGAAATATACCTGATTGAAGATAAAATACAAGATTGATATCACTTACAAACGAGTTTCATAATTTTTATTCAATAAATAAGTGAACAAATAGAAAATAAACATGTGAACTACATTCACAATCAATGGATAATAAAATATATGTTTTCTAATAAAACATATCAAATTATTTCCTCTAAAATAACCTTGAACTTAAATATCCCAAAGTAATAAATATTGTCACGTAAATACATTACCACTTTAGTAACTCTTAGATTATATTACCTATGAAATAATAACATCATATTATTCTTTATATATCATTTAAATAATTATTTTCATGATATAAATAATCAAATAGTAGTATATACCCCGAAAAAATGAGTATAGGATCACATTATAATGGTGTGCCTCAAAGAAATGAATTTGGGATGATTAAGCCTTACAAAGATCATATTTGTGAATTGAGATATATTAAATAGAGATATTATTAAGAACAAATATAAATTCATACTAAAAAATTGTAAATAAAAAATAAAACGATTAATATCAAGTCACACATAATATATGATAATAGAGTCAATTAAGAAGTTTTATAACCAAAACAAGGGAAGTGGAGTTAAGAAACACTTTACCACTTGTTAACATTAAAGACAAACCCCTTGGATAAATTAATTAAAATTGAAAATTAAAATACTATAATGTATGAATGAGTCATGATAATATATATAAAATTGATAATATATACACCAAAAAATAAATACAAGTGTTTAATATGGGATATGTATTACAGAAGTAAAAAATCAAAAATTAGAAAACCTTTACCTCGAGCCCAGAATTTCTATTCATTTCCATTAAGTTATGTATTATAAGTATATATCAATTATTTTATTTCTTAAGAATCATTTATATTTTTAAAAATTTATAATAAAATAATCAATTTTTTTTATAATAATGATTTATTTAAATATTTAATTATTTTAATACACATCGGGTTTTTGAGGGTGTTTAGTTCATTATTTCATAATGGATTTTGTATTGTGACCACAGTGAAAGAGGTAATTGTTTCAGAATATCTAGATAAATAATAACGATATATATATCATATTTATATATAAATTATTATTTTTAAGTCAAACATTAAATATGTTTTTAAAAATAAACAATGTTACAGTCATGGAGATGGTAGGTTGTATGTATGACTGAGTAATGTTTCCATTTTTCTACAATCATTATTGAAAGACGGTAAGTATAATTTTATATTTTTAGAATTATAATAATATCAGAAATACCATATTAATTATATAAATTTAATTATATATATCATCCATGATATCTAGTGTTGTAAAAAGGGAAACATGCATCATGGAGGTGGTAGTCCACATGTACAAGAACAATGTTATCATTTTTCCATGTAAGAAGAAAAATGATATATTTTATCTTAAATTTTTGAAATATGACATTATATTAATTATGGTTTCATTTATATCACATATATGTTTTATGACTATCATTATTACCTTCAATTTAAATTTTTTGTGAAAAATGAATCACATCACTTCATGAGGTGGTTGTCTGTCGTACACATGGGTGACGTTATCATAACCCCTACATAATGGAATGTATGAATTTATAACCAGAAATCTTAGTCAAAGGAAAGCCTCTGATCATTTATTAAAGAAAATAAAAATCCAACAAGAAAATACAACAAAAAGAAAGGAAAATTATAGATCATAGTAGTCAGACCCATCAACGGACCCATGATAGTGCACATCCTCCGCAGTCGTCGATTCCCACTCTGAGATCTCGTGGTGCCCCAAAATTGTGAAGTACTTCCTTCTAATATTTAACTTTTCTAAAGAGAGAAATTCATTATAATACTGCATAGCCCAGCCTTCCCTCCCAACTGAAGACCTGGTGGCCATTGGTTTTAGAAGATGAGAATAATCCCTCATCGGCCTTCATTGCGGTGGGGCAGTCATCTCTTCCGCAGTACCTTGCACATTTTATTTCCCTCCTTGGACAACATAATTGGAGGATGTCCGGACCATGCCACATCAATTTTCCTTGTCACTGTCAAGACAATCTCCCCATTTCCCAAAAATGAACACTTCACAGTAACCTCTTCCACACCTCGTTCTGGCTAAGATTGACTATTCTGATCGAGCATGCCGAGACACTGTGAATGACCCACAAGCTCATAGCCATCATTTGACCCCATCTTCACAGTACCATCCTCATCAAAAACCTCCTGACAAGTAGTTCCATCTTTATTGAAATCATCCTGCCCTTGCAATGATGCACCATAAACACCTGAGTCTGCAGCACCTGGGCCCTCTAGAACTTTCCCATTCAAATACACAACTCCATCTTAGTCAAACTCCAATACATCCATATCCAAGCCATCAAACCGGTTACTCAACTCTAGACAGGCTACCTGCTTCAAAGACTGCAACTCGGTTGAGTTCTGCCCCTGCACACCACTCCGAAAAGTAGCCTGCTTCCCAGTATAGGGCACCTTCTCTGCCCCTTCCTCTACATCACCTGCATTTCCAATAACCACATCCTCTAAGACATCAACCTCCATCTCCATTTTCATGTCCTCATGAACCATATTTTCAGCCTGAATGCAGCTCAAATTTCGACCAGCAGTAGGAGGACTCTGGATCATCGCCTCCTTATCACCTCCTGAGTCTGCAGCACATGGGCCCTCAGGAACTTTCCCATCAAAAAACACAAATCCATCTCTATCCAACTTTAAGACATCAATATCCATGCTATAAAACCAGTTACTCAGCTTCAGACCGGCCACTTTCTTCAAAGACTGCAACCCGATTGAGTTCTGCACCTGCACACCACTCCCAACAGCAGCCTGCTTCCCAATAGAGGGCACCTTCTCTACCCCTTCCTCCATATCACCTACATTTCCAATAACCAGATCCCACAAGACAAAAATCTCCACCTCCTTTGGCATGGCCTCATGAATAATATTTTTCGTATGATTACTGCTCAACATTCGTCTAGCAGTAGGAGGACTCTGGATCATCGCCTCCTAGTCACCCACTGAAATGACCAAATGTTCCTCAGAAAGAGCCAGATTCAAATGGAATGCACTACCCTCATTCATAGACTTGGAATCAATTACAAGGTCACTCTTCAGTCTGTCAAACACTTTCATTACTGATGGGTTCAAGGACTCCTTCACCATCTTCAGCTCACATGCAAAGCCCAGCATAACATTAGGAGTAATCTGCCTTAACTCCCTCCCCGTATGACTAATAGGTTGCATTCCAACAAAATTGCCTTCAATACAAGCATAGTTTAGTCGATCACTTTACATAGAAGCACCTCTAGGACTGCAATAGAGAGATAATTCTATTGGGCCATCCTTTACACCTTCTTGAGACAACCTCACATCATCATGCCCCCCACATCCATTCCCATTCTGTCCATCCATCCCTTGCAAGTTACCATCCAACCCTCCCCTATGGAAAATATCATCTAAATGCCCAAACAATCTACACTACACAAAAAACATCATACGTGCCTCATAAACAACCTCTTGCATCCACCTAAACTCCTTTCCATCAATAATCCATACCCAACGCACAGGAGGTCTCGCAGCATCGACCTCAAAACATATGCATGGAAAAATCGAGTGAGACACGGACTCAGTCTGTTGATCAGAAAAAAGAAAGTGTCCAATCATGTTGCCAGTTGCACAAAGAATCAAAGGATTTTGAAAATAAAGGGGCAGACCAGGGAGACTTACCCATTTGGAAATCAAGGAGGGGTCATGCTGCATATGAAATTCAAAGTGCCGTTGGAAAAAATAGAAGGAAAAATCATTGAACCTTCTAGGATCCCTGGACCAATAAATAATCAAGTCTTCCTCTGATCCAAACCGAACCATAATATTCCTTCGATCAAGTAACCCAACAACCATCCCCTTATATAGATCCCAGTATTTGGAGATGACCTGAGCAAATGCTTCCACCGACGGGCGCTAGGGATGAAAACGAGCCAGCAGAGTAAACTTGCATAGATCTGCAGCACAATTTAACTCCATCGCATGCAGTGATAGTTGGGGCACATCTTGAAAGTTATATGTTATATCCTAACTAATGAAGTTTATATATGATAAAAATATCATATATATACTTAAAATTCATCATTACAACAATCCATGAGAGCCGAAAATGGAAAATGAATGATATTGGTTCACTAAGCGGTAGTCTTCCATACACATGAATATTGACTTGATATCCCATTTGATGAAAGAGGAGATTTATTGAGGTTATTCCATTAATATAATGACATATAATTGTATAAATATATTGTTTTTATCATATGGTTATATTTGAAAAAGATATTAAGGTGGTTTAATAAGAAAAAAAACAAAACACATAGTTATGAAATTTACCTCTTCTTAGACCACATATTTAGTATTATACCTAAAGTATTCACAGGTTTGATTTATAATAAAAAATGTATTATAATATGAAGTTATGGAAGTTAAAAAGTTATTTGGGGATGGATTTTCCCAACCAAAAGTGATTATGGTGTGTACAAAAAATGAGGTGGGTTGGCCTTTTATAAGTGAGGTGAGTAGTACCCTTGAAATTTTTGAAAAGGCTATACAAGCATTTTTTTGCATACCAAGAGGCTCAAAAATTGAATAATCTTGATTCATAAACATTATAAGATCAAAATATTCCCATAAAATAGCTTTTATATCACTTTTTATGGTCAGTAATATATTGTCTCTACAATACTCTATGAGTCTTGTTTATTTTCATTCTCACAAAAAAACTGTGTTTTTTCTAATAAAATTAATTTATGTGTTTTGGGAATTAAATTTATTGATAAATATATAATATTTATGGGTTATTGTTTTTTATAAAGTTTTATGGAAATGTTTTAAAGTATTCTCGAAATATGAATCATACCCCACTTTTATAAGAAGAATGTATGGTTTTAAAACCCCCCGTTTGGCGTAAAAGTATAGATCAAATTCCCGATATTTTTGTAAAATAATAGATTAAGAACCATATTTTTTTTGAAACCATAAATTTATGAAACTAATGTATGGTCAAAAAACCCATCATTTTGAATCTAACCATAAAATTCTAATTATCCCTTCAATTTTAACCCTATGTTTTACTTGTTCAACTATAGAGTTTAAATTCATGATATTTTCCTGGATTTCTACAATTTATTAAAAAAAATATTTAATCTAATTTAAAATAATCTTTAAAACAATTACAATTATTAATTTCAAGAAATTAAATTACTCATATTTCTTATGGAATTTTTGAATTTCATTGAATATTACAATTTTAAATACTCAGTATTTGTTAAGCTATATTTTTGGATCACTTCAACCTAATGAAAATCAAGTTTCTCTTGTTAAAGATCAAGAGTTATATTATCCACATATATAGTAACTTTTTGAAAATGGTTTAATTTATATTCTATTTTTATGATATACACTTTAGAGACATCAGTTGTTTGATCTTATATTTTCTAACTATTATTCTATTTTTACGATTTTTGTAATTATTATCTCTTGTTTCATGAAAATCATTTGCAACCAAGATCTACTAAAATATGTTCATTATAAAAAAAATCATATCTATGAAAAGGAGATCAACTATATATAAATTTCTACTAAAACTGTGAGCTAACCCTATTTCTCATCAAATTAATTAATCTTTTTTTCTAAGAGTATTAGTTTATTATAGTTTGTCATGGTGGAGTGTTAGTTTATTACACTATGTTGGGGAACAATATGTTTTCTATAATATATTTTATCTTATTATAAGGTTCTTAATTCCTATACTCAATTATAGAGGTCTTATTATATGAAGTCCAATTTAGTGAAAATAAAACATTTCACTGAGAGAGTGTTAGCAAAGAGTACTAGGGGATTGTTGCTCCCTCAACCACTATAAAAACAGTAGATTTGTTATTCTAAATTTTTCTATTGAATAACTTCATTAAAGAGTATAATGATACAAATCATAAAAACATATAAATATGGATATAATTATAATCTTCCATGATTTGTAAAAGGATACCATTCACCCCCCCTAATAGATTTTATTTTTATATTTTTTAGACCAAAACATTTATATCAATAGATTAGTTTTTGAATAATTATGAAAAACTCTAGAATGGTCGATTAAAATGTATATACGAAGACATCTATTAATGAAAATAACAAAATAAATTGTTTCCATGGTATATTCTCCTTATTTTAATGGAAAAAATTATAGATCCTAGAAATCTCTCATGATTATCTATTTGAAGAATCATGGATTCAATGTTTATATGTAGATTGTAAAACAATATGTTATCCCTGGAAAACTATAATTGTGTGATGATTCTATATAAGATGAGAATAATTTCAATCCATGAATTCTATTATATGTGGACTTGATCAAAATTAATTTAATCATGAATCTTAATGTACTACTTCTTATGAGATATAATAAACTATCATTATTTCTTATGAATTAACTAACAATTTTATGTAATTATGATAAAATAATAAAATGTTAGAATTTGACACCTTAATAATGTATGATTATTAAATAATTAATCATATGAATGGATATTGTCTAAAATATTCAATAGTGTTGCTTCCTTGGGAGAATAGACTTAACTCTAAGCTCATTCTTTAAAAGTTATAAGAGTATTTCCTTCTACATGTAATGGGATATCTATATAAATCAAACAATCTACTCCTATATCTGAACTGACCATGAAGGATTTGATTGGTACTCTAATGATTTATAAATCACAAAATAATATATGAAGACAAAGACCATAGTATAATAAAAAAGAGAATATTCTCCTTAAATTTATTGCTCAAATATAAAAGTAAATACAAATAAGATGATGTATTCAAAAATTATTCAAAATGATCAGATTCTAAAATGGAATTATCACATATAGGTATAAGATTTAAATAATTTTATAAAAATAATAAATGCATCAAAAAGTATTTTAAAAGTGTCAAGAAATATGGTTAAGTACTTAAATAAATAAGATGGTATGAATGCAAGAAAATAGTACATATGAGACCTAATTTCCCACAACTAAAACAAGAGAAAATAAAAATGGAAAAAGGAAGAAAGGAATTTTCATATGATAGCTGATTATTAGAACAAATTTCAAAAAGATATGAGTTTAAATTAGAGTTTCTTTGAGGACTCCAACATTAATTCTAAGACTAATTCAGAAAAATAGTTGAACAATATGAAATGAAAATATATTCCTTATAGCAAAATTGGTAGAGGAATTATAATCTTATTATTATTCTTCTTTGGATTCAGAATGCTATTCTTATTAGAAATTAGCTACTTACATTTCAATTATTGATGAAAAATATGAATCTCTAAAAAATACATAAAATAACCAAAAATATTCATAATGCTATTTTAAATGAAAAATAATTCATGATAAAAAAAATTAAATTAAAATAAAGATTATGTACATCTACATCAAATTGGACTATTGATAAAAATATAATTAAAGAGTTAAAAATTGTAGTAAAGTCATTCTAATGTGTTGTCAGTATATTAACTATGGTAGAAGAATATCTAAATCTGATTCTTGGTAATAATTTTCATATAAAATAAAAATACGTAATAGGAAGTAATGAAGAAAATTAAAAAAAATATAGGAATTATCCTTTTCCCAGTTCTATTAATTACAACATATCTAACATCACTTGTTTTTATAATGTAATTAAAGGCTATTGTTATAATAACTATTTTTTGAGAAATCCCCAAAACAATGGAATAAAAAATTCTTTTATTTGTCGGAATATATCTGAATCTAGTTTCCTAAATTTCGGAAAATTCAGGTATTCTAGTTACCTATATATTTTATTGGTGTCATAGATGGACCTATGTACATTGGGCTACCAAAATACGATTTTTTATAAATTTTTTAATAAGAAAAAGGATCTATAAAAAATATATAGTATAGGTTATGGATATTGGATGCTCAAGAAATATGAGTGGAGATATGTCTAATTTTCATACATTAGAAAAATTAGACGGTGTCCTGGTTACCTTCTGTGATAATTAAAATGGGAAAATAGTTGGAGTTGTATTAGTTGAAGATCAAAAATCAATTTCAATAAACAATATAATATATACTGAAGGGTTAAAGATCAATATGATAAGTATCTCTAAGAAATGTGATGATTTTTTTTATATTGATATATCAAATAATTCTGTCTCTATTTTTTAAACATAAAATTATTAAATTTAGATCACCTAGAACTGAAAATGTTTATATATTGGATATTAATTCCTTGTATGAACAGAAAAGTGAATTATTTAACTACTAAGTTGAATTATTCTTGGATTTGGCTTACATGAAATAAGCACTGTAATGTATTATTTTTTATAAATTATTTTAGAAACACATAGTTTCTAATTTTCATAATCATAAATTTAATAAAGATATATTTTTTATTGAATTTCAAATAGTCTTGAAAAATATGTTATCCTTCATATATATTTACAAGGTTACCATAACAAAACCATTATAACATATCCTCATGGATTTATTTGGAACATCAAGAGTAGAAAGATTAACTGGAAGATCTTATATTTTTATTTTATTTTATGATTTTCCCAAATTTACTTGGTTTAATTTCAAGAAACATTAATGTGTCATTTTCTCTATGTTTGTAATATTATGTTAAATTGATCAAAATGAAAAATATTTTAAAATAACATCCTTGATATGTTATCATAGTGGAGAGTTTTAGAATGAATAATTTAACTCTTTTTTCATAGAAATTAGCATTAAACTACCTTCTCTACTGCAATAACACCTACAAAAATTGAATTTTAGGAATAATAAATAGAACTATTAAAAACATGTTAAGAACTATATTGAATTAATAAAGTATTCATACTTATTTTTGAGTAAGATATGTTAAAATATCTTTCTATAGCATGAATAGAGTTTTAGTAACTCCTTTTATTAAAAATATATCCAATTAAATATGGAATAATAGAAAACTTATGGTGACATACTCTAAAATGTTTATAAGAAAGGTGTATATCTTGAATACGAAAGAAAATCATGGTAAATTTGATTTGAAATCTAATAAATAAATCTTTCAAGGATATTATACCACTTATAAATCTTATATTATTTAATAAAAATTAAAATATAGTTGAAGTGTCGATTAATGTGATGTTTTATGAAAGTAACCTCATTTATTATAGATAAAGTCACTAATTATTTAGATAATGTGAGACTTGAATCTCCAAAATATGATTTTGAAACTAAACTATAATATGATGAAATTCAAGTCATTCTATAAGAACCTGATTCTATTGAACCCAAAATTATCATACATAGAAAAACTATAACATTAATAGATCATCATTTTGATTCTATAATAGTAAATCTAGATATTTGATTTAGGAAAAAAAGTTTATGAAATCTAGAAAAAATCTTTTCCTTCTTATCTCAGTTAGAACCTAGACCAATAGTGGAATCATTAGATTATAAAAGTTGTATAATAGCTATTAAAGAAGTTCTTAATCAGTTTTGAAGATCCATTTTTTCGGTAATTTGTTAAAAGGTCATCAAATCATCCAATAATAGTAACTAAATGGGATTTTAGAAATAATAATAATGACAAAGGAATAATTATTAGAACTAAATCTATATTAGCAGCTAAAGGATATAATCATGTGGAAGGAATATATTATGATTAAACCATTATGACTATTTCTAAATTAGAATTTATTATAACCCTTCCAGTATATGTATCACATATGAATTTTAAAATATATCATATGGATGTAAATTCAGATTTTATAAATGGATATTTAGTGGTGGAAGATTATACTGAATAGCCACCATGTATTAGAAATCCTCATATTCCAAATGTAGTTTTCAGACTTACTAAATCACTTTATGGAATTAAAAACTCCCCATGAGTTTGGTATAAAATATTAAGATATATTCTACAAGAAAATAGATTTTTTGTAATATTGGAATATCATTCTCTCTTTAATAAAACTATTTGTTTTGATATTTAATTAGAAAATATTTATGTAGATGATTTTTCCTTCAGTAAAAATAAAAAAAATCATTGTAATGTTTTTTCAAAACATATGAAGAAGGAATTTGAAATGAGTATGATGGGGGAATTAAATAACTTTATTCATACTAAAATATATCAAAACTATTATGCAAATTATTTATATCAAAGGAAATATATTGTTGATTTTTTGAAAAATTTTGGACTAGAAAAAAAAAGAACTAACTCAACTCCCATGAGTACCAATATAAAACTTGACATGGATGAAGTTGGAAAACTAGCTGACCGCAAGTTGTTTAGAGGTATGATTTCTAATTTTCTATATATTATCAATAGTATACTATATATTATTTTTGTTTTCTATCATTGTGTTATATTTCAATATAACCCAAAAAAATCACATATTAATGTTGTTAAATAATTATATATCTCAAAGGAACTACTTCTTAATATTTACTTTAATCAAAAAATTATGATGTTAATTTAACCTCATATTCATATGACAATTGTGTATTTTATATATTATATAGAAAAGTTACCTCCAGAACCTATCGCTTTTTAGGTAAGTCCCTAGTTTCATGGTCAAGTAACAAACACCATTATATTTCTCATCCAACGATTGAGGTAGATCATATCTCTTCTCGTAGTTTTTGTTTAAATGTTTTGTGGATGAAACACACTCTATTAGACTTTAGAGTCAATTTCAATAATATTCCTATTTTTGTGACAATAAAATAGAAATTAATATTTTAAGAAATACAATCGGTCATTCAAGGACTATGAATATTGATATAAGTCATCATTTTCTAAGAGGTCATGTTCCAAAAAAATATATATCTATGGAATTTGTTTATACTGTACATCAACTTGATGATATTTTCACTAAAACAATTCCTAATTCTAGTTTTAAATTTATTAAGGGATACTTATGTATATTTAATTTTAAATAACAAAATTACTTATAATTTATTTTAATTAAGTATGATTTATTTTTATCCTAATTTATATTCATCTCTTATTTAAATAATAGTTATTTAAAAAATTATGGATTTATTATTTTCTTTTAGAAATTTTCTATTCAAAATTAAAATCTATAATGATTACTCTGAGTATATTTTATTGATGAATTGAACTGACATTAACCAAAACCATTGAATCTCTATCTCTCTCTATCTCTCTCTATTACCCTAAATTTCAAATCATTAGTTTTTATTTGAAACCTTTTAATCTAAACCTCAAACAATTATATTTTCTATAATGGAAAAGAACAATATGATAGAAAATTATAGATTGATAGAATCTATGCACCAATACACATCAAGAGTTGACAGATGATTCCATCAAGGGAAATTGGTTGATTTTGAGTGTTTGTTTCAAAGAAATATGCTATTTATGTATGGTTTAGATTTTTAAGAATTAGATTTTATATTAAATGGTAAAAATACTGAGTATTATTTTCATAAAGAAGAAAAATAATTTTATGAGCACACCCAGTTTAGTTTTGGTTACACATACGACATTGCCACTTCAATGGTAAATAATATGTAGTTCTAAATATTTTAAGTAAAAATAACCAAGATTTTTATGTGCCCCCATGATGGAGTTTTTAACATTATTATTCAATCTAGTGGATATCAAAATAATAAATCAAAGGATATCATCTCATTTCTTTTTGGATATACCCATTTATGTAAGATACTTGTAAAATATCATGAAGATGACTATGAGGTGATGATAAAATTTATTTAATAAATAATAGTTGTAAGGATTTATGAATTAGTGAAAATTATATTTCCATATATGTATATCATGAATTTTATGTCCTATGAAATAAATTTTAATTTTTGATGGTATATGTTGAAGTATGGCCAGCACTACTGTCAAAAGGAGGCCAGCATGTCCTTATATCTATATGGAAGGCTTATTTATCGAATTTTGTAAAAACAAATAATATTCATGATATTCATATGGATGTTAAATGTATTCAAATTAATTAAATTTATTCTATCACTTTAATAAAACATGGTTTCATTTATAGAACCTGAAAAGGTAAGATGATGCATGTTAGTGCTAATGATTAACAAGTACCTGGTGATCAATCTCAGGGTGAGTAAGGAAATATAAAGTGAGCTAGATCAATGAAGCTTCGTAAAGAATAAGTGTAAATACCAGACCCCATAATCTTAGTTCTAATGTCTACTACCATTACATTATCATGATTACAAGGAATCAAATCTTTAAATATCAATGAGTTTAGTTGTATTGATAAACTAGATACATACATAAGTCTTATATTTCAACTAAATATAATAATTAGAAAAAAAAATTCTTCTCTTTTAATTATAATAACTTTATTTCATCAAGAGTATCCTTGAAAACCATTATTAGTACATGAATTATATTCCTAGGTAACGGAAATAAAATATGGGTGATCTCAAATACTCTGTAAGGGTTAAGCATAGTGGAAGTAATAATGGATCAATGAGAATAATCATTATGGAAAGGTAAATATTTGAACACACATATCATGTAATTAATAAATTGTAAAGGAAGTGCATAAAAATATTTAAAGTCAGATAAATGAAAACACATTCCATTTAAATAAATATATAGGAAAAAATAAGCCCCACGTAGTCATCTATGGTGGCTGGGGGGTTTTGGGTTTGGGGCGGAGGCCGTGGGGTCGAGTCCCAGGCCCGTTTTCTTTTTTGCATGGGTTGTAAAAAAAGTTTTAAAAAAATACAGGGAAAAATAAATATAAAAATATAAATAATTTAAACACATGCCATTTAATCAATAAATTAATAATTAAATGATTCCATAGATAATTTTAGAGAAACTATATCATGGAAAAAAACTACTAAATTCTCAATAAAGATATTTTTAATTATTTCACACCATGTTTCCTAGGTTCCTGGAAGCATTACTATAATGAACATTAACATGACGGTTTAAAAAATTCTAGTTACAAAAAAAATTTCATTTTCCAACAATAATAATAATATCAAGACCATTGAAAACACATTTTGAGACATACTGGTCACAAACGTAAAGTGTTTTCCTAACTAAATTCTTCCCAGGAGACTACCAATGCATCAAGGTACTCACTTTAAATGGTCACCAACCCATGTCTTTCATATCCAAAGCATTCCTCATATATATAATAATAAATTTAATTAATAAAAAAAGTAATTTTTCATTAAATGAATATATTGATTAAATAATATTGATTTAGAAATAATTCCTCATTGGGGGATAAGTAACAATAAGGGTTGTTGATGTTCATGAATGGTCATACTATAAAAAGATCCTTCAAAGACATTCATGTGGAAAATATTTGTAACATCACGTTACGTTTTCAGGTACTTTTAATGTTTCTATGTAACTTTTCTTTAGAGTAGTGATGAATGGGAGAGTCAGGAGAACATTAAATGATGTTTTGTGGCAAAGGGGAACTCGCACGGATAGCGCACGGGTTGTTTAAACTGTGCGGCCAAACCATGCGTAGTTGGTCTTGGAGGAAGTAGCATCCACATGGCCAGCACACAGTTTACTTAACCTTGTGGCCAAACCGTGCGAGAAGGGTGGCCGAGGTTGTAGATAATGCATGTCTAGCACACAGTTTGTCAAATTTTATGAACTAACTGTGCATGCACTTGAATGAGATCCTTAAATTGTGGATCTCACTCGTTTTTCCTCTAAGTGCATATTTTTCCTCCTAAGAGGCCCTAAATTGGGATTTGTCTTCTCCTAAGGTTATACAAGGTTCTCCCATCATTCCAGAGGTGATCCAAAGGCTTCTCTTGGTGAATCAAAGTCGTATTCTTGTGGTATGTGATCGTTCTTCATCTTTCATGATCGGTTTCTTAGATCTACCAAGATCTACTTCTCCACTTCTCTCAGTTTCATAGATCTACGCCCATAGTGGGTAGATATAAGTGTGTGGATGCCAAATATGATGATATTTGGTCTTGATCTTTCTAGTAGAAGATATCTAAGTCGGGTTCTTGAAAGAGAAACCTGGTTTTCTTGAGTGTTCTCAACCGTTGTGGTTTTGGTCAAAACCTTTGAGATTGGTGGTTCCGTACCGACTTACCCAATTGATAACAATTGTATTTTCTTGATTTCAATTGTATATTTAAACTCAATTTCTCATATTTTCTTTCAATTAAATTGATAAAAACTTGAGTCCACTGAAATGAGATATTTGAAATGGTTTTGGCATGGAAATTTGAAAAACCCCAATTCCATTGAATTGGTTGTGTTTATAGAAATTTGCGTATTTAAATTGTTCAATTTAAATTATGGATTTAATGGAAATGATTTCAATTAAATCCTTTAATTTAATTGTGAAAATAAATTTTGTGATGATGAAATTGTTTTTTAATGTATTTAAAACAATTGAAAATGGATTAAAATGATTCGATAGAAACCCAATGGTTTTATCTTGTGGAAAAGTCATGTTTTGAAAAAAAACTGTTTTGTTTTTAAATGGAATGAATTTGGAACATTTGAAATGGAATAATGGGATTGATTTTATTTTAAACATTCTTAAAATAGTTCACCCATCATGTAAGAGGGCATGCAATCCTTAGGTAGTTAGTGAGTTATTTGGATACACTCTACGCTATGAAAATGTTCTAAAACATTATTGCAGTGGGCCACATCCTCTATGGGTTGGTGATGAGTCGCATTTGGCCAGTGTCATAGGGATGTGTGTATACACATTTTGCTGAGTTCACATAGAGAGTGTTGAATCCTATAACTAGTTAATACTATTATACCTTTTGGTAGATGACCATGTTTCTTGTTTGTTTATTTATATTTGATATGTAAATTTAATCCAATTATTTTGAACTGTTTATATGCCTACTGAATTAATATCATCTGTTTTATATAAATGTTTTACTTAATCCATTGTTTTAGAAATACCATCATTGTAAAGCCTTTTCTTAATGTAAATTTTCCATCAATTCAAAATTTATAGCATGTTTTGTTAAAATATGCTTTGAGTTTCCAAACCTGTTTATTTGAAAATTGAAATATTTTCTTTGGATAATATATATTTTTCATCTGTTATGGAATCTTTTGTGGTATCCTACTGGGCTTTGGCTCACAACCTACTTTTTCCTTCAGGTGTTTGTAGACTTTCTTCTTCCAGGATCAAGAAAATGGAAGGGATCTCTTTTATGCAGATCTAGTTGTTGATCTATGGTCTTGTTGAGTTGTGTCCTTAGGTGCCTTGGGGCTGTTTTCAAATTTTTAGTACATGGGTTGTAGTAATTTGGGCTTTTTATTCTTCTTTGTATTCTGGTACATTACTCCTGGTGGAGTTTCAATTGTAATTAAAACTGTTTTGTTTTCTATTTCATCCAAATTTGTGTGGAAAAAATTATTCCCACTTATATGTTGTACGATGTCAGGTGCTAATCGCTGACCTATGGGGATCGGGAACTGCCTTCGGGCTATGTCAGGGTCGGCTCGGTTATCAGGTTACAAGGGTACCCAGGATGGTTCGGGGCAAAATGGTTTCAAAGGGAGGTTGGTTTTTCTATTGACATAATGCATGGTACTCAGCCGGTTTCTATTCCCTCTTATCGAATGGCTCCAGATGAACTAAAAGAACTGAATTCTTAGTTATACGATCTTCTTTAGAGAGTATTTATACACCTGAGTGTATCACCTTGGGCAACACCAGTTCTCTTCTCCAACAAAGCTTATGGTTCTCTTTGCTTATTTGTTGATTATCTAAAGCTCAATCGAGTCACGATAATGAAAAAATATCCCTTACCATGAATTGATGATTTGTTTGATCAATTGAAAGGGGAAAATTGGTTTTCAAAAATTGATCTTCACTCTGGTTACCATCAGTTGAGGATAAAAGAATTTTGACATTCATAAGACCACTTTTCAAAGTAGTTATGGCCATTATGAGTACCTTGTTATTCCCTTTGACCTAATAAATTCTCCTGTAGTCTTCATGGATTTTATGAAAAAGGTTTTCCATGATTATATAGATTCATTGGGGGTAGTCTTTGTGGTTGAAATTCTTGTCTCCTCCATGTCTGAGGAGGTTTATGTGCATCATCTGAGAACTGTTCTGAGTCTTCTAATTAATCAACGACATTATTCCAAGCATTCAAAGTGTGATTTCTGGATTCGGGAAGTAAAATTCTTGGTACATTTCATTTCAAAAAAAGGAATATCATTTTATCCTTATAAGGTGAATGCTGTTATGTCTTAGGAATAACCATGAAAGATTTTGAGATTCGGAGCTTTTTGGGATTAATATGATATTATCAACGATTTGTTAAATACTTTTCAAAGTTAGCTTCTCCAATGACTGCTCTGACTCGAAAGGGAGTGATGTTTTTCTGGAATGATAAATGCCAGAGTTCTTTTGTTGATCTAAATCGTCTTTTGACTACTGCACCGGTGTTAACTCTTCATGAGGCTGGGATAGTTTACGTAGTCTTCTGTGATGCATCGGGTTTAGGTTTGAGATTTGTCCTTATGCAAGATAATTATGTTGTTTCCTATGGATCTCGTCATCTTAAGCCTCATGAGAAGAACTATCCTACCCATGACCTTGAACTTGCAGCTGTAATGCACAAACTTAAGTGTTGGAGACATTACCTTTATGGAGAAAGTTTTACTGTGTATTCGGACCACAAGAGATTGAGTTATATCTTCTCCCAAAAATATTTGAATCCCCATCAAAGGAATTGGTTAGAGTACATTCAATATTTGGACATTGACATTGCCTATACAATGGGGAAAGGGAATGTAGTTGCAAATGCGTTAAGAAAGAATCTTCCATCATAGGCTGTGAAAGAATCTTCAGAAGAGTGGAGTTTGATGGATCTTTTTTCCCAGTTGCAGATTGGAATATAAGTGGAAGGGGAATGACATTTCATTAGCAAGTGTTGAGTTGACATATACTCTTCTCGAGTTAATTCTTCAAGAACAACAACTGGATGATGAATTCCATATAATTAGGGACTCTCTTTATGGTGGGGAGACCGACAACCAATGGTCTTAATCTAAGGAGGGTGTTCTCCGTTATCGAAACCGTTATGTTGTGATGTTAGCGGTAAGGAAGGATGTGATGGGGGATTTCCATACCTATCAGTGTGTTGTACACCCAAGAACCATAAAGATGTTCTATGACATGCCGTGACAGTTCTGGTGGCCATGTATGAGGCGAGACATTGCTGAATTTGTATCTCGTTGTTATAAATGCCAGCATGTGAAAGCTGAGCACATGAAACCTTCAGGTTTGCTTCAACCACTTCCAATCCCTACATGGAAGTGGGATGAAATATCTATGGAATTCATGGTTAGGTTACCTCAAACCCAGGGGAAGAAGAATGTGATATGGGTTGTGATTGACAGGCTAAATGATTCAGCTCACTTTATACCTATTCGAGATATAGCCAATGTTGATGAGTTGAGAAATATATATGTGTAAGAAATTGTTCGTTTGCACGAAGTCCTGTCTACTATAGTCTCTGATAGATATCCTCAGTTTACTTCTCACTTTTGGACAGGCCTTCAAAAGGCACTAGGATCTCAGGTCCATTTAAGCATGGCCTACCATCCATAGTCAAATGTCCAGACATAGAGAGTTATTCAGATCCTTGAGGATATGCTATGTGCTTGTGGTCTCGACTTGGGTGGATCCTGGAATGATCATGTGGGGCTAGTTGAGTTTTCTTATAACAATAGTTACTAGTCTATGAGAAAAATGGATCTTTTTGAGGCATTTTATGGTCATCCTTGGAAATCTAATTTATGTTGGTCGGAGATCGGTGAACGTTCCTTGGTAGGACCAAGTTTGGTCCGAGAGATGACAGCTAAGATCCAGTTGATTCATCAGAGAATGTAGAAAGCACCGAATCGGTACAAGTCTTATGTTGATCATCACTATAAACCTTTAGAGTTCTCAGTTGTTGACCATCTGTTCTTGAATGTTTTTCCATGATTAGGTCATTGATGGCTTTGGAGTCAACGCAAACATGCTCCTCGTTTTGTGGGACCTTTCGGGGTTATTGGTCTTATAGGGAAATTTTCTTACCGTCTAGCTCTACCACCACAGGTGACGTCGATACATAATGGGTTCCATGTATCGCATCTGCGAAAGTATCTCTCTGATCCATCTCATGTTGTGAGTTGGAGTGATCTTGAGATTGAACCAGATTTATCTGTGACTGAACGGTCAGTTAGGGTTGTTGTTTCTTTGAACTAAGTATTTAATGGGATAATGATACCTCTGGTCCATGTACTTTGGCAGCATGGTTTTCATTCTCATAAGACATTGTAAAGGGAGGCACTAATGAGAGAGCAGTGGAATCATATTTTTGACGTGGAGGTTTCTTCATAGGCTTTCTGGAGAGAGAAAAATCATATGGGTGGGAGGTTGTAACATAGTGTTACATTTTTAGGTAAATTTGATTTTTATATGTACCTCTATTTTGGAGCAATGATGAATGGGAGAGTCGGGAGAACATTAAATGATGTTCTGAGGCAAAGGGAAGTCGCACTGGTGGCACACGTGTTGTCAAAACCATGCGGCCAAAATGTTCGTAGTTGGTCTTGGAGGAAATAGCTTCTGCATGGCCAGCGCACAGTTTGTCTAACCGTGCGGACAAACCATTTGAGAAGGGTGGCCGAGTTAGTAGATAACGCACGGCTAGTGCAAATTTTTTCAAACTTTTGCGAACTAACTTTGCAGGCACTTAAATGAGATCCTTAAATTGTGGATCTCACTCGTTTTTCCTTTAAGTGCCTCGTTTTTTCCCTAAGAGGCCCTAACTCGGTATTTTTCTTCTCCTATGTTCAGATAAGGTTATCCCATCATTCCAGAGTTGATCCAAAGGCTTCTCTTGGTGAATCAATGTCGAATTCTTGAGGTATGTTATCGTTCTTCATCACTCTTGATCGGTTTAATAGATCTACTTAGATCTACTTCTTCTCTTCTCACGGTTTCTTAGATATACGCCCGTTATGGGTAGATCTAAGTATGTGGATGCCAAATATGATAAGATTTGGTATTGATCTTTTAAAGAGAAGAGATCTATGGTGGGTTCTTGTAGGAGAAACCCAGTTTTCTTGAGTGTTCTCGACCATTGTGGTTTTGGTAAAAACCATTGAGGTAGGTGGTTTTGTCCCGACTTACCAAATTGATTATCATTGTATTTTCATGATTTAAATGGTCGATTTAAACTCAATTTATCAAATTTTATTTCAATTAAATTGATAAACACACGATTCTAGTGAATCGAGATATTTGAAATGGTTTTGGCATGGAAATTTAGAAAACCCCAATCCCATTTTATTTGGTGTGTTTGTGTAAATTTGTTGATTTAAAATTTTCAATTTAAATTATGGATTTGATGGAAATGATTTAAATTTAATTTTTGAATTTAATTATGAAAATAAATTCTGTGATGATGGAATTTTTTTGAATGGATTTAAAACTGGTGAAAAATGGATTTAAATAATTTGATAGAAACCCTGTGGTTTTATCTTATGGAAAAGGCATGTTTTGAAAAAAAACCTATTTTGGTTTTAAATGGAATAAATTTGGAACATTTGAAATGGAAGAATGTGGTTGATCATATTTTAATCATTCATAAAATAGTTTGTGCATCATGTAAGAGCGCGTGCAAGCCTTAGGTAGTTAGAGAGTTATTTGGATACACTCTATGCTACGAAAATGCTCTAAAACCTACTTGCAGCGGGTCACATCCCCGACGGGTTTGTGATGAGTCTCCTTTGGCCAGTTTCATAGGGATGTGTGTATAAAAATTTTTCTATGTTCACATAGAGAGTGTGGAATCCTATAACTGGTAAATACTATCATACCATTTGGTAGATGACAATGTTTCTCGCTTGTTTTTTTATATTTGAGATATAAATGTATGCCAGTGCTTTTGAACTGCCTACATGGCTGATGAATTTATATAATCTATTTTATATAAATGTTTTACAAAAGCCATTGTTTCAAAAATATTTCATCATTGTAAATCCATTGAATAAAGTAATTTTTCCATCAATTAAAACTTTGTGGCATGTTTTGTTAAAATATTCTTTGAGTTTCCAAACCTGTTTATTTGAAAATTGAAATCTTTCCATTGTATAATCTATATTTGGAATATGTTATGGAATCATTGGTGGTATCCTACTGGGCTTAGGCTCACACCCACCTTTTTCCATCGGGTGTTTGTAGAATTTCTTCTTCCAGGATCGAGCAAAGGGAAGGGATCTCTTTGAGGTGGATCCAGTTGTTGATCTCTGGTGTTGTTGATTTGGGTCCTTAGGGACCTTGGGGCTGTTTTCCCATTTTTAGAACTTGGGCTGTAGTACTTTGGTATTTTTAAGCCACTTTGTATTCTGGTACATTACTCTGGGTGGATTTTCTTTTGTAACACATAATGTTTTGTTTTCTATTGCTTGCGCATTCTTATGGAAAAAATAGTTCCCACTTGTATGTTGTGCAATGCCAGGTGCTAGTCGCCAACCAATGTGGATAGGGAATGCCCTTTGGTCTATGTCAGGTCCGGCTCGGTAATCGAGTTACCAGGGTACCCGGGATGGTTCATGACAATATTCTTTTTATATTGAAAATAAATTAGAAGATGATTTTATTTGAAAACATTTTTTCAAAACATTTTCCTTAAAAAGTGACCTTTTCAATATGCAAAGGAAACATCGAAGATATGATGGTTGGTAAATTTGTAGAATCCATTAAATATAAAAAATAATATTCCTTTTACACGGTATAACTTTAAACAAGTGCCTTGTTCCGAAGGAGATAAGAAGATTCCATTGAAAATGTTTTTAATATAAAAAAAGGGTAAAAATATATTTAATAAAAAAAATTGAAGGTTAAAATATTTTTTAAAACCTTTTTATAAAACCGTGTTTTTTGAAGAAAATGAGTTTTCTAACTAAAGAGATTAATGAAGTCATACTTTTTAAAAATAATTTTCAAAAAATTGATCACCCGAGAGTGTAAAATGGAAATAATACATGAAAAAGGTTATTAATAGCCATATGAGAATACAATTAAAGGGTTTATTGAAAAATGGGCATATAATTTCTTTGAATGGAAACTCTTGTGTAAATAATCCCAAATAAAATTAGATTGTGAAGTAAACCCTTGAAAAGACCATAACATTGAAGTGACACTCAACTACTGAATATATTATGTGTGTAAGATTTAAATCCATATAAAATAATTAGAAATACAAAATTATATAGTAAAAATTTATTACATAGGAAATCATATAATATTAAGTTGGATGAGGAAGTAATATAATGAAAAAAAATAATTGGGGTTATGAAATTACTTTCTTGTTGCAAATGGTTAATTACAATCCCCTTAGATGAAATAAGTAAAATTAAAACTCAAAATACCAAGAAGAAAGAATGATTCATGGTATTATAAATCAATATGGTAATTAGATACACCACACAAAATAAGTATGTTGTGAATGTGACATTTATCTCACGGATGAAAAAAAAGAGTGATAAAAATCCTTTAGCTTTTAATTCATTTCAAGGGAACATCCTTTAGCATCATGTGTAATGGTTTTAAAAAAGTCACTAAATTATAAAATAACCATAATAATTTTTATAATGTCATTTATTAACAACTTATAATATCTTACTATAGTTTATTTAACAAACATTCATTATTTTCATTGTTTTGGGTGTTAATTTCCCAATGTTTCGCATATTGTTTGACTTGTTATTTATTATCACTATTAATTGGATCATGGTTTAATCATATCCATAATTTAAACTATGAATAAAATATAATATATATTCATTATATATTTATTTATAACAATCCATAAAATTTATAGATAAGAAATTAATGCACCATTCATGGAGACGGTAGGTCGTACATATGCATTAATGCTACATTTATTTCATTGTTTTATTTAAAAGAATGAAAATTAAATAATATTTACATAAATATATATTATAATTATATTATCATAATTATGTAATACTAATAAAATATTTTTATTAAAACCATTCTTTATACATTCCATGTATAGTGTGAACGAATCACATCTCTTTGAGGAGGCAGTAGTCCACATTTCCATAAATGATGTTATCGTATTCCCACAAAATAGAAAGAATAAAAGTATGGGTTATATAAAAAAATAATAATAATAAAACTATAACTATCATATATATAATAAAATAATCATGTCCTTCATAATTCCCAATCATAGGATGTGGTAATGGAAAACCGAACAATCATTGTTTCGTAACACGGTAGTTCACCATATACGAAAGTAAGTTCATTACCCATTATATGGAAGTGTGTGTTATTGTAGGTTGAACCATAAACATGAAAACATATTATTATATTTATTATACTTATTTAATTAGATAATAATGTAATAATAATTTTATAGGGGGTTTAGAATTAAAATAAAACAATAGAACTTGAGGAAACATGTTACCTCTTCTTTGGGTAACTCCAGTTGGTTTTCACCAAAGAGATTAGTTGGATTAATTTTTGCCAAAATTAAGGCATATATACTGATTTGAGGGATGTTTAGGATCTATATAATAATATCTTGGTTAAAAAAAGTGTCTTGAGGGTTGTGAGGAAGTGGGAGGGTGAGTGTCTTTTTATAGTGGAGGAGGAGTTGAATTCTCATAAATATTTTGAAAAGGGAATTCCAACCACATTTTTCACCAGTAATATGGCTCAAATAATTGAAAAATTTAGATTCAAGGGAGTATATGATCTAAATAAATATATAAAAAAGTATTTCGGACATGTTTCTAGGTCATTTTACCCCTTATGTTTATGTTTTTGTGCCTTGTTAAGCTAATTGTTTCTCCTAATCATTGTAATTAATTATAATTATATTCAAAAATATTTTTGGTAAAAAATAAGTTGATCTTATAAGAATTTATAAATTATTATATTTAAAAATATGGATTATATTATTCCAAATTGAAATTTAATAAATTTCAGATATTGGTTTAAATTTAATCCCACATACGGGAAGACAAAGCTCTTTTTAAAGTAAAAATATAAAAAAGTTTGAGATTTTTTTATCCAATTTCAGCATGAAATTTATTAATATGACCAAAATTAGATTTTTCTTATTATAATTGATATAATTTTATTTTAAACCCAATTTTAAATTTAATTTTACTTTATAAATAAATTATATTAAAAATAATTTTTGAATTAAAATTTAGTACTTTTCACTATTCATCAACAAATGAAACATCATAGCAAAATACTAAAAAGAGATTAACCCTAAAATAATTATGATGTTAATATTGAAAAAATTAAGTTTATTTTAAAATATAAAATTTATTAAATTACCAAAAAAATTATTTGAAATAGGTTATCCATTAAAAGGGGGTGGAATTTCCTTTTGAATAAATATAGGGATTTATGGAAAAAAATTCTTTGTTATTATATTATTCCAATAAACTCTATTGGATTAATATAAAAAATATTTCATAGAATGTGTAAAATATATATTTCATTAATTTTTTATCTACATTTAATATAAATATTTATTAATATAAGATGCCTTTAAGAGAATAAAAATATTTCTTTTATATTTAATTGGTTTATATTTTCATTTCAAATTAATTGGAAACCAATGAATTCATCTTATTTTTTTATAGAAAATATATTTTTCTACTTTAGTTAATAGTATGCATAATTTATAATTTAAAATATCAGTTTTATCTTATTATAATGAATAATAGTGTACTATTAGTATATTATTGTTCGATAGAACTCTATCTTGTGTATAACACATGCCATTTAAGAAATTTTTTGTGTGTGTGATGCACGCTAACTAAATATTTCATGAATTAAAAGATATATAATTGATTAATTTTATTTAAAATAATATATATATTATAAAGTCTTGGGATATTATATTCCCTTACACACTTGGTGTTGTGTGTCATACACATTATCGAATAAAATGATCTAACTTTTGAATTTTGGGGTGTTACATTCTCCCTAACATAAATAAATAGCCTCCATGCAATTTAAACTCAATAATTGTAATATATTTTTTGATATTTACAAATTTTTAATACCACATCATTGACAGGGTTCCTAAAAATCATCTATAAAAGAGAGAATGGGATGTACAAAAGTCACATAGACTAACATATAACTTGGTTTCTACATAGTAGAACATTAGTGGAAATTAGAGATACATACCTAGGGGAAAGGAATAAATATTTATAGGGAGTTATTTTGGTCATCAATAAAAAAATCAAATTATCAATGAAAATTGGAGGGCATCAAATCCATAAATCTGTGATAATTTTAAAGACCCCCGATTCAACTAAAATTAAAGTATTATGACAACATTTTTCTTTTACGATCCATTTCTTAATATTGATGAATTATTTTTCTACCTAATTATATAAGGAAATATACTTCATTGATATATTTATTTAAAAATCATCCTTTTCTTATTCTTATATAAATTTATAATTCATCCATTACTTTATGAAATAGAAATCGTAATAATTAACCTAGATTTCTAAAGCACTAAAATACACATTCAACATATCTTAGGGGCCAAAAATGAGTGACAGGTCTGAACACTTTTCCCTAACATTTTTACAAAGGTAATATGGTTAACAAATTAATCTCTAAACTTAGAAAGTAAAATTACTAGTTCATCATTAATATTTATTCATCAATTTTTTGAACTAAAAAATAACATATTTACCAGGACATTAGGTAGATGAATAGTTATTATTAAACCCTTATCATGCTTCAGTCATGGGTTCATGTCTTGTGGACTTTCCTAACTATATAGGTTATCACCCAAAATATAGGTTTTACTTTTCTAAAACAGTATTAATATAAATTTCAAAATATATTTGATTGACATCCTTAAAATAAGGTTAATAGCCAGATAGCCTTTTAACTATACTTTTCAATATTACCTCAATAATTAAATAATTAATCCATTTTATTTCTTCATAGGTCCTTCATTTATCTAATTTTTAACCTAAGACAAATTTTTTCATTATCTATTCAAATCCTTCGTTATAGTTTATAAAGAAAATGTGAATTATCTTAAGCATATCCCTCGTGTGTGTCAAACTAGGTCTGTAGCATGTCCCATTGACATGTACCGGGTTATGCCTGAGTCAAGGATGACATACCTTATCAAAGTTGTTACCCCTAGGTACATATTTTCTAGAACGACATCCTCTTCTAGTATCCATATATGGATGTATTTTTAAGAAAAACATATAATCACTATCTAAATGAAACATTATGATATGCTTCTTGATTTATCCTCAAATTATACCTTATGGCAATGTTCTCTGATCTATTATTTCATAAATATAGTTCCCAAAGTTTCTAATAATCTTTCTATGATACCAACTATAGTGACCCGACCCTAGAATCCTGGAGTTAGTGTCTAATACCATTACATTATCATGAGTATAAGGAATAAAATCCTAAAGGATCTAGGATTTTATTAGCATTGGTAAACCAAATACATAAATAATTATTATATTATAACTCAATACAATAATTACAACATATTTGTTTTTATATATTGATTATAATTATTTTATTCCATCTATTGTATCCTTGAATATCTTTCTTAGTACCTGACTTGGATTCTTGGGAAAATAAATAGAATAACGGCGAGCTCAGAGGCTCATTAAGGGTTAAGAATAGTGGAAGAAATAATGAATCAATGAGAATAATCATTATGGAACAGTAAATAACTTAAGACAGTTTTCATGTAATCAATAAACTGATAGGAAGTTCATAAATACAATTCATGGTAAATAATTGAAAACACATTTCTTTAAAAAACTAGATAAGGAAAAATCAATATAGAAATGTAAATAGCTGAAACACATTACATTTAATAAATAAATTGATAGTGAAATTAATCGATTAATAATTTCAAATAAAACATATCATGGATTATAATAATATTAACTACTAAATTATCAATAAAGAAAATGCTTAATTATTAGACACCATGTTTCCTATGTATATAGAACCATTACCATAATGACCTTTAACAAGATGGTTTAAAACATACTATTTACAAACCAATTTGGTTTGTAAAACATTAAATATACTTTCTTGATCATTCAAAGATTATTTTAAAACATAATGGTTAAAAAAATGAATGTTTTCTCCAATGGAATTCATCCCATAAGACTATTGATGCCTCGATGGGATTATTTTAAATGGTTCCTAACTCGTGGCTTCCTTTTCCAAATAATTCCTCATATATAGAGTAATATATTTTATTAATAAAAAATATTCCTTAAAATAAAATTAAATATTGAATAAATAAGATGGATATATAAATAATTCCTCAATGGATGATAAGTAACAACAAGGGATGTTGACATTTATGAATGAAAATTCTATAAAATGATAATAAAAACCGTAAAATATCCTATTTATTTTGAAATGAATTTTGAAAATCCTCTTCATTGAAAATAAAATGTAAAAACATTTTATTTAAAAATTAACCTCTCAAAAATGCAATGGGGGTTCCAAGACATGATAGTGGTTAAATCCATACATTTCATACAAGGTAAAATGAATATTTTTTTACACGGTAAAAGAATAGAAAAATTACTTGTTGGGAATTAAAAAAGATTATTAATTTAAAACTGTCTGAAAAATAAAAAAAGAGTAAAAATATAAATGATAAACAAATTTGGTAAGGTTAAAACATTTTTTAAATTTTTTTTAGAAAACTAGGTTTTTTAGAAGAAAACAAGTTCTCTAACTAAAGAGAGAAATGATATCGGGTTTTCTTAAAAATATTTGATAAATACATTTGATTAACAAAGAAAGGATAATAGTACTAATAATTTAAAAATGATATGAATTATCAGAGGAGAATAAAATTAAATTGTTTATTAAATAATAAATATATACATTCCTCGAATGTAAATTCAAGTGAAAACAATTTGGAATAAAATGTGATTGTGAATTAAACCATTGAAAATGTCATAACATTGAAGTGAGACTCAACCAATTAATAGATTATGTGTGTAAAATGTAAACACAAATAAAACAATTCTAAATAAAATGATAGATATAAAAAATTTATTGCACACAAAATATTAAAATACTAACAAAAATGAGGATGTGATATTACCCAAAGAAAATAAACTGGGTTATGAAATTTTTTACTAGTTAGTAACACCTAATTAAAATACCCTTAGATGAAATAAATAAAATAAAAACTAAAAATAAAATGAAAAACAATTCATGATACAATATATCAAAATGGGATGTAATACACCACAAAAAATAAGTGGTGAACATGACATTTATCTCATACATATACGTAGTGAAATGAAAATCTATTACCATGCATTTCCCTTCTGGTGAATGTCCTTTTACCACCTTTAAAATGGTTTTAAATATTTCACTATCTTATAACATAACCATAATAACATTTATAATATCATATATTAACATATTATAATATCTTATGAAATGTTTTTTAATAATCATTCATTATTTAAATGTTTCAGTTGTTAATTACAAAGTTTTTTATGTATGTTTATACTTCTTATTTGTTATTTATATTACATAGGTCATGGTTTCATAACCTCAAGAATGTAAAACATGATATAAATATAATATACATTAATTATATATTTATATATAATAATCCAAAAAATTGAGAAATGAAATGAAATTCATTGTTTATGGGGATGGAGGCCATACGTACACATGAATGTTACTTTCATTTCATTGATGAATTTAAAAAAATGAGAAGTAAATGATATATATTTATATGTGTATTATAATTTCATTATCATAATTATATTATATAAATCACATAGTTTTATTAAACACATCCATTTATACATTCTATGTTTAGAATCAATGAATCTCGTCACTTTGAGTAGGTAGTAGTGCACACATCTGCAAAAAATGTTATCATATTCCCACAAAATGGAAACCATAAAGTTATATGTTATATAAAAATTACAGAAGAATAAATACACTATATTTATAATATATAATAAAAATAGGATTTTTATCATAATTCCAAACCATGATAGGTGGTAACAAAAAAATGAACAATAATAATTTCATGATGTGGTAGTTAGCCATACATGAATAATAAGTTCATTAACATTATATGTATGTTTGTGTTATTTTAGTTAGAACCATTAACATAAAAAGTATAAGAATATTTAGTTTACTTATATTATTACTTAATCAAAAAATTAAAATATTTTTTTGGGTGTGTTGGATCAAATTGGATATGAGATGGCACAAATACAAGATTAGGGTGAATTTTATATTTTATAATTACTATAAAAACATTTAAATGGGGTTCTTATTTTAACAGATCATAAAATAAAACAATTCAAAATGCCTCTTATAAACCAGAAAATCAGACTGACTCTTGGTTTGATGGAATTATTATGATACAATAGGTTACAAGATAATTGTATTGCTATTTAATAAAAATATCAGAGTAATAAAAATTGTAAATTATTCTACCATATATTGTATAGAATCAATATTAAAAGTGTGAGCTGTAATTAAATGAATTAAAAAAGAATACATATATAAAAAAGAAATAAACAGATTCTCTTTCTATTACAATAAGCAGCAGAAAAGTAAAAGGTATTACAATTCTATTATCCCAAGGAGTAGGGTATCCTTTTACTTAGGATAATAGGTCTATCTCACCAACAACTGTAATCCCTTTATACGATGATCAGAATGTCCACCTTGTTATCCCCACAAGCCCTTGATTTTACAGGTAATAGGTACCTATGTCATTCAAACACTTGAAATCCATCAAAATGATGATCTGTCGCACTTTCTTCTTATCCCTCGATGCCCTCAAATATTATCACCTAATTGGATGAACAAATAAAAACAAAGAACTTATTGGAATACAGAAACAAAGAATGAGCCATTCATGTTTTGTAATATCAAGCCTTTCGCATGAAGTAGAGAGATGTAAAAAAATATCTCTCTAGAACATTGAAGTAGATTATATCATTTGTGTTTTTTTTTCTATGTAAAATGATATCCAATTTATTGTCTTTAGGATCCAATGGTCATATTTTATCCAACAGTCGTATTTATCTGGAAAACATGGAGAGACTTGGACACCTGGAATTTTAATGGTCATATTAAAATATAAAACATGACATTGTTTTTATTAGTTTATAACTAACTTCATGACATAATTTTGCATAAAAACAAAGGTATATAAAAATGATAAGAAGAGTAAAATATTTTGGTTTAAAAAATTATTCAGGTTATAAAAGTAACACATGAGTATGATTAATATTACTTATTGTAAAACATTGTTGTGATGAAAAGTGGTTATAATTCATAGTGTGAGTACGATGGATAGAGTGAATACGATGGACAGATTCATTATGATAGACAGAGTCCATATGATATATAGGGTCATTATTATAAGAAGATTCATTATGATAGATAGTGTTAATACGATAGACATAGTCAATACAATAGACAGAGTCATAATGATAGAAATTGAAACCATTTTCAAATTAAGTTATTTTTGAAAAGAATAATGAAATTATGGATTTCTAAAATTAAAGACTTAAAAGTATAAATAAGAGTGTTGACATTACAATCTACCCCTTTTTGGAAATCACAAAACAAAATATTAAAACTTTAATGAAATACTTATCTCCCCCTGAGTTATAAAAACTCTTCTTAATAGAGAGATGAATACAACTAACTCCCCCTTATTTATAGAAATTCCAATGCATTTTATTCATAAATATTTTCCATGGTTTTGATCATTCTTCTCTATAATATAATACTTTTCAGTAAAATATTAACAATTATCCATTTTTTTGAAACATTCACCCATTTTAAAAAACATTCCCCTCCTTTTTGATTTACCAAAAGAAAATTATATTCTTCTATGTCCAGAAAAGGTTAGAGAAAAATGGAATAAAATACAATGGAGATACAACCATATAGTTTATTTAATTTTTTATGTTATACGATAAGATAAAGAAGAACGAAAAATATAAAAAAACATTTATTTGTTTTCACTTTATTTATATTTCTTTATCAACTCATGAAGCACGAACTACACCTCCTTTATCTCTTTCTTGTCTTCTAAGATAGAAATACCCAGGGAATTGAGAAACTCTTATTGGTCTAAAAAAGTTGATCCTAGTTTTTGATAGTCCCTTCTTGGATTCTTATCACTTATTCAATAGTATCAATTCTTTCCTCCATATTCTTATTTTTTTGAGTCAACATAGTATTTTGTTTCTTTAACAAAAATATTTCATATTAGAAAGATGAAACCTTCTATAAATCTTACGGGAAGGAATTTATCCTTTCTTGTAACACATTTATTAAAAGAGCATTAGAACCGTAGGTTTTTTAAATCTGATTCAACCTATCAATATTTTCTTTGTAAATATTATTAAAATAATTGGAAGGATCATTTTATAGTCTCTTTAAGTATTTAATTGATTCATTATATTCATTCACTAAGCATTCTATTTTGTATGACTATATGGTCATCTTTTTTCATGCGTTCTTTTGAGAAACAAAACAATCACTCAAAACATTTAGATCAGCCTTTATTGACATTAATATCTTTCTGAGATCTCTTACTAAAAAAATTTCATCCTTTGATTCTCGGTAATGAAATCACTCTTTTCTTCTATTCAGGAAAGTGGGGAATAATATAATTGATTCTTCTTAAAACCTGAATTGTTTAATCACTTTTCTTAAGAGAAATTATGTGTTCTGAATTAGTATCATCATCGTATGATTCATGTTCATTGGATTGGCTTGAGTCTTCATCTGGCTATTTTCCTTTTCCTTTTTATCCTTTTCAACCCTTTCTTCTTCTTTTTCATCTCTTTATTATTTATAATTTTCACTGATAAAAATTACATTATTAACATGAGAAATTTGAGCCCCTTTCTTAATTGGAGAGGGAATTCTCTTTGATTGGGTTTCTAAGGAATGAACTGGTTCTTGATCAGCATGAGGACTATGTTGTTTAATTCCTTCACATTGATTTTGTAGAGAATATTATTCTATAATTTTCATAGAACTCTGAAGATATTATAAATGAAATTTATCTTCCTCTTCTTCACCTTCCTATTTTGAATCCTATTGAATAACTTATTGCACTATTTCATTCCCTTTTTCATTCTCTGAAAAAGTCTATATGATTGGTTTTTGTTGAACTTCTTCTGTCATTTAGGGAATTTCAAAATCAAACACTTTTTATAATTTTGGTGACATCAAAATCTTCATCTTTTATTTTCAAAATATTCTTTTTCTTTTTTCAGCCTCTATAGTATCTTCTATTCTTATCTTCTCGGTTGTACCTTTTGCTGGATCAAGACCAAATTTAGAATCACCTTATTTTCTTTGTTCTTTCTCCTTTCTACACTTGGCTACAACTGTATTACTATATTTGGTATTCATTTTAGGATTTATAATGATTTGAGGATATGAATAATGAAAATCTACAACTGTTGGAGCTGATTCTATTAAAAGAGGTGATGATTTATTTGGTCCGGATTATTCCACATATTTGATGAAGAGTTTTTCCTTTTTATCAAAACAAATATTCAATTTCTTTATAGTATTCTTGTTTATCCAAAAATCCTTCAACTCATTCAACTCTCCTATTACTAGAATATTAAAAAACATAAAACATTGATGAATGAAATTTGTGAGAATATATGGATACATGATCATATGGGACTTAATTACTCAAGACTTCTTATTCTTGATTATTTCAAAAATGTAACCCATGAGATTTACCTTTCTCATATTTACAAGATAATATGACATAAATATGTCATGAACCATAAGATATTCTCTATCCCATTTCCATGGAATTAGAAACTCATGCATCCAAAGAACAACAAACTGGTTTTCTATAGAGAGATGGGATAATTTTTTTCTCCTCATTTATATGAAAAAGTTACTTTTCATCTCTATCCTTATTAAATAAACCAAATTCCCCAGGTAACTTATGAGAATGACAAAAGGAGTCACCTTTAGTAAAGACATTGTGCAAATGTGATGATTTTTTTACTGATATAGAAAACATTTTGACATAAAAACAAAATTTTATCATTGTATCCATGTCAAAAGACATAGAATCATATAATTGTATAACCTCTTCAACAAGAATCATATCTTAAGATATGGGTTTTTCAACCCAAAAATTTTCCCACCCTTGGAATAGAATAATTCTTTGGATTGTTTAGTGATATGTAACAATGAAATCTCAAGAGACTAACCTTTCTCTAAATAAATCCATTTCTGAGAAAGTCTTTGAAGACATATCGATATGAGTGTTGGAATTATACTGAGAAATAAATTTTAATTGCAAAATAAATGATCGTATCGAGTCTTAAGAGTGGGGGGTCAGAGCTTTTCCAAGAAATCTGAATAACTTGTGTGGGTTCAAGAAGGGGAACCCTCTATTTTTAGGCTAATTTGGACGATCATTGGTCTTCTTCAGTTGAGATTAGAATATAATGAATCCAAAAATAGAAATTAAAAGAGTTTTTTAAAAAAGATAAAAAATAAAATGAAAAAAATGAGAAACAATAATACAAAAGAAAACATAATGAACATGTCGAATATTTCAATTAAGTTGTTGGTTCCATAGTATTATCAAAGTAAGAATGCAATATAATATAGAAAACAAATAATTAAATTAATGAAAAGAAAAAACAATCAAACATAAAAATGATGAATATGAAAGTGAATATGATTGGTTATCAGACCGAGGGAAAATAATGTAAATACCATAATATGTTGAGATGATGAAAACAAAGTCATTACCATTGGTTTTCAAGCTGGTGGAAAACAAAATCAATACCATTGGTTGTGAAGCCAATGGAAAACAAATTCATTACCATTTTCAAGATGATGGAAAACAAATTCAATACCATTGGTTGTCAAGATGATGGAAAACAAATTCATTACCATTAGTTGTCCAGTTGATAGAAAAACATTTCATTACCATTGGTTGACAAATAGATGGTCTGAGTTTTAAGGCGACATGCAGAAAATACAAACTAAAAAAGGTGATACTGAATGTCATAATATAAAAAATAAAATAACTAATGAAAAAAATAAGATGAATAAAATGATATTTATTGTTAGATACAAAATATAAGATAGTAATAATAAATGAAACAAAAAGAATTGGTAAAACATAAAACAAAAGAAAAATGATATCCCCTATGTAAAAGAGTGTCTCAATGTAAGGAGAATTGTAAAAAAAGAAAGTAGATGTGAATGATTGTTTTATTGTAATCATTCCGAGCTTCTACTTAATAAATTAAAATCTGTCGGAAGGTAATGGTTTTGTAAAAATATCAGCATGTTGTTCTTTCATTCTGATGAATTTTAATATAATATCTTCCTTTTGTGCATGATCGATAAGAAATTGATGCCTAATATCTATGTGTTTTGCATGAGAGTGATGTGCATGGTTTTTACTTAGATCAATTTCACATGTTTTATCACACAATATTTGTGTTTCACAGAAACTCATTCCATATTCTTTGAGTGTGTGTTGCATCCAATCACTAGAGAACAACAACTTCAAGCTGCTACATATTCAGCTTCAGCTGTGGAGAGTGCAATTGAGTGTTTTTTTTCATGAAACAAAACTATAGAATCTCCTTGAAAATTAAATGTTACAAAAGTACTCTTTCAATCCATTCTACAACCACCACAGTCAGCATCATAAAAACGTTTTAATTCAAAATCATTTCCAGAAGAATAAAAAACATAAATCCAAAGATTGTTCTAAATACTGGAAAATCCTTTTCACATCTTTTAAATGGGATTGCTTTTTATTTTCATGATATCATTCATAGAAGCATAGAAAAAATATTATTTCTGGATGACTAGTTGTTTAGAATAGTAGACATCCAATAATACCTCTAAAAGTAGTTTGATCAACTGGTTTCCCAACTTCATCAAGATCAAGAGTGTTAGTGGTTCCAATGGGAGTAATAATAATTTTAGTACAATTATATCCCTAATTTTGACTACGTATTTGATATACTTATATTGAGATATATAAGTAACTTTAGTTTTTTAAGAAATTTGAATACCAAGAAAGAATATTAATTCACCCACCATACCAAACTCAGACTTCATTAGATTCACAAATGTATCTGTTAATGACTTTTGAGTTTATCTGAAAATGATGTCATCAACATAAATTTGTACAATCATCATATATTTTTTTCTTTCTTTATAAAAATAGTCGGCTCAATTGTTCCTTTAATGTAATTGTTTTGTAACAAAAATATGTTTAACATATCATACCAAGATCTAGGGGTTTGTTTATGTCCAAAAAGGTCCTTTATAAGTTTGTAAAAATATTTAGGATTCTTTTTATATTCAAACTGAAGGGGTTGGTCTACATAGACTTCCTCATGAACATATCCTTTATGTATATCACACTTGACATCCATTTGAAAGAGTTTTAAATTAAAGAATGATGCAAAGGCTAATATAATTCAAATAGATTCGAGTCTTGCTACTAGAGCATAGGTTTCTTTATATTCTATGCCTTCATGTTAATTATAACCATTAGAAACAATTCTAGATTTATTTCTTACAATGATACCATTTTCATTGCTTTTTTTTCTGAAAACCCATTTTACTCCAATAATACATGTATCCTTAGGTTTTTCAACCAAGGTCTAGACCTTATTCTTTTTGAATTCATTGAGTTTATCTTGCATTTATTTAATCCAATCCTCATTACCTAAGGCCTCACTTGGAGTTTTATGATGAAATTGGGATATAAACGCAAGAAGTTCTATTTCAGTTCTTAAAGAGTTTCTTGTCCTTACTAGTTGATTTATATTCTAAATGATATTATCACTAGGATTATTCCTATGTAATAAAAAATTTGAATTTTGAAAAACCTACACATCAACATAAGGTATAATGTCTTCAGGTGTTAATGTCTTAGATATAATTTCATGAGTATTTAAAATGATTGAAGAATAATCTCTAGATGGATAATCAGTTTTTGAAAACACTTTAGAAGTAATATTTTGAGGATTTTTGAAAACAAATAGATATGTTTCATCAGACATACCATGCATTGTTTCTTAAAAAACACAAGAGTATTTACTAAAAATTCTATAAGCCTTATACGTGGTGGAATAACCTAAAAATATTCCTTCATCAGATTTGGGTGAAAACTTATGTAAGTTATCTTTTGTATTTAAAACATATACATTGCAAAAAAATACTTTGAAGTATGAAACTTTTGGTTTTTGACCAGTCAATAACTCATAAAAGAGTTTTATTAAGAAAATCTCTAATTAAAACTAAATTTATAGTATAACTGGCAGTACTAACGAATTCTTCCTTGAAATATTTCTCAATTGAATATTCACTCAATATGGTTCTTGTTATCTCTTGACTAATTCTATTTCTTCTTTCAATAATAAAATTTTGATGGTGTGTTCTTGGTGTAAGAATGTTGTGATTAATACCTTTTTTACTACAAAAATTTTCAAAGGATTAATTTAAAAATTCTACACCATGATCACTTTAAATAGTTATCAATGGTAGGTTTTTCTAATTTTTTAACTTTAACAACAATTGTTTTTATAAAAAAAATATGCTTATGATTTTTTTAGCAAGAAAATATACCCATGTAAATCAAGTGTGAGAATAAACTAATAGAAATACATAGTACATTCCTCTAATGAATCCAGTTTCTATTATACCAAAAAGATCCATGTGCACTAATTATAATGCAGTAGTAGTTGTAACTTCACTGATTGATTTAATTCTTGACTTATTTTGTTTTCCATATTGAAAATTGGTCAAAAACATCAAAAGTATCAAGCCTATGATTAGGTAGATCTTTAACAAGTTTTTTCATAGAGATTTTACACAAATTTCTAAAATTGGTATGTCCTAGTCTTCTATTCGATAACCGATATTGGTCATCCATTTCACCTATACAAGGTAAGTCTTTGCTCCTAGGTCTTCTATGTTCAATGTGTAAACATTTTCATGCCTTCAAAAAGAAAGAATAAATTCATCCTTATAATTTTGAATTAAACATTTATCATTCTTGATATTCACTAGGTAACTGTCATCACATAGTTTACTTATACAAATGAGGTTATTCTTAAGACCATCAACAAAAAAATATTTGAAATATAAATTTTTCCACAGATAACGATATTTCTTATACCAACAATCATTTTTTAAGCATTATATCTGAAGGTAACTTTTCCTAATTTCATCTTGAAAACTTTTTCAAAGAAGTTTATGTTTCAAGTCATGTTCCTGGAACATTCAATATCTATGTACCAAGTCTTGTTATTGTTTCTTTTTTTGTTTTCCTAAAATAAAAAACAATTAAAATTTTGGAATCCAAACCTGTTTGGGTCTAGAAACATTGGATAGAAAATAATTTGGAATCCACATTTTATTTGAAAAGTGATTTTGGTGAAACCGCAAAGATTTTTTTTATTTAAAGAACAATTTCATTCCCAATGTCCACCACATTGACATTTGGTGACGAATATAGCAATTTAGAGAACAAAATAGTTATTACTAAAAACTAGTTCTGAATGAGTATAACCAATTCCAGATTTATTTCTTAAAGGGATAATTTGATAAAACATTTTATCGAGCTCTTTCTTTTTAGTAGTGAAATTTTGATAAAATTATCTTAAGAGAAAAAATTTCAGCTTTTAGTCTAATAATAAAATTATTATCCTTATTTGTATTAGTTTTATAATTGAGATTTTCTTCTAAAATACTATTCTTAGAAATCATATTACCAAAATCATTAAAAACTTTGTTCTTCTCAAAAATCACTTTTTCTTGATTTTTTGAAAGATTTTAGATTTCAAGAGTTTTAGAATCAATATATTTAGATAGATATAATACTTATCTTGTTAAAATATCAATCCTTGATTTTTATTTCTCATATTTTCTACAAAAGTTACAAAATTTATTTTCTAATGTTTAGAAAGTCTAGAAACATCTTCATTAGATGGTAGAGAATTATCATTCTCTGACAAGGATGTTTCTTCATCAGAAGAATAATCATTATTAGGATAATAGTTACTTAAAGACATATTAGTAAGAGATTAAGAACTATGAACCTTGGAAATTAAACAATGATAATGTTTTTTGGAATGGAGACCAATATTATTTTGATTTGAGATATCACAATCAGAAGTGTCTTCAGAAGAATCACCTCCACTGGTAATCCATGAGTCATTAACTTTCAAGACATTTTTTCCCTGGACTTCCAGTGTTTCTTCTTATTCTTATCTGAATGACTTTTCATTATATCATTTCTTTTTATCATTGGAAAATTAGGTAAAATGTGTCAAAATCTTTTACATTAATAGCATATGACTTTAGAATCTTTATTATCCTTATTACCTTTGGATGTATTTTTATATCAATATTTGAAATAACTTTTTCCAAAGAAATTGTTTATTCTTCTAAACAGATTTACAAGATCATTCTATGACTACTATGTATCACTAGAATCTGACTAAATTTCAACCTTCCTTTTTCTTGTCTTAGTTTTCACAGGATATTGAGACTTGGTAGGATTTTATGTACCAGTGAATGCTACTCCACCATTTTTCTTTTTCCCTTTATCTGTATCTCTCTTATATTTTTCTTCATATTAAAATAGAGTTCAAATGAGATCATCAAGAGTTATATTAGTAATCTTTCTTGATTTATAAATTGTAGTCCTCTTGGATTCCAATTCATTTGACATAATATCTATGATCTTCCCAACTAAAACTTCATCTTCTAAATTTTTTTCTCTAATAGCATGAAGATTGTTGACTATTTTCCTAAATGTTTGTTGAACCATACCTACATGTTCACCATAAGGGAATTAAAAATCTTGATAATCAACTCTTATCATATCTCTTTGTGTTTCAAGAACATTAGAAGTACCAAAATGTGTAATCTCCAATTTCTTACTTATGTTATTTGTTGCCTCACATAAACAGAATTAACTATAAATCTTCCGGGTCATATAACACAATAATATATTGCATGCCTTATATTTTACATTATATTAAACATTTTCTTAATCATTAAAAGTCATTACATCCTTGTCAGGAATTTTATAGTCATGAGTGAGTATAACAATGTTATATCCACCAGTATTTATGATAAAAGTCTTCACATTATCATTCCAATATTCAAACTCATTGCCATTAAAAATAGGTGGTCATGTAGGGTTTAGATTGTCAATTGAACCAACATTCATCATTCCTACCATCATAAAAAAGGAAAAATCCATTTTAGACAAATAAATGATTGTTTATTTAGAAATAAAAGTAAATAAAATATACAAAGTAGCGGAAAAACCAGCTCTAATACCAACTGTTGGATCAAAATGGATATGAGATGGCACAAATACAAGAGGGGTGAATTTTACATTGAAAAAGTTTCTATTTGAACATTCAAATATGTTTCTTAGTTTAATACAACATAAAATAAAATAAATCACAATGACTCTTATAAAACAAACAACCAGACTGACCACCGGTCTGATGGAATTGTTATGATACCACAGGTTATGAGACAATTGTATTCTTGTTGAATAAAAATATTAGAGTAATACAAATTGTAAATGATTCTACCATATAGTGTATAGAATCTATATTAAAAGTGTAATCTGAAATTTAATCAATTACCAAAGAATAAAAATTGAAAGAATAAATAAAAGGATTCTCTTTCAATTATAATAAACAAAGGAAAAGTAATAGGTATTACAATTCTTTTATCCCAAATAGTAGGGTATCATTCCACCTAGGATAATAGTTATGTCTCACCAACACTAGTAATCCCTCAATACGATGATTAGAATGTCTATATTATTATCCATGTAAGCCCTTGGTTTTATAAGTAATCATCACCACTAACTTTCAAACACTTTACATCCCTCGACACGATGATTAGTCGCACCTCCTACCTATCCCCAATAGCCCTAGATCATTATAACCAGATCTAAATAACAAAGAACAAACCACTTATTGAAATATGAAAACAATGATTGAGTTGTTCACATTTTTTAATTTTAAGTATTTTTCATGAAGTAGAGATAAGTCACGTGATATCTCTATAGAAAATGGATGTAGATAATGTAATTCATATTTTTTTCCTCTAATTCAAATGACATGTTATTTATAGGTCCGAGGATCTAATGGTCATATTTTCTCCAATGGTCATATTTCTCTAGAAAAATCAGAGGTACTTGGACACCTTGCATTGTAATTGTCATATTGAAATAGAAAACATGATATTGTTTTGATTAGTTTATAACTAACTCCATGACATAATTTTGGTAAAAATAATGGGTATATAAAAATCATAACAATAGTAAAATTTGTGTTTTGATAAAATCATGCATGTTATAAAAGTTATATACGAGTACGATTAATATTACTTAATGTAAAAAATTGCTATCATGCAAAGTGGGTACAATGCATAATGTGAGTATGATGGACCGAGTGAGTACGATGGACAGAGTAATTACGATAGAAAAATTCAATACTATAGACATAATCATCACAATAGACAGAGTCATCCTGATAAACAGAGTCAATAAGATAGACAAGGTCAATAAGATAGATAAAGTCAATATGATAGATAGAGTAATTAAGATAGACAGAGAAACCATTTTCAAAGTAAGTTCTTTATTTGAGAAAAGAATAAATAAATTTGTGATTTCTGAAACATAAAAACATAAAAGTCAAAATAAGACTTTTAAATTAACAGGGTGGAGAATGAAAATAAAATGAAAGACCTTGAGGATGGATGATACCACTTCATTGGGTAACTCCTTTTGGTGTGCAAAAAAGGTAGTACATGGATTAATTTATTCAAAAATATAATATTTAAGGATTATGTGTTTTATTTTTATAAGCTAGTGTGGGGAATTGGGAGGGGTGGGTGCCTTTTTATATTAGAGGAGGAGTTTCATTCTCGAAAATTTTTGAAAAGGGGATTCCTCCATCAATTTTAGCATTTCATATAAATAAAGTAATAGAAAAAATTAGATAAAATGGATCATATGTTCATAATAAGGTCATACAAATGCTTTTGGACATGCTTTCAGATCATTTTTTCTCTAAATATTAAGGTCAATTTCATTGATAAGCTAATTTGTTTCTTAATCGCTGTAATTAATTTTAATTACATTCTCTTATATTTTTTGTCAAAAAATAATTTTACATTATTAGACATCATAAATTTTTACGATTTCAAAAATGGAATCCATATTTCCACATTCCAATCATTTAATGGAAGGAATTTTTTTAAATTTATTCCCACATACATGATGACTATTTTGGTTTTTAAACTAAATATGCTCAAAAGTTTGAGATGTTTTAATATCCAATTTAAAATTGAAATTGATTAAAATTATATAGATTGGATCTATTTTTTTATAATTGATATAAATTTATTTTAAAAAAATTAAAATAGAATTTAACCTTGTAAATAAATTAGATAAATATTGGGTCTAAATTAAAATTGTTTTTTTATTCATCATAAAAAGAAACTTCTCAAAAAAACGTTAAAAATCCTCCCTAATATAATTTTGATGTTATTATTTAAAAATTGAATTTTATTTTTAAATACACAATTTATAAAATTACCAAAAAATGTTTTTAGAATAGGGTCACCATTTAGAGGAGATAAAATTTCCTTTAGATATATGCAGTGTTTTATGTGTAAAATTATATTTGTTCATGTATTATGCATATCAAATTTATTGGATGAATATAAAAGATATTTTTTTGATGAGAAAACATAAATATTTAATTATTATCATTAAATAATTTTAATTAATTTAATTTATTAAGACAATATTCCTTTAAGAGTATAAAAATATTTCCTTTATATTCAATTGATTTATATTTTCATTTATAATTAATTGATTACCAATGAATTCATCATATATGTTTATAGAAAATTTATTTTCATAATTTTTTAAATACTAATAATAAACACTAATTTAACTACTATGTTATATATTATTATACTAAATAATAATTTTTTATTAATATAATGTTGTTTGGATAAGCTTGGTCTTTCATATAACACAAGCCATTGAAGAAACTAGTTGTTGTGTGTGACACACACTAGCTTAGTATCACATGACATTCATGATATATCGTGAATTAATTTTATTGAAAATATAAAATATAATATAAAGTCTTGGGATAATGTATTCCCTTATAAGATTTGTTTTTTGTATCATACATGCAATCTAATATAATGATCTTACTTTATAATTTTGGGCATTACAAGAAGTTGGTGAATTAAGAATAGAGAATGATTTTGAGGAAAAAAGATGGAGATGAATGGTTGATTTCAATGAACCTACTACTAAAAGTGATATCCACAATTCTAATGAAGAAGACTCATGAGTGGCCAATAGTGAGTCCCTATATATAAGTCCAAGAAAAAGATAAGAGCTTGTGGTTCATGCACAATAAGCCCAAGATGTAGAAGGTGATCAAAACGTTTTTATAGGTGAAATAAATACTTTTACAGAAATACCAACTGACTATATATTTGAGCATGAGGATCCTATATAAAATTGGGTTGAAAATAATGCTCAAGATCATGAGAAGGTTCACACATATATTTATAAAACAAATAAAATAATTGAAAATCATATAGTATATATTGATTCAGAATCCTTGTAAATGGATGTTTGTAATTCTCATGAGAAAAAAAGTTCTTATACCATTACAATCATCATCCAGTGAGAAGCTTCAAGTTAGTTCCCTTATTATAATTAAAGTAGAAAAACAACAGGAATTTAAGAAAAAAAATATTTTTATTCTCATAATATTCAAATTAAATATTTTGTTTTCAGGCATAATCAGATGAAATAAGTGAATAAAACCTTGATAAGTGAGATATAAGATTCTAAAAAATATTTGGAAGATTTGAAAAGTTCAACTATTCTAAAATAATGATTAGAATTATTTTAACCTCAACTTTTCACCCTAACATAAAATTATATTTCTAAAATGGATTTTTCTTCATTTTAGTGAGAAATGTATGACCATCTTGGGAATATTAATGAATAATTATTTTCAAAGTTATATTTTTTTGAAATAAATAAATAAATATAGAGTAAATTTAAATCAATAATAAGTATATCAGGTTACTAATGGGTAAATACTTTTATTCATCCAACTTCATAATATTTAATAGAAGGATTGAATATATTATTGTTGTTTTATCTATAATAAATGATCAGATTCAGAGTCTTTAGTGTGATAGTGCTCCAATTCTCATTTTGATGGATAATTAAAAATATCTTGCCCTAGGATAAAAATATGATGAACATAGTATTATAATCCTTCTATTTAAAATATGTGATAAGTTGAAATTATTTTAGTATTTAGAGATTGTACAGAAGTTTTTAATGGTAAATGTAGTAAAAAATATGATAATTGGATAGAAATTAAATATTTTGATGAAATTGTGGGTTGATATGTTTAATCACAAATTTAAAAGAATAGTGGAAGAGCTCAAGGACGTTTATCAAGCTGTTTGAGATTCCTTCACATATGACACCTCATCTAAAGCAGGATCTTCACCCTCAACCAATCCTTCTTTATAAATGTTTCTGCCAAATATTTCTTGTAATCAACAGATTTTAATTTATTTTCATTATTTTTACTTTTTATTATTGTTATTTGTAAACCTCTAATGAATGTACAAGAATCGTTCTTTTATTATCTTAACAAAACATTTACAACCAATTTTCTGCCATAATAGCTATGTTATATACCATTTTTTGATACATTATTTTTTAAATCAGAAAAAAATGGAATATCATTGGGTAAACACAAAATTCTTATAACTAAAATATATTAAAAAATGAGATTAAGATATATTTATCAATTTAAATATTATAAATAAATTACCTTACTTTGGTTAATACAATATATTATAATATTTATTTTTAATCAATATTTTATAAAATTTTAAATGTGAACTATATTTTCTATTACATTTCATTTAGACTCTATTTTATTTGTGATTAAATTTTGTATATTTTCTAAATGTTTTTGATGTTTGGGTTTTTTAATCTATAAAAGGGTTATAATGTTCGACATTTATTGTCTCAACAATACTCGATGATTATTCTTGATTATGAAAGTCAAAAATACCATTATTTGTCTTACTATATAAATTACATTAAGTATTTTTTATGAATATATTTCAGGAGAAATTTATCTTTTTTATGGGGTGAATATTTTATCTCATGTTTTTTGGATATGTTTTTAATTTTAGAAACATTGTTCATATCGTACATTTGTAAGTGCAATGTATGGTTTTCAAACCTTTACTTATAATAAATATATAGATCAGATAACCTATGGTGTTGTAAAAGTATGGATCTATAAATGAACTTTTGAGAGAAATCCTATGTTTTTTATGCAGAAATATGGTTTAATAAACCAATTTTTTGATGGTAACCATATATTTTCAACTGTAAGATTAAATTTAATCCTATATTTGACTTGGTTAACTATAGATTTTAAATTAAATATATTTTCTAATATTTCTACTATGGTGTTGATATGAATATTTAATCTCTTTTTAAATCTTTTTATATTCCAATTCAAATTCTTGAGTTGAATATATTAAATAATTCATATTTCTAATATAAGTTAAAACATTCTTTAAATGTTTCAAATTTAAATTATCTTGATTTTTTAGGTGATATTTTTGTATCGTTTTACCCAAAATCAAATAAAGGTTTCTTGTTAAGTACCAAGAGTTATATCATTCATAGAGAGGGTATATTTTCGTACAATAATGAATGTCTCTTCTATTTTGAGTAGGTACACTTTGTATCCAGAGATGTGTTAATGTTGTTCTTATTAAATATTTTCTTACTGTTCCTATTTATATTATTATTGTTTCTATATTTTCTGAAGATCAATTGAAACCAATATATCTTTAAATCTTTTTTTTGTATAATATTATTTACAAAGAGGAAGATTAATTATCATTCAGTTACAACTAAAACTATGAGAAAAATCTATTTCTCATAAAATAAATTAATCAGGATTCCTTTGAGTATCAGATGCTTTTACTCATTCATGGTGGAGGGTCATCTTGTTACACAATGTTCTGTATTAATAGGTTTTATATATAAGAACATGTCTTATTCTAAGGTTTTAACTACATAAAAATAGTTATATATGAATTTTGATAAAAGTTAATATTTAGTGAAAATCATGAAGATGGCTGAGAAAGTGTTGGTGGAGTGGAATAGGGGATAATTATATCATAAACCACTAAAGAAATTATGTTTTCTTGTTCTCTATTGTTCACTACTTCAGTTAATTAAATAAGAGAACAATATATATCATCATAACATATAAATAGGGATTAAATTTGAATCTATTAATATTTTTAAAAGAAAATAATTCACTCCCACAATTATTTTAAATATTTTTATTATTCTAACCAAATATTTTGGTCATTTTAACCTATATCTTTTTAGATTAACCCCTAGTATTACTGTTCTCACCTTAACCATGGTAATTTATTGTTACTATTTTCACAATTAATTATGGTAAAAAAATAATTTTAGTTATTGGAAAACATAGATTATTATTAATGAAAATATGGAATCCATTTTACTAAATTCAATTCAAAGAAGTGTAAATGATTAAACCAGTAGATGCGATGAAAGAACAAGTTTTCAAGACATGTATTTATTCAAGAAATAGATGATTTCATATTAACTATAACACTGATACTAATTATTTTATAAATATTTTGTAATATTTTTTGATATAAAATATATATAATTCATTTAAATAATTCCACATTATGGTTTTTTTAACTAATTTAAAATGATAAACATCATCAGCTTTTAAATAATATTTAGAAAAATCCAATTTTTAAACCCAAAGACAAACTTATACTAAAAGTAATTATAATTTTTATTAAAAATAAATTAAGTGGATTAATTATTAATAAAAAATACTTATGTTAATTTAAATATTTTTCAAAAAATAATGTTAATTTTAAATTTCTTAATTTATTTATAATAAATGACATTTTTACTCTAAACAGTATTTTTCACTATTCACTAAAAAATAAATAATATCAAGAAATCTAAAAATATTACCAAAAGAATATTATTATATTTAGATTTAAAAAAAATTCAATTCTATAAAATACATTTTATAAAATTTCTAAAAATTGTTATAATAATTTTCAATGAAAGGAAATAAAAAACATTTTCAAAGAAAACTTATTTTTGTGGAATACAATTAGATTACTAAAAATTGACTGACTGTATGGTAAAAAATTAATAATTAATATTTATTTGTAAATATATTAATATATTTTATAATATAGTTAATACTATAAATACCTACCAATTTAACGAATAATTTATAATGGTTGTATATTTTGGGGGTCGTTTAAACATGGTGTTGCATGTTGAATATACTACCAAACATAGTTTTCTTACTTTAAAATCTTATAGTGTTACATCCTCACTCATTTAATAAATTTTTACATTATAATTTGAACATTATCTTAGTCATAAAATCATGGAATTTTGAAAATACATTTTTTAGAAACACATGACCTAAAAAGGAGTAATAAGCCATCCTCTTGATAAGAGAGAAATGAAAGTATGAAGGTCATCTGAAATAATACATACTGGGTTTCCATAATAGAGAAATTTTTTGGGATGTTATGATTTTGAAAATTTATAAATTAATAAATAATCGTGGGTAGTAATAAAGATCAGTGAACATGTGATTGTGGATGATCAATAAAAATTTATGGACCTCAAAACCATAAATATGGGATGAGTGAGAAGAACATCAGTTCATTATAAATGAATGTAATATGATATTTTTTTATCAAGATACTTTTCTCATGTTTGGGGAATTATTTAACAATGTCAAATAAAAAATAGTGGAATTAACTTAATTGTAGAGTATAATTTCATACTCTAGCTAATTTCCACTACAATATCATTTTTCACCAAAGGATGATTATTCAAGATGATTTTTTCATGTCTGCAGCACTATAATCAACATTTAAGGGCCAAATAACTATAAAAGGGAAAATAAATCTATTAATCATATATTTATAGATTAACCAAAATGTTTATCACATGATATGATAATTCCTAAAATGTGTAAACCTTTATATGATGAAATAAGTCATTAATCTCAAATTTTCGGTAGTAATTACTAAGGTTTAAGTTAAATAATTCCTAAATAATCTGAAACAAAAATGTCTATTTTAACCAAAAATTATATATCATACCTTTCATATTTAAATTCCAAAACAAGGGATTTATTTTAAAACAAACATTAATTACTTATTTAACAAAAAAAACAATCATATGGTACTCTATATGATAAAAAATTTATTCTCAATATACAAGATCATAAAAACCCAAAAGGTTATCAATACATTCAAACATTTTTTCCAAAAAGTATATTCATATTTCTTGTTAAACCAAATATTTATACATAATTAAACCAAATAAAACATCACCTAAAATTTTATTAATAACTTTATATCTCATATCCTAAAACCACAAATGGTTATCTATGACTTTGAACATATTATTATCCATAATATTATTTTGAGACCAATCAGGTCACTACTATATATTATTTTTATTTTTATTTATCCTTAGGTGCATTATTGGAGTTCTTGAGTGTCAAGGGATGAAACTGGGAATTCACGGGGAAGGGAACCTAGGTGAACATTCAATGCACCATTTTTCCAAACTATATGAAATCCATTATAGGGGTTTTGTGGTTTTGAGAGTTTCATATATCACGGTCTGATCATGTGGTTTCAAACCATGCATCAACCTAGAAAAAATGTGTGACCTAATTTGGGTGGATAATGGAACTTGTATGTTTGTATCACAATTTCTCAAAGAATATAACCAAACTATGTGGCCTATTTTGGTAGAAAAGCGGCACCCACATGGTTTTCATAGCCCTATGGCCAAAGTGAGCACCCTTAAATATCCCTTTAAAAAAAATTCATTTTTCCCTTGTCATGTTTTCAAATTCTTGGGGTTATGTTTCCTCCTCCAATGTTTGAAACCCTCCTCCCATGGTCATAGAGCTCTCATCCTCTTTCCTTGGTGAATTTCTATTGGAATCTTAGGTATTAATACTGAGGTAATGTGGTTTCTTATTGATTTATTTCCCTTTTCCTCTCCATAATCCATGTTTTTCAATTTTCATAGAGATATGGAGCCCTATGAGTGGTTTTGGATGAATCTTTGGATTTTTATGGGGGTGGGGTTGTTCATTTTTTTGTGTTGTGTGTGTGGGATTCCTTATTCTATCTCTTCTTGGTGGTATTTATTAAGGGAGACAAGATATAGGCAGAATATGTAGTAGTTTCTCTATTTAAATATGTTTTTAATGGCATAACATTAAATTTATAATCTAATTTGGTTATTATTGTTTATATTTCAATTTAAATTAGTTATTCTTGGTGTGTATTTCATGTTTTATTTCGTTCATGAATTGTTTTTTTAGATTTGTGTGTTTAGAGAGGGATTTCCAAATGGGGGTGGCATGTGTTCACCACACATGTTTCATAAAATGGTTAAAAGAGAATTATGGGTTTGAATGGATTGATAAAACAATTTTAGAAATGGAATCACCAAAAAAGGGTCTTCTGATAAAATTACCATGTTTAGTTGATTAATTTCCTTATGTTATAGATTTATTAATATGGTAACATTTTTGTGGATGTGTTGGTATTTGAGTGGAACATTGGTTAATCAGGGTGTGAGTGAGATGGTTGTCTGCTTGACCTTGTGATACTTGGAGGGAGGACTATGTGTGCCACCATTTGTTTCCAAGGGCCCCTGTTATCCTTTGGGGGGGAAGAACATGTGATCTTCCATATGGTTTACAGAGAGACTTTGTGAGATCTTGGAATTGGGATCAATGAATACATTCTGAGCTTCTATTTCTTAACTAGCTAGAATACTTATTTAATCACTCATGATGGACATAGGGTTATATCCCATGTGTTCACTTACTCATAATGGATTGTTTTATGTTCTCACTTCATCTTATTTGTGCCATTTATATTAAGACATGTGTTATGCCCATTTGTTCATTTCCCATTTATTTCGTTATACGATATTAATTCTATGTTCAATTTGATTATGCCTTTTAGGTTAGTTTTGAACATGTTTTTACATGTGGATTTGTTTATCTATTTATTTCAAGTATTGAAATTACTTTGGAAAACACTTTTTATTTAAGGAAACCCAATGGTATTTTGAAAACTTATTTTGTAATATTGTATTTTTTACATCATTTAGTTTTTAAATGGGTTCAAACTAGTTTATTTATTACATAGATAAAATTATCAAATATAATCAGGGTGGTTTAATACTAAGATTGATTCATCACACACTTCTTGATCCATTTTTTGATTTTGGCATATATCATTTTCTAGGACACGGGTAATTGTATGGCCACCGAGTTCCAAGGTGGCTCTTCTTGAATACTATCATATTTTATTTTTTGGTGGATTCATTGTCTCATAGAGAAAGACTCAATTAGATTTGGTTTTTATATCATGGACCTAATGGGCTTTACTGGGGATTTATTTTTCATTACCTGTTTTGTTTTATGATTGGTTTGTTTATTTTGAGATACCATGTGTACATCCTATTGTGTCATATTGTACATGATTTAAGTTATTGTTTTTGGTATCTAATTTTTTTATATTTATTTTTATGATAGTGTATTTCCAATACTATTTAATTTATGGGTCATACATGTTTACCTATGGATAAGTCATTCCCAAATGATAGTTGGCTATGCTCAGTGCCTGTCGCCAGACTGTAGTGATCAGGAACATGCTTTGGTCCTTGTGGTGGGATAACTTGGATGATGGGTTAGTTCGAACAATGTTTTCTCATTATAAGATTATCCTATAGGTGGATTGTTTTTTGGGATTCATTTCTAGTTTGGAGCTAGGACCTTTAAGACATGAGAGGTAGGAATGGGGGAGTACCTTGCTAGCTCTTATTCATGATGGACAACAAGTTTCCATGGTTGTTTTGGTATTTTGGTTATGTATTGATAACATTTATGGGGTGTTTATGATGTTTTCACTCATTCATGGTTTAATATAGTGTGATTCCCATGTTTAGGGTATCCTTTTGGTATTTTTGGTGCGCTTTGATATAGGATTGTGTATGATGAAGCTTATATTTTTTTTTCTTGAAGAAAATTCCTCATATAAGGACCTCATCTCGTCTTAGAGAGGGTGTGTAAGAGATTATGTTGTAGGTGAACCCTCTCATTAATACATCTTTGGTAGAGTTATTGAATCATATGATCAATGACTTGGGTTAAATGGGTAGTCATGAGAAGACACAATCCGTGTACAATAATCAAGAGTTTTCAAGGAAGAATCCACAAATTTTTCATTGTGTTAAGGGGACCAATAATCCCAAGGAGTGGTTAGACCATATAAAGTTGATATTTGAGTTCTTGAAGACCCCTGGTACCGCTAAATCGGGATTTATTGTCTGTGTGATAGAGGGCCCATGTACGATGTTTTGGGTGTTGATGGTGCTTCCTGAAAGCATGAGGATCACACGTTGATGGATTTAAAAGTGTAATTTAATCAGTAGCTATACCTGAATACTTATAAATGTCCTATTATTTTTTTTTAACTAGGGTAGGGTTATTGCTCAATGATGGTGTATGTAGCAAGATTAACTAATTCAGTCTATCTATATCTGGATATCTTTAAGATATATTATCTCAAGGCTTGGAATTTTATGATGGGCATGAGGCTAGATTTTAAATTTATGATCATTATTTGTTGTCTACTGAACAATTAAATGTTTTTTAGCAAGTTAGATATAGAAGAGTAAGATTAAATTATAAATACATGTCTTAGTGGTGTTCCTTTTATTGGCGGTAGAGAAAGTTCTTATTTAGGATAGATGTGGAAGGGGGGTGAGTCTTAGAGTGGTAGTAGAAAGAGTGTCTAGTGGTATTTGGGATTAGATTTTTTGGTTTATAAGGGGTGTCGATTGTTTGTCTATTATAATTTTGGGATAACTCAGCACACAAGGACTAATTACTAAGAGACTTTAAATACATGCAGCTAGTGTTCGATGTAGGACCATAATTAATGATTCTATTCATTGGTTTCTCAGGGGAGTAGTGTAGGATCTATATTTTCAAATTTCTCTTAGGTGGAGTTAGAGGCTTATAAGGGTCTATGATATCATCCTCATGGTCATGGATATTTTCACAAGGTAAATAAAACTCAATGTATGTATGAAGCTGGGTGACTCTATACAACACAACTCATTCCAAATAACTCAGATACTAGATTAGCCAATGTTTGTGGTAAAATTTTCATTTCATATACTATCATAGTAGTGTTATTTGATATAGGTGCACCCAATTATTTCATTTCACATAATTTGATTGATAAATTTGGAAGGTTATAAAATTTTATTCCCTATGTAAATGATTCTACACCCATTTAGGTATTAATAATGGTCAAGTCTTTAAGTTCCTTGAGTGTCATGTTTTAGTAGCTGGTATTGGGGTCATTTGGGACCTCCTTGTTATGGAAATAGATGGTGTAAACCTCATTATTTTCATGAATTGGTTGACTATAATCAAGGAACTATTAAACTACTATTATTATAGGATCTATATCCTTACACCTAGTGGTTCTACCCACATATTCCATGGTGAGTGGGGTTTATGATCAGGGAGGAATATATTGGTTTATTATGATTTGGAGTTGGTTTCATGCCGGTTTTCTTGGTTGTTCCTTGATGTTGTTGAGCACCGATTGTTGTGTGAACACTTAGTTGTCCTGGATAGGTAACCTGACATGTTTTTAGTTGATTTATTGGGATTTCCACCCTAATGAAAAGTCCAATTTTATATCTATCTACAACCTAGGATTATCTGGATTTCCCCTATATCATATTGGATAGATTAAACCAAGATAAATAAGCTAAATGTTCAGGTCTAGAAACATGAGGGTAAGAGTTTTTTTCACCCCAATATGTCCCCATGGGATTTTCTAGTGTTATTTACAAAGAAGGAATAATTTATCCTTCAAATTTTCTATATAATTATGTATGCTTAATCAGGTTATAATATAAAATAAATACTCATGTCCCAAAATTGATAATCTTTTTCAACAGCTCATATGGGACCTTTCTTTATGTTTGACATGAGATCATAATACCATGAGTTTGGGTTAAAGAGAAAGAGTTACAAAGACCACCTTTTAAATTCGGTGTGTGAATTTTGGGAGTTTTCTTATGCAATTTAGGATTACCGATTCATCAGATATTTTTATGGTGTTAATGAAGCTGATCTCCCATCAATTTTTGATTAATTTCTGGTAGTGATTTTAGATGACATATTGGTACACTCCAAGATGTATGAGTAGTATTCAGACCACATGGAGGGTGTTTTGGGTATTTTGAGAGAGAAAATTCTATATTACAAGTTTCCCTAGTTCCATTTAAGGATTTTGGAGGTGTGACTTCATGGTTATGTTACTTTTGAGGAAGGGGTTTCAGTGGATCCATAAAAGGTTTGATAATTTATGTGATGGTATTTTCTAAAGAATGTGTATGATATATGTAGATTTCTGGGATTATTCGACTATTAAATATGTTTTTTCTATGAATTCTCTAGGATATCATATCCCCTGATGGTGTTGACCCTAAAAGTGATGATGTTTTCATGGGATGAGAAGTTTCATAGTGATTTTTAACAGTTTTAGAAACCTTTTAAATCCACTCCTATTTTGATTCTACGTAAGTCTGGGAGAGATTATGTAGTTTTCTCTGATGCTTTCAGTGTTTATTTTGAGTTTTTGATGATGTGAGATAACTAGAAGGTAGCATATATCTCATGATAGCTATTCCCACATGAGATGAATTATCCTAAACACAACCTATAATTGGAAGATATCATGCAAGAATTGAATATGTGGAGACATTAACTCTTCAAGGATCATTTTTAAGTGTATTCATATCCTAATAGACTGAAGTAAATTTTATCTCAGAGGGACCTTCATCTCAAGAAGAGGTGCTGAATGGAGTGCCTTCAGAATTTTTATTTTGAGATTTTGTATACACCAGTGAAGGGAAATGTGGTCCTTGATGTGTTGTTTAGGAAGCTTCCAATGCATTTAGTTCAAGAATTAGTAGACAAGTGGGGTATGATGAGATTTTTGGATGATTTGAGATTTTATATTCTTGTGTTTATAGGTTATGTATTCTTGGTCAGTGTGTAGTTTACTCCCTCTATCATTGGGTGTGTTAGGATAGAGTAGGTTTTTGACCTCAATTTCTAGCATATTTGTAGTGCTTTAAATGGTGGGGAGACCTCGGGTGATTGGTCTTGGTCTTCCGATGTTTCCGTTATCATATTAAATTAGTTGGTTGTTACATTGGGACTAAGTCAGGAGGTGGTTCATGAGGGGCATTATTTTAGTTGGTTTATTCACCTTGGGAAAACCAAGATGTTTTATACATTGAGAGGCAGGTATTGGTATCCCTAAATGAGGTGTTTCATGGAGAATATTTTTCCTATATTCTTAATATATCAGAGGATCAAAGCTAAGCATTTGAGACCATCAATGTTATTACAACCACTACCTATTCTAGTGTATAAGTTGTATCATATCTCTATGGATGTTTTAATCGATCTACCCTATGCTCTACGTATGAAGGATTCCATATGTGTGATTATCAGTTATATGATAAAATCATATCATTTTATATCTATGAAGAGTTAATGAAGGTGGAGGACCTAAAATGCCTATATGGTTGAGAGTTTTTCATGATTCATGTAATGAAATCAAAAAAAGTTTTAGAAAAAGATGATTATTTTTTATATTAATTTTGGAACGGAAATCAAAAATATTTGGAAACTCAGTTGAGGCTAATCACCACATATCACCCATAGACGGATGGCCTGTCTGTGCAGACCATCTAGAATCTTAGAGATATTTTTTTGGGTGTTTTTGCTAAATTTTGGTGGTTTTTAGGAAGCATCCCTACGGTATTATGAGATTGGGTATAATAATAGATATCATACCTCATTCTAGATGGCCCCATCTAACAAGATTTATAGGTGATCGTGTCATTCCCTGTTATGTTGGGCGGATGTGGGTGAGTGTTCCTTAGATAGACCAATCCTCTTCCAGAAGATGAATGAGATATACGGGATAAATTCAAAATGTTTAGAGACATCACAAAGTCTCTAAAAGTCATATGCTGATTTTCTTCATCATCCGAAGGAGTTTTAAGAGAGTGATCATGTGTTTCGTTGGGTCTCAGTTCTGTTGGATCACAATCATTTGGGTAATTAAGGGAAGTTGGCTCCAAGTTATATAAGAAATTTATACATTTCAGAGAGTCATGGGAGGATGTATTATTATTTGGAGCTACCACCTTGGATAAAAATCATAAATGACATTTTCTACATCTCCTGGATGAAATGATACCATTCAAAACCATTCATGTGCTGGAGTGGGATAATTTGGAGTTGGATCATGATACCACTATAGTGGAGAATTATCATCATATCATGGATGTTCAACACAATTCTCTACATGATAACGTGATCAAATTAGTCTATGTTCTTTGGAAGTGTGGTAGAAATAGACATGAGATATGGCAGTTGGGAGGTTGGGTGAGGGATTAGTGGCCTCACCTATTCTCTTCTAGAAGAGACTGATATATTTTTCGGGGAATAAATTGGCACGGTGGGGATATTTTGTCACCATTTATGTCACTGGTTTTAATTATTTTTTGTTTCATTTATCATTGGGTGTATTAATGTGGTTAAAGGGTGTTGGGAATTAAACAAATATGTTTGGGAGTTAGAACAGGGCACATGGTTTGTCCAAACCATACAACAATCGTGCAAGGGGTGATGTGGTTTTTATAGTTTAGTTTTAAAGATTTTGATTGTAGTTTATCAAACCATGTGACACCATATAGAAAATAATGTAGCCTATTTTGGGTGGAATGTGTCATCTGTGTGGTTGGCATTGATTTTTCCTAACCATGTGACCATGTCAATCCGATTAAAAATAAGGAAATTAAATTTTTCCCATATTGTATTTTTAGATTTTCGGTTTATTTTTTCTCTTTGATCATGTACAGCCCTCCTACCATAGCCGTATATCACTCTTCCACCTACCATGGTGGATTTATCTTGGGTTTTTTGGTTTTAATCTTGAGGTAAGGTGGTTTCATCTCGATTTCATCCACTATTATCATCCTCGTGACTTATTCTTCACCTTTCGTGGAGATGTGGAACTATAGGGGTTGATGTAGCTGAATCTAGGGTTGTTGATGTGGTTTTTGGTTTGTTTTCTTGTGTTTTAGGTGTGGGAGGCCTCGTTATACATCTTTAGAGTGGCCTTCTTCAAGGGAGACCAGCATTAGGTTGATTCCATGTTAGGTGTCTCTGTTTTAGGGATTTTTCAATGTTATACCTTTATGTTTATAATTTCCTTTGTTTTCTATTGTTAAAATTACCATTAAAATTAGTTAATCTTGGGTTTTCTTCCATTTTTGTTTTTTCCATGTTTTTTTTGTAGATTCAGTTATTTAAATAGGGTTTTCTAAATGAGTTGGTATGTCTGGCCACTAAGTAATTGAAAAAATAGATCAAAGAGACTTCAGGATTCTAAATGGATTTCTAAAATGGTTCTATAAATTGTTTTACATTGGAAAATGTGTTTTTAATAAAATTTTCTTCTTTCATTGATGAATTTGATTTTATTATAGCTTGATTGATATATGCACTTTTTTGGATGTGTTAGCATTGGTGTGGAAATTTCAATCTAATCGTATTAAAACATAATAATATCCAAATTTTATTACACATATAAACCTATGATGGAATCCAAAAAATATAAAAATAAACTCATATAAAAACATAATAATATCGAAATTTATCAAAACCTTTCATCAGATATAAATTGTAAAAACCCCAAAACAGGAGTGCCCTAGTCTAGTGCTAAAAACATGAAATTTACATTTTTTGAATTTGATATAGAATAAGGTGACTAAATTTGTGTCGTCCAAAATATACTATATTCAAAGGTAAAAATTTAGATAACATAAAATCTCAAGAACATATTAGGTTTATAATATTAGGAAATTTAAAAAAACTTACAAAAACAACACCCATCTATTTAAAAGATCATATCTCCCCATTTACCCATCTTTTATTATTTCACATTAAGTCTTCATCATAATCCAATTGAAATACCTTCTTTAATTTTTTTTAAACTCATTATTTATAACCTGTGGAAAAATAAACATAATATGGGTGAGCTTAAATGATCAATAAGGGTAAACTTATGCATTATCAATTGAATTTCACAAGTCAGAATAAAAATAGAATAAAGTTATGATGACATAATAAATGTTCATGATTATAATATAATAATATTCATACCCCTCAACACATGGATCAAAAGGAAAAAATACATGGAATACAACTTCAAAAAGAAGTATGAGTCATCTGAATCAATATTAATGGTCCATGGGATATCAATATTGATCCAAAGAAACATTTATGACCCATAGTATGAGTAAAAAATGCATCATTATATCGGAACATTTTCATCAGATCATTCTTACAAAACCACTATAATTGGAATAACCATATGTCCTACATTTAATATAATTCATTGGAGAATATAATCATTACCCAATGCATTGGAGCCCGATCAGGGCATGCCTATATTATAATCTATATCAGGTTCAACTTGTGTTGTCTGGGTGCACCCATCATATAAGCTATAACGGCCTGACCCAATAATATTTTGGAACACCCATCATAGAATCTATAGTGTGATATCATGGTTCTATCTAGGTGTACCAACTATATAACCAATAATAGACTCACTCGGTGCTATCTGGGAGTACCCATCATATATAATATCTAAGAAATACATCATAAATAAATTGCATATATCATAAAAAACTAAAAAACAATAATTATTCATTTCATAACATGATTACTGCATGAAAATTTAAGGTGTTCCCTAACAATATCTCTAAAACATGACTAACCCATGTAAAATAAATTGGTTTTATAAAAATATCTTTGAAACATGACTACATCGTGAAAAATAAATGGGTTCAATAAAAATATATTTGAAACAATATTAATCTAAAGAGAGAATGAATGAGGATAGTATCATTGAAAAATATCCCCATTTAAGCATAAGTAAAAATATGGGTTGTTGATATTTATGAATTTAAATACCATTGAAATATTATTAAAAATAGTTTTTAGGAAAATAAAATTTTCATTTTGAAAATTACATTAAAAAATAAAAAATCACAAAATACTATGAAAATAGTTTTCTTCAAAAACAAACATGAGAAAATATACTGAAAAATTAAAAGTAAATAATGGAGATTGTGGATGGAAAATCCATTCAAGTTATAAATTTTAAAAATAAACATTATTTTTAAAACCGTTTGAAAAACGATGTCTAAATCTACCCATTTAAAAAAACATAGAAAATTTCCATCTAAATCATTTTAAAATAAGTTAAATGATATTGTAAAATGGATTTAGAAAATAATTTATTTTTAAAAAATAATTTTCTTAAAAAAATTAGATTACATGGATATGGAAGAAAGATATATCGGATATAAAAGTAAATAAAATATCATCATCACTTGAAAAATGACTTTCTTGTTGTATCCTCAATCAATATTGGATGAAATGGAAACTAACATGTGAACCACATTCATAACTATATGAGAATAAAATAAATGTGTTTTAAGAAAATAATATAACATTATTTCCTATCATAGTTCATTGAACATAAAGAGTCTTAAAGGAAATGAGATTGTAAAATTAAGCATTTTCCACAATGGTAACTCTTCAATCGTAATCCTCGTGAAATAATAACATAAAATGATACTTTAGATACTATGTAAATAAGTATTTTCAGGATTCATCTTTTCATATTGTAATATATATACCTCACAATTTAATATACGTGAATATTAGAAATGTTTGTCTCAATGAAAGGAATTTGAGATGATTAAGCCTTACTAAGACTACATCACTGAACTAAGAGGCAATAAATGGAGAGATCGTGTATAACAAGTTTAAATCCATAAAAAAATTAAATTCTTAATAAAACAATTTAGATATAAATTCACACATAATCATATCATAATTAAGTCAATGATGTTTTTTAATAACCCAATGAAATGAAATGGATTTAAAAAAATATTTATGACTTGGTACCTTTAAAGCCAATCACCTTGGATAAATTAATTCAAATTTAAACCTAAAATACCCTTATGAATTAATGAGTCATTATAATACATATAAAATTGATAGTATATACACCTCACAATAAACAAAGTGGTGAATATGGCATATGTCTCACAATAGGAAAAGAGAGAGGAGAAAACCCCGACCTCGAGCCCAGACTTTCCTTGCATATCCTATAACTCATATATGATAATCTCCTATTAATTTTTTATTTATTAATAAATTTTTTTATTTATAATAACTTTTATTTAATTATTTTTTATTTTTTTATAATTATATATTTAAATATTTAATCATTTAAATCCACATCGGGTTCTTTGAGGGTGTACAGTTCATTGTTTAAAAAAGGATTTGATGTGTTGGTTGTGGTCAAAGAGGTCATTGTTTCAAAACTTCCACAACAATAATCAGGATATATAGATATCTATATATATTTTTTATTTTTCAATAAATTTTATTTTTAAAACCAATCATGAAATATGGGTATGAAAAATGTACACCATTATAGTAAGTGAGATGATAAACCATACATACACATGATTAACATTTCTAATTTCCAATGATCATTATGGAAAAATGGTAAGTAATATATTATATAAGAAATATTATAATAATATAATAAATGCCATATTTTTTGTTATATATAATTATATATATCATCCATGTTATTTTGTGGTGAAAAAGGGTAACATTGCTTCATCGAGGTGGTAGTCCACACATACACGAATGACATTACCATTTTCATTGTGCAAACGAAAATGATATATTATATTTTAAATATTATAGATATGTTATAAGTATAATTACTATTTTATTAATAAAACACATATTTTTTATATTCATCTTTATTACCTTCCATTTAAAGAGTTAGTGAAAAACAAATCACATCATGTTGTGAGGTGAAAGGTTGTCGTACACATGACTGACATTATTGTATCCCCTACAGAATGAAAATTAAAAAGTTATCTGTTATTTATTAACTAAATAACTATAAATATATTACACATATTTTATATATTCTTTAAGTACATCACTATAAAAATCCTTTAGGTGTGATGATGGAAAATGAATGATATCAGTTAGTGAGGTGGTAATCTATCGTACACGGGAATGATGGTTTTCTACCCTATTTGATGAAAGAGGAGAAGAATTTATGTTATTAAATTAATATAATAACATATAATTATATACTATATACTATTTTAAATCATAATATCATAGTTTATAAATATTTTAAGGAGGTTTAGGAATAAAACAAAAACTCATAGTTAATAATTTTACATCATCTCAGACAACCTCTTTAGGATTCTACCAAAATCATTCAAATATTGTATTTATGAAGAATAAAATTATTATAAGAAGATTTTATGGATTTTGGAAAGTTATTTGGGAATTCATTCGATAACAAAATAGGGGTTGAAGGTATGAATAAGAGTGGTGAGGGGGTGTACTTTTATAAGTGAATTGGGTGGCACACTTGTAATTTTTGAAAAGAAAAAGGTACGCCAACATTTTTCACATGCCAAAAAGATCAAAAATTGATTTTTATTTATAATTATAAAATTTAATGTAAAATTATGAACATAAAATGTTTTTAGTTAATTTTTACAGTTATGTATTTACTTTAACCCCCTGGTAAACCCATTTTTAGCTAAACAACTGTAATCTATTTTTACCGTTTTCACTATTTATTATAATAAAAAATTATGCTGAAAAAATTATATAATATAAATTATTATAATTATTCAAAATATATAATCTATTTTAAAAAATTAAAATTACATATGTTTAAAATTTTAATTTAAAATTAAACACTCAGACGCAATAAAAAATGGGTTTTCAAGATTTTTATTTTGAAGAAAAAAAATGATATCATATTAACACTATGATAAATAATAATTACATTATGAATATAAATTAATATTTATTTATATATATTATTTAAATTTCATTTAAATAATTCCTCATTAGGATTTTTTTTAATTTAATAAAAAGAAGAACTGTTATACACATTAAAATAGTTTTCAGAAAAAACCATTTTTTAAACACAAATATAAATGTATAATAAAATCAAAAATTGAGTTTATTAAAAATAAATTAAGAGGAATAAACATAAATAAATAAAAATTATTTTACTCTAAATCATATTAATAACATAATTAGAATTTAAAGTGTCATAATTTATTGAAAATAAAGAGCATTTTTATAAAAAACCTGGTATTTTTACTATTCACTGAAAAGTCAATAATTTTTTAAAAATCAATAATTTCTGAAAAATCCATAAATTTCTCCGAAATTATGTTTTCATATTCCTATTTCAAAAATTAATTTTTTTATGAAATAAATTTCTATATTTTCTTGATAATTTATGAAAACATTTTTCATAAAAAGAAATAAAAATTATTTATTAAGAAAACATATTTTTGAAAAATGGAAATACTTTACTAAAAATTGATTGATTATTTAATCAGAATTTATCAATAATTTTTATTGACTAGTAAATATATATTTATATATTTCATAAATTATTTATTAATATTCATAACTTTTAAATTTAACAGTTATACTATAATGGTTATATATTTCGTGGGTCATTTAAGCTCGGTGATACATATAGAATATGTTGTCAAACATAGTTTTCTTATTTTAAAATATCAAGGTTTTTGTATATTGAGTTTTTGATAAATTCAAAATCCAAAATTTATCTAATATTACTTAATCTATATAGTATATTTCCCTTATAATTTCATTAGTTTTATCATTCGATTGATAACCATTTATATAAGGGTTTAATATGGCCTACTATGTTCCCATAGGGTGCTCTTGTGTTTTTATAAAAGATGTTAAGTGGTATCTTCTAGTTTTTTATCGATTAATCTTATTTGAAACAATTTATTGTAAATAAAATTCAATCCCTCTTAGAGAATTATGATTTATTTGATCATTTTAGGGGAGTGAGTTGGTTCTTGAATATAAATTTGTGGTTTGGATATCATTAAATGTGGGTGATAGAGTAAAATATTTCTTATATAGAAATAATGTGTCACTATGGACAGATTGAGTTAATTGTTATACATTTTTGTGTCATAAACATCCTAGTTTGATTAATGGTAATTATGAATTGAGTTTTTCATGAGTTTTTTGATCTATTTTTTGTTCTGCTCATTGATCACATTCACATGAATTATATGTCAAAGGGGGTCATACTAAATATTTGAGGACTATTTTAGAGGTTCATTAATGACATCATCTCTAATGGAAGTTGTCCAAGTACAATTATTTTATTGTGTGAGGTTTATTTCCATGGAAAATTTTTGTCTCAACATGGAGTATCTTTCAATCATTCAATGATTTAGCTAGTTATCACTAAGGGGTCTCCCAATAATATTATAGAGGTTTACAAATTACATGGTCTTTATGGATATTATTAGAGGGTTTTGTCTAATTTATCTCTAATGGTGACCCATTTTAAATCTTAATCAAATAATTACCTAGAATTATTATAGAAAAATCAGTGTCAGGTAACATTTTAATAACAGAATAAGAAACTGATCAATGCTACTATCCTCTATTTACCTAATGTGCAAGTCATATTTTGGGTCCTTGTAATTTTTACTATCAGTTTGGGTTATGTTCCATTGTAGTAAAGGGTAGTGATCTCTTATTGTTACAGTAATTTCATCCCCATAAACGTAACTAAGCCACCCATGATCATGAGTTACGGTGGTATTGTTTTATAAAAATTTGTGTCTGTGTTATATTATCAGTGAAAATTTTATTGTATTCAAATATTAGAAGATACAAATAAATATATTCTCTCAATGTGATTTAAATTCTCATCATTGGAGGTGGAAGAAAAAATTTATTGGATTATGACTTTGACGACTTCTACACCTTTGGAAAAGGGAATTTAGTAGAGAATGAAGAAATTATGAAGTAATGTGGTGATGTTCCTTGAGATTCTAAAGATACATGGTGGATAATTGATGATATTACAACATTTTATATAGGTCTGAATAAATTGAGAAGTGATATTTACTTATAATATATGAAAATTCATTCTTCCTTGTTACAAAAGGTGGATAAATCTGGGCTAGGATATTCTCATGTAGAGGTGTGGTGAGATCATGGGGTTTTAAGAGAAGATTGGAGGATGATTAGTAGTAGGTGTTTCTCCATGGTAACCTACTTATTCTATTAGTGATGCAAGAGGTATTTATCAATGAATTTCAAAGCTAACATTTAGAAGTCCACACTGGTCTATTGAATATTTATCAAGCTTTAGGAAGTTAGTTTTAGTTGTTGGGGATGAATAGGTGAGGGTATAAATTTGTTTCTCAATGTTTGGAATGTTAATATAGGATGTATTAGAATCATGTTCTTGTCACTTTACTAAAGTCATTGGATATTCATAAATGAAAATATGAGGAAATTTCAATTTATGTTTTATTGATTTACCTTAAACATAGATATGATTTGATTCCATTTGGGTGTTTTTGGAATCATTGATGAAAGTAAACCACTTATTATCAATCAATGAGTTTACTATGGTGGAAACATTAGCAGGGCTTCATATCAAAGAAGCTCTATGGATTAATATGGTTCCAATAATTATTGAATTTGAACATTATCCTCATTTTAGATTTATAGTATAAAAGAGGTTGGGGAATTATTTTTTCTCTAAATTATTATTTATTACTACATTACATCTTCAAATAAATATTATGATAGAGATGATGATCTAGATTTTAGTGGTAATTTTTTTCACATGTGTTCTTTATTTTCTAGGTTTATGAGTTAGTCGTTTTTCTATGGTCGATTTTTTATAAATCAATATTTTTTCCCATGGATTCAATCTTCATCAGGTGGGGATTTATTCTCTAGTTCTTATATGTTCAATACAAGGTGTGAACAATTAACCTTGGACAGTCACTTACTTAGTTCAAAACATCATAAATTTCCTCCCTGATAGTATTGATCTCTTTCACACATGGTAAGAAGAAAATAAAGTCATGGACTTCCTAGAAACATGGTCTTCACTAGCTAATCATTGTAACATTTTCAGTTCCACTGGATCCCATCCCCTATAAGATTATTTGTTTGGTGTGTGCTGGTGCTTTAGGCTTGCAATATTTCAGGCTGCCTTAAACTATTTCAGCCCCCAACCCCCTTTTCCCCCATTAATATGATTTTATGAACGTTGGATTGATGGTATAGGGGATATATGAGTGGAATAAGGAATCACAGGACTATTTGTAATGTTATATTGATCAATGGAGGAGAAATGTAGAGTTTAAGGTTGTATTTTATTTATTTTTAAAGGTTTATCCACTTCATTTAAAGTGAATGTGTGGTCATGGGAGTAAAAATTCTCCTTGGTTCAATGTTCACTTTAAGGTGTTGGAGTGAGTTAAAAATATAAAATATTAATTAGGTATTCCTCTACATATGGCTCATGTTCATGAAATTTTCTATGTTTCATATCATTTTTGGTATTTTAATTTGGAATCTCAAGTGATTAATTAGGGTGACATGGATAGTGGAGAGTATTTTGAATTTTTTTAGTGACCATTTGAGATTTTTGATTATTATGAAAATGTATTGTGTGTGAATTTAATTCTTTTAGTTTAGGCCTTATAGCTGAATTGTGTCTTAGATAATTGTATATGGGAGTGATGAACACCATTTTGTTCTCATTATTCCATTTGGTTTTAAATTATTTCATGGTGTGACGTTTAGAGAGTATTTATGCTGAAATAAATTAAAAAACTCTTTATGTTTTCTTTGTGCTTCAGGAATGGCGTAATTAATCTTTGAGATGTATCTCATGGGGTTTAAATTATTCTAATGTTTATTTTTTATCTTTAGGGATGAGAATAATTTCATAGTTATCTGATATAGAGGCCAAAATGTATCATAATCCACTATTTTTTATGTGTATTGGAGGAGATAAGGGTGATTTTGTGGATGGATAGAATAATAAATTTGAAGTTTTTTTATAAAAAAACAACAAGAAGAATACAAAAATTAGGGGCTAGGGTAATGAACTATGATTTTATGGTTAAAAGATATGATTATTTGTTATGGTTTTTTTGGGATCCATGGGGTTATATTGTTGAAAGTTGAGAAGCACCATGAGGCCTAGTCCTTGGGGTTTTGGTTTTTCTCTATTTAAATGTGGGGGTTCAATTATACCATTTTTGTAGGACAGTAACATAAAATCTTATACATCACCATAATGGTCTAGGAAATGATATTTTCTGGTGGAATTTTCTATAAGGTTAAGCTAGGGGTATTTGTTATTATATAATTGTCTTTTCTAGGTTTTATTGGTTTCAAGTGAGGGGCATATGTTTTGTTCCATGATTAAATTTTTTTTAATCCTTTAATCTTTTTTATCTCCATTGTGTCATTTTCTTCATCATTTATTCCAATTTTAAATGTTTTTTGACCCCAATAATAGGGAGATCACAATGTGATTCTCATATCTAACCTATGTTGTGTTATTCCCATGTCTATCACACAATGATTTTGTGATATTCAATTTTTATAATAAATTTGTATGTTTTCTCAAATCATACTTGTTTCCTTAGTATTTCTTCAATCCCTGGGATTCTTTTGGATAAAATTTTATAGTCTATTTTAACCCTTCTAGTATCTTAAACCTTTTCTTTACAGTATTGATATTTAATGATTTTATGTACATTTATCTTCCTATTTTATCCATTCTTATAAAATTCATTCTTATCGAGGAAACTGTAGTAGAGTAAGTGGTCTAGTTTTAATGATATTTGATTAAGGAATTAATTAGGGTTATATGTGTATATGTTTTTTTGGGTTCTATTATGAGTTTTTTGGTAGGTGATCGGCATTTACTTGTGTTCTAGTGGTATGGTTTCTTAAGAATCATTTTGAGCTATGGGATTCCAAATTTCTCTTATTTAATTATTATATAATTATAAAATTTCCATGTTTGGTAGTCATTGGCTACTGATTTTAAATTTTCCTAATGAAGATAATAATTCAAAACTCAATTATTTAGTATGAATAGTGAGTCAATAATTATTTACTTGTATCTAATGTTATTTAAATGTTTTTTGAGTGTTATAGTTTTTAATTTTGAGAAAAGAATTATTATATGATTTATATTTATATTTACATTTCAAAATATTAATTTTATTGGATAAATAACATATATAAGCAAATTGAAAAGAAGAATAAGTATCTGGAATATATTATTTCTTTTTTTCACATGGATAGTGAGTTTGATTATAAATTATAGATGAGGAAATAAAAAAAATTTTAGATATGGGGTGGTTTTTTGTATAGGATTTGATATTGTATGTGTTATTTTCTATAACTAAAAATTAAAATTATTGTTATGGTGGTGGTGGTAGAATTATGTGTAATGACCCAAACATTTATGATGGAATTCCCTTTTTCAACTGAATAGATTCCTTATTAATTATGGAAGTTATAAAAACACATTCACTGGTTTGGATATTCTTGACCATTATATGTTATATCATGGAAGATATAAAATACAGTTATAAATCATAACAGTTGATAATATAGTCATTGTGTAGTGACCTTTGTTATTAATATATACTAAGGTTTATGTTAAAATCAATTGACATAGAAAAAATAAGTGATTCCCTTAACCAGTAGGATCGTATACTTTGAATCCCATTTATCATATATTCTTAGGGATATTTATTCACTGTGATTTTCCCTTTATGAAGCCAATTATGAGTTTTAATAAATAAGGCACAATCGAAACCGTTTACAAGGGATGTTCAAGCTTATCCAGTTCACGCCCCAAACCATGCCTACTGAACTACCCTAGGAATGTTTCATCATCGCACACCTTAACCTCGCGGAATAAACTCCTATAATAAGGTGTTATATATCTAGAGCCAAACAGTATGAATTTTTATATTTTTTATTCTTAATAAAATTAGAACTATATTTATTCTTTTTTTGTTATTACATTATAAATGATTAAATAATGAGTTAGAAAAAAACTATATTTTGATGTCATAAAACTCAAATTTTATTTTTTGGGGGAATATATAGTTTCAATCATGACACCATTTTTTTATCAAATCAATACTTTATGAAATATATCTTATTTTAAATAAATATTCTTATTAAATAATATTTATTAAATGATTAATGATAATATAATTTTATGAAGACAAATATAATTTTTTAAGGGTCGGAAAACTATTATCCTCATGAAACCTAATGTTTTTCAGTAAATTAGGATTTTGAATAAAAATATAAATTATCATATTAATATATTTATCTAGATAAAATAAATATTATTTTTTAAATTAGTATGTCAAAATTATGCAACGGTTATTTTTCCATAATTTTCTGGGATAGATGAATTGTTGGGTAAATTTAAATACAATATTTATTATGACTTCTTGAAATCTAAAAAGTGATGTAATAAATACTTTAAAGAGTATACATGACAAAAATTAGGATTCCCATTTAAAATAATGTTTTCTTGAATTTATTTAATTAATATTATAAATCCTTAATGAATACTACAAGACCTATATTATATATTAAGGCTTTAAAATTAATTATTTACAAACATGACTCACCTCAACATTATGAATGGTATATTTTAGTGATTTTAGGTATTATATTTATAAAATATTTAAAAATAATAATCTTTTTTAGAATCATGGGTTAACCGTATCGATGTTTCTGGTTTTTTTATTTTATCATATAGTTTCCAAATGCTATGTTTGTAAATTAATATAGAATTCCTGTCACTTTTCCTATAAAAACCACCCAAAAAATCGACTTATATTCACTAAAAATATTAAATTATGATTTTACACTGAATTTATATCTCTATATCACTCCAATGGCATCATGAATCACTTAAGAAGGTCCCCCAAGCTTTAATAGGTTCCCTCTTATTGTAAGGGATCATATCCATCTGTTCTTTATTCAAGAAATGTTTTTATATTATGACTCTTTATTTATAATTTTTTATATTGGATTATCTTTTTAATTCATCCCTATTAATCTCCATATTATTCCTAGGTGATAAGAGACCGCTCCTACTCTCATTAAACCCTTTCATGAATTATTATGCATAACCTTTATGTTGCTAAAATTATTATATGATTCTTCTATGACAAACATTTGTGTAGTGAATACCCATCCACATTTCCACTGAAGTTCATTCATCTAGATATTCATATACTTCAATTATTTATTAATTAAATTAATGTAACCCACACTTCTTTATCATGGGGATAAAATTGATGAAAAAAATCATTATGTTGTATTATCTATGTGGAACACAATTGCATGTATATGATATGAATGTGATAGGTGGGACCCAAATTTTATAGGCCTTTAATGCATTAGATAATTTTTTTTATCTCATGAGATTCCATGTATACTGTATGGGAGGTTATCTTAACCACACAATGTTATGATTTATTCATATTTATCTTTAACTTATGCTTATGATGTCATGTTTTATGTTGTTGCGACATTTTTATATTGCCTTGATATTATCATATTATATCATGCTTTTATTATCTTGATTATTATTCTCACCCCTTTAATGTCACATTGATATGCCTATTTCCTAACAAGTATTTATTTCATAATTTTATGGTTTGATTTTACCTTACTACCCTCTCTTATTTTACATCCCCATGTTATCCCATGCAGTTTTAAAAGATCAAATGAACCTAAGGGTGTGTAATGGAATTTTATTTAAATAGTGATTTTGTATCCCTATAAAATTTATTGTGTTATGTACCTAATTTTCCAAAAACCATAGGCCTTAAAATATTATGTTATTTTATTATGTGTACCTTTATGTATTAAATCATTAATTAGGGTTTATAAAAGATATGGGTTGTCATAGTTGGTATGAGAGGGAAGTCCCGTTATTTTTTGGTTTGGGATTATAAATCCCTACTAAAATCCTTAAGGATAAGACTAAACATATGAAAACATACCTAAATTTTGGTAATGTATATAGTGAGTGTTTTCCAAGAGAATACATCCCTATCTTTATAATACAACTAGATATGGCTATGGAGAAGTTTTACCTAGTGGTAATAACTCCAAATAAGAAAAATTGAGTTTGACTCAATCATCACATGGTGCACAACAAAAAGGCCTTATTTTAAACATATTTTGAAACCGTTGTGTGATATTATTTGGTAAATTCACTATCTATATATGAAACATTATAAATGGAAAAAATTTCCATAAGATTTTCATTTAGGATATAGATACTGGATGATATATATTGAAATCTACAATTTCATAGGTTAAGGAATATATGTAATTTATGAGTTATCCTTTTAATTTTCATAGTTTCCCTTTTTGTGTATAATTTTATAAAAAATATCTTCGCGAACTTTCCCTTTATTTCAGTCAATAGATTTAAATATAAGAAATAGATTCAAAAAATAATGTGAGAGGTAGTGTGATGATTTGACAAATGAGATGAAAAATCAGATGGGAGAAAGAATCTATAACCTCATGATGATAATTTCTAAATTAGATTGAGTTTTGAATGGAAATATAAATCAAGTTTAAAACCCAAATTCTATGAAGAATATTAAATTTTAAATTGATAAATTTATGTAACAATGGATTCTAAATTATAGTAGATTTTTCAATACCTTAATCACAAAATAATTGATCAACTACATTGAAAAGATCTTCTCCATCCTTCAATGATCTGAGAAGAAGAATGATGTGAAGGTTTAATAACATATAGAAGGATAAGTTGATCAATGGTGGATGTGGATCAAAAATACAAAGCCCATAAAAAATATCAAAGTGATAGGGTTAGGAGAATTTCTAAAAATGTTTTTTGATAAATATTTTCCTCGCAATATCTGAGAAAAACCCAAGATAAATTTCCTTAGCCTTTGTAAAAATGAATATGAATATATCAGGGTGTATGAGGTGAATATTAAAAGACCTTCATGATACACCTTTCTATTTTTTCACCTCCACTAGAATTAAAGCTAACGTCTTATTTAGTGGGTGAAAGTTGAGTCTACCAAAAGATTTGGATATTTGAGACTTTGAAATATATGAGGAAATTTCTATTGTTTTCTAAAAGTAAAAATGGTGATCAGTGAATCTCAAGGTTCTCATGGGTCTAGAGAGGGGAAGCATAAGATTGTTTTTTCTTCTAGTAGTACTATTATGAGCCAAAATTTTAAAAACATTTTCTATTGTTCATTGTAAATACCCATAACATAATCTTATTCCCTAGTATATTTATTTTTTTTTGGAAACTCATTCATAAGATGTACTTAATGTTGAGATGGATTTAGATATGATTTTATTTAATTATTCTTTAGAAATATTGAAATTGATTCATCATGTAGAATTTAATCCTATATATTTAAAAACATTTAATTTCTATATATACCATAGAACATAATAATGGGTCAGATTATACATAGGAAAAATTTGAATCAAATGTAATTTCTCTTCTTATAGTCAATAATTTTTTTTAAAGATGGAAAAGGAATGGATCGATTATGAAACCCCTTCTTAACGTTGATATAGCCACCAAGAGGTAGATTCTACCAAGTAAATGGACCATAAGATAAATATTCATGTGTGTGATAATTATATTAAATAATCCATGGTTAATCCTACCAAGATTATTATGCATAATTTTTTGCTATGATAAACAAATTTATAATGAAAAAACCATAAGCTACAACCACAAAACAAATAAATTAATGTAATCGTTCCTTGTTTTTTTAATAACTGTAACTATTATCTGTAATCGGACATAAAATAAAAATAAATTGTAGAGGCATACACCTTCTATACAAAACAAGGGGAGAACTAAACACACCCCTTCTGAAAATTAATCGACTCGATAGACTGTTCCACCTTATTCACATCGTATATCTAGAATGATTGTGTTTAACAGGATGAAGGAAATCCAACTCACTAAAGTAGTCATGGAAATATGATTATTGAACCTGAGCTACTCATCAACCAAATCTGGTATCAATTTGGTTATGCGATGATTTAATTATTTGTGTTCTTAACACTTCTGGATATTTTCAATTCCACTCTATTGTGAAAGATGTTTCCTCCTAATACCACTAGATCCACATGAATGGAACCAAAATCTCATATTATGTTTAGGTGATGAAGACACACTATTTTAACCATGCACAACATATCTAGTAGATACCATATCCACTTGATGTTGAATTTTTCTGCATCTTTGGTAGTGAGTGTAAGTGTATCATTGGGGAAGATAGGTAGAGACAAATCTGGGATAACACTAAGTGATGCATGATCTGAAAAATATTGTCCATCATGTTTTTCTAAGTGTTACTATTGATAAGAACAAATATCTAATGAATAAATAGATACATGGAAAGTGTGAAATTTTTTACTCAACTAATAAAGATCATGCCATCCTGTGAAAACTTTTAGTGCCACTGATATATAATAGTTTGAATTTTCCAAACAAAAATGGAATGGTTTGAGTTGTAAACACTCTTTAAGTAGCATGGTGTGTAAAAATATTGTGAATGACATAATAATCGGGTAAAGTAGTAATATCTATCAATATCCAGAATAAACCAGTGATAAATCCTAATAACCAAAGGATAAATCCTGTAAAAACATGAGAATATTCTTTATTCCTCAGGCCCATCACGTTCTCACATATAGTGCATTTGTCTTCCCCAGAATCTATGGAGTTCTTAATGAAATGTCCAAAAAGAATTATTAATATTGATCATGGGAGTAGTATAATGTTTTTGGAAAATTCCATCAGTTTTAGGTTAATTTGATCTAGACCTAGGATTCTATACATATGTGAGCATCCACAAAAATCCATTATTCAGAATTGAAAATTATGAATCCTTCTTGTACTGATAATGTGATTTATTTCAAAGCACACCTAGACACCCAAAACTTATTCTTTAAATAATGAACTATCTCACTATACTAAGTTTCTCTCGCTATATCTCATAGTATGTCATCTATCATCACTCACTATACATAATTTGTTTGTAATTTTCTTTTAATTTCATTTTATAATAATTTAGATGATTGAAGGTTATTCCATTTGTGGTTGCACCAAGAATAATTATCTCTTTCCCCAAATTGATTAATTTAGGTTGGTAAATTTTCATATTAATTTCTCTACTGATCTTAATGGTATTTATTTAGTTATAGATTTATTCAAGTTTTGGAATTTAATATATTCGGATCATTATCAGCATTGTACTCCCAAGACAATTAGACATAAACCACTATATGTTACATCATGAAGTGGGATAATCCAAGGGTGATAGAAGATATCCAATTAGCAGGATAGGAAAGGGTAAGGGATATAATGATAATTTTATTTCCCTATCCAAATTGAAATAATTGTATAAGAGTAATCAATGAGATATCAACTAATTAAAGGAATAATAGTCTAATTGAATAATTTTTTTATAGTACAATGTGGGAATCATATAAGCATGGACCAATGTTCTTTATATTGATCTTAAAACCAATAATTTTTTCCAAAAATTTGAACCCATTAAAATTAAATTTTAAAACACCCACGACACCATCTTCTCTAGATACAACCTAAGTCCCACTAATGGTATATTTAATTCTGGATCAAAAATCATTTTGGTGAATTCCCTATGATAGTAGCCCAAAAAACCTAGTTAATGTTTCTGGGAGACAAGTTTTTTGTTTTAATTTTTTTTAAAATGTTTTCAAATGACAAGATCTAGTTCTTCCATACTCATTGGTTTTGATCCTGAAGTTGAGTTAAATTTCATCTATAGACATAAAAATCATAAAATAATATAAAAATTGGAAATATTTTTTATCACAATTCCATTAGCTAACTCTTCATCCATAGCATCTTCGTTTAAAAATTAACATTAGGAATTGAAAAAATATCAGACAATTATTATCTGTTTAGTAAGACTCTGAGAAAAATGTATGAACTAATTTTCAATATTAATAATCGACAATTAAAATTGACTGAATAATACCACTAAATTAAAACTAGAATGACTGGAATAATACATATCTTTCATGAATTATCAAGTAATGTGCCCAATAGGAATCTGGGAGAATTTAATATGTATGCAATGGATTCAGAACAAGGGGAGCCACTGAGGCTAAAATAAATGGGAAGGCTTTCACATTCCCTATTGAAGGGGAAGGTAAGAAGTTGATTTCCAACCTAAAACATGGTGAATTCAACTCATAGAATGGGATATATAGGATCTTATTCTAAAATATCTCCCCTTATTTAAGAAGTTTTCAACTATGAAGATTATCTATAGAATCAATCAAGAAACTGGAGAAACTCTCAACGAGTTTTGGGAATTGTTTATGATGCTAACCACATCATTCCCACACCCTCCATATGAAGAACATAATTTCCAAGTAATACATTAACAAGGATTTATAGAAAATGATAAAACATACTTGACTCTTCTTAATGATGATAGATAATTGGTAATCTTCCAGTTTATGTTAGAGAAGTGATTGAGATAATCTCCCAAAATTATGAAAAATTCACTATGAGATATATAACTAGAGGTTCATATGAGCTAAAAAGTTCCATATAAACATTTTTAGAAAATAACATTCAAGATCTAATATCTCTTATGAGTTAGATATCTCTGAACAAAAGTGTAGGAGTCATCATCCATCACACCCCAACGGTCTTCCTACTGTGTTATTGTTTGGAGCATTTCACTAAAGAATTCTATCAATTTAAAGGGACTAAATTTTTTGATGCCATGTTCCATAGAGAATTCCAAAATCAATAAAATATCCATAAAGTATTTATATATTTCCCCACTAATAATTATGTAGTTGGGAACCAATAACAATAAATTCCACCATTCCAATAGGTATTACAGCATCCCTACCAATCCCCACTATTTTAGAGGCAGAACTTCCAACTATACACACGTTACTAACTTGTACAAGAACAAGAAACATCTATTGAGAACATGATAATACAAGAAATAGAATCTAAAAAATCAATATAATACCCTCACAACTATTGGATCAATTATGAATGAAATAAAATGAAATTTTTCTTAACTAATGTCCTCCCTCAATAATATATTAAATCATCATTCAAGTAGCTTTTTTATCAAACATTTCCCAACCTTAAATTAAATTTTATTGATATTACATTATAGAATGTAAAGAAGCTAGAAAAAAATGAAGGATCACCCTTGGATATCAAATATAAACGTGAAAATAAACATATACCTGATGAATTTACCCACAAAAAAGAACTTGAATAGGAATCAGTGAAGAAACCCCTTGAAAAAATAGACAAATGAAAAACTAAGATGGAGAATCCACAACTTCCTCCTTCCTCTATTACCTTAATGTATGAAAGCCCTAAAGAAAATAAATTATGAATCTCTAAAATATGTCATACTAGAAGTATTCATTTATGTAGAGATTAACAACCCACTTTTAGAAGGCATCCGCCAGATACCCAAGAGTAAAAAATTATTTAAAGGCATGTGCACTGATAGAAGGAGACTGTAATTAAATGAAGAGATAAAATTATGTAAGAATTTTTCTACCATTTTTACCCATCAACCCCCCCCCCCATATTTAAAAATCTATATACTTTATTTATCCCCTAGAAAATTTGTAATCATACTTTTTATAATGCGCTGTGTGATTTAAGATCTTTAATTAATGTAATTATAATTTTTATTTATTATACTCTACCGATAGGAGAACTAAAATTCACTTGAGGGGTAGTGAAAATCATTAGTCAAGCCACTACCTACATGGTAGGTTTTCTTGAATGCGTATTAGTAAGTTCACAAGGTTACATATTCCTTGTTGATATATATATTCTATATTTTTTATTTATTATACTCTACATATGGGAGAACTCAAATTCACTTTAGGGATAGTGAAAACCAGCAGTCAAACCACTACCTACATGGTAGGTGTTCTTGAATGTGTCTCAGTAAGTGCACAGGGTTACATATTCCTTGTTTACAAATACATTCTCAATATGAAAGAGGGAATGGTTAAATGTCACTCCCCCATCATTTTAGGAAGAAAATTTCTCAAAATTTATGAAACCATTTCCCTAATGGTACCCTTTTTGTTAATTTTTTATGTAAATAGTGGATTTTAATATACTATATTCACTAAAAGACACACATGAAAAGAATTATATTTTTTATTAAAATATTTTTAATTTATTAGTTCTTTTATGTGGGAAATTGAAATGTCAGATTATAAAATTAGAGTAAGAGAATAATTAGAAACCCCAAACATGTTTGATAAGTATTTTATCAAAAATAACACAATACTCATTTAGTTTAAAGTGTGGAACAATTTAAATAAATTGATGATAGGAATTTCTAATAATTTCCCAAACCTATAAATAATTTTACTCCTTAGAAGTGTAGGGTGCCTGTATGAAAAAAAATGAGTGGGAAATATCTCTATAAAATCTCCCTGAGATGTAATTAAAACTACATCTGTTATATTTTAAATATTATTTTTTAAGAAAAATGATAAACTATTAGTCACAATATTAAATAATTTGTAACTTATCCAATAACATAAACTTCTGAAAATTTTAAAACCAAATACTAGGGTCATATTCTATACATTAGGATATATCCCAATGATTATCCCTACCACAAACATGTATAGGTTTTTAATGGAATTTGAATCCAACCCACTAAGGAAACCCTAAAAAAGACTCATATAAACCCTTTTGGAAGTAGTAAAAACAAGGTAGAAAGAGGAGATAGTTTATTTTAACCCATCTCAAACTCCCAATTGATGAGTCCCATTAATAATTTCCCAATGAAAATTTGTTACATAATAGTTAAAAACAGGAATAATACGTTAATGCCCACAAAAATTCATAAGAGATTGAGAGTTTTTATATATTATTGAATATTTGACCATGTGACCATAAAGGACCACTTCCCTAAACTCTTTGTAGAAAAAATGTTAGAAATATTTGATGAGAAAAGACATTATTTTTTACTTGATGGATTTTCTAGGTATTTTCAAGTTCAAATATATCATGGGGACTATGTAAATACATCTTTAACATTACCCTTGGGTTTGTTTTCCTACCAATAAATTCATTTTGGTATTTTCAATTACATGAGTACCATTCAGTGTTTCATGATATGTATATTTTCAGAATTGATTTGGAATATCCTGGATATATTCATTGATGACTTAACTATTTGTATAACTTGTTTTCAAAGAAATATGGGGTTTCTAGAAATGGTTTTATAAAGATACAATAAGAAAAACAAGGCTTTATATTTTGTAAAATTACATTTTATGGTAGAAGAAGGAAATAGTTTGCTCTATTTAATTTTTAAACAATGAATTTATGTTATTAAAAAAAAGTAAGTATTATTTTCTCTCAAACATACCCTACTAATATCATGAAAATTAGATCATTTCTAAACCACATTGAATTTTAAATAAGATTTATTAGGTACTTTTTCAAGGTATATTTTATTTTAACTAACCAAATCAAGAAGGAATTTGATTTTAGTTTTAATGATTCATGTAGGATAGATTTTAAAATTTTTAGAAACAAATCTTGGCCACTATCCCCATTATCTATCCAACAATGTAGAGTCACCCCTTTTAGGTTTTGTGTGTTGTTTCTAAATAAGTTGTAGGGGGTGCGTTCTCCCAAAATATTTATAGCATTCCAAATGTATTATACTATACTTCATAACCCCTAGACACTATACATATTTTAAAAAAACATATAAGGGGTTTTTCTGTATTACTATATCTTTAGTATAATTTCACACATATATTTTAGATAGTAAAATACCAATTTATTTGGATCATGAAGACTTTAGATATTTAATCAAGAAATTTTATGAAAATCCTAGACTAATGAGTTGGATGTTTCTTATATAATAATTGGATAAAATATTAATAAAAATAAGGTATTTAAAAATATGGTTTAAAACAATAAGAGTTTGAAGCCTCATAATGCTGAGATAGAACAAATCCCCAAGTACAATATATAGTATTCATTCCCAAGTTACAATGCGTAAAACCTCACCCATGTTCTCTCGTATGTTAAAACATAGAATTTTCTAATCAGAGAAAATGAACCCCCTTCTTATCAAAACATCAAACTACTAAATTTAAATATGATTTAAATTTATATGAATGGGAGAACACATATTTATGGAAACTTTTCATTGAAAAAGTCATTAAATAGTTTTAAATACCAGGATCTATAATTATTGACCACAAGACCCACTTATGCAACAAGAAAATGGTGTCCATCATGAAGAAATATGGGGTTTTCTATAAAAAATCCACTTCCTACAACCCATAGATGATTTAATTGGATGAGGTATATAATAAACAAGAAAAATAATTTTGGATAAAATAGTATTTCCGAACTAAAAAGAATGGTGTAAGAAATTTTAAGATACATTGTGGAAACAAATGGCCTATATAACCTCATTATATATGTCTCCCTAAAAAATGTTTTGTGGTAAAAAAATTTACATTCCAATTGATCTATTGCATGCGGACTTTTGGGATACCAAAAGAGTGAAACTAGAGCCTAAAAAGGCTAGGTAGTGGTGTAAAATTCAAATAATGGATCTTGAGGAGTTGAGAAGAGAGGAACATGAAAGAAAAATTCTATAAAAGAAGAAAAATAAAAATTCCCATGAAAAACTAATCATGGAAAAATAATTACATGTTTGATAGAAAGTGTTGTTACTATCTTCATGGATGAATCTCTTCCCCGGGATGATTCATTTCTATTGTACAGGGTCATACAAAGTAAACAATACATTCTATTTTTTTTAATTGATATTGAATGTTAAGTACCAAATAATTCATTTATAGTCAATGGATAACAACTAAAGAAGTAACAAAATAGTTTCTAGAAAGAACCCGTGGTGGAGTCCAGACTCTTCCCTAATATTGATAACTAATATAGCACTTTCATGTTTTCTATTCCCTCATAATTGGTATTAGTGGTTACTTTATTTTATGAACAATTTCACATGAGTAAATTCATGTTGAATATAGATGGATGAATGATGGAACCATGTGTGGGGGGTGGAATTAAAACATGATATATTAGTTTTCAAATTATTTTTAGTTAGTGTCACAAATTTCTAAAAAATTATATATATATATATATATATATATATATATAACTATGTGTGGTGTTTTTTTATTCATGTTGGTGAATATTGTATGTAGTTTTTCTTTATAGTATCAGTTTTGTAAATATTGTATGTAGTTTTTCTTTATAGTATCAGTTTGGTATTTTTAATTATTTTCTTGAACATCATTTATATCCTTCCAAATAGAAGAACACTATATGATCTAATGATTTTATTGATTTTTAATTATTTAATGGGGGTGATTTTTGAGTAAATATATCCTCTTTTATATGGAATTGTTTTTTGAATACTAATGAAATTGAGTGAAAGCTGATAAGATCTTTATGTGGTTAAGATTATAACATTTGGTCACTAGAATTTCAAACTAAATATTTAGTATCTAAACCTTATTTATTTTATAACACCTTTTTGAGCCTCCATAAAATGAATTCATATAAACCTTTTAAACCATTAATAAAAATGGTAAATTGGGATCCCATAATGCAAATCTAGGAAAATGGAATTGTGTGTGTGATTTAATCGATATACAAGTTTCAATAAGTTCTCTTTCACATCTCTACACATATATAGCTAGAAACAATTAAAAAATATTATAACTCCATAAAGTGATCATATTTTAAAAATGAATTCATTTAGGTGAGGGGAGTATTGAACCCATTAAAGGGGTAATTGAATTAAAAAATATATCATATATGGAGTATCAATGAATTGGGAAAGTGAAATTTGGTTTAGGAAGATATGAAATGAAGGAAAGATGGAATTTACACATTTTACAATTTTAATTCCACTAAAATAAATCTAATTGACATGTTGAGTAGAAATTTGAATCTGAATTGAAGTAAAACCACATGTGAAAGATACATAGGAGGCATGAACATTCAGTAGAATGAGTTATTTGGTTTCCTTATCTTCTGGATATGTAACTACTATTAGGCGGGACAATAATACAATTTTTTAGACTTCAATGATATAATGTTGAGGGAGTGAAATAAGTTCAAGTGTAGGGGAGTGATGCAAGCCAAAATTTTCAAAAGTTGTGTTTGTTATTAATTATAAATAACCCTAATTCAATCTCCCTCTGTATATTATTTATATTTTTTTAAAATTATTTCATAAGATAGAGCTAATATTGGATTGTATTTATATCGGATTTTATTGATTTATTTTTAAGAAAGACAAAACATGTTTTGGCATAGTTAATTTAATCCAGCACTTTTATAAAGTTGTTTTTTATATGAATTCTTTCAAACACATTAATGTTTTGGAATTACCATAGGGAAATTTTGAATCAACGGCAATTTATATTCTTATTGTAGATCTAGTTTTCAATAGATGGATAAGAAATGGATTGACCATGACACCCCTTCCTATATTTTATAAAGGCACTAAGAGGGATATTCCAGAAAGGTAATCAACCATGAGTGAAATATTCTTGCGGTATACCATTCTAGTGAACACTCCACAATTGACCTTCAAAAATAATAATGGGATATTTTGTATTAATAAAAATAACTACATGATAGAAATACATCTTTTGAAACCATAAAACTAACAAAGGTGAGTGAACATGTCTTATTTTTGAAATTACTATACCTTATATCTTACATTAACCATCAAGAAAACTCAAAAATGGAAGAGTAATATACCTAACTTGTAAAAAAATGGGATAACTAAATGAACCCCACCCCCTTGTCGATCAACCCTATTGACCATTCCACCTTGTGAACACCATAGATATAGACTAACTATGCTTGGTAGGATGAAGGTGTACTTCCTTGATAATGTATTCATGGTTTCATGATGATTGAACCCAACCTCGACATCAACCAAAGATGAGAACCAGCTGGGTACCCCATGATTGAAATCATCTCGTTCATGCCACCTCTAAAGATTTCCAATTCCACTAAATTGTGAAGGATATCTCAATATAAACCCACCAATGTTATGTGAAAAATAACTATGTTCCCATATTATTCTTAGGGTATCATTCCACAATATTATTCCAATGAATTTAATCTCTTGTGAATCTAAGATCCACCTATTATAGAATCTATATTCCTACCCAATAGAGAGTTTAAGAGTATCATAGGATAAGTTGACTTGATCCGGATCTAGGAGGGCACCAAGTGGTGTACAAGCTATAAAATACTCACCCTCAAGTTTGTCTTAGTGTTCTTCTTGATATTCTCAACTCACCAATATATATATATATATATATATACATGGAGAGTGTGAATTCCAAGAACAAAATAATCAAGATCATGTCACCATGCTGAAAACCACAACTCCACTGAAGAATGATTGTTCAAATTCACTAGTTAATGATGGAATGATTTGAGTTATAGAAAATCCCAATGTAGAAAGATAGAGAAAAAATAATACATGATATGTCATAGGGAAAGTGGTAATATCTGAAACTAAAAAAACTATAGCTCAGTGATAACTCCCAATAACCAATGGCCCAAGTATGTCAAAACCTAAAAATACATTTGACTCTTTCGGCCCATAATATTCTCACTTGTTATGATTCTATATTCCATTGACGTTGTGTATTAGAAAATGATCTCTTTGAAAATTATTTTGGAGCTTGATCATGGGATAAGATAGAATTTTTTTGGAAATAACCCTAGTACCAAGCTAGTATGGTCACATGTAATCATCCAATGAAAAATCCATTTTCATCCCTTATATTCAGAAAGTATTTTTTTTAGATCATGTGGAGGATTTTGAAACAAACTAAGATGCTCAAGACATTTTCTTAAAATATCACAATACCTCACTATATTAAGGGGATCTCACTTGCTCTTGATGTATGTCTTCTACCATCACTCAATTTAGGTTGATTTTTCACATTTTATTTTTATTTTATCACATAAGATCTATGATGATGGAATATTATGCCATTTTTGTTCATGCTAAGGTGAATTTCCTCTTTCCCCTTTTTTGATGAATTGTGATCTATCAATTTTTATATTAATTCCTCCACTGATATTAATGTTTTTTAATTAGTTAGTGGTTTCTTTTAGTTTTGTATTCTAATTTATTCAACTAATTATCAGTAGTGTATGCATAATCTACTTAGATATAAATCACATATTGCAATAATAAGTAGTGCGATAATCCAAGGGCGATCTGAGATATCCAATTACCATGATAAGAAACTGTTATAGATGAAATTACCCTTTAATTTCTCTATCTAAACTAACATAACTAGATAATAATAATAATAATAATAATAAATGAGATATAAATTGATTTGAGAAAGAATTGATAATAATTGGAAAATTATTTAATAAAATAATGTGGGATAATCTAAGGTTGGACCAATATTCATTAAATAGTCATTAAAATTAATACATTCTATTCCCAATAATTTAGACCTACTAAAACAAGAATTTAACACACACACACAACTTTATTCTCCAAAGACAACCTGATTCCCACTAATACTACATTTCATTCAAATCTTAAAATGATTTTTCTAAGTACCCCATAATAGTTGTGCAGTAGATATGATGGAGAAATATCATTTGGACATGAAATTCCAACTTCTCACTTTCTAATAGTGTGGTAAGTATCACATTAGAAATTTCATGAATGGGATAAGGAAATGATTTAAGTGCTTGATGAAAGGGAACCTGACTAGTGATTATTAACTAGAGAAACCCGCCAATGTGATGCAATAATGGAACTCTCTAGTAAGCCCTAAACCTGTTTTCCAATTTTTTAACATTAATAAATATAGATACTATGTCAGTAAATTAAGTAAGTTAAGGGTTGTCAACGATAACTGATGACAATAGCCACCAAGTCCAAGAGATAAAGGGTGAGGTTATTCAATCACAACCACTAAGGTGGATCTAGATAATGATGTGGTGATAGGTATTATAGTTATTCATTCAAGGATAGTGAATATAATATTTTATTATGATTCAAAGAATTCTTTTATATCATGAAATTTTACTTGAGCTAATCAAATATAACCATAAAACATGGAAGTCAAGTTATCAGTGAGGATTGAAAAGGGGGAAACTATTACATCCCAAGTATATAACTTATCCCCATTCCATATTTGTGGGATGAACTTCCTTGATAATATTGGTGTTCTCCCTTTATTGAAATACGATTCAATTATTGGCATGTACTATCATTCCTTATATAGATCCAAAAAAAATTATGATATGAGGAAATAACCCTTCGTATCACAAATCTCCCTCTGATTATGTTCAATTGCATGTAACAGTATGAATCTCATTTTGTATCATATTTTTAACAATGGATATTATTTTCTAATGAGAAATAGTATCTATCTCAAATGATTGAGACTGAGGAAAAATTATACTTTATGACATTCCCATTATAAGGGCACTGGTTAAGGTGTTTCCTGAAAAATTGAATGGTCTTCCACCAAGCCAATAAATTTGGTTATTAATCAAACATATACCAAGAGATTTATTAAAATTCCAGACTCTATATATAATGGCCACTGTTGAACTTGAATAGATAAAGAAAAAACTACTAAAGAATCTATATAAATGTTTTATGATCCCAAGGGCTTCACTATTAGGTTTACTGGTCATTTTTTCATGAACAAATAACACTAAATTCACTTATGAATTGATTATAATGAGTTAGAAAAGATCAAAATAATGAAAAAGTACCATATTCTATGGATTTATTGCTTATAAAATTATCTATGTGGATCATAATACTTCTCCAAGGTGGATCTTTGGTTGTGATATTATCATGTAAAGTTAAAGAATGAGGACATACACAAGACTACTTTTCCTACAAGGGATGGACATTATGTGTTCATAGTGAAACCATTTTGACTAACTAATACTCACATTATTTTCATGGAATTGGTGAATAGATACTTTTGGGAATACAATGAAAAAATCTTGGTAGTATTTATATATGATATTTTTATCTACTCTAAATGAAAAAAGGAATAAGAACACTATTTGAATGATGTACTGAAAACCTAAAAAAAATTTGTATATGAAATACAATAAATGATAGTTATGGACAAAAAAAGTGACATTCTGAGGGTATATTATAAGCAGTAAAAGGATATATGTGGATCCCAGAAGAACTAAGGTATTTGATGGACGGACCAGACCGAAATATATAATGGATATTCAAAGTGTCCTTAGATTATCTAGTCACTATCACCAATTTTTTAGAATCATATCATGATTTTGAAGCTCACTAACAAAGATAAATTTAAAAAGGAATCAATTTTATATGGGCTGATGAACGTGATAATACTATTAAAGAGTTAATGAAAAGTTTAATAACTACTCCTCTTATAAAATTACCTAGGAATGAGGAAGTATTTGTGATCTATAGTAATGTATCCAAAAAGGTGTTGGGTTGTTCAGTCATGAATGATGACAAAGTGATAGTCTATGTCTTTTTTAAATTAATTATCCACAAGTAAAACTACTAAAAGCATGTTCTGTAATTGGATATTTTGATCCTTTAATTTAAGATTTGATGACGTTTTCTCAATGGTGATAAGTGTGAAATATATATAGATCACAAAATCCTCAAATATATATTCATAGAAAAGAATCTCAATAAGTTCAATTAAATTTGGTTATATATAATTTATGATTATGAATTTTTAATCGATTACCATCCTTGGAAAATGGACAAAGTGGTAGTTTCTCTTCGTAGAAATGATCTTTCAACGCTACCCATGATGAGAATTCTAAGTGATCCAATTTTCTTGTAAATAATGAGGATGAAAAGAGGAATAATACAAGGATATTAATACTAACTTTATCAAATAACAAGTCAACCATCTATTCTTGAAAGGACTAGGGAGGCCCAAAAGGATTATGTTAAGCTATAAAAATAATTAGAGAATACATTGGAGTTTAACAATGAAAAAGATAGATTTATATGGTTTAGAACTTAGACATGTGTCTCATAAAAACCATAGTTGAAAAGGGGAATTTTAGTTTATGTTCATAGCTCTTCCTTCTCAATTCATCCAGGAAGCAATAAGATGTATAGAGATCTGAAGAAAAACATCTAGTGGGATAACATGAAGATGGATATTTCAAAAATTGAATCTCAGTGCTTGGTATAAAAATTAGTCAAGGAGGGGAGACATAAGTATAATGGTATAATGTAACAATTTCCAATACGATTATTGAAATGGGACAACATAATCATGGATTTCTTCATACGAATCCAATAGATATCTAAAAAAATAACACCATCTGGTTGGTAGTTTATAATCTTATAAAGTGAGTTCATTTCATTTTAATCATGAAATATTTATCTCCAGACCAACTCACCAAGATACACATAATGGAAGTGGTAAGACTTCACAGAGTTCCACTCCACAAAATATTTAATCAAGATCTCAATTTTAACATATGATTCTGGAGAATCCATTAATATGTGTTAGATGCATAATTGTGATTTAGAACTTCTTGTCACCTTGAGATAGATGGTCATTGTAAGAGAACCATTCAAACTCTGTTGGATATGTTGAGATAATGTTTAATGAATTTTCAGGGATGTTGGGATCGACACCTTCTCCATGTTGAGTTCTTATATAACAAGAGTTTCCATTCTAGTATTCAAATGGAACATTATGAGGCATTTTATAGTAAGAGGTGTTGGAATATGACATGTTGGGATAAATTTAGATTGTATAAGGTAATCAGAACTGATCCTATCCAACAGATATTAGTGTAGGTTTAAACCCTTCAATGTTATAAGATATTTATACAATGTCAACAGAAAATAAATTCATAAAATCATCGACATAATCTAGAGTTTAAGGATAGAGATAAAGTGTTCATTTATATATCTCTATGGAAGAAATTAATGAGGTTTTGAAAGAAGGAAAAACATAGTCCAAGATATATCATATCCTTATATATCCTTGAGCATATTCACTGCCACTCCCACCAAACATGTCTCAAGTACATGATTTGTTCTATGTATCTTTCTTGAGGAAGTACATATTAACCCACACAAATGCACTAAATATAGTGTTGATACCATTTTAGAGTGATCTTTAATATAATGAGTTACTAGTGAAGATCATATATTGTAAAGGCCAAGTTCTATGAAACAAGTAAAATCACAATGTTAAGGTATGGTGGTAGAACCACAAGTTTGAGGAAGCAACATGGGAACCAGAAGAGGTGATAAAATAAAAAGTACCCTCATCTATTTTAGTGTATTGAATGAGATTATGACGTAAATATTTTTTGAAGTGGGGAGAATTCAACGACCCAAAATTTTATAAATGATTTTACCTTTTCAAATGAATAAATTCCTTATTAAATAATGATGTTATAAAAAACAGATGCACAACATTGGTTTTTTTGAATTATTATAATTTATATCCTAGTTTATTTAATGTAATTTTGAAAATCGTAACCATGGACAATATAGTCAGTATAAGGAGACTATTATGATTAGTATATATCAAGTGTTATGATTATCCACCTGACGTAGATGAATGAAATGATGGTATCAACCCTAAGGATCAAACATTATGGAGGTAATTTATCAATGATTATGAAGAATATGGCATCACATGGATTTAACATTTATGAAGACCAATCCTTCATTTAACAACTAATGAATGAGAAAAACCACTTACCTGAGAAATTCAAGCTTATCGAGATCAGAACCCAACCCATGTGTTTTTGAACCACTCCAAGAAAGTGTCACCATCACACACCATACCTTTAGTGAATACCATGTTGTAAAAATTTATTATGTATCAAGTCCAAAATAGAAAGTTTTTATACTTTTATTTTTAATAAAATAATTATTACATTTTTCTTTTTAAATTATTAATTTATAACTGATTAAATAACGATCTTGATAAAATTATATTTTAAAATGATGAATCTCAAAGTGCATTTTTTTGGTAAATATATAGTTTCAATCAAGACATAATTTTGATGAAGTCATAAAGTTTTTACATAAAATTATTTTTATACAATGTTTTTTTAATAATATTTATTTAAATATAAAAGATAATATAATTTAATCAAGTTAAATTTCATTTTTATAAGGGTCATAAAACTGTTATCGTCATGAAAACTATATTTTTTTTAATAAAGTCAGTTTTTATTTAAAGTGTAAATTTTTATATTTTGATAATTATCCTGATCAAATGAATATTATTTTTGAAATCATGAAGTTGAAATTATCCAATAGTTGATTTCTCATAATTTTCTGAGATAATATGAATTTTGGGTAGAAATAAATAAGGTATAAATATACAGTATGTATTATGACATCATAAAAGTAAAAAAGTGATATTTTAAATACTGTAAAGCGTAAATATGACAAAAATTAGGTTTCAAATTAAAACTAATTTGTTTTGGAATTTATTTTATTAATTTTATAAACGTTTAATGAATCCTCCAAAACCAATATTATATTTTTAGTTTTTAAAATTAACCCATTATGAACACAACTCACCTCTAAATCACAAAGAGTACTATTTTTATTATTTTTATTCTTATATAAATGACATATTTAAAACCACTCTTATTATGAATGATACATTGGAAAAAATCGATGTATTGTTTATGGTTTTATTCATTTTATCATATAGAGTAAAAAATATATGATTAGAAATTAATAAATAATTCCCCAATATTTTACTATATATCTCACCAAATTCCCATTACACTTCACTAAAAACCATGAGTCGTTAATATACACTTTCTTCCCTCTCTATATCCCACTAAAGGTGTCCTAAAACTCTTAATAATCTCCTCTCGTGCTTTTAGAAGAACCCTCTCAAGGTAATGGATCGTCTCTTTATCCTCTTTATTTGGAACCTTCTTTATATTATGCCATCTAATTTTCAATTGATCATGTTAAGTTATTTTTTAAGAATATATCTTATTATATGTATTATTTCTAAGTTACGTGAGACCCATTTCACTCTCAATATACCCTTACTAGAATCATTATGTACACTCATTATGGTGTCGAAATTATCCTATGATTATTCCAAAATAAGAATTTGTGAATTAAATAACCCTTCCCATTTCTACTCAAGGGTATTAAATTGGATTTTCTTATTCTTAATCTATTGGGTACTTAAATTTATTAAAAATAAACTATGAAATCATGGGGTTAAAAGTTAGGTAATATGATTTTATGTTGTATGATCTATGTAAGACACAAATGCATTTACATGATATGAATGTGACACGTGGGCCCAAAAATATATACCCATCCAATTATTTTGGAAATGTTTCTTATATCATGAGATTACATGTATGGTGTATGGGATGGTATTTTAAGAACAATATGTTGTTATTTCTTGGTCGTTCACATTGACTTATTCTTATGATATCTTGTTTTTTTTCCACATTCAAATATTTCCTTTATGTCATCAAATTATGTCATGATTCGAATACCATGTTCATGATTCTTAGCCCTTTGTTCTCACCTTGAAATGTCACTTTCCTAACATGTAATACTTTCATCATGTTATGATTTTATTATTTTCTTATTGGGATTTATACCTCACCCATTTCTTATATACATATCATGGTTATCCTATTCAGTTTTAGAAGATCAAAGGAACCTAAGGGAATGTTAGGGGATAATATATAAACAATTATGTTTTACCTTGTTCAAGTTATAATGTTATGTATCTAATTCCCCAATGAAACTAGACCTCACGATCTTATGGGATTGTATTATGTATACCTTTATGTAATAAATCATGAATTAATGTATATAAAAGATATGGTTTTTCATATTATGTGGTTGGATTGATGTAGTAAATAAGGAGGAGATGGTTGTTTAGATATTTTTATGGAGGTGTAGGGAGAATGATGTGGTTTTGTACGGGTTGATGGCCTAGAAATATGGAATAATGAGGAAATAAATTAATGTTGATAATGAGATATGATAGTGTATTTATAAGGATGTAAATAATAAATAATATATATAATATATACTATTTGGTATATAGGATTATGAATGGTGGAGTGGAAGTTTTTAAATGTAATATTATTGGTTAGAAACAAAATGTGATAATAAATATAAAAAAATTGGTGAGTGGAATTGAATAATTAATGTGAAATATGGTGAATATGTGTGATTTCTTTGAGGTTGTGTATGATTTATTTTCCTATGGGTTATAGGAAATGTTGATATGCAGTTGGAGTGGTGTAGTGATGTCCTTTTTTGTAGTGATTCCATATTAGTGAGTTTACAATAGGATGTTTATTTGTGACTATGTTATATTAATTATAGTTCTTGATAATTATTATGAACTACCACCTGATGGGATTTTATTATGACGAACATTATGTAATAAATGATGAATTAAGTTGTATACAAGACTTGGGTTTTCATATAATGTGGTTGGTTTGATGTTGTAAATAAAGAGAATATGGTTTGTGGCTATTTTAATGGTAGTGTAGAGTGAATTATGTGGTCTTTTATGGGGTGGTTGCCTGAAAATATGGAATAATACTTAAATAAATGAATGTTTAGAATAGGATATGATGGTCCAATTAAAGGATTGAAAATAATAAATAATTTAGATTATATATACTGTATGGTAAAAGGAATTATAAAAGGAGGATTGTAAGTTGTTAAAAGTAATTTTATTTGTTCAAAATGATCATGTATTAATGAATATAAAGAGTCTGGTGAGTGTAATTGAATATTGAATTTGAAATATGGTGAATATGTGTGATTTTTGTGAGGTTTAGTAGGGAATATTTTTTTATAGAGGATGTTTAGAATGTTGATGTGTCGTGAAAGTGGTTTAGTGGTGTTTTTTGTTATAGATATGGTATATTAGTGCGTTTATGAGAGGTTAAGAATGTCTTGTTGTGTTGTATGCATTATAGTTCTTATTATTTATTATGCACTACAAACTGAACTTACAAATGTGATTAAAACCCATATAATATTTTGTGTTATGAGTGTTTTCTCTATTTTATTAGAAGGAGGTTATATATATATATGACAAAACTCCCACCCCCTCTTCATCACTCTCTTTTTAAGAAATATTTAAGGATATGTTCCCAACGGTTATGTTATATGGTGATGTGATAATAAAAGAATTTTTTGTTAAGTATATAGTGGTGATTTGGTTATGAGGTTATATGGTTTTAGTATGATATATATGGTTCTGATGTGGTATAGAGTGATTTAGATAAATATGGAATGGTAACACTGGGATGTACATTATTTTTGAGTAAGAGAGAGTATTTTAGTGGGGAAATGATGATATGAAATTTTATTGTATATTCCTGATACTATATTTTATATTTGTATGTGTTTTTTTATTGAGAATTTGGTGGGGATGGGGTGAATAATTGTCCTAGTATATGCGATAAGTCAGTTTCAATGTATATTCAGGGAGAATTAATATTATTCTACAATGTTTTCTATAGATATTATATGGTGGATTCTACTGAGATTGATTTCATTCTTATCTCAATATTTTATATCTTTTTAATATATTTATTAGATGGTTTTTGTGATCAGGTAAGACATACTAGATAATTTTATGGAGTTTTACAATGTTTATGGAGTCTTTGTCATAGGTTATTCTTATTTTCATTATTTATTTAGAGACTTTTTGTAATTTCTGTCATTACATGCATTATAGGATTGGTTTTATTTTTTATTTTTTGTAGTTTATTAGTGGATTTATTCTTTTTCGATGGAATTATAAGGTTAATGCCGCCAATGAAATTGTTCTAAACCCTAAATTCTATTGTAAAACTGGTGGTCTATTAAAGGGTGGATTTGGGGGGAACACACTATCCAATGATGGGTTATAACAGCAACAAGTCAAAAGAATTGACCTAGGTGGAAGTATGGTATATGTGTGGGTATGATTACATTCTATTTATATATTATAGTGTTGTTGAATTCAATAATAGTAAAAATAAAATGTATAATAGTGATGATGATGATTTATAGGATGTTGGTGGTGATGGTAGTGGGTGATATGGTCATCCATAAGGGATAAGTGATGTAGTGATAATGAACCATGTAAAGGATGGGAGAGTGTAATGACACAAACATTTATCAATATATTTTCTCTCCTTTTATAGTAATTTCATAAAGTATAAACCCCATATAATCACTTATATACCATAATAAAAACATTATAAATGAATAATTTATGTAATAATAAGTATTTCATGAATTTAAGGAAATAATACTGTTGAAATAGAAACTTTACCATAGGAATTGTAATATGACCATTATGAATATTAAACCATCCAAATGGATAGTAACCACACCATTGAAATTATAAACAAAATTTAGGCATATTATAAATATAATTCTTCTATAATTATATCAAAGTATAAGTAAGTAAATGTTTTAAAAATTATTAATTTAAAATTTGGTCTTTTTATAAGTCATAAATTTCTAATTAAACTTTTATGATAAATTTAGTAATTTTAAAAAAAAATTATTTTCATAAAATTTATTCATAAATTACTTTTTTGATTTCTTATGATTTTATGTTAATTTAATGAGACCTTAAGTAATTTTTTAAAATGTTATAAAATCAAGTATAATTTTGAAATCATTATTCTCAATGTTTATGATGGTTTTAATTATAAATTAAATTACCCATATTTATAAAATTACTTTCATAAAATTAATTTCATTATTTAATTCTACATGTCAGTAAATTGTTAGGGATAATTTTTGGTATTTTTCTAAAATACTAGATTTTTTGGAAAATAGTGAAATACTGTAATGTACAGTATATATACATAATAATCTATATAAAATATTCATTGAGTAAATTATGATGTAATTACCATTAATAAAAATCACATGATATAATTACTATATTTACTCTCTATAATCAACATTATTTCTTGTGTTGACCTGATTAATGATCTAATGAATTAAATAGTGAGAAAACACCCATCTCCCCCACTATAAATACCACTCGTCACCACCACTTTTCCTCACACCTAGAAAGCTTTGATAGATGCCCATTATATTACCAATACTATTCATTATCCCATTACCCATGTCCAAGAGATCTTGATCTCATAAAAATACCAATCCTTGGTGTCCTGAGGAGGATCCCAAGATGATATTTCAAGAAGTAAATCCTCTCTCTTTTTTTTAAAATTTCCATTCAATTTTATTTTGTTTCTTATTCTCCCTTCAAATCCCTTCATACAAATGGAATGATAAATAAATTTCCTTAAATATGATAAAATAATATCATATTATCTAAATATCCATCATTAAACTCATCCCTCTCACACATTTTTTATAAAAAATTAAATCATCACCCGTGATGTGTCAATTTTCCAACATCATGGGTAATGCACTTTTATTTTCTTGAAATGCAAAAAATGATTTTAATAAAACCATAAAATGGTTTAAAATAGATTCTAATGTTTATTATATAAACCCATTTATATTTTTTTATTCACATTTATGCATAATTCTATATGATAAATCAAAACAAGTTCATTGTGATTGAAAAAAATACCAAAATTATACTAAGACGATCATCATTAACATTTATCTATTGATTAATACTCATGGTATATAATAAAATTACTTACAATATCATTTAAAATACTATAATATCATTAATAAAATCTCATAACATTTATTTATATTAATCCTCATTTTACACGAACATCCATTCATGAATATAGGTGAACCGATTGTGAAAAATAATAAAACAAATACTCTAAAATGATGAAATTAAACTCTATAACTCATTAAAAGGCCCATAAATGAAATTAATAAAACCATAATGAATCATATTCTTGTATTAATGGTTATTTAATAGTTAATTAATGAATCTTATGTGATTATATAGGATATTAATTTTAAGAAAGAATTCAGGCACAAGGTAAGGGGTAATTTTAAACCCAACTCTCTTTCTTTGGGTTTTCCCTCTTTCACCTCATTTTTTGTATGGATATTCCATAAATATAATTTCTTCATAATTATCTTAAATTTTTTAGTATACACATATTTTATAATTTATTTTATGAAAAACATAATATTTTCCAAAACAACTCTTCTTTAAAAAACACACCATTTAATTCTCAAGATTGTTTATTTTTCACTCAAGGTTGATGAATATTATTTCACATAAATTATTACTCTTTAATTTGGGAACCCAAATGTATTAATGTATTAATATGTAATTAAAATCATTCCTTTACATGATTTAATTTTTATTCATTACTGATATATCTTCAATTTTTTATGCATGATAATGTAAATATTATGATGTGACGGGTGTACCCAAAATTATATAGAACAATGTAAATGTTATGATGTGATGGGTGTGATAGAAATTATATAGAACTCCAATATATTGGGTAATGTGATTTATATTGTAATAAAAGTGAAAAAAATGTGTGAACATGATGCTAGACATGATGTTTCATTTTTATGCATTTCCACATTCAATGCCTTTTCTTAATGGTTCCCCTCCTGAATTTGATCCCATTCCTATGTAATGATGATAATGATTATACCCATGACTTGTTATATTGTTTCATGTTCATATATATCCTCTTATTGGGATTTTAGATTTCTACTTTTTAATGTATATACTATGGGGATTTTATGTACTAAATTTTATTCAAGGGCCAATAAGATGCAAGAGAAGAAAGAATTAAACAAATTTTTAAGTTTCATTTTGCAAATGTTATATATAGTCCTAATTTGACCAATACATTAAACCTTTTGGATCTATGTTGTGTAAGGGTTTTATAATATTCATATTTAAAATGATATAATAATAACTTAAGAAAATTAGGGTCATTATAGTAGGTATTAGAAGACAGTTTAGTCAATTTGGGAATTAGGATTAGAGAACGTAAGTGAAAACCTTTAGTATGAGACTATGTATAAGTAATCGCCTAATATGATTTTTTTTTGAAAATTATATTTATTCGGGTCCCATAAGTTATGCCTTTAGATTTAATTTTAAAATTGGATAAATTATTTATGACTTATGGACTTATGTTTTTTTATAACCCTTTCTAGGTTAGAAAATATAGGGAACTGGGAGAAAGAATGCTCACAACCCATGAAGGGATAATGTAGAGCTTTTCCGAATGTCATCCACAATGATTTGGGAGGTGGATTCACAAATTTCCCTATGATTCTTACCCAACTATATCATGATAAAAAAATAGAATAATGTGGAATGTACACCTTCACTAAATAGGGAGAAACTGGATATCATGTGTTTTATGTTGAAATGAACATCAATTTTTAGTGGATATATCAATCTACTAGTCGCAGAATAGTGGGTCAACTCTATAGAGATGATATTTTTTGTACATCATTATTATGAGATAGATAATGTGACTCTCATTGTTTCTCATCTATATGGAGAGGCCAATAGATTGTGGGAGTTTATCAAAAAACTAATATGAAGGATGAAATTGAAGATTTGTAGTGGCAATACATTAACATGATGTTTTATATCATGTATTTCCCATGAACAATTCATAAAAAGATAAAGAGATATTCATAGAACTAAAGAAAAAGTAAGGTGAATTTGTCATAGCCTATGATGAAAATATTACAATGCTTTCAATGTAACATACCATTTATGTAATGAATAATAGATATTTTTATCTATGTCTATTAAGGAATTAGATAGTGTTTTAGAGGCTTAAAATGAGAATAAATCCAATCGTAAGCATGGAATACACTAATATTTTTTAAAATATTGTTTTACTACCTTTTGATGGAAAACCATTTTTAAATAAAACTTTTGACAATTTTACAATCTCTATTTGTCAAAAAAAACATATTCTTTATTATTGGGACATTTAAATTTACATTGGATAAATTTTTGGTATTTTTCTGACAATGATCTTTTTTTTGAATAGTGAAAAATACTGTATTTTATATCAAAACCGCTTTTTCATCTAATTTAATTATATAGTTAGATTACCTTTTTAATTGGTCTTAAAGTGTAATATGAATATATATTTACCATTTAATCTAATGGTGGTCATTATTATTAATTTCACTTCAGAATTGGGCATAAACTAATGCCAAACGTTTCATAGATATCATTTCAAAAAAAACCGCTATTTGTTTTGACAATGGGAATTATTTTTTAAATAAATTATTGAAATTTCTGTGTTTTTAATTTGGTAAAATGGATTCCATATTTGGAATCAGACGGTCCAAATTATGTAATTGAGAATCTTTTGTTTTTGGACATTATGAATAGTAACGACGGTAATTATCTTTAATTATCTTGATTAATGGGTAATCGGGTAGTTATGGATAATAAAATAATATCATAATAATAAAAAATGACACCTACATGTGTCCTAATGATAAGGGTTTTTCATGGCAGACCATGGGATGACATGTGCCAAACTTGGGGACCCCATTGAATCACTTTTGTGTGAAAGTGTCTTTTTATATTTTTATTGTTAAAGAAAGTTAAATATAACAAATAATGAATCACCTGAGTAAAACATTTTTCATTTTGTCTACATAAATGATATTTTGGACTATAAATATTAATTGGAAAGATAAAAATATTTTTTAAATCATAGTATTTGTTTCATAATTTTTAGACATTAAATAAATTAAATTATTTATGACATCATGATGACGCAGCGATTACCTCATTATTTAACGATTTAAATAAAATAAAGAGATAATGTAAAATCTAAGACCTACACCTGTCAAAGTCCTATTGGATGAGTATATTTCTAACCCTTATCACCTTATCCTAGAAATACATCAATGTGGGACCTTTGAAATCCGAAACTCATTTGAAAATAAAGTAATATTTTGTAACTTTCCAAGAGTGCCCCTCCCCTCCTCTTATAAAAGGCCCCCACCTCTACCTCCTTACCCACACATCTCAAGACATTGGCTCGGCCAACCCCAGATCATTTTGTCTCTCCACATCCCTCTCTTACTCCTAGAAGCCTCACTTTGGGATGAAGTCTTCCCAAGGATGCCTTTGAGCTCAAATCAAAAAGAAGTTACCCGATTTAAAGGTAGTGTTTTCTCTTGCGTTCTTTTGTTTTATTTTGATTCTCCGACCCCCTAAACTCTTTTTATTCATTTCTTTTGTAACAAATCCAGTATCTTCAGTACACTAGGTTGTTTATATAAGAAGTATTATAGGTAAACTTATACACACCTACATCTAATAGTTAATGAACATACTGTTTCTGTGGATGGAGAATTTCTGCCTCACGAGACGATGATTGTTCAGCACTCATATAACTCCTTTAAAGGTGGACATTATAATGTCACTATATTTATATATGATATATAATATGTTTATGTTTTACTTAAGCTTCTGTATTTTTCATTTATGGCACACCTTTATGGTTTCTATTATGGGTAAACGCGATATCTTCATTTTAGGAAGTGCGGACAACCGCCCCCTCAAAGTGATTTGATTCGTTAATACCATATGTGGTATGTATAAAGGATATATTGAATGATATTATATATGATACAATACTGGAATTATAATACTATTATGTATTATTATGTTTTAATTCCATTAAATATGAAATAGAAATGGAAGTAGCGTTCATGCGTACGTACGGCTTACCGTCTCCATGAACGGTGAATTTCATTTCATACCTCTAAATGTTATGTAATATTATAAATGAATGTATATACTGGATATATATGATATATATGATATATACATCATGATTATAACTCTGGATATAATGGATACATGAACAACTTGTAATTATAAAGAGCATATTTTTTACTCAAGTACTAATGGTCGTTAAAAAGACCGTTATTCACTTAAATAATTATATAGTGTTAATAACATGGTAATAAGTGATATAAATGGAATAATGAACTTGAAAAAGGTTCTTAAGCAAGTAGAAATTAACTCAAGTTTATTATTCATGACGTTAAAGAACGATCGAGTCAAGTCGGACCCGAGGTATGAGACTTTGTCTCGATCTCCTTTCATTGAGGCATATTGTGTTTTATACACAACATTCATTTATATAGTGTATAAACCCCTTTGACTTTTACATTTATCCAAAAGGAATCTTTTTATACGAAGCATTTTACTGAACGATAAAAGGGAATGTTTTTTTCATACGTATGCAGTGACAATGACTTCTCCACCGCCGTGACCATTATTTGAGTTTCAGCTTCCTCTACAAGCCATACCTTTTTTTAAATGAAAAATAAATACCATGTTTTACTTATCTTTTATTTTGGTATTCAAAATGGTTTTCATAATGTTTTTATTATATCAATGTTTTGTATTGATATCTTGTGATTGAAATGTAAATGTTATGTTTCCTCTATTTATGTTTTATGTGATACGATTATGTTACGGTTCATGGGCATTGTTTATGAAGACGGATGGTTCTATGATAAACTAAGGGCAGGTGAGCCCGATATAGATCTCCAATGTATTGGGTAACGCGAAGGGGTTAAACATCGAGGTTTCTCTGAAGAGATTTAGGGAATATACTGTGGTGGGTATTCCAAACGTAACCAAGAGGGTTACACCCTACGTAAGAATGTTATGAATGCCTCAAGTTACCTTTATGTCTTATGATTTCTATGATTTATTCATGATTTTATGAGGTATGTTAAATTGATTATGTTTTATTGGTAAAGTATGAATTCATTATTATTTATATATGTACTCATGTTTCCTTTCCATATTTTTATATCCCTTATTGAGCTTTTTATGCCCATCCGAAGTTTTTTTGAAATGTTTTTCACAGGTCAAGGGAAAGGTACATTATATGATGATAGTTTCAAGGAAGTGCCAAGAAAAAATCCATGTTCTATTTTAAATACAATTCCATTGATGGGAAAAAGGAATACTACCTTTTATGTAACCACTTTCCTAAAATGTGGAATATAATCCATGTTTTATGATCTAATTCTCTAAAACTCTAAACCTGAATAGATCCTCAACGTGTATTCTTGATGTAACTCAATATTAAGTGATTTTTAAGGCTGGGGCCTTATAGTTGGTATCAGAGGTCGATTTAGATAACTTTAGGAGTTAGAATTATATTAAATGATTATCCAAAAATATATTTTTTATGGTCAAATTGAAATGATATAGCATTTGAAGATTACCATGTTGCTTCATCTAAGAAATGTTTGTTCAGAATGGTTCTCCATAGAGGAAACATGGAAGCAGTGCTAGGAAGGCATACATAAGGAAATAAACTTCCGAATCAGCATCCTAAGATGGTCAGAATTGGAACTAAACAGTTTTTTTCAGTAATGGCGCAGTTGACTCAAGCGATAAATGGTGGTGGTATCCATGCATGAGATCAGCAAGATCAACTGTATAGGAACATGTCAGTGGTGGAACATTTAATGAGGAAACATCCCCCATCATTCAGAGGATCATCTGACCTTGTGCTAGCTGAAGGGTGGATTAAATAACTGGAGAAGATTTTAGATGTCATGGGGTGTTCAGACAATCAAAAGGTTAGTCTTGCAATTTACCATTGGGAGGGTGAAGCAGATTAGTGGTGGTTGATGGTTAAAAATATCAGGGATGCTGCTGAGATTGATGCTCTCTACTGGGATGAATTCAAAGGTATGTTTCTTGAGAAGTATTTTCCTAAGGCTGTTCAACTTATGATGGAAAAACAATTCTTAGAATTGAGGCAAGAGGAATACTTAGTGGCTGCCTATGAAGAGAGGTTCACTCGATTGGCAAGGTATGATCCAAATTTTATCCGAGACCATGATAGTAAAATCAATCATTTTTACTCAGGATTAAAGCCAAAATATCAAAGGGAATTAGCTTCTCATGAGTTAAAAAGTTATGAAAATCGTGTTCGATGTGCTGATAAGGTGGAAATGGAGTTTTCCGATGATCAAGTGTTCTATAACAACCAACAGAAGAAGAGACCAAGGTGGCAGGGGAAAGGAAAGAATTATTCAAAAAAGTTTGATGGTAAGAAAACTATGTTTCCAGTTTGTGATGAGTGTTGTAAAAGGCATGTTGGGGAATGTCTTCTGAATTCTGTAAAGTGCTACCGATGTGGTAAGATGGGACATAAGTCTCGTGATTGCACTGAAAAAGATCAAGGTGATGGTAAGACTAAATTTGATTTATAGTTAGTGAAATGTTTTAAGTGCAATGAGATGGGTCACTATGTAAACAAGTGTCTGACAAAGATATTGAGTGATGGGAAGCAATTAGACTACAAGAAGAAAGGGGTGGTGAAATCATTTGCAACTACTTCAGCAGATGTTGGGCTATCAAATGAAGTTGTACCAAGTACTCTGTTTGTTTTTTCAGATTATGCTAGTGTGTAATTTGATTTAGGGTCTACACATTATTTCGTCTCTGAAATATTTTCTAGTAAAATGGGAATACCATCTCAAGAAATGACTCCTGAACTTTTGGTAAAATCTCCTAGGGAAAATGTTGAGGCAAAAATAATTTATTAGAATCTTCTTATCCTTGTCTGTGGAAAGAACCTACTTGCAGACCTTATTATTTTACCTCTAGTATAGTTTGATGTTATCCTGGGTATGGATTGGATATCCATTTACCATGCTAGGATTGACTGTAGAGCTAAAGAAGATTCTTTCAGAAAGACATTTAGTTTGTGTTCAAGAATGAACCCTTACTGTTGATAACTTATCAAGAGGCCGAGAAACTTATAAAAGATGGAAATGAATGTTACCTTGCACATATTGTTGAAAACAAGGGAACTGTTCAGATTAATGATGTACCAGTGGTAAATGAGTATCCTGATGTTTTTCCTGATTAGTTTCCTGGAATAATACCAGATCGGGAAGTTGAGTTTATTGTAGACTTAGTTCCTGATGCTAAGCCAATATCAAAACCCCCTTATTGAATGGCTCAAATTGAACTTTTAGAGTTGAAGGATCAATTGGAAGATTTATTAAAGAAAGGTTTCATTCGACCTAGCACATCACCATGGGGTGCTCCAGTTTTATTTTTTAAAAAGATAGATGGTTCTATGAGACTTTGCATTGATTATAGAGCCTTGAATAATGTCTCTGTTAAGAACAAATATCTTTTGCCTCGTATCGATTATTTGTTTGATCAGCTCCAGGGAGCTCAGTATTTTTCAAAGTTTGACCTGAGATCGGGGTACCATCAGTTGAAGGTAATCGAAGCAGATATTCCGAAGACCGCGTTTCATACAAGATATGGCCATTATGAATTTGTAGTAATTCCTTTTGGGCTAACCATTACACTTGTTGTATTCATGGACTTAATGAATAGAATTTTCCATGAGTTCTTGGATAAGTTTGTGGTTGTTTTCATTGATGATATTTTGGTGTTTTCTATAAGTAAAGAAGAGCATGAAAGACATTTACGGGTTATTTTACAAACCATAAAAGAAAAGAAATTGTATGGAAAATTCATAATGTGTGAGTTTTGGTTGCAAAAAATTTCTTTCCTTGGTCATAGTATTTCTAAAGATGGGATTACTGTTGATCCTGCAAAAACAAAGGTTGTGGAAGAATGGCCAAGACCCACAAATGTAACTGAGATTCATAGCTTCCTTGGTTTGGAAATCTATTACTGAAGGTTTGTTAGAAATTTGTCCTGGTTATCTAGTCCAATGACTAAGCTAACTCGAAAGGGTGTTAAGTTTATCTGCACAAAAAAATGTGATGATTCTTTTCAAGAGTTGAAAAAAAGATTGGTGAATGCTCCAGTTTTGGCACTACCTTCCAGGAATGGGGAGTTTATTATCTACAACGATTCGTCGTTGAAAGGACTTGGTTGTGTCCTAATGCAGAATGATCAGGTAATTGCTTATGCTTCATGGCATTTGAAAACTCATGAGGTAAATTACCCTACACGTGATTTGGAATTAGCTGCTGTTGTTTTTGCTTTAAAAATTTGGAGGCATCATTTGTATGGAGTAAAGTGTGAAATATATACCGATCAAAAAAGTTTAAAGTATATATTCACAAAGAAAGAATTGAACATGAGATAGAGGAGATAGCTAGAATTAATCAAGGATTATGATTGTACAATTAATTACCATCCGTGAAAAGAAAATAAAGTGGCTGATGCTTTGAGTCGAAAAAGTAATGCTTCATTAGCAATGCTACATTTGTAACATGATCCTTTGGTTAAGGATTTGATGAACTTTGGAATAGAATTTGTTGGTGGAGGATTTCCTTCTGTTTTGTTTCATGTATCAGTGAAATGTTCTCTATCAGATAGAATTAAGAAAGCATAGAAGCAAGACAGTGAGTTGCAGAAAAAGGTAGAGCTGGTTCAGAAAGGTAAGTTGCCTGAATTCAATATTGATAATTTTTGGGTTTTGAGATTTGGGAAGAGATTGTGTGTGCCTTTTGATTCACAGTTGAAGAGAGATTTGTTATGTGAAGCTCATAGTTCTCCGTTTCCAGTTCATCCTTGCAGTACTAAGATGTACAGAGATCTGCGGGAGTATTACTGGTGGCATGGAATGAAAAGAGATATTGCTAATTTTACTGTGAAGTGTTTGACTTGTCAACAGGTTAAAGAAGAGCGGCAGTTACCGAAAGGGATTCTTCATCCTTTACCAGTTCCAGAGTGGAAATGGAAGAATATATCCATGGACATCGTTGTGGGTTTGCTGAAGAAACCTCGAGGTAATAATGCAATCTGGGTTATTATTGATCGCTTGACTAAATCTGCTCATTTCCTTGCCATACGAGATAATTTTTCCCTATATCAACTTTCCCATTTGTATCTTAAAGAGATAGTCAGGTTACATGGAGTTCCTCTCTCCATTGTATCTGACCGTGATCCCAGGTTCACTTCTAACTTTTGGAAAGGCCTTCAGAAGTCGTTGGGTACTGAATTAAATTTTAGTACAGAATTTCATCCTCAATCAGATGGGGAATCAGAACAAACAATTCAGACTTTGGAGGATATGCTACGTGCTTGTTAGATGGATTATCAGGGAAGTTGGGACACACATCTTTCTTTGGTTGAGTTTTCTTATAATAACAGTTTTCATTCCAGTATACATATGGAACCATTGGAGGAATTATATAGGAAGCGGTGTCGAACTCCAGCTTTCCGAGATGAAGTTGGTGAAAGGAAGTTGATGGGACTAGAATTGGTAGAGGAGATGGCAGAAAAAGTTTAGCTGATACAGAAACACATGAGAACAACTCAAAGCAGGCAGAAGAGTTATGCGGAAAACAGGAGGAAGGATCTCTCTTTTGAGGTAGGTGATCATGTTTTTCTCAAAGTATCCCCATGGAAAAGTGTGATGCGATTTGGTATGAAAGGAAAGCTGAGTCCAAGGCTCATTGGACTATATGAAATTCTGGAGAAAGTTGGATCAGTTGCATACCGAGTGGATTTACCTCTGAGTTTATCTCAGGTACACAATGTTTTTCATGTTTTGATGTGAAGAAAGTATATGCCAGATCCATTTAATTTCTTGAGTCAAGAGGTAGTTCAATTGGAAAAGAATATATCTTATGAGGAACAACCGGTTCAAAATCTTGACCACAGGGAGCAAGTGTTACGGAATAAGTTGATTAATCAGGTAAATGTTTTTAAAAAAACCATATGATTGAAGAGGCAACATGGGAATCTGAAAATGCAATGAGGGTTAAATACCCCCACTTATTCGATATGTAAATAAATTACAGGGACACAATTTTCTAAAGGGGGGAAGGATGTAATATCCCAAGTAACTAATGAATAATAGATATTTTTATCTATGTCTATTAATGAATTATATAGTGTTTTGGAGGCTTAAAATGAGAATAAATCCAATCTTAAGCATAGAATACACTAATATTTTTTAAAAGATTGTTTTATTGCCTTTTGATGGCAACCCATTTTTAAATCAAACTTTTGAAAATTTGATAATCTATATTTTTCAAAATAAACATATTATTTATGATTGGGATGTTGAAATTTACATTGGAAAATATTTTGGTATTTTTCTGACAATGTTCATTTTTTTAATAGTGAAACATACTGCATTTTACATCAAAACTACTTTTTCATCTAATTTAATTATATGGTTAGATTATCTTTTTAATTAGTCTTAAAGTGTAATATGAATATATTTTTACCATTTAATCCAATGGTTGTCATTATTATTAATTTCACTTTGGAATTGGGCATAAACTAATGTCAAACTTTCCATAGATATTATTTCAAAAAAACCCGCTATTTGTTTTGACAACATGAATTATTTTTTTAAATAACTTATTGCAATTTTTGTTTTTGGAATTTGGTAAAATAGATTCCATATTTGGAATCGGAAGGTCCAAATTATGTAATTAATACTCTTTTGTTTTCGGACTTTGTGAATAGTAATGATGGTAATTATCTTTAATTATCTTGATTAATGAGTAATCGGGTAGTTATGGATAATAAAATAATATCATAATAATAAAAAATGACACCAACATGTGTGATAATGCTACTGGTTGTCTCATGGACGACCATGGTATGCCTTGTGCCAAACATGGGGACCCCATGGAATCACTTTTGTGTGAATGTGACTTTTTATCTTTTTATTGTTAAAGAAAGTTAAATATAATGAACAATGTATCACCTGAGTAAAAAAAATCATTTTGTATAAATAATTAATATTTCGGACTGTCAATTTTCATTGTAAAGATAAAAATATTTCCTACACAATAGTATTTTCTTCATAATTTTTAGACATTAAATAAATTAAATTATTTATGACATCATGATGATGCAGCGATTACCTCATTATTTGAAGATTTAATTAAAATAAAAAGATAATGTAAAATCTAAGACCTAAACTTGTCAAAGACCTATTGGATGAGTATATTTCGAACCCTTATCACCTTATCCTCGAAATACATCAATTTAGGACCTTTAAAATACGAAAATCATTTGAAAATAAAGTAACATTTTGTAACTTTCCAAGAGTGCCCCTCCTCTCCTCTTATAAAAGGCCCCCACCTCTACCTCCTTACCCACACCTCTCAAGCATTTACCTCGGCCAACCCCTGATCATTTTGTCTCTCCACATCTGACTCTTACTCCTAGAAGCCTCACTTTGGGCAGAAGTCTTCTCAAGGAAGCTTTTTAGCTCAAATCAAAAAGGAGTTACCCGATTTAAAGGTAGTGTTTTCTCTTGCGTTCTATTGTTTTATTTTTCTTCTCTAACCCCCTAAACACTTTTTATTAATTTCTTTTCTAAAAAATCTAGTATCTAAAATATACTAGTATGTTTTCATAAGAAGGATTCGAGCTACACTTACACACACCTACATCTAATGGTTAATGAACATACTGTTTCTGTGGATGGCGAATTTCTACCTCACAAAACGATGATTGTTCAACACTCATATAACACCTTTAAAGGTGGCCATTAAGATGTCACTATATTTATATATGATATATAATATTTTTATGTTTTACTTAAGCTTCTTTATTTCTCATTTCTGGCACACCTTTATGGTTTCCATTATGGGTAAACGTGATATCTTAATTTTAAAATCTGTATTTTCCAAGTAAATGATGATTTATATTAAAAATAAAATTACACATATTTGGAAATTTATTTTCATAAAATGTTGAACAATTTTTTATTTTAATTTTTAGAAAAACATTAGGGTATGTTTTTGGTATTTTTCTGAATTACTTGACTTTTTTGAATAGTGAAATACAGTAATTTACGATATATATACATTATATGATAAATACACAATTCATTGAGTCTTCATTGATGTAAGAACCATTGGTTAGAACTAACATGATATAATTAATATATTTCGCCTCAATAATCAACACTCTTTCTAATCTTGATCAAAATAATAAACTAATGAATCAAATAATGAGAAAACACCACTCTCGTCCACTATAAATACCACCCTCAACACCTCTTTTCCTCACACATCTCAATATTTGATCCTTTCCAAAATTATTCCCAATATTCTTACCTATCCTCTTCCTCACTTCTTGGATATCTCATTATAATCAATATATCATGCCTAGGAGCCTCAAGGAGGATCTCTAGAGGATAATTCATGAGGCAAATCCTCTCTTTTTCTTTGAGTTTCCTTTCAATTTAATTGGTTTTCTTATTTTATACTAAGCTACCATTATCCAAAGTGAATGATAACTATACTACCTAAAATATACTGTAACTATATAATTTTAAGGGATTATTCAACATTAAATACCTCCCTCTCACTCTTTTTTTATAAAAAATAAATCACCATCTGTGATGGGTCAATTTACCAACATTGTGGGTGATGCACATTCATTTTCATTAAATTCCTTCAATGATGTTAATGAAACCATTAAATGGTTTAAAAAAATTATTATGTATTATACAATCTTATCTATTTTATTTAACTAACATTTATACATAATACTATATGATAAAATAAAAAAAATAATTGTGATTTAAAAACCGCGAAAATTAACCTAAAACGATCATCATTATCTTTTACCTAATGATTCATCCACAAGGTATATAAAAAAATTATTTATTAATAATTTTAACTTCTAGAATATAATTAATAACATTTAATAACAATAATATATATTTATCCTCTTTTTACATGAACTTTAATTCATGAATACAAGTGAACCGATTGTGAAAACAAAGAAAACCAATGCTCTCAAAGAATGAAATTAAACTATATAACTCATGTAAAGACCCTTAAATAAACTTAATAAATCCAAAATAATTCATATAAATTTATAAGGGGTTATTTAATTTTTAATTAATGAATTTTATGTGATTATATAGGATAATAAATTGAAGAAATCATTTAGACACAAGGCAAGGGTGATTCTCAATCCTAATTATCATTTTTTTGGGTTTTCACTCTTTCACCCCATTTTCAGTTTGTATATTCCATAGAAAATAATTTCTTCATAAGTGTATTAAATTTTCTAGGATATAAATTTTTTTATTAAGTTTATTACAAACATAATATTTTCCAATATAACTCTTCTTTCAAAAAAAAAACCTTTTACTTCTCAAGATTGTTTCTTATTCACTCAAGACTGATTTTTTAATATCAATTATGTTTTCCCCATTTACTTTTGGAACCCAAATTCTTTGAATGTATTATTAAGAAATGAAATTCATTCTCTTCCATTGGTTAGTTTGTATTTAATATTGATATGCAATCTATGAGTCCTCTTTGATAATGTAAATGTTACAATGTGACAGGTACACCCCGAATTATATAGTGCAATGTAATGTTATGATGTGATGGGATAACCCAGGATTATATAGAACTACAATTCATTGGTTAATGTTATCTATCTCATGAAAAAAGTGATAAAATCTGTGAACATTATTATATCTTTTTTCATAACTATGTGTGGTAGTTTACCACTAAGACATGATGTTTCATTTTTATGAATTTCCACATTCCATGCATTTTCTTAATGATTCCTATCAACACTATGATATTATTCCCATGTAATGAAGAAAATTATTATACTTAACACATGTTATATTGTTTCATTTTCTTATCAATCCACTTAATGGGATTTTAGTTCATCCATTTTTATGTTTATTCTCAGGTGATTACAAGTACTAAGTAGAATTCAAGGGCCAATAAAAATATAGAGAATAAGGAATTTGATAAATTTTTATGTTTTATTTTTTAAAATTTTAATAATGGTCCTAATTTTCCAAATACACTAAAACCTTTTAGATCTTCTTTATGTAGTAATTTTATTTTGTTCATCATTAAAATGATGTAATAATAATGTAATAAAAGAATGGTTGTTATAAGGAGTCCCAGATTGTGGGACCTGGTAATAAAGAGGGATTCCCCATGGATAAATAGTTTCCAAAGAAATCTAGGTTATAATGGGGAGATACAATGAGATAGAACACCTTAAAAACTAGTTAGAGTCCTTGTAGGTGGATATTTTCCCATGTTTTTTGAATATTACTTAGATTTGTATTTTTGTGGTTGTTGATAGAGATATATTTATATGTTTCCCTATTAGGTGAAAGTGATGGAGTTTAAAAAGTGTTATTATGTGATTTGGGATGGAAGTGGTTTGATGTTTTTGTTTTTAGATATTTTTGTGTTTGTTTGTTTTGTTTTATTTATTACATACATGGATGGATTAGTATTCTTTATTCATGTAGATAGATTAGTGTTCAGGGAAAAATTACAGATTATTTTTATATGATCACTCCATATTTATTTATATATATATATATATTGTATTGTTTGAGTTATTAGTGGTGTTAAGAAACCTTATCTCTAGACATGACACATTCTGGTGGCGGTGGATTGCATTATGAAATGCATAAGGAATAAAGGAGTTGGTAGACCAGTGGTCGTATTACATCTTTGGTTTGGATTTTAATTACATGGAATGAATTTTAATGCATAATTCATGTATTATAGATATGATTTCCATGTACACTTCACTTGGTGTTGTCGATATCTAAATATAAAGGTTAATAGATTCCATATATTTGTGATGTTATACCATTATTACTAGTTCCCAACCCATAGCCCAGTGAAGGTAGGATTTGGGGGTCATTCTAAATTATAACTCAAGATGATTCTCAATGGGTGTGTATCATGACACCTTATTTGAATTGAATTAAATATTATATTATACATTTATAAAAATCTATAAATTTATAATTTGACATATAGGGAAAAAATTTAAATTCTTTATTGAATTATTCAAATATGTATAATTCATAAATAAATAATATATAACAATAATGAATAAAAAAATAAATGAAAAACTCATAAAATTAAATATGATAATTTATTGACATTATATATTTTTGGTAAACAGCATTTTAAAAATTCATATGACATGAACATAAAAAAAATGATAATTCATATCTTATTTTCATACTCCTCATATATAAAATATAAATCTGAACACTTCACATTTATATTATAAATACAAACACTTTTTAGTTAATAATTTCACGGTGTATATAAACACTTTTATATAAATTAAAATTTTTAGTTAACTAATAATTATAAAAATCTTATATACTCTTCATATATAGTGCCCTGAGTTTTGAATTGAGAATGGAATGTTTTGTTAAAAAATTTACTCTCATTTTGATTCTAATGTTTTCATTAGTGAATGTTATATTATATTTTTATTTTCATTATTTAATTAAGATGAAAGATATTTCTGGAGAAAGAATATGATAATATTATATTTTAAATAAATTAGTGTAAAATAGTAATTTCACCCTAGTAGAGGATCCCAAAAAAATCTAATGATTACATTGATATTATATCACAGTGTTTACAATGGGATGAGAGTTTGGTATAAATTAAATATGTTTCATTTTTATTTTTTAATTAGATAATTCTTAGAGAACCATTTTCTCATTTTTCAAGAAAAATGTAAATATCATTTAAATCATGACTCATATTGAGAAAATGTTACCGCAGTATTGTTTGGACAATCATGTTACATTTAATTTGAATGTAATTTGGTGATATCTCTTAGACCCATCAAGATATTATTTCCAATATGTATCTATGAATAAGTGAATTAACTCTCATTATCTCTTTATTTGGTATTTTTTTCTCAATAATATAAGTATAATAGAGAATGATAAAAGAAGATTTTATGGTCCTCCTCCAAGTAAAATTTTTAAGTCTCATTTGCTATTTATTTTTTTCATGATGATTATTTTTTATAAATTTATTATGTATATTGAATTGACTTATTTTTTAATTATAGTGTAATTATTATTATTAAATGAAATATTATTAATTCATTCATGATGTATGGAATTAATGTTATGGCCACCCATGCCCAAATAGCCTCCAATATTTGCCTTTCCACAAAACCCAATAGCCCAATTTTAGCTAAGTTATAATAAAACATGATGTTACCACCACAAATGACAGAAGATATATTTTTGATGATAAATAAGGGGGGTCTGGTCTTGAATGAACAAAGAAACCCCTTAGTCACTTGGATAATATATCTATATAGAGTGTGGCTTTACAAGATTTTATTATAAAATTTGAATTCCTTATAATGATATTTGGTAAATAATTATTTTAAAGTGTTCAGATCCAGATCTGATGGATGTTCGATGAAGATGGATATTCTCTAGTGGGTGGGGTATGTATGAGAGGTTTATGTGGGAAAAATCCCATATTAGGATGATATTATTTGTTTTTAGGTTTAGTATAGGTTTTTTTTGATATGGGAAAATAGTGAATCAAATGATTACACACTCATACATCCTGTAGTAAGAGTATAAAGAAATTTCACACTATTTATATAGCTATTAAGAGAAACAAAATTTCACACTATTAGTTCAAAAATGAAGAGTTTCAATCATTTCACACTCATAAAAATTCTCTCCCAAAGAATATAGTGAAACTATTTCACACTCTTCTTTTGATGGTATAGAGTAGAGTGTGAAATTGTTTCATAATCTTATATTGATTTCCTATAAAAGGGTAGTCCCCTATGAACTTTATAGTTCTATAACTCCTCATATATCTATATATTATTTTAAGGAACACCATTAATAGTTTGGATCTACGGGTATTTAATATTATAGGAATTTATCTTTTTTCAGTTGTTTTATTTATTAGTATTCTAGTTATTTTTATAATATTTGTCTTTAAAAAATAATTTATTTATTTTCAAATAATATATTTAATTAATTTAGTTTGTTAAATATAAATATTAAACAGCAGGTTTAATTATTATACTTATGTTGTAATATTGGTATAATATTTCAAATAATATATAGTTAGGAATTAATTATCACTAATGATCGATTAAATCATGTTACAATAATTTGGTATTAATATTAATAAAAAATAAAACTTTTGTCTAAAATATTGTATAAATATGTGGAAAGATAAAACTATCAAAAAAAATTGGGTAATTCCCCTTTTATTAATGAAATAAACCTTTCTTAACCAGGTTGAGAGAGAACACGTGTATTTCCCATAGATCCAGAGGCACTAGGCCTTACAATTTGACCTAAAGGCCCTAATGTAAAGACATCAACCCATGTAGCTCAGATCTGGTGGTTAAAATATTACATTTTTCACTAAATACAAGTAATTTTATCCAAAATGTCCCAAAAGTTTATTAGTCTTGGTAAACTATAAACATACTTAAATACCATATTAAATTTAAAAACATAAAATACAATACAATATTTTCTTTTGGATCATCTTTATTCCCTTCATGAAATCTCATTCATAGAACATTTCCTGGAATCTTGGGGAATAGAATTAGAAGAAATGGGTGACCTGATTTCCTCAATAATAGACGGTTTATATCATAAGCTAAATAAGTCATGAGTAATATTATATGAATAAATGATAGTCCAAAAATTCCATAGAATTAAACACATTTTCTTGAATATTATCCAAAGATATAAAAAATACTTAAATAAACACATATAAATCAATAATTTATTTAATAATGATGTAATTCATAATTCTAAACATCTAAAATTTCCATTAAGGCCTTATGATTGGACATATAAATCTTTACTTCATAGAATCATGACAAAACATCTTCTATAAATATCTAAGGCCATGAAAAAATACTAAATATAGTTTATCTCATGATACCTACAAATTAATCAAGGGGATGTGTAACTATAGACCACACCCATTAATTAATGATTTTCATAAATGTTTCATATGAATAAACAATATAACTTAATCAATATGAATTAAAAATCAATAACATTCTATATTGAACAAACTAGAATATAGAATCATGGATTTTCTTAATAAATATGATAATATACCTTCCAAATAATTATGGTGGATGGTATCATTAGAGTATAACCTTATAGAATTAAAATATTTAATAAATTATCTCACATGGATGACAATAATTTCAAAAAATCATTAGATGTTTTCTTTAATAAAATACTATTTTTTATATAGAAAAATGTTAATTAAAATATTTAAAATTCAAGAATATTATGAAAAATAATTATATGAAAATAACCATATAATCATGTAAATTAATCTTCAAATAGAATATTGTTCATGGTAGCGGGAAATCTCCCTCATGCAGTTTACGTTATAAACCATTCCTTTCAAAATTTTATAAAAAGGTCAAAAAGTAAATTGTTCTTAAAACAAAAAGTATATTACTTTTAAACAATTTTTAAAAAAAGAAAAAAATAGCTAAATATTTATTTATTAAGTAATTATATAATTCTAAAAAATCATCTTAAACATTGTATGAAAAATCTTGACATAGAAGATAATTATTTTTGACTAGGATGAAAATAAGGTCAGATTCCATAAAAATATTATTTGGGTATATTGGGTTCTTAAAGAGAGGAAAATAAAAGAAAGAAACATTAATTTATATAAATATTTTTATTATAATAATATATAATTATTTTGAGATTGAAATATGAAATACTTTCCCCAATGAACAGTTAAACATAAAAAATCATGAATAATGATGACATTGGGAAATAAACTCTTACCTCATGTTCAAATTCCTTCACATGTGTCTAAAAATTATGTATAATAAATATAGATTTATTATAAATATCTTCTATAACCATAATCAAATAGATCATACCATATATTATTTAATTATACTCTTTTATCACCAATTTCATTACAATTCTTTTCTAAAATCACTGTTTCAAGTAATAACTGATTAGTTTTTCACGTATGTTTTTGTCTTATAGTTTTGGTCCTTTTTCATTTATCTTAATTATATCATATAATGAATGTTAATATACATATAAATATAATATATATATTCATTATATATGTATTTAGAGTAATCAATAATATATATATATAGAAAAATTAATTACACCATTCAGGAAGACAGTCGGTCATACTTACGCATGAACACTATTTTAACATTTTGATGGATATAATTAAAGAAATTTAAATAATAATTCACCGTTAAAAATAATTATTATAAAATTTAAATCATATATTTTTACTAAATATATACTTGTTACCATCCATATAAAACAAAAAATGAAAATTGGATGACATCCCATTATAGAGGTGGTATTCCAGACATACACATGAGTGATGTTATCATTTTCTAACAGATTGAAAGGTAAGATATTAAATATGATATTATAATTAAATAATAAAAATTACTCCATAATTATTATATAGAAACATTAAACCCATCACAATACCCATCCATAAGATAGGGTGATGAAAAATTAATTGTATCATTGTGTGGAGACAGTATGTCGTACATATGAATAAGTTGTATTATCACATTAAAATTGATGGAAAATAGGGTTTAAAATTATTGTTTAATAGACATAATAACAATTTAATAAATTGGTTATAATTATTTTATTATTTTATTAAAAAAAATATCAATATTTTTTGGAGTTAAAATAAGAAATAAATTGAAGGATGTCAGGTAAGATGATTGCCTCTTCTTTGAGAGACCTAATTTAGATCCTTTTTATGGTGACCAGAGTTGGTATTTTAGGAATATAAGAAACTACAGAACATGTATAATTATTTTTATTAAATAAATTTCCCTGTATTTTTTAATATTGGTTTCTTAATGTCGGGAAAATAAGTGAAGTAAGGGGTCTCCTTTTATAAGGGAGGGAAAGGAAACTCATGGAATTATTAAAATGATTAAAATAATACTAAGTTATTCTCAAGAAATTTTTTTCAAATTCCCATATATTATAAAATATTGTAGGATATTTTTGAAATAACATTAAGCAATAAAATTTTGACTAGTTTATGTATTATTTTAAAGGATATCATTTGGTATACCCCTTAGTTAATCTATTTTAATCATAACCATGATAGCATCTCTTTCACTCTCAAGGGGTAATAATTTAATTTATAATGATAAAATGGGAAAAAATTTGATAATTTTCAATATTTTAGACGATATAGTATTCCCTTGTCTAATTTCAATATTTTTATTTTATTAATAATTTAATAAGGAGTTATTTTTATAAAATTTATTTATATTCATTTTTGTCACTATTTAATAAATTTTACTTAAAATACATCAAGTCAAAGTCATAACTTGAATCTAAAACATTCAAAAATCCATAATAATTTATATTATTCCATAAAATTGATGGATCATAATATCTCACCCATATTATTTTACTTTTAATATTTTTTAAATCCATTTATTTTAGTTTTCCATTAATTGGTTAAATAATGGGTCAGTGTTGTATAAGAATTTAAGGTAATTATATAATATCTAAAAATTATAAATAAATTATAATCTGGAAATTTTTTTTATTCTCATAATTAAATAATATATTAATTAACCAATTAATTTTTTCCTTATGTGAACAAATAATAGACATTTAAAAGTAAGAGTGTGATATTTTGTATTTTTATTTAATTTAAATAGTATATAGGTCAATTTCATGGAAAAGTGCCATTAAAAACTAAATATTTAGTATAAGCTGATAATAGTCTAATTAAATCAATGAAATGGTAATTTGAATGAAAAAAAGTAAACTTATTTTTTGGTTTTAACTTAGATTATCTAGATTTACACATTACTCATGTGATACATTTTACCATAGCTACTATTATGGATTCCTGAAAATAAAAGTGTCTTATTTAAAAAATATGAAAATCATGATTACAAATATGGAATCCATTTAATCAAAATAATTACATATTAGTGGAAGAAACTAATATTAAAATGAATTTTCTAATAGCAACCTAAAACCACTTTTTAGAAAAATATATTTTTTACCATAAAACTAGATCTTTTACTATATCATGAAAAAAATAAACATTACATGAATATTAGAACATTTCATTGAATATATAATATACAAATTTCATTAAAAATCACAAATTGTGATTAATGTAATTTATTAAGACAAAAATACATTTTTTTCATAAAAAATATTGTTATTAAAAAAAGCATCTTTTTTCAATTGATTTCTTTTTTTCTAATTAATTCATAACCATTGAAATTATTTTATGAATATAAACAATTTTTCTTCAATTATTTAATCTTATTAATATGTACTAATTTAATTTCTAGGGTAAGATAGTATATTATAATATAGTTCATTTAGACTCATGGTTGTGTGTGTTCTAAGCTATTGAAAAAAATATATTTTATGAGAATTAGTTCATAAAATCTCATGGTGTTACATTCTACCCCCTTTAAAAGAATTTCACCATAAAAATCAAATCAATTTTGTACAAAAAAATGAAGATATATTTCTCCCATCCCATCCTTGGGTTCTTATGTAGCTTCTTCCAATTTATGATTTCTATAGAGAACATTAACAAGGTTATTACTCTTCTTCTATAGTCCTTTATATCTATAATATAATATTTCTTACCGGTTGTTCCTCATAGGAAAGATCATGGTCAAATAGTGTAACATATGTGTTCATTACATGTTATGTATTATGTATTCACTTTCTTAGGAGAGATATGTGGAACACATCAATAAATTGAATGAGGTTCTGTGGAATCACCAAATGATAAGCTACCATCCCTAATCGATCAAAAATCTCTAAAGGGTCAACATACCTAGGGAAAAACTTTCCCTTATTTGAAAATCTCATTACCTTCTTCCCTGAAAAAATTTATAAAAAACATTATCCCCAACATTAAATTATAGATCATGCTAATTATTATTAGAAAAACTATTTTATCGACATTGAGTGTCTTTGATGTGTTTTTGAATGGATCTAACATTTTATACCACTTCCATAGTTATCCCCCAACCTCATCCCTATAGGTAATATTTCTATAGTTATTTCCATAGAGGTCCTCATAAGTACCTATATGAATTCTAAATTGAATGATATTGTTTTAAAAAAATTATATCATAGAATGGTTTTAATTCAAACCACATTTTAAATATCTAAAACATGATCTCAACAAAAAATCTAGTGTTTGAATGATTATCTTAAACATAACATCTATATAATGATGATACATTGTAATTAAATAGAACTCTCTATCCAAATCATGCTGAATACTTCGCTAAGTCTTTAAGGTAAATCATAGACCCCAATAAGATATAATAGAGAGTGGTACTCTAGAAAACATAAACACATCCTTGATGTATATTCTAGAAAGTTGATCTGAAGATAAATCTTCTTTTATAGTAATGACGTGTGATTTATTTTTAAGTTAATTGACTATTACCCAAATATTATATTCAATTTTAACATTTTGCGGAATCAGATAACAACATCCATGGTGTTTTTTTCATATCCATTCAGATATGGTAAATGGTTGTAACATCCCCTTATATATCACCCACTCATCCTTATCATAAAACATACAAGGAACCAAGATACATACACTAAAATATATATCTTCATGTTATCCCACTAGAGATACACTTTTCGATATCAATACATGTTTTAACTTCTATGATGAATTGAAAATGATGGAATATGTTCCTCATAAAAGATCTTCTTATTCAAGTCTAATATTGATGGGACAAATACTGAGTTCTTGAACTTTATCATTACACCATCGTCATAGTTAAACTCAGGAACATTCCTCACCTTCTTATTTAATACCACTTCTTCCTTATGTTTCTTTTTAATCCTCTAAGGGATGGATAGTTGAATATTTATCTGAGAAAGATAATATCTTTTTAATATCTTCAAGATTTCAATATTAGTCTTTTACCAATCCATAAATATTATTTCTATTTCAAATATCATCATGGACAAACATGGATGACATTTTTGACTTAGAGAATTATCAATATTTTTTAACTTCCTAGGGTGATAATGTATTGGTAAATCATAATCTTTGACCAATAAACACCATCCACTCTATTCCATATTAAACTCTTTTTGTGTAAATATATACTTCATGATTTTATGATCTGTATATATATCACACCATTTACCAAACAGATAATTCCTATGTATTACCTCTAAAAACTCTAAATCAGGAGTTGGGTAATTTTTCTCATGACTCTTAAATTGGTGTGAGGAATAAGATTTCACCATATCATTCTAAATGAGTATGTATCTCATACCCTTCTAAGATAAATAAATATAGATAAAAACCCATATCCACTATAATGTAATGTAATCACATGCTCATTAACCAACCTTCTCTTTATATCTTTGAAGATATATTCACATTAATCTATCCATAATAGTATAACCCCCTTAAAATTAAACTTGGTTGTGGTTTAGATAGTCAAGATAAATATCCCATAATGCATCAGTATTACACTTCCAACCTAAGTAAACTTTGAATTCTGGTTATTATGGTTGGTCTAGTCAATTTCTTAATGACTTTTGTCTTTGAAGGATCCATTGATACACCCTTACATGAGATTATATATCTAATGAATTAATCTTTCAAAATCAAAAAATCAATCTTGTAAAATTTAGCAAATAACTTCTTTTCCTTAGGGTATTCATCACAATTCCCATATGTTCATCAAGTTCTTTGTTACCCTTTTAATATATAATAATATCATCTATAAATACAACCACAAACAGATCGATGTAATCTTTAAATACTCTATTCAGAAAATCCATGAAGATAGTAGGGGCACTGGTAATTCTTAGAAGAATTACTATGAATTCTAATTGATCATACCTTATATGAAAGGCGGTATTGGTATACCTCTTTATTGATCTGTAGATGATGATATCATGATTAAACATCAATATTGTAAAAAAAATAGCTCCTAGAAATTGATCAAACGGATTATCAATATGGGGTAGAAGATAATTTTTCTTAATAGTTGTTTTTTATGTTCCTGATAATCAATGAAAAGACTCATTGACCCATTTTTTATTCATACTAATAAAATTGGTGTGTCCCCATAGTAAATCACTTATCCAAATTAATCCCTTTTTGATATTACCTTTTTAAAGACCATACCCCCAATAGTCCAGATCCATTTGTTACATTACTACACTAGCACGAGATATAAGTAATTATAACCCAATGAGATTAATAGTTTAGTAGTGTTTTTAGACTAGATAGATACATGAATATCATATTACATTTGTGAATACAAAATACATATTATAGTGAAAGTTAATATTCTGTATATTTGGACTCATTTAAAGATTCCTTCTTTAAAAATGAGAAGAGGGAAAAATAATTGTATTATAAAATGCTCAGTAAGGTTTATGTATATTAAAATATATCATGAAAAAATATGTCATGATCAATATGGAATGGTAAATAACTTAAAAAATGTTCCATTTAATCAATAACATAATCAGAATGAATAATAAGGTTGGAATTAATAATGGTCAAATTATTTTATATAACTAGTCACATGATCTTGAGACATATCCATGGATATCACAATTATTCAAAAAATCACTTTTTAATTAATAAGAAATCCCATAATTATGGACAGAATTATGTGGGTCATTTGAATCTTATCATTAATTCCTTTTGCCAAGACATTTAAAAATACCTTCAATGCCTCATGACAAGACATCGACATAAATGGGTAAGGCATTAGCCAAATACTCAATGTAGTTTGTCTCGTGAGATATACTTATGCATCAATGAGTTATGTAACTATGATCCCCACCTATTAAGTCATATATCTAATTCATTCATCAAATTAATAAACCACATAACTTAATCTACATTCCTTAAAAATCAATAACTTCCTATATTGGAAGAATATGAGATAATAATACTTTCCCCAGTCAAACTTATCACAAACCATTTAAAGTAACATGGTGGATGGTATCATATTATTATATCCTCATTAAATCATAAGATTTGAAAAATTATGTTGACACAGATGAAAATAATTCAAAAAATCGCATTAGAAATTTTATTTAGAGAAATAATATTTTTCAAATTGAAAACACTTATTTAAAATTCTAAAAAATACCAAATATAGGGGAAAACAACTCATCAAAAATAAACTTATAAAATTTTAAAGGAAGCATCAAATTGATGAGTATCTATGATTTTTGTAAATTCCATTCATTCCATATAAGTTGAGAAATATTCCTTTTATAATATTTTAAGCAGATTCAAAGTGTACCTTTTTTAGATAATAATATGAAAAATTAATTTTAATCCATTTTTTGAAAGTAAAACACGGTTAAAAATATAATTATTAAATCATTTTACAATAGAAATTTTTTTTGATAAAAATATTACGGAAAATATATTCATGTACAAAAAATATTCTTCATGGAGTAGAAAAACAAAATCATTTTTCATTAAAAATGTTCTTTCGGACATAGGAGTATTTAAAAAAGGAAATAATAGTAAAACATGTAATTTTTAAAAACAACCATATTATATTTAAATATATTTGGTTCAAGATATAAATATTAGACAATTTTTATAGTATATACTTATACATAAACAATCACGAATAATAGTGAGATTCTGAAATAAACCCTTACCAGATTGGTAGATTTTTAATATTAAGCCCCATAAAAGAATAAATTAAAATGAAACCTTAAATATCATGAAATTAAACTTCATAATCTCATAAAATGTAAAATTTTAGAATATACACCATTTAAAATAAATTAGGTTCATAACATTAAAATATGTGTCAATGAATAGAAAATGAGTTGAAATATCTAAAAAAGATTGTATCATTGAAGTAAGAATCAATCAATGAAGTGATTATGTGTACAAATATTGATCCAAAATAAAAAAAATGAAATTTAAAATAACAAAATTATATGTAATTTTACAAATAATCAAGGCATAACATACTTAATTATGTATAAGCATATCTTAATGAAAGGAAATTAATTTAACAAAACCCATTACCTTTTATCAGACTTCCATTTTACGTGTTCTAATATCAAGTATAGTGAATATAGATTTATTATAAATATATCAAATAAACATAATAATATATATAATAACATATTTGATTTACTTATAATATTTTATCACCTATTTATGAACAATTATTTGTTAAAATCGTTGTTCTGGGTATATATTGTTTAGTTTTTCATATATGTTTTGGATTGGTAATTTCAGTCCATTTAATTGTATCATGGTAAAATTATCTAAATAGTTTTAAACATGATATAAATAAAATATATATTCATTGTATATTTTTTTATTAAACTATTGGTTAAACAAATAGAAAAATGAAATAAATTATTCCTGGATATGGTGGTTCGTATGTATGCTTGAACGTTGTTTTCATTTTTCAATGAACAGAATAAAAGAAAGGTAAATAATAATTAATATTTAAAAAATCATTACTATAAAATATAAATCATAAATATTTACTAAATATAAATTTATTACCATCCATATAAAATGAAAATGAAAAATGGATCACATCGCTTTGTGGGAGTGGTAGTTGACACAAACTCACGAGTGATGTTATAATTGTACAATGTATAGGAGGGTAAAAAGGTTTATATGATATTATAATTACAAGAGAATAATTATTTCATAAATATCTTTTTTAAATGTTGAAAATATCATAATACCCTTCTATAAAAGTTTGTGGAGAAAAAATAATTGCATCTCTATGTAGAGATGGTAGGTCATAAGTACACACGAGTGATACTTTCACTTTCTATTTGACAGAAAAGAGGGTGAATAATTATGGATTCATAATAATAATAAAATTTAAGTGTATTTATAATAAATAAATTTTTATTTTAGGAAAATTTATAAATACTTTTATGAGGTAAAAGAGTAAATAAATTGAAAGAGTTCAGGTAAGATGATTACATCTTTTTCGAGAGATCTCCCTTAAATCTTTTCTTATATACCCTGGTGTTTTTATTTTGAGGATTACATCACCTATAGAAATGAATAATGATTTTTATAAGATAAATATTTGTGGTATTGGTAAATATAGGTTTCTCAAAGTGGTGTAATATATATAAGTATGGAGTTTCCTTTTATAAGGGATGAAAATGACACACTTGGAATTGTTAAAAATAATAAAATATAACTAATTCATTCTAAATACAATTTATTAAAATGGATAAAAATATTTATAATCCAATTATAACTTTTTTATGAGTCTATAACCCCTTATATGATAAAATTTGATCATGTTTTGGTTATTCTTTCACCCTTAACCTTTAGTTTTTACCCTTGTTAAATCTTTTTACAATTTTTGTAATATTAAACTTTTCTATACATTAAGTATCTAGACTTTCACCATAAATGGGGAAACCCCATAAATAGACTATGGTTTATTTTTCAAACCATATCCCATTTATTTGTACAAATATATAATTTTTAGGAATTTTAATCATTTGATAAAATATTATATATTAAAAAATATTGTTAATGTTATTTTTGACACTATTCATTTAATACAACATTCAATACATCATGATAATCAATAATTAGACTACAATACTTAAAAAATCTCTAAAATATCATATATATTTATAAAATTTGTTTGATACAATAAGCATTCAACTTATATATCATTTAATTTTTCTAAAATCATTTATTTTATTTTTATATTAATTGAATAAATACTATGTTCATGTTGTATGATAATTTAATCTAATTATATCATCACAAAACAATTTGAAATAAATTACAAAGGAAATAATATTTACATTTAAAATAAATATTTCAAACCTGAACTATCTTATTTTACCCTTGTGTCAAAATTTTAATGATAATAAAACAAAGAGAATGTAATTTTTACTTTTCTTTTAATGAAATAAGATAAAGGTAAAAATAACACGAAAAATAGAAAAATATTATATATTGAAATATTGGATGATTATGGAAAAAGTAGATTCATTATTTGAAATTAAGATAATATTTATGGTCATTTTCTAGTCCTTATCATATTATTTTCAACCTTAAATACCTGATTTACCCTTACCATGGTGATTTTTTTTATTATGCTTAATATTCGCATTGAGAAAAAATAAAATTGGAATATTTAACAAATTTTGACTTAATTATGAAAAATTTAGAATCAAATTGTCTTAATTTTATTTCTATAAGTTCAACTAATTAATTTAAGATCAAAATAAAAAATGCAAGGAAAATTAGTTTTCCCAAAATATAACTTCTATAAATAAAAATGTTTTATATCAAATTAAATCATAGAATTGATTAAACTGAACTTAATTGAATTGTTAGTAAGATAAGTGAATTAATTTTAGTTTGAAATCATTTTAAAACAAAATATAACTTTCGGAGTATTAGAAACAAAAATATAGTTTTTAATAAAAATCAATATTGTTTACTATTCACTAGAAATCATTTGTCCATAAAAATCCATAAATTTAACTCTAAGATAATTTAAATATTTTGATTTCAGAAATTCTATTATTTTTATAAAATATAATTTATTGATTTTACAAAAAAAAATTATAACATTATCTCATAAAAATCAATAATGTTTTTTTCTAGAAAACGTATTTCTAAAGCATAAATTGACATTATTGAAAACTAATTACTTACTTCCTTGGAATTAATAAATGAATTATCATTCCGTAGGTGATTTATATATATTTCATATTTATTTTAATTTTATTAATATATTCTAATGTAATTTCTAGGTTATAACTATTACATTAAATTATTATATTTTAATAGTATATTTTAGTTCTATTAAACTTCATGTTTCATATCTTGTACTCTGTTGAAAATAATATTATTTTAAGATATTGGTAAATTACATTATACCCCCATAAAAAATTTCTCTTGTAATTTAATATCATTGATACAAATATTATCCTTTTTTGATACCCCATATCATACAGAGGGATAATAATTCTTTTTTAAATATAAAATTACAGTGGTAAACATATAGGTTACCTGTAATATCACATATTTGGGTTCTCATATAGGTATAAAATTGGTTTAATGTTTAAATATAGGCATATAAGATATTATTAATATCCAAGGAATATTAGAAAATTATATAAAATATGGTCATCAAAAATTTAATTTCCATAAAAACCTAAATCAATGACGGTGAAGAGGCCATCAATTCATCAAAAATGAATGAAATGGTTGAAATTTTATTTTCATGATTATTTTCCTAAGTATTAGGGTTTCCTTAAAAATTTAAACTAATTACATAAGGAAATATACTTACCTAAAAATTAAACTTTCATTCTCTAATCAATTTTCACAACAATCTCATTTTTGTGCCAAACGATATTCAGGATACAATTTTCATGATTGAAGCACTAAAATCAAATTATATAATCCCTAAAAGGACAATAATATATTCTTATCATATTTAAATATTACCCAAAATTGAAATGGTTACCATAAGGTAATATAATATCTATAATGTAAAAACCTGCATATGAGGATATAAAACATTTTACCTCAAAATGAACACAATAAAACTAAAGTTTCAACTTAGATTATTCCAAAAATATATCACCCTAAATACCAATTAACATAAATAACCTAAAAATTAAATAATTTTTTAACATCAAAGGTGATCTCATGCCTTGTAACTTACATCCCCAAAATTTTAATTTTGTTCTTAAAAAATAATCTATTATGTAAAACCACATATTAAACCTAATGTTTACATATACCTCAACCCAATTAATAATCCCAAAAATATCATTTATCACTATGATAAATAATTGTATAATCTTAAAATATTGTGAACTTCATAAAAATATCAGGAATAAAATTTAATACTAACATAAAATGTAATACATAGCCTAAAACTAAATATTTATGAAAATATCACAATGATAGTGAATCAATTTTTTTCCATCAAGATTATTTATATCAGTTTATCCAATATACCATAATTAACATAAAATAAAATCATATACTAGCCCAAAGGGTAATTTAAACCACATTATAGTATTCTTCTAAAACATAGTAAATGTTTCAAATCACCACAAAATATGATCAATTAAAACTGTAATAGGGGTATATATTCCTTTGACCTAATAAAAAACATAAACTTATAAACTCATTAACACATCCATAACTCTTATGATAACACCATATAAAAACAAATATTATTCAAAAATTAACATAATCAATATTTAATCAATAAATTAAAATTATATTTTGATAAATCAAAAACTGAAATAAATATCATCAAATATGACCTAAATAACATTATCATCAAATACCTAACCAATTTTAAGGTCACTAATACTATCCCATTTACTTTATAAAGGCTAATCATCATCTTGTAACTAAATCATTTTTCTTGAATATCAATACCATATGTTATAAAATCTTTAAAACTATTCTGTGATAAAACTTATGTGTTTCATGATTCTTATATTGATAATATCATTAATATAATACTTAAAAAAATTAATTCTTGAATACAAATCCATTGACACTTATATCCTTACACTCCAACGATTTCGATAGAATAGGTTCTTATTTAGTTAAGGATTTTACCATTAGAGTATGGAATTGACTTAGATATTCACATATTCCCTATACATAAGACATTGAATTATAAAAATTTTGTGTGATATAATTTATTTACATCTATTATACTATTAATTTTCCTCAACAATTTATTGATATATTCCCATGTTTTCTTTTCATAAAACATTTTCACATTCCTTTGAAACATTCTATTGTGGGTATCTTTCTATGTTTCTTACATGAATAAAATTGATACATATTTCATCTAAGATCTCCACCACTCTACCTATTACCAAACTCTATCCTCTTCATTGGTGAGTCTAAGAGTTGTTTATGGTGTGATTTTTTAATCATATTATAAGGACCTGGCCTTAAACATTACATAATATTGAATTAAATGAATAATTCACATTGAGGATATTTTTAGGTTTAGAGTTTTAGAGGATTAAGACATAACTATTAAATCTCAAAAGATTACAAGATATATATATCTACATAGTTTTCATTTTTTTCATAAAATAAAAACTTTTGAAAAAAAAGTCATGTCTAGTTCCATGTTTTAGACACCATGACTTTTCTTTGATCCCATCCTTGACCTTATTCATCTTTAAGTCCTATGAAAACATTTCAAAACATGGTATGAGCATAAAAAGCTCAGTAAGGGGTATAAAACAAAGAATGAAAACATTTTTTCATAAATACATACAAAACATGAACTCTTTTACTTACCTCATGAAATCATTAGATTTATGAAAGACATATAGAAATCATTAATAATAAAGGTAACTTCTGGCATCCATTCATACTTACATTGTAGTTATCACAGCTACATAGGGAGTTACATTGGAATACCCATCACAATATATTTCCTAAATCTCTTAGGAGAAACATTCACATTTACCTCCATCATGTTACCCAATGCATTAGAGAGCTATATCGGGCTCAACCGACCTAGGTTTATCACTGAACCACCTGTATACGTAAATAATTCCCAAGAACCATAACATGATCATAACACGTAACATAAGAATATATAAAAGATAAAATTTTCACATTGCAAAAATAAAATACAATTTCAAGATATTAAAATAATAAATCTATTCTCAAAATCATTCTCAATGCCAAAATACGTAAAAAGAGTATATGGTATTTATTTTTCCTTTTAAAAACATTCTGGCTTGTTAAGGAAGCCAAATATCAAATAATACTCGTGGCGGCGGAAATGTCGTTGTCATCGCTTACGTAAAAAAAATTAATTTTTTTTATTTTTTAGTAAAATGATTCGTATAAAAAAGATTCCCTTTGAATAAAATGAAAAGTCAAAGGGGTTTATATACCGTATAAAATAAAGTCATGTATAAAACTAAAAATTCCTCAATGAAAGGGGATTGAGACGAAGTACCTTACCTCGCGTTTGACTTGACTCGGCCATTATTTAATCTCCTGAAAAATAAACTAAAGTTAATTTCTAATTTATTAAGAACCTTTTCATGTTTATTATTCCTTTTATATAACTTATTTCCATGTTAGAAACATTATGCAATCATTTAAGTTAATAACGTTCATTTTGTCGATATTTGGTACTTGAGTAAAAATTAACACCTTATATTTACAAGTTGTCCATGTGGTCAAAGATTCATTATATCCAGAATGATATTCATGATTTGGATATCATATATATCATATATTTCAAGTATATACATGTTTTTATAATAGTACATAACATTTAGAGGTATGAAATGAAATGCACTGTTAATGGAGACGGTAAGCCGTACGTAAGCATGAACACTACTTTCATTTCTATATCATATTTTTATGGAAATAAAACATAATGATACATAGGTTTATTCTAATTCCATTATAATATCATATATAATATAGTTAACTCCATCTTTTTTACATCCCACATAAGGCATTAACCAATCAAATCACTTTAAGGGGCGGTAGTCCGCACTTCCTCAAATGAGATTATTGTTTTTACCCACAATGGAAACCATAAAGGCTTGATATAATTGGAAATTACAGAATCATAAGGAAATCATAAACATAATAAATATCCTATATAAATACAGTTCCATCATAATGGCCACCATAAGAGGCGGTAAGATGTAATTGAACAATCATCGTTTCGTGAGGCGTTAGATTGTCATCCACAGAAACAATATGTTCTTCATCCATTAGATTGAGGTGTGTGTAAGTTTAGTTCGAATTATTCTCATACCAACATCCAAGTATATTGAGAATATAGGTGTTTTTACAAAATAAAGTAATAAAAAGAGTTTAGTGGTTGGAGAAGTAAAATAAAAGAAAACAATTTAAGAGAAACGATTACCATTAATTTGGGTAACTCCCTTTGGTTTGAACCCAAGGACATCTTGAAGTACCTTATACCTAAGGTAAGGCTTCTAAGAGGAGAGGTTTGTTGAGATCTTAATTGGGTAGAGTTTGGATGAGTCAAATGGCTTGAGAAGTGTGTGGAACTGGTTTGAAGTGGCCTTCTTTTTATAAGGGGGGAGGGGCTCTTTAGGAAAGTGTGAAACTATTATTTTATTATATAATGATATTCAGTTTATAATGGTCCAAAAATATTTATATTTGAATATACTATGACTCGTGTTTGAAATAAAATAATCCAATGGGAATTGGACAGGTTTTCGATAATATTTTAATATTTATAATCTTATTTATTTAAAAGATTTATTAATGAGGTAACCACTACATCATTATTGTGTCATAAATAAATTGATTTATATAATGTCTAAAAATTATAAAACAAATACCATGATATAGGAAATATTTTTATCTTTACAATGAATATTTATAGTCGAAAAGATAATTTATATAACCCCTTCTAAAAATTAATTTACTATAAGATATTTTCTTTTGTCATATTTTCCTTTACTTTAAGTTAATTAATCTAAATTGTCATTATCACTCCCAAGTGGATCAAAGGGGTCCAAAAATCGACCCAAAGATGCCCATGGTCGTTGATGACTCAACCAATAATGTTTGGAAAAGTTTTAAGGTAATTTGAGATTATTAAAATATTCTTTTTACCTTAAATTACCTTACTTACCTTTAACCGCGGTAAATAAAAGTCAAAAGTTACTATTCACCAAAAATTATTTTCATCTCAATGAAGCGCATTTTACTTCTTGATAACAACTATGTATGTTCGATTTTTTAAATTCAATTCACAGAAGTTGTAAAATTTCATTTAAATGAAAAAGTCAGTTTTTTAACTACCACTAAGTGGTGTCACTATTCATCAAAAATTGAATTTTTTCAGAAAACTACCAAAAATTCAGCCTAAGCATTATTTGATATTCTGAATTCAAAATTGATGTCTATTTTTTCAAATAAAAAACATATAACTGGCATTAATTAATTTAAAAATTAATTCCCATTGTTAAAACAAATAGTGTGTTTTTAAGAAACAATAACTATCAAAAGATTGATACTTGCTTATCTCCAATTTCAAATTGTAATTAATTCTAATGACCAAAATTGGATTAAATGGTGTTAATATATTTCAATTTCACTTTAAAAACAACTAAAAATATAATCTACCCATATAAATAAATTAGATTAAAAGGCACTTTTGTATTAAAATACATTATTATTCACTATTCATTAAAAAATAAACTTTATTAGAAAAATACCAAAAAATTACCCAAAGTAAAATTTGATGTCCCAAATCTAAATAAGAATTTTATTTGGTCAAATAGAACATATAATGATGACCAAAACTTGATTTAATGAGGTTTCTCCATTAAAAGGAGGTAAATCGGCCTTTTAATGTAAATTATGCTTAAAATTAGATTCATTCACATTTTAAGAACCTAACATTTATTGTATAAAAGTAAATACATCTAATAAACATGTATAATAATATTTTAGTTAGTTTCATTCATTCCTTCAACTACAACATCTAGGAGTTAACTACCATTTTAAATAATAATATTATATTATTAGTGTGCAACATAAGATTCCAAAGAAACTTGTTGTTGCGTTTCAGGTACGCTATCGAACATAGAAACCCCTTTAAAGTAAAATTAGTATTTAATTAACAAAATTAATAAATATGAAATATTTCTTATTCTTCATTTACCTTGGTTGTTACATCCTTCCCCCCTTTTGGAAATCACATCCTCACAATTTTTTTATTCACTTATCAAAATAAGTGGGGGTATTTATCCCTCCTAGAATTTTCAGATTCCCATGTTTCCTCTTCAACCATATGGTTTTTCCACAAAACCTTTACCTGGTGAATTACCTTATTCCGCAATACTTGTTCTCTAAGATCAAGAATTTGGACTGGTTGTTCTTCATAAGAGAGATTTTCTTCCAACTGAACTACCTCTTGGCTCAAAACATGAGATGGATCTGGCATATACTTTCTCAACATCAAAACATGAAAAACATTGTGTACCTGGGATAAACATAGAGGTAAATCCACTCTATACGCAACTAGTCCCACTTTCTCCAGAATTTCATAAGGTCCAACGAACCTCAAACTCAACTTTCCATTCTTACCAAAACGCATCACACTTTTCCATGGAGAAACATTGAGAAAGACATGGTCACCTACCTCAAAGGAAAGATCCTTCCTATGGTTATCGGCATAACTTTTCTGTCTGCTCTGAGATGTTCTCATGTGCTTCTAAATCAAATGAACTTTCTCTGCCATCTATTCTTCCAATTCGGGTCCCATCAGCATCCTTTCACCTACTTCATCCCATAAATATGGAGTTCGAAAACGCTTTCCATATAAGGCCTCAAATGGATCCATCTGTATACTGGAATGAAAACTGTTATTATAATAAAATTCAACCAAAGAAATATGTTGGTCCCAACTTCCCTGATACTCCATCATGCAAGCACGTAACATATCCTCCAATTTCTAAATTTTCCATTCTGACTGCCCATCTGATTGAGGATTAAAAGATGTACTAAAATTTAATTCAGTACCCAATGACTTCTGAAGGCCTTTCCAAAAGTTAGAAGTGAACCTGGGATCACGATCAGATACTATGGAGAGGGGAACTCCATGAAACCTGACTATCTCTTTAACATACAACCGAGCAAGTTGATCTAGAGACAAAGTATCTCTAGTAGGAAGGAAATGAGCAGATTTAGTTAATCGGTCAACTATAACCGAGATTTCATTATTACCCCGAGATGTCTCTGGTAATCCCACAACAAATTTCATGGATATATTTTCCCATTTCCACTCTGGAACCGGTAAAGGCCGAAGCATTCCTTTCAGTAACTGTTTCTCTTCTTTAACCTGCTGACATTTGAAACACTTCAATGTTAAATCAGCAATATCTCTTTTCATCCCATCCCACCAGTAATACTCCCAAAGATCTCTATACATCTTAGTACTTCCAGGATGACCTGAAAATGGAGAACTATGAGCTTCACATAACAAATCATTCTTCAAATGTGAATCACAAGGCACACATAATCTCTTTCCAAATCTCAAAATACAATCATTATCAACATTAATATCAGGAAACTTACCCTTCTGAACCAACTCTACCTTTTTATTTAACTCACTGTCTTCTTTCTGTGCTTGCTTTATTCTGTCTGATAGAGATGATCTCATGGACACCTGATAAAAAACAGAAGAATTTCCTGCAACAACAACTTTTATGCCAACGTTCATCAAATCAAAACCCAAAGGATCTCATTCCAAACGTGACATGGTTAATGAAGTATTACTTTTTCAACATAAAGCATCAGCCACTTTATTTGCTTTTCCCAGATGGTAAAGGATCGTGCAATCAAAATCCTTGATTAATTCCAACCATCTCCTCTGTCTCATGTTCAATTATTTCTAAGTGAATATATACTTTAAACTTTTGTGTTCATTATATATTTCCCACTTCACTCCATACAAATGATGCCTCCATATTTTTAAAGAAAAAACAATTGCAGCTAATTCCAAATCATGTGCAGGGTAATTTAACTCGTGTGGTTTCAGCTGACGTGAAGCATAAGCAATTACCTGATTATTTTTGAATTAGGACACAACCATGTCTTTTCAACGGAGAATAACTGTAGAAAACAAACTCACCATTTTTGGAAGGCAGTGCCAAAACTAGAGCACTCACCATTCTACTTTTCAATTCCTCAAAACAATCATCACATTATTTTGTTTGGATGAACTTAACACCTTTTCGAGTTAACTTAGTCATTGGACTAGATAACCATGAAAACTTTTCAAAAAACCTCTGGTAATAACCTGCCTACCCAAGAAAACTATGGATCTCGGTTATATTTGTGGGTCTTGGCCATTCTTCAACAACTTTCATCTTAGCATGATCAATAGTTATGCCTCTTATTGAAATAGTGTGACCAATGAAAGAAATTTTTTGTAACCAAAATTCACACTTTCTGAATTTCCCATAAATTTTATTTTCTTTTAAGGTTTTCAAGACAACCCTTAAATGACTTTCATGTTCCTATTTACTTTTTGAATAAACCAAAATATCATCAATGAACACAACCACAAACTTATCCAAGAATTCATGGAAAATTATATTCATAAGATCCATGAATACAACAAGTGCATTAGTTAACCCAAAAGGCATAAATACAAATTCATAATGGCCATATCTAGTACAAAACGCGGTCTTTGGAATGTCTGATTCCTTTACTTTCAACTGATGGTACCCCGACCTCAAGTCAATCTTCAAAAAATACTTAGCTCCCTAGAGCTGATCAAACAAATCATCGATATGAGGCAAAGGATACTTATTATTAACAGTGATGTTATTAAATGCTCTATAATCATTGCAAAGTCTCATTGAACCATATTTCATTTTAACAAACAAGACAAGAGCACCCCATGGTGACGTGCTAGGTCGAATGAAAACATTATCTAATAACTCCTGAAATTGCTTCTTTAACTCTAAAAGTTCAATTTGAGCCATTCTATAAGGGGGTTTTGAAATTAGCATAGCATCAGGAACTAAGTCAATAGTAAAATCAACTTTTTGATCATGTATAATACTAGGAAACTCATCAGGAAAAACATCAAAGTACTCGTTTACCACTGGAACATAATTAATCAGAATAGTTCCTTTGTTTTCATCAATATGTGCAATGTAACATTCATTTCCATCTTTTAATAGTTTCTTAGCTTCCTGATATGTTATCAACAACAAGGGTTCATTTTTGTATACAAACTGAAAATTATTCTAAAAAGAAACATCTTTAGCTCTGCAATCAATCTTAGCATGATAAACAAAAATCCAATTCATGCCCAAAATTACATCAAACTCTACTTGAGGTAAAACAATAAGGTTTTCAGGTAGATTCTTTCCGCACTCAAGAATAGTAATGTTCTTATGTTTTCTTTTCATCTCAAAATTTCCTCCATGTGTTTTTACCGTAAGTTATGTATTCATATCTTGAGATGGAATTACCAATTTAATAGAAAACTTCTCAGAAATGAAAGAGTGTGTAGACCCCGAATCAAACAACACATTGGCATAATCTGAACAGACAAACAGTGTACCTGATGCAACTTTATTTGATGGCCCAACATCTGCTGAAGTAGTTGCAAATGATTTCACCACCCCTTTCTGCTTGTAGTCTTTCTTATTTCCTTCAGTTGATTTCTTTGTTGGACACTCATTTTCATAATGACCCATTTCATTCCACTTAAAACATTTTACTGACTGTAAATCTGATTTTGTCTTACCATTACCCTGATCCTTTTCAGTGCAATTATGAGCCTTATGTCTCATTTTTCCGCATCCTTAGCACTTACCATAATTCAAAAGACATTCCCTAGCATGCTTTTTACCACAGTTTTCACAAACTATAAACTTAAGTTTCTTACCATAAAACTTTTTTGAAGAGTTCTTCCCATTCGCCTTCCACCTCGACATCTTATTCTGTTGTTTGTCAAAGAATACCTGATCATCGTCAAACTCCATTTCCACCTTCTCTGCACAACGAACAAGTTTTTAATAACTTTTGAACTCATGAGAAGATAAATCATTTCTAGAATTTTTCTTTAATCCTGAGTAAAAATGGTTGATTTTAGTATGAATATCTCATATGAAAATTGGAGCATACCTTGCCAGTCGAGTGAATTTTTCTTCATAACCAGCCACTGAGTCATCCTCCTGCCTCAATTCCAGGAATTTTTTTCCATCATAAGAAAATCCACCTTAGGAAAATATTTCTCAAGAAACATACCTTTGAATTCATCCCAATCAAGGGAATCAATCTCCTCACTATCCCTGATATTTTTCACCATCGACCAACACTGATCAGCTTCACCTTCAAAATGATAAACAGTAAGACTATCCTTTTGATGTTCTGAACAACCCATGACAACGAAAATCTTTTCCAGTGCTTAATTCACCCTTCAGTTAGCACAGGATCAGATGATCCTCTAAATGATGGGGCATGTTGGCTCACAAAATCCTCCACTACTGACAAGTTCCTCTGTGGTTGATCAGGCTAATCTTATACATGGATACCACTACAATTAATATCCTGAGTCAACTGTGCCATCTCTGCAACAAACTATTGTGTTCCAATTCTGACCATCCCAGGTTGCTGATTTGGAAGGTTTTCTTTCTCTTGATGTCGTCCCATCATAGATGCCCTGTTTCCTCTGCGAAAAACCATTCTGAACACAAAAATATCTTAGGCGAAGCAACATGGTAATCTGTAAATGCTACATGATGTCAATATTAACAAAAATTACTTTATGTATATTACTTTAACAATACCGTAACACCTAATGTTATCTAAAACTACCTCTGATACCAACTATAAGTACCTGACCTTAAACATTACACGATATTGAATTAAATGAATAATTCACATTGAGTATCTTTTCAAGTTTAGAGTTTTAGTGAATTAGGACATAACTATTACATCCCAAATGATTAAAAGATAGACATATCTACATAGCTTCCATTTTTTCATAAAATAAAAACTCTTGAAAAAAAGTCATGTCTAGTTCCATGTTTTAGACAGCATGACTTTTCCTTGATCCCATCCTTGACCTTATTCATATTTAAGTCTGGTGGAAACATTTCAAAACATGGGATGAGCATAAAAATCTCTGTAAGGGTTATAAAACTAAGAATGAAAACATTTGTTCATAAATAAATACAAAACATGAACTTTTTTACTTACCTCATGAAATCATAAGATTAATTAAAGACGCATAGAAATCATTAATCATAAAGGTATCTTGTGGCATCCATATCATACATACATTGTAGTTATCACAACTACATAGGGAGTTACTTTGGAATACCCATCACAGTATATTCCATAAATATATTAGGAGAAACATCCACGTTTACCTTTGTCATGTTACCCAATGCATTGGAGAGCTATCTCGGACTCACCCTCCCTAGGTTTATCACGGAACCACCCGTATACGTAAATAATGCCCAAGAACCATAACATGATCATAACACATAACATAAGAATAAAGGAAAGATAACATTTCCACATTCCAATAATAAAATATCATTTAAAGATATTGATATAATTAATCCATTCTCAAAATCATTTTCAATACCAAAATACGTAAAAAGAGTATATGGTATTTATTTTTCCTTTTAAAAAACATTTTGGCTTGTTAAGCAAGCCAAAGATCAAATAATACTTGCGACGGTGGAAAGGTCGTTGTCACTGCTTACGTAAAAAAAATCCTTTTTTGTCATTTAGTAAAAATATTCGTATAAAAAATAATCCCTTTGAATAAAATAAAAATTCAAAAGGGTTTATACACCATATAAAATATAAGTCATGTATACAACTAGAAATGCCTCAATGAAAGGAGATGGAGACGAAGTCCCTTACCTAGCATCTGACTTGACTCGATCATTCTTTAATCTCATGAATAATAAACTAAAGTTAATTTCTACTTGCTTAAAAAACTTTTTCTTGTTTATTATTCCTTTTATATCACTTATTACCATGTTATAAACATTATGCAATCATTTAAGTTAATAACGTTCATTTTGTCGATATTTGGTACTTGAGTAAAAATGAACACCTTATATTTACAAGTTGTCCATGTGGTCAAAGGTTCATTATATCCAATATGATATTCATTATTTGGATATCATATATATCAAGTATATATATGTTTTTATAAGAGTACATAACATTTAGAGGTATGAAATGAAATGCACCATTCATGTAGACGGTAAGCCGTACGTACGCATAAACGCTACATTCATCTCTATTTCTTATTATAATGGAAATAAAATATAATTATACATAGGTATATTATAATTCCAGTATAATATCATATATAATATCATTAACTCCATCCTTTATACAACCCACATAAGGCATTAACGAATCAAATCACTTTGATGGGGCGGTAGTCCATACTTCCTCAAATGAGATTATCGTATTTGCCCACAATGGAAACCATAAAGGCTTGATATAATTGGAAATTACATAATCATAAGGAAATAATAAACATAATAAATATCATATATACATACAGTTCCATCATAATGTCCACCATGAGAGGCGGTACGATGCAATTGAACAATCATCGTTTCGTGAGGCCTTAGATTTCCATCCACAGAAACATTATGTTCTTCATCCATTTGATGGAGGTGTGTGTAAGTGTAGTTCGAATTATTCTAGTAAAAACATATTAGTTTATTGAGGATACTGTTTTTTTTACAGAAGAAAGTAATACAAATATTTTAGGGGTTGGAGAAGTAATATAAAAGAAAAAAATTTAAGAGAAACTATTACCTTTAATTTGGATAACTCCCTTTGGTTTGAACCAATGGACTTCTTGAAGTGCCTTCTACCTAAGGTAATGCTTATAATAGGAGGAGAGGGATGTTTTATTTCTTAATTTGTCAGAGGTTGCATGAGCCAAATTTCTTGATATGTGTGAGTAATTGGTTAGAAGTGGTCTCCTTTTATAAGGGGGGGAGGGGATCCTTAGGAAAGTGTGAAACTATTAATTTATTATATAATGATATTCGGTTTCTAATGGTCTAAATATAGTTATATTAAAAGATAGGATGGCTCATGGTCTAAATAAAATCACCCATTAGGAATTGGACTAGTTTCGGATAATATTTTAATATTTATAATCTTAGTTATTTAAATGATTTATTAATGATGTAAACACTACATCATTATTTTGTCATAAATAATTTAATATATTGGATGTCTAAAAAATATAAAAAAACTACCATGATATAGTAAATAGTTTTATCTTTCCAATGAATATTTATAGTCGAAAATATAATTTATATAACCTCTTCTGAAAATTAATTTACTAAAAGATATTTTCTTTTTTCATATTTTCCTTTACTTTAAGTTAATTAATCTAAATTGTCATTATCACTCCCAAGTAGATCAAAGGGATCCAAAAATCGACCCAAAGATGCCAATGGTAGTTGATGACTCAACCAATAAGTATTGGACAAGTTTTAAGGTAATTTGGAATTATTATAATATTCTTTTTACCTTAAATTGCCTTATTTACCTTTAACCACGGTATATAAAAGTCAAAAGTTACTATTCGCCATAAATTATTTTCAACTTAATGAACCAAATTTTACATCTTGATAACAACCATGTATGTCGGATTTCTGAAATTCAATTCACATAAGTGGTAAAATTTCATTTAAATGAAAAAGTCAGTTTTTTAACTACCACTAAGTGGTGTCACTATTCATCAAAAATTGAAGTTTTTTAGAAAAATACCAAAAATTCAGCCTAAGCATTATTTGATATTCCAAATTCAAAATTGAGTTCTATTTTTCCAAATTCAAAACATAGAAGTGGCATTAATTAATTTCAAAATTAATTCCCACTGTTAAAACAAATAGCGTGTTTTTAAGAAACAATAACTATTAAAAGATTGATACTTGTTTATGTCCAATTTCAAATTGAAATTATTTCTAATGACCAAAATTGGATTAAATGGTAAAAATATATTTAAATTTCACTTTAAAACCAACTAAAAATATAATATAACCATATAAATAAATTAGAATAAAAGGCACTTTTGAATTAAAATACTCTATTTTTCACTATTCATTAAAAAATGAACATTATTAAAAAAATACCAAAAATTTACCCAAAGTAAAATTTGATATCCCAAATCTAAATAATAATTTTGTATGGTCAAATAGAACATATAAAGATTTCCAAAACTTTATTTAATGTGGGTTCTCCCTTAAAAGGTAGTAAATCGGCCTTTTAATGTAAATTATGCTTAAAGTTGGACTCATTCACATTTTAAGCCTTTAACTTTTATTGGATAAAATTAAATACATCTAACAAACATTTATAATCAAATTGTAGTTAGTTTAGTTCATTCCCACCACTATAACGCCTAGGAGTTTACTACCATTTAAAATAATAATATTATATTATTAGTGTGCAACGTAAGATTCCAAAGAAACTCGTTGTTGCGTATCGGGTACGCTATCGAACATATCAACCCCTTTTAAGTAAAATTAGTATTTAATTCACAAATATTAATAAATATGAAATATGTCTTTTTCTTCATTTAACCGGGAAGTTACACATATATTGTGATAACTAATTAGGAATAATCATAATATCCTGAAATCTGGTTATCTTCCTATTTGGTTACTCATGATCACCACATTTTCTATCACATTCAATGCTAACACAGTTCTTTCTGGTTTTATTCATTAACATAAACTAAAAAACATAGTATGATAAAAAATAATCATAGTGTGAAATCATGAAATTCCATTCATAGGAAGTCTAAATCATGACACCTTTATTTCACGCTATGACACCTTATGTTTAACCTAGTTCATCATTTCTTATTATCTATTCAAATCCATCATAATGGATTATGATTAAAATTTTATTTAACCCAATAACATTCCCTAAGAGTGTAAAATAGGTATTTACTAAGGGAAAGACACACCGTGAATTAAAATCATGATCGAGATATATTTGGACAACTATTTTAGGGTTATTACCCATAGATAGATTTATTCCAAAACCAAGTCCACTTATAGTATCCAGAAAGAGATGTATTTCATGGAAAACCAAACAATATCAACGTTTACAAAAAAGGATGTTATCCATTACTTATAATTGTTATCAAATTCGTCTATAGGGTTATTATAAGATCAAATGTTTTGAACTGGATAGAATGTAATGTGGAGTTTGAAATTCTCATTTGGTGGACATTCTGAAACATAATTTGAGCTTCAAAATGAAATTATGAGCATTGGAATACATTAAAAGTGTATTATTTATATGGGTTTTATGGTTCGATATGTGATCTGGGTGTTCAGTGGAATTTTTGGGGAATCGAGCTACAAAAATATAGTTTTTTAAGGGTGAAGGGGGTGTATGGGATTCACATGGTTATTGAAAACCATGCACCAAAACTGTGAAACCTTAATGGGGTTTCATGTGGTTTGACAAACCAATCACCTGAGGATAAACAACTAAGAAATAAATTTTAGACTTGTTGGAGAGGAGAACCAAATGTGTTGTGAATGATTAAACAAATTGTATGCACAGTTGTACAAGGGGGTTTCCTCCTAGACAGTGGTGGTGCATGGTTGGCGCATGGTTTGACCAACCATGCGGCCAAACCATGTGCCTCATTAAATTTTTGAAATTTCATTTATAGAACTTATTTATTTTAACCTTTATCATCTCTTTCTCCTCCTCAATCATTCTCAGTATCTCCCCATGTGTGGTTCTCTACTCTCTTCCTTCTATGCATGGATGGTTCTCCTTTGATCAAACTCGAAATCGAGCATCGTCGATCACTTATGATCACCCTCAGTTATCTTATGATTCATCCTTATTTTCTCAATTTACCATTCTATATTAAATTCTATTTAAATACGAGCTAACATGACCTATTTTCAGGGTGTTTATATATTTATTTTTTTTCTCTCAAACCATCTTGAATCAATGATCTAAAATGTATGAGTGAATTATCCTAAGTATAAGGTAGTAGGCTTGAGATTTTCCCTTAAATATTCATTAATTTTTAAAATATTACATTATGTCGTACATCATATTTTCTTTGTGACACCTTGAAAATTTAAAATTATATACACTGAATATATCAACGAAAATTGGATATCCTTTCTGTATTTAGTTGAACAATTGGAGGTTTTCTACCACAACTTGAATAGCCCCCTTAGGGGGTGTTTTTTATTCTCCATAACTTTTATGCCTTATTTAATAAACTATACCACCCTTGGCGTGAGTTAGTGTAACTTATTATGATTATAATTATCATCGTATAGTTTAATATCCTTTGGTATGGATTGGATTAACTCTAATTTAGACATGTTTAAATTGAATTAATAGAGTTTTAATGCTAACTAGACCTCATTTTGTAATAAAACCACTTATGAGGTGTGTTTTGTTACTAAAAAATTGGTAATTGATTGAGTTATTTAAAATGAAATATTTCATGGACCTTCTCATGGTCTCCTCATTTACTTATAAATGGAATTTCATAAATTGTATACTTGATTTTTGATATGGCATGTTTATGGCCATGGCCTATTTATTATTAATACTTGAAATGTAATACATAATTGTAAATAACATTTCCTTATTTATAACATATATATAAATTTAAAGAACACATGGATAATATCATGGAAAATGTTTTTATATTATAGGTAATGGGAGGATGCCCTTATATTACACCTTGAGTGAACCTTCGTTTCCCAATTAGGAATTCCATGGATGGGATCATTGGCTAGGTTAATTTTATTATGTCATGAGTAACAGTTGGGTTCTGTATGAGGAATGCCCTGGATGGTATTATAGGTTAAAATAAATTACCATGTTCCTTAAATAACACTTGGGTTCCCTACTGGAAATCAAAAGAACGTTCTCAAAGATAATAATATTATGTTACTCCATGAGAGACACTTGGGTTCCCTATGCCAAATTCCAAGGATGGATATAGAGGAAAATTCCTTTATACAACACCTAGATTAATTCCTAGATTCCTATGAGGAATTCCATGTATGGGATTTTTAGGTGATGTGTTTATATTATACATGGATCAATACCTAGGTTCATGATATAGAATACCTCATACCAGCTTAGATTTTGAATTAATTTATTGATTAATTAATTTAATTGAAACATATACTAATTAAAAGAATATAATTAGTTTCCATTAGTGATTTACCTGCATGAAATCCTTCTTTTTTTCCTTTTTCAAGTTGTAAATTTTGTGGGGCATGTTAATCCCTTATACTAATATGATCCTTGGGAGAAGCCTTAGCCATGGTTCAGATAATGAACCCTTTTTATATATTAAAACATGATTTTTAATCGTTTTTAGATATTCATTCTTAGGCTGATGTAAGTGGTATTGTATGGGTGTCCTATTTGGAACATGGTCTGACTTATTATTTATATATTTCATCACAATTTATATTATAACATACACACTGAAATATTTTATATTCCTGGATTTTATTGCATTAGATGTCATTGGTGGTGGCATAATCATTTTATCTCACACCCTATTTGGGCCTTTGTTTGGTACTTGGATAGACCTCATGGTTATTGGAATATGATTTTGTTTTTTATTATCTGTTTTACACTTTGATGTGGGATATTAGGAGCACCAAATTTATTCATCACTCAGGTTCACATGAAGATAGCCTTTATGTTTTAGTTATTTTCATTATGAATTTAGTGTATACATGTGAACATGTATTTCTGTTTTCTTTTTGGTATTGATGTGACCTCATTTTTTAATATAATATTTTTATAAGTATTTATCCTTATATTATTATTTGTAAAATTTATATTCCCTTCCATTATTTTATACTCCTTTGTTCATTGATATACTCATTATGTACCACTATGCTACTATGATCATGAGGGTATAGCCTCCCCACCGTACCATCATTGGACCCTCACTTCTAGATAGAACCCTCTAGAATATTGGGAGGCGTACTTGTGGCTATGTATAAACCAATCATGTTACTATGTGTTTAGCAGAGTGGTCACAATAATTTTCCCAAATTTATGTCTTCATAAATCTAGTTCCCAAGGTTTTTACTAAACTTGTACTGAAACCAACTGTAAAAACGTTGAACCCCATAGTCCAGAGCTAGTAGTTAGGTTATTACATTGGCAGTGGATATAAGAAATCACATCCCAATAGTGATTATATTTTAGTAATCATGGTAAAAAGGATACATACTTGAATCTCACATTACAATTGAAATCATAAAATACATTACATAGTTAAAGTAAATATTTAATATCCATGAACTCATTAAAATATTCCTTCTTCATACTAAAGTTAAAGGAATAAAATAAGGGTGAGCTCAGATGCTCTATATAGGTTATGTATAGTCAAGGATATCATTATTAAATGAGGCATAATCAGTATAGAAAGATAAATAATTGAAAATTTATATTGCTTAATCACCAACTTGAGAAAAAGGAATAATATAGAAAGAATAAATACTGGTCAAATGTTGTAATATAACTACTCATGTAATCCTGAAACGTTTCCATGGATATCATATCTATTCAAATAATCACATGTAAATTAATAACTAATATTATAATGATGTAATTCATAATGGAATACATCTGAAACATATCATCGAGTCCCTTTCTAAGATATCTAAAAATTCCATCAAGTCCTTAAGCCATAACATCTAAATAAATTGGTATAGCCTTTAAAAAATACCCAATATAGTTTGTCTCATGATGCAAAATGATTCATCAAGGGGATATGTAATTCTATTCCCCACCCATTAATTAATAAGTTTAATACATTCATCATAATAATAAACAACATAACGTAATCTACATGCCTTAAAATCAATAATTGGTTGTATGGTAAGAACTATCTTATGGGATATAAATAATTTCCGCAATCAAGATGATCATAAACCATCCCAAGAAAAATGGTGATGGTATTATAGAATTATAACCACGTTAAAGCATGAGATTCAAAAATTTATGTTTTTATAGATTAAAATACTTTCAAAATATCATTGAAAAGTTTCTTGAATAAAGTACACTTTTTACATTGAAATAACATACTTCAAAATATAAAAATTTGGAAAATATTAAGGGAAAAATTATTTTCAAATTTTCGTGTAAACATATAAAATAATATTAAAATAAATGACAGCCCATGATGATGAGAAGTTTCATTCATATTGTATAATTTTAAAAATACCCCCTTCACACTTTCGTAAGACAAGTCAAAAGGTACCACATTTGCAAAATGATTGGAAGGTTCCAATTAAAATTTTTTGTATAAGTATAAAATGGGAAAAAAAATAAATTGATAAATAATTTTAGAATATAAAAAAATTAACTCATTTTATGTAAAATATAGACAAGGAAGAAAAATATTCCTGAAGAAGATGAAAAACAAATCGGTTTTATTTACAATAATCCTTTGGTCTCTTTAGTATTTAAAATAATAAAATGATAGGAAAATATATAAATTTTAAAAATAAAAATATGAGAAGATAACATATTGGTTCTGAATATGTAAATATTAAATAATTATCCCAGTGGAGACATAAACATAAAAAATTTGGAATACTGATAAGGTTGTAAAATAAACCATTTCCACTTTAGTAACACTTGACTCTTATCCCCATAAAATAAAAACAGAAAATTAAACTTTAAATATCATTAAAATTACTAGAATCATGATATAAAATATAAAATGGATGGAATTGGGTTGTTTACATTGTGTTCTTAGTGAAAATGGATCTCTACATAGAGAGTGGGTATTTCAATGGATGTTTTGATCGATCCGCATTACTGTAGGTTATGTTGCTAGGTATCATGTTGTGGATGACTAGTTTAGGGAACTGAATGCAACTACTTTTGGCCCTAATTTGATAACCAAATCCCTAAATTATTGGTATTAGTTATATTTCTTATAGTTTATGGATATGGAGGGAAGAAGGATTCATAAGAAAGGGAATATCATGAATGTCATTACTAATCAGGAATCGATTTTTGGGAAAATCTATTTGGGTAATAATAAAATTATTTCCTTTCATTTACTTCCAAAATTCATAATACCATGGAAAATATATTATTTGGTCTCCAACCTCTTGACTCTATGGGGTTTGATAGATTTTTAATGTCTATCTTTAGGATGGTTTTTCATTAATTTTATTTTCCCTTCGAAGGAAATGAAAATATGAGCATTGTTATTTGGATCAATCTCATTTGATTTTTGATTCTTTTATAAATAGGAATGGGATCGAATTTTTTACCCTATATAGGTGAGGAACACTTCTATACGTGAATGGGTTTGGGTCTTTGAGCTCAAATGAATACTCTAGGATCCTAGAATTCTCTATTATGTTTCTTTATCTATAAAAGTTCCCATTAGGATAGATCGGGAGATGGAAATTGTATTGTTTTGTCCCTATTATCACCAGATAATAATGCTATATTTATGTTTCATGTTGGTTAACAATGTTATACTATACACGTATAGTGATTATTATAAATTTAAATTTTTTGATGAAATAATAACCAAATTCTATTAAAAATGTAAAGCGGTTAGGAATAACCAACAAAATTTTAGGAGGTTTATTTTATTATTCATCATTAATATTCATAGAAATTTATAATCTTCATTATATAATAAAAACCATTTATGAAAGGGAGGAAGAACTGTGAGAAATTATTCTGTTGTAAAAGATGTGGCTTCCCATTCTTTGGTGCTAAAGGAAACCATCTACTTTTCTTCTACTATGGATGGTGTTTCATGCCTAGGAAATTTATGTAGAACTAGATTGGACTATATAGAAAATGATGATGAAAATATCATTTAGGCCACTGATTAAGAAATTGAGGGGATGATCACCTAAAAAATGGGATGATATATCAAATGAAGAAGATGTTTTTGAAATGGCAGCAACCCTGTTGGTGTGATAGAAAATGGGGACTCTTCTAACTATAATATTTATATATACGATGCTTTTAAAAGGGAGAGGAAATGGGATTGACCTATGATCAAGGGGAATGGGACTAAGAAGATGTATCATCTGATAGTTGAATTGGAAGGCAATATATTTTCTCTTACCAATGGAAAAATATATATTAGTGGATGATGAGTACTATCATGTAACACCCCAAGACTTTACATTATTTTCATTTTTTAATAAATTTAATTTTTTTTCTACCAAAGTATTATTTAACACCATATTATACTTACACTACACACAACAATGAGTTGTCTAACGTTACATTTAAGGCCCAGTTCTACAGAACAACAATATATTTATTAAATATTATTATTTAATATAAAATATAACCTAGATATTAAAAAAGAGGTTATGAATATTATTAAAAAAATTTGAATTTTATATATCCCATATAATTTTAACATTCATATTATGTATTTTTTGGACATGATATAAGACAAGATTCCATTTTTCAGAAAAAATTAGTATTTTTCAAATAGTGTAGTTTTTCCACCTTTTGATGGCGCACCCATTTAAAATATAGTTTTTGAAACTCATATTTATTATATTTCATGAAATAAACATCTTATTTAGATGTGGGATATAAAAATTCACATTGGAGGAATTTTTTATATTGTTCTGATAATTTTTATGTTTTGATAAATAGTAAAAATATACTAAATTTTAATTGAAAATAACTTTTTTCATCGAAATAATTTATGTGGATTTATTATATTAATGAATGGTATTATAGTAAAATTATAATATATTTTTATCATTTAATATAATTTTTTTCATTAGTAATAATTTTACTATGAATTTTGATATAACAATATTTCAATCTTTTGTAATGTTTTAACTTTTATTAGCCCATTTTTCATTCTGACAACGAGATTAATTTTAAATTAATTAATAAAACTTCTATTTTTTGATTTTTAAGAAATGAATTAAATATTTGTAATTATTGGGCCCAAATTAAAAAAATAGGTTCCTTTTGTTTTTTGGAATTTTGAATAGTAACTTTAGTAATTTTTTAATTAATACGATTAAGGGGAAATCAGGTAATTAATGGTAAAACTAATATAATAGTTACAATAAAACTATTCTAAATTTCATTTTATAAGTGGTTTTTGACCAAAATAATCCATGTTTTTATTTAGGACCACTTGGATCCACATTGATTACTTTAATATATTTAAAATATTATATTTATAGAAAATCTAATTTTGTTATACTTTTTTAACAAGTAAAATATTTTTAATATGTGGTTATATGAGTTATATAGTTTAATATAAATAATAATTAGGAAGAAATTTTTTTACCTATATTAAGGAAATTTATTTATGATTTTATAAAATAAATGATTAAATTAAATGGTCCCACAATGATTTTTTAATAATTAATTTATTAAAGGAAGAATCAATTAAATGATATTAATAATATTAAAATATATATAATTTGAAACCTTGTAGGAACTACCTGAGTTTTTTTTGATAACATTGTCATATTATGGATGAGTTAATGTAGTTTTTTCAAAGGAATCAAGTTGTTATGATTTCTTAAAAAGTCAACTAATAAATAATGTCAAAATTGGGATAAATGTGATTTTAAATTAAATAATAATTCATTAAATGATATAAAATTTATAATAATATAAAATTTATCATAATTACTAATATAATGTTAAATATATCATTAATATCGATTTTTAATTATTTAATGGACACTTTTACTTAACAATGATATAGATATTATTAAAATTAAAGAACGTGACAAAGTTTCACAATCTCATTTCTTATACGTTCAATAATTTTAATATAGGGATAAATTGGAGATATATTTTATCATTAATAGTCTTATTAAATTTTAGAATCATTATCGTCATTCTAGTAATTCATTTATAATTTTTAGAGACTAAATAATTACTATAAATAATGACATAATAGTAAAGAAGTAATTATTTTATTAACAAAAATATCAAATAAAGGATATTAATAATATTAAAATAAATATACTTATACAGAATATAAATGATATAAAAATTTTCTAGGTGACTATGAAATTTTGGGAGTATATTTAATGATTTTTTTCGAATTTTCCTTTCTATTTTTATTTTATTTAAAGTAAAATTCATGAATAGTGTCAAAATTGACACTATAGAAATTTTATAAAAATGAAATTTTATTAAATTATTTAAAAATATTTAAAATATTTAAATATTAAAAAGGGGGTACTTATAAGGTCTAAAATATCATAAATGGTACATTTATGTATAACTTACACTAGATAATTAAATATTTATAACCACATAATATTTAAAATATTATTACCACAATTAAAATTAAATATACTGTAATAATGATAAATCAAAATGATATGGTTTAAAATAAAATCAAAACATGCATAAATTTTATTTATTGAGATTATTTTTAACCATAATCATATAATCTTATAAATAATTCACTTTGGAGTCATTTAGTGCTGAAATTTAATTTATACTAATTTAATATTTTGATAATTTCTTAAAGTTCCCCTTACCTCTTTTATAAAATGGAATATCTCTTTATCATTTATTCATGCCTCTAAACCTATGTTTTCGACCACAACCTACCCATGTATTCTCCAAACTTCCCTAAAATCATCCTATAGTCCTTATTTTGGGCCGAAAGAAAACCTAATGAGTCCTTTTGTGCCAATCAAAAGAAGATACATGAAAAAGAAGTAATTGTTTTATCAACTCTTTCAAAGTTCTTTTATTCTTCTAATTCATCTTCCTGTATTGTTTACACACTAAATTAATAAATACAATATCATATAAGAGCTTATATTTTATTATAATTATGATTCAACCATATTATTTCTTTTATTCGTCCTGTTAATAACAATATCATCATTCATGTGTACGTACAGATTACCATCTCCATGTCAAGGTATAATTTCATATTCAACACTACATTATTTTCGATGGTTATAATGATGAGTATATTTGATATAAATAATTAATATAAAATTATAATGGTACTTTATAATTAATATACCATCCAATTCTAAACCATTTAACCATCAAGTGAATGATATAATCGCTCGTGCATACGTACGACTTACCATCTCCGTGACACAGTTTGATTTATTCCCTATGCTAACAATTCAAGAATGATTATAAAATTTATAATATTAGTGAAAATAATAATAATGAACTTAATACCATTTTTTATATGAATAAAATACATCCTATGCATAAAAACATGGATTACATGAAAAAAAAATTAATGGAAAAATGAAGCAGTTAACACCCAAAAAAAGGGTAATAATGAAATATTATTAAGAAAATGATATAAGAAGATCATATATGATATAATAAATATGGATATGGTTCTGTTATAATTTAATTAAAAAATTTAACCATTATACAAGAGGTTAACTCACCCTCAACTAAAGAAAAGTACTAGGTAAGGGTTAATTTAACAATCTCTTTATTATATGAGGTTGTTTATATGAAAGTAACTACTAAGACACATTTATCATCCATGAATATGATTCTTCAAATTTTATTTCAAAATATTATCAAAAACATTTAAATTCACATTTACCCTTGTTATAATTTTTATAAAACTTATTTAAAAAAATCATTCTGTCATTTTACAAATGAGGTAATTTATGATCTTTTGAAAAAAAAACAATAATAAAAGAATACTTTTTAAACTTATACGGCATGAGCGGCTATTTATTCCATCCAGAAACCTTAAAATTTTGGAGATTTCCATATAATATTACAAGTTTATTTTCAAAATTAATGTTTTCTTTTTATAATTACAATGATTTAAAATGATTTCAATGTAAAAAAATGGATATTTATCTCAAAGAATTTTAATGATTTTGATAGATTATGTTCATCTATGTCAATATCCTTTAAGGAATTTTATGATTAATTGAGGATGATTTAGTATGATACAATATTCCATATTTTATCTAAGGTTTTTTGATATGTTTGACTATATATGTGCTATTTTTATACCATTCATGGTTTATGAATAAAGTATTAACATTTTTTATGGTAGTTTTTATACGAATGTTTAAGTTATATTTCACCATTTTCATATGAGGAATGCATTGGACTTAATAAGTGATTGTTAGGGCCTGTTATATCCCCTCAATGCGTCGGTAGGTCTGATGAGGCAAACTAGTGTCTTCTCATAAGGACTAGATGGTATTCTAATTTATGGTATTGTCATGAGGCCTTTCCGGTATGGTTATACTGTTCGACATTATGCATTCCCAGAGTATGATATTAGTTATTTATATTACATGTGATTATTTGACTAGTATAATATATATGTGAATGTTTAAATTAAATTATTTGATTTATTATTTTCATATTATATTCAATTTTATTTTTAAAAAGTACAGTGTTTTCTTTTTATACTTTCCATAAAGTTTATGGTTATTTATGAAAGCTTCTATTGTATTTCTTAACCATACTAAGCATCTGAGATCACTTCTTTCTTATGTTTTATTTTCCTAGGATTCTAAGAATTTTATTATTAATGATAAATTGGGTTAATCTAGGATAATAATGGAATTCTCAAAGAATTATATATGTTTCATATAATGTTTTGAATTTTAACATAATGTTCATGTACACAATATATTTTCCAATATTCCTAAACTCATCGGTCCCTTAGGATTTGATTCCTTGTGATCATTCCAATTTGTTAATATAATGCACCAATATGGAGTTATGGGATCTGGTCATTACATATTAACTGGACACTTATAAGAAATCCAGTTCTTAATGCTCTCTTGCACCGCCTCTCTAGGGTGAGGCCTCAACTAATTTTCCATACAGTGAACGGGGTAAGGTGGATGAAATATTTGGGAAACGTTTTTATATGGATAATGCTGATTTTTACCAAGATTCAATAGTAGGAAAGGAATATGATAATAATTAAGAATTTTTTCTTGAGTATGCAGTGGGTGAACTTGTTCTAGGTGGTTCACTAGAAAGGAATGTGACATCGAAGTTGGAAACCATTATCCCATCAGACTCTGGTCCCAATAAAATGTGATTTAATTACCTTTATATTTTAAATAGGTCTAATATAATAGAATTATTAAATGAATTATTTTTTTACAACCGTGGGAAATTTCTTGTTGATGGTTTTTCAGGTATTACGAATTTCAACCAACAATTCTCTTGTTTGATACAAAAAAAATGATTTCACTAAAAACATTAAGCCTTATCATAAGGAATAGAAATTATTAGATATAGATGATTAAGATTTTATTTTGTAGGATCATAAGCATCAGATGATATGTAGACACTCTATAGTCCAGTTTGGCTCTTGAGGAAGTGTTGGCACAAATAAAATAATGTAATTGGTGAATTATCTTCTGTTTTGGTGGCATCATTTTTCTACAATTTTTTTCTTTGTGGTCTCATTCTATTTTCATTGAAATTTTTATTTTCATAATAAATTTTCTTTGAAGATGTATTTTAACCCATGGTTTGTTTCGTTCAAAGTATAAAAAGGAAATATATACACCACACACAAAAACTAGGTTCATAACATTAAAATATATCTCAATAAAGGAAAATTGATATGAATTCCCGGGAAAATATTATATCATTGAATTGAGTATTAATAAGTTATATTATAATGTGTAACAAAATTAGTCCCCATAAAATAAGTTGAATTAGAAAATAATAAAATTATAGTCCATTTCACAAATAATCATGGCAAAACATATTCAATGGAGTAGAGGTATAACCCAATGAATAGGGATTTAATTAAAAAAACACCTTACCTAAGGTTTTACTTCCTTTATAAGGGCTTCTAACCTCATATATAATAAATATAGACTTATTATACCTCTACTACATGACCAAAACCATATATATCATACAATATTTGAATTTATTATAATATTTTATCTCATATTTATTGACAATTATTTATTAAAATAATTGTTCTTGGTAATAATTTATTCATTATTAGTGTATGTTTTGGTTTGATAGTTTCAGTCCTTTTACATTTATCATGGTTACATAATCTTTATAATGTTAAACATGATATAAATATCATTTATATTCATTATATATGTTTTTGGTGTAATATATAGTATATAGAAGTAGAAAAATGCATTTCACCATTCATGGAGATGGCGGGTCATACGTATGCATGAATGATGTTTTCACTTTGTAACAAATAGATCAAAATAAAGATAAAAAATAATTAACCATTAATAAATAATTATTATGAAATATATATCTAATATGTTTATTAAATATATCCTTGTTATCATCCACATAAAATAGAAATAAAAAATAGATCACATCGCTTTGTGGAGGTGGTAGTCCGCACACACGCACAAGGGATGTTATCATTTTCCAATGAATTATAAGGTAATAAGATATATATAAAGATATAATTATATAGTAATAATTATTTAATAAATATCATATTTAATTATTAAACCCATCAAAATAATAATCTATAAAATATTGTGTTGAAATATAAATTGTATCGTTGTGTAGAGATTGTAATCCATACATTCACACAAGCAATACATTCACTTTCCATTTGATGGGAAAGAGGGTAAATAAATACGGTTTCACAATAATAATAACATTTATGTATATTTAGGATAATTAATTTATTATTTTATGGAATGTACAATATAAGTTTAGGAGGTAAATAAGAAATAAATTGGAAGAGGTCTGGTAAGATTATTACCTCTTCTTTAGGATACCTCCTTTAGATCTTTTTTATAGATCCTTAGGTTGGTCTATTAAGAATAAAAAATCCTATATAAGATGGAAAATCATGTTAATAAGTGGAATGAGAATGACTTGTCTCAGATTTTTTTTAATGTGGAGTAAATAAGGGAATGAAGGGGTGTCTTTTAATAAGGGAGGGGAAGAACAAAAATGGAATCATAATAATGATTAAAATATAACTAAGTCATTATCAAGAAAAATAATTTCATATTAGTATGAATTTATACAAATAAATTATGAGATTAATATGATTTTATATCCTCTAAAATAATAAAATTTAAATAAGTTTTGGTCATTTTTTACCCTTATCTTTTAGTTTTAACCCTCAGTTATCCCTTTTGACTATTTCCATAATATTAATGTTCTCTACACTTTAAGGGTAAAGAATATCGAAATAAAATAACAAACGACCCATAAATGGACCATGTCTTATTTTGTCAACTATATCCCAATAATTATTATTATATTAATCTTTTTATTAATTTTAAATTATCTAATAATAAATTATTTATTATAAAATATAATTAATGTTATTTTTTTGACACTATCCATTTAATATGACATTAAATATATCAATAAAAATAGGTATTTAGAATATAATCTTTTTCAACATCCATAAAATTCCATATAGATATATAAAATTCATGGGATACATTAACTCATTCAATTTATATCACTTTTAATATATTTAATATCATTCTTTTAATTTTAATTTAAATTGAATAAAAACTATATTAAGGTTGCATATGAATTTTGGTTAATTATATCAAAACTATAAATTATAAATAAATTAAAATGATAGAATAAATATATTTATATTTAAAATAAATATTTATAACCAAAAATTTACTATGTTTATCCTTATGTAAAAAAATAATGATAATAATGTAAAGAGAATGATGTTTTTTACTTTTCATTAAAAATAATAATATCAAGGTTGAAGTCACAAAACAATGGGGATAAATTATCATATATTAGAATATTGTATAATTTTATAAGATATAAGTTCATCTAAGTATATTAAGAAAAAATTTAGGGTCGTTTTCTAGTCCTTGTCATATTATTTTTAACCTTATTTACCTAAATTACCCTTACTGTAGTGACAATTATTTACTAGGGTTACTATTCCTAATGACCAAAAATAGAAAGGGCTTATTTCCAAAAATATAGGCATAATAATTAAAAATATTGATTCCATTTTTCATGATTTAATTTCTATAAGTGCCATTAATTAATTTATACTCAAAATGAAAAATACAATGAAAAGAACATTTTAGAAAAAGGCCATTTATATACAAAAATGATTTTATACCAAATTAAATCATAAAATTGATTCCAATTAACATAATTTGATTATTCATAATATAAGAGAAAATTTTTTAATTTCAAATAATTTTAAAACAAAATTTATCTTTGTAAATATTGGAAGAAAATATACATTTTAAATAAAAGTAGTATTTTCACTATTCACTAAGAATCAATATTTTCATGAAAATATGAAAATTTAACCCTAAGTTAATTTTCATATGATAATTTAAAATATGATATTATTTTTATGAAATAAAATATATTAAATTAATAGAAATTAATTGTAGTATTTTCTCACAAAAAAACCAATATTTTTTCGGAAAACATATTTTTGAAACATAAAACAACTATCCTGAAAATTGTGTACTTATTACATTAGAATTAATAAATACATTTATATTGAGTAGGTCCTTTATATATATTTCATATTTTGGTTAATACTATTCATACCCATCAATTCAATGGTTATGTGATAACTACTACAATAAATCATAATATTTTAATAGTATATCATGGTTTCCTTAAACTCGGTGTTGTGTATCCTATGTATTACCAAACATAGTATTATTATAAAATATAAAGATATTACACTATCGGAGTTACTTAATAAATTACTTATAGTTTATCATTTTCATTCTATATGGATTATTTTATATAGGTGTAGCCCTAGGAATGAGTTCTATTCAAAATCTAACTGCATGATTTGAGGGATGACTAGGAAAATCCTCATGAAACACATATGAATATTTCTAAGAAATAAGAACATTATTAATTTTGAGTTTATCCTCAATCACTTATGATGAATATATATAATGAATATGTATAAAACCTAATATTATGGAATTAATTTTCATTTTGTTTTCATGTTCATCCTCACAATAATAAATGAATTATGGCTGATTAAAAATATCAAATGTAACTTCTCTTCCTAGAAAATTGATATGGGATATATACTATGAGTTCCAATACATAACCAAAATTATTTAAAATTCAACTAGATTAATAATTAAAATATTCATAGGAATAACTATCCAAAAAAATTATATCCTAGATGAGTTACTAACTTCAGATGTAGTTATCCTACCAGAAGAAGCTTTCATCGCTAACTCAATATCTTACGATTGAGGTGGTGAAATGATAAACTTATAAAATTATTCATATATAAAAGAGTGGATGTAAAAAATTAAATAAAACTCTTTTAATATTGGGGAGGATTAGAAGTGTACTTGTTACCATATCTCTAGGAACTTCCATGTTAGTTGTTTTATTTTCATAACCTTGACCTACTCCACTTAGCTTATTTTGTGGTAAGTACTCTTGAAATTTAGGGAAATGGTTTGAGTAGTGCCCCATATTTTGACATTAAAAGTAATTTACATTGATTTATTTTCACTTAAAAATGCACTCAGGAGAAAAATGGCCTTTTTATATACACTTGAATCACAATACTTTTCCTTTTAGGCTTGTACCATGGTGTTTTCTTCACAAGTACATGTTCCAAAATTCTTCTTCATATTTTTATGTTTTTCAATTTTTTCTCTATTATCCACTTCTTTTCTAGCTTTAATATAAATCCATTATACATATATAATTAATTCTACATATTTATAGTACATGATACTATATCCTTATATGATGAGAATGTTTGTGAGACTAGTTCTCATTGAAGCATTACTTTTTTCCCATTAAAGAAACCACCTATCTTACTCTTTGGATTTTGTACATAGTATGTATCATACCTTGTAAAAATTTTAAATTTATCTTAATATGTATAAATATTTTTCTCTTCATTTTGTCTTCTACTCAATAATTTTCTATATATATCTGCTCTTTATTCATGGGGAAAATATTTTCGAAGAAAATTTACATAAAATTATTTTATTCCATGAACATTATTTTCACCTCACCCTTAGTGTTTTGAATCAATGACCTCCATCAACCTACGTCCCCTAAGATATAATAAACAGCCATGAAACCCTTATCCTTTTTATTAATTCCCATAGAGATAAATATTTTTTTTAAGGAACTTTTCAATTATTTATGTATTAATGGATTTTTAAAGTCTATAATAGGGTTAGGTTCCCTAATATATGTTTTCCTAAATCTATTTCATAAAATTTATTCTAGAATTTATCGATTACCAACTGAAAATACCTTAACCCTAGTATCAGTGAGATACTGGTTACTTTAATACATTGCTACTAAATACAAGAAATTATATCCCAAAATACCAAATAGTTTATTATTCTTGGTAAATAAGATACATAATTAAATCCAAAATTATATTTGGAAAAATAAAATAAAATATATTATTTTAATTTGGATCATATGTATTCCATATAGTATACCCCTACATAAAAAATCATAAAACGACGTTTAGTCTATTAGGGAAAGGAAACAAACGAAATGGGTGATAATAGATTCTCAATAAGGGAATTCATACCATAGAAGATAAATAAGTATAAATAATATTATAGGAATAAATTATGATCAAATAATTCCTTATAAATAATCTTATGATTGTGAAACATGTCCAATTATATTAAAACTTTTAAAATAAAGTCATGTTGGATATCAATAACAGATTTCATAATGATGGAATTCATAATGTTATACATCTAATATTACCATTGAGTCCATCTACCAAGACATATAAAACATATTTTCAAGGACTCGGGTCAAGATGTATTACACAAATTGCTACGGCCTCATCCAAATACTCAATATGGTTTATCTCATGAGTCCTACCAATGCTTTCAAGTGATATGTAATTATAGGCCCCACCTGCCACATAATAAGTCCAATTCATGACCCAAAAATCATAATACTCAAAAAAGGGTGTTTATATAGACAAAAATATATTAAATATATTACTATAAAATTTCATGAAAAAGATACTCATTTTTATACTGAAAAAACTTATTTATAGTTTAAATATTTCCCAAATATAATGAATAAAACTATTTTAAAATAAACTTTTAAACATTTAATGTAATATTCAACAAAAATAGTGTTCCTGACAGTAGGAAATTCCATTTATGTGATATAAGTAAAAAACATTCCTTTTGAAATTTGTAAAAGATCAAAATATACCTCATTCAATAAATAAAAAGAAGATGCATTTTCAAAAAAACATAAAAATGGATCATAGTTTATTTAATAAATCATTTTATAATGTTAAAAATATCTTATAATACATTATAAGGAAAATATGGTCATGGAAGGGAAATATTTTCGACCTCGTGGAAAACAAGCCCGGTTTTCCTTAAAAATATTATTTCGGTATATTGAGTACCTAAAGAGATAAAAATGAAATCAAAACATGTAATTAATATAAATAACTATAGGATAATGTTATATATTATGTTTAATATAGAAATATTATATAATTCCCCCAATATATTCTCAAACATAAACAATCACGAATAATAATGAGATGGTAAAATAAAACATTACCTCAAGATTGAATTCGTTTGAATGCATATAAACCACATGAATAAAAAATATATTTTTATTATAAATATATTTTAGAAAAATAATTATATATAAATTTATATATATTATTTATTTATAATCTTATACCATGCTTTTATTAAAAATTCTTTATTAAAATCATTATTCTTGGTACGAACTAATTCATTTTTCTTGTATGTTTCGGTTTGTTAGTTTCAGTCCTTTTAATTTAATCATGGTTAAATCATATCCATAATGTTAAAAATTATATAAATATCATATATAATCATTATATATGTATTAATATTAATCTATAATACATATAGAAATGAAAATTTATTACACTATTTTTGTAGACGGTAGGCCGCACGTACACACGAATACTGTTTTCACTTTTCAATGGATGGAATGAAATAAAGGTAAATAATATTTAACCTTTATAAAATAACTATTACAATATATTCATCAGATATATTTATTAAATCTATTCTTGTAACCATCAATATAAAACAAAAATGAAAAACGGATCGCATCACTTCTTGTATGTGGTGGTCCATAAGTGCGCATGAGAAACTTTGTCATTTTCCACGGTATTGGAAGGAAAGAAGGTATATTTGATATTATAATTAAAAAAAATTATATAATAAATATAATATATAAACATTATATCCATCAATATTCTCATCGTTAAAATATTGTGATAAAAATGAATTATATCGCTATTCAGAGATGGAAGGCCATACATACACATGATGATACATTTACATTCCATTTAATGAATAAATGGGTGGATAATTGTGGATTAATAATTACAATAAATATTTGGTATATTTATAATACTCAAGTTTTTATTATATGATAAATATTATAGATTTAGATGAGTTAAAAGAAACAATAAATTGAAATAGGTTGGGTAAGACGATTACATCTTCTTTGGAAGACCTCCTCTATATCATTTAATAAGGAAAGAAGGGTTGGTATTTTTAGGATAAAAAACATATATAATTCATATAACTATTTTTATAGGATACATGGGTAGGTCTTGGTTGATATATGTTTCACAAAAGTATCTAAAGAATTGATGTAAGGGGTTTCCTTTTCTGTGGAAGGGAAATACCACACATGGAATTTTTTAAAAGATTATAAATAACTATGTCATTATAAAGACAAATTCTTAAAAATGGAAATATATTACAATATAATGTACAATATGGTTGAAATATATTAAAAAATACAATTTTAATAGGTTTTATTTGTACCTTAAACCATATCTTTTGATTTAAACCCATAGTTAATCTATTTTAATATTAATTGTGGTAACATTTTTTCACCCCAAAGGGGTTTTAATTATACCTATAATGTGAAAGTTAGATCATAAATAGATAATTTATAACATTTTAGATCATAAATTATTTCCCTTTTTCACTTTAATTATATTAATTATTTTTAAATAATTTATTGAAATATTATTTTCATAAAATATCATTATTGTAAATTATTACACTTTTTATTTAATTTGACTTCTAATAAATCAAGAAAAAGTTTACATTTCTATATTAACGTTTAAAATATATTCAATATGTTATATGTACTTATAAAATTCATGTATAAAAATAAATCATCAAAATTGTTTTTCTTTTACTATTTTTAAAATCTTTTATTTTATTTTTATCATTAATTGAATAAATATTGTTTCAGCATTGCATAAGTATTTGAGATAATTATATAATACCAAAAAATTATATTTGAATTTCCATCATGAAAATACTTTAATTATTATGAAAATAAAAATATATATTCCTTCACTATTTCTTGTTTCTCAATTTGAACGAATAAGAGTTTTTTTAATGTAAGATAGTGATATTTTATATTTTTTTCTTTAAATATTATATAGGTCATTTTTAGGGAAATGAATCCCTTAAAAAATTAATTTAAATCCTAATGTGATAAATATAAAATTACATCCATCCAATATAAATTCTTATGAATATAAGTGGCCTTAATACCTAGTATTAACTTATATTTACCTGATTTACACTATACCAAGTTGATAAACTTTTCCAATGTTATTCTTCATAATTCCTAAAACTAAAGGGGTGATATTTACCAAATTTTAACCACTTGATTTAAAATATATAAATTATTTTTAAAATTAAATACATTTATGTGTCATAAATTAATTTTACAATAAGTGTGTAAAACATGATGAAAACCTCTTTAAAAAATTCATTTTTTAAGAATAAAACTTGATTTATTTCTATCTCATGACTGAAAAAAAATTATATAAATATTAAAATAATTATTGAATAAAAAATATATAAAATTTATTAAACCCATTCACAAATAGATATTTATTTAATTTTTTATATAAAAATACATGGCGGGTATAAAGAAATGTTTTTAGAAAAACATCTTTTTTACATTCAAATGATATTATTTTTGTATTTATAATCAATTAATAAACAAACGATTTAATTTACACATGTGTAAACCATTTTGTATTAATTATGTAATCATATTCATACTCTCAAATGTAATGAAAATGTTATAATGGTTTATTATATTTCAGTCCATTTAGACTTGGGGTTGTGTGTATTGTAAGCCATCAAAAAATTTATTTAAATGGAAATATGTCATAAAATATTATGGTGTTAATCCTAGAACATGGAAGAAATTTTTTATTATCCCAAAGGAAATTTTTTTGAACAATTACCAAAAGGTTAATAGCAGTTCTATAATACATGGAGCTATTAAATTACCCATAGGTTCTATAGTACCATTACAACTATAGTTCCTGATACAAAACATAACACTTAAATAATGTCACTACTATTACAATCCCTAAGAAAATCCACCCAAACATGGGGGTAGTTGGGGGTTTAACATGTGGCCTATTGGATATTAATCAATGGTTAGTTTTTCTTAACTATGCATCATATGAAATCATAATAAATACATCAAACTATCTTTTAATTAAAAGTTTTTTTATATTTATTTAGTGTGGGAACTCTGGGCAGTGGGGTGTCACATTGTATAGATTAGTTAGTGATCTTGTGGATTTTCCCAAACTAGGACTAAATGGATTTACAAGGTTTACTCCACTAGACTTATAATAAGTAATATCATTACATGTTTTTATTTATAAGAGTATCTCGTAAAAAATATGGTAAAATTTTTTCAAATCATATTTTGTTTTAGTGATCAAATATAATTAGTTGATAATTTGGAATTAATAACATTAGTTTGATTCTATAATCATTTTATTTAAAATTATTAACATTAATATTATGTAATATTTTAGATTAAATTATTTCTATGAAAATTTATTACAATGGACAAATAGTTGACACTGGATGAGTAGTTGGCTATAATAGAAAACAATAATGAGTTGTAATTTGAAAGGATTATAAAACATAGTAAGTTGTTTAGATAAAAAATAATCGATGGTTATTCCTTATAGTTAACCGAATAATGAAATAAATCAACTAAAAAATATTAAATATAATATTTTTTTAATATATACTATCCATTTTCTATGATGATGAAGGGAAAAAATATTTTGATTGGTTATCAATCTATTCTAAAATCAAATTATGGAGATATATGTCACAATATCTATTATCGAAGATACATCATATATAGGGTAAGTTCATCCATCATATCCATATGATAAAATTTCATAACATCTAATTGTGACACCTCATAGAGATTGTATCATTTATGTAAATTAATCCACATGTTGTGAATATAATGGTGTCGAATTTCATAGACGATTAAGATTTTTAGAATAAGACGAACCGTAATGATGAGGATTCATGAGAAGAATAAAATTTTAGAGAACATTTTAATCCAAAACCTATAAGGTTATGATAAAATTTGAGTCATCCTCTTCCATTGGATTCGTGGTCAATAAAAGGTATCACAAACATACCAACATTGGATTAGTAAATCATTATTCCCAACAAAAAAAATATAGGATTTATTGGTGGGATAAATTGAGTGGCAGATGAAAGTGTTTGATATATTTGAATGGATTTTTATAGAAAATAAGTGATGAATAGTATGATGAAATAGAATCAAATTTAGTGAAATTATAGTTATTTCATGGGATATTCAAATAAATATCATTATATATGTTGGTGTGAAAAGTTTGATTCATATTTTTAGATTCATTTATAAGATATAATTGATAAACTTTCCCATTATTGGAAAATCTATACATTTACTTAGCATGATTATGTGAACTCAAAACTATCATAGGGTCACATGTGCATATATTATGAATTAATTTCAACTATTATTGTTGAAATTATAAGATCATGTAAATATATTCCATTAGTTCTAGGGGTGAAAATTAATCAATTTTTTGGATATGAGAAGTATTATAAAAAGGAATGGGACACATGAAAGAAATATATTGTGATAGTGTATGGTGACTAAGATTACTACTATAAATTTATAGCATAGTATGTAGATATTTTTTCCACAATGAATAGGATTTATACTGGTGACATGTTGGTGAATATTTCAACCAACAAAAACAATTTGGTTGGTTAAATGTGGTGTTTGATATATTGTTTTGGTTGTTCTTACCTTTTCTGGCTGTATTCAACCATTGAAAAAAATCTATATGTATAACTGAAAAATTTATATATGGAAATTATATTATAAAATGGTTTATTTCCACTACATATGATAAAAAAAATTTACCCATGTACTATTGGCATTTCCTGTTGTTGATAAAGTGAACTTCTCATCTTTCATTTGTCCAATTTTATGATGAAAATTAATGGTATCTGTCTAATTATTTATTTACATAGACTGGCCAAGTAGAACGTAAAACATTAAGGACTTACATTGAAACCACCTCATGTTTAACTACTATATTTTATTAGAAATATTATAAGAAACTTGTAAAAGAATTAAAAGTAAGAGTCCATGAAAACATAAATCATCAACATTGGTGTGTATATGTTTTTTTGAAGAAATCCATTTTTTGAATAGTATATTATTAAATTTTCTATTATTAATCATAGTTTTTTATCACATTATCCTCAATAGAAGATGATATAAGATTTTTTAAGGAATTTTTTGAGATAATAGGGAGTCATGTAAATACATGATGCAAATTACAAAAGATAAATAATCACTAGTACGTGATGATGAAAGGAGATATGGACACATGGAAACAAACATTTCAGATTCTTTTAATAGATTATTCAAGGGTGTTTATAATAAACCCATAATGGGTTTAGTGTAAGAAACCCTAAATTGCATAGTGAGTTATTTTGTTAAAATAAGAAAGCAAGACGAAGAGGGTCTTCACATAGGGATATGATATAGGCACAATTTTTTTTATGAGATTGATAGGATTCTATAGTATGGAACCATATTCCATGTCTATTATTCTAACCATGATAGGATTATATTTTTGACCACTAATTTCAATGATCCTCTCACTAGTATCATATGTCTTCTGTATGTGTGGTTTTACTAGAGGAGCATTACTAGGATTTCATGACATCGGTGTAGACATGTGATTATAGCATGTTATCATATATTATTATCATAAGAGAAATTAAATAATTTAGTGTATCAAATAAAAACTACTAATAAATTCAATAATTCTAGTTGAATGTCTATAGGTGAATTATATACTCATAGTCATTTTAAGGATGCACTTAAACTTCAACTAAACATGAATGTCATGAGATTTTTTCTGATGCTTTTGTTTAAGGTGAGCGTGTTGTGATAGTTTTTTTCCTACATTCCCTCATTCCAAAATCAGGTGTCTTATAACACTTAAATCGGTGATTTTGTCTCCTTGATTGAAATGGTATAATGGGATGTATGTTCTTACTTCCATGTATACCTCTTTAGAGATCTTTTCCTAGTTTGATTCACCCTCATATAATTATTTCATGTTAATGAAAATTATTCATGATTCTATATTGAGGTGTAAATAGGTTAATTATGATTCTTATATCTCAATAGGGCATCATTGATTTGTCAAAATAGGTTGTTACATTTGGTATATCTAGTAATTTGTAGACATTGAGTAGGTTGGGAACCAATAAAGTATTTACCTTTTGCATTCAGATGAATATCATACAAGGAATCTTAGGAATGACACCTATGGAATTTGGTATTGGCTACAAGGTAATTGACACTAGGGGTGTCAGTATTATGGGGATTTTAACCGTAGGTGTCCAATGATTATTGTATAGTATATATATTATAGATCAAGTCAAACGTTTTAAATATTTTGGAGAAGGTTGGGTGGTTAAATGTTTCCCCAATGGGTGAATATTTCAAACTTGTGAATTGGTGTAATTTGTCCCAAGGGGGTAGATTTTCCATTCGGGGTTTCGTGGAGTTGTCGGAGTGTCTCCCCCAAGGGGGAATATTTCACTCTTCGGTTTTGGTTGAGTGTGTCCCCCAAGGGGGGATATTTTTACTCATGTATTTGGTGTAATTGGGGGAGTTTTTTCCCCCAAGGGGGAATATTTTTCACAAAGGATTTGGTTTTTTGTGTCCCCTTAAGGGAGAATATTTCACAGTCATAGTTTTTGAGAAATTGGTGGACTGTGTCTCCATAAGGTGGAATATTACACACAAAAGATTTATTGTAGTGTGTCTACAGGGGAAGATTTCACAATTGAGTTTATAGGTATTGAACCTCATGGTGTTTCCTTACATAACCTTCTTAAGAGAGAGTGATAAAAACCAACATAGTTTAATTCCACAGTTTAAGGTTGTTCGATAGGACAGGTCCATGCAGTTTGACTTCTTATGGTAAGGATGATTATGATACAAAAGGAGTTTCAACAAGGGGTGGTGTGGATATTACATGTAGATGTTTCCCAGGTGCTGTTAGGAGTTGTGATGTTGTGAAAAGGTATTATGTGTGGGACTCTCCAAGGTACTTCTAGGAGCAATGATTATGTGAATGAAGCTTATCCATGGGAGATTCTTAGGTTTTGGGGTACCATTTCATGCATATCACATGATGCATCTCATGCTTCCCGAATGAGTCGTCATTCACATATCACACATGGAATCCCATATTTATTGAATATGTTAATGTTATATTTTAATATTAATTAAAAGGATGTGGTGTGCACAAATTATGCATTGAGATACCTATCCATCCATCCACATGTTTGGTCAAGAGGGAATCCCGTGTTTCATGATAGAGTAAGGTTATTGTTTAACATTATGAGAAAGAACATGGTTTGTGGGTATTATGCGTTGATATTCCCTTCATATATTCCACATGTATGGTTAAGAGGTAATCTTGACCCGCTGGTGGGTTGTGGAGTACTAATGGGGCTTACACAAGATGAGGTATCCCATGGGGGATACTTGGGAGTTGTAATGATACATGTGGGAATTTCACTCTAGGGCTTCCCATTATTATTCCTTGTATTGGGTCATTAAGGAATATCAAACTTCTTGTGGGTTGAGGAATAATATTATACCTAATGAGTAATCCTAATTGGGTAGTTTGGGAGCAATAGGAATATATTGAGGAATTTCATGGTAGGGCTCCCCATTCATCTCCCTCATGTCATGTCATGAGGGTATCTCGACATTCTAATTGGGTGAGTGATATGATTGGGGATCACACCTGAGATGGAGGTTCATGGTTTCTATTTGGTGGTCATCTCATTACCATTACATGAGGAATATTATTCTTGAGACATAAGGCATCATATTCTTTTCACGGGAGGAATCTTATATTTTTCTAGTATGGTATAATATAGTTTAATGCTTTATAGTGAGAACTAAAGTTGTGTAATCACTTGATATTAGTATGAGGAATAGTATTCATGATTCATAATTCATATCATGTGTTTAATAGGATGGATCCTATGTTTTTCATATATAGTGTACAATATTTTTAACATCATTTAGAAAGGACTACTTGGAGTAAGATACCTATAAATAGATAACGTAAGACTTATGCAAGAATGAACATTTCTTTTTCATCCTAGAATAGTAGTTATGTGACAAGGTCTCAAGAGTTTCTTGAGGAGTATTTTGACTCAAGGAACTCAAGGAATATAAAAGGAGAATCTCAGCTCATAATACCATGAAGGGACAAATATAAGCATGTAGACTTAGGGTATTCTAAGGAGTATGGATGAGTATCTGAAATCATCGAATATATATGGGGTAGATGTTGGGGGTTATTAGGCCATAACCCAAAATGTCGACAACCCAGTCTAAAAATATCACTGTGAGACTCAATTTATCATGGTGTATAGTGAAGGTATTAAAGGTATTTGGTTAGAGGCTTAGGACTGCATCTTAACACTATGTCTCAGCAAGGGTGAGGGGGTCTATCACCCATGGTATAGACTAGAAATCTTGTTTCTAAACACTATTTCATAAAACTGAGCACTGGGTCATGGAATTATTTGTTGGGATGTTCAAATTTTTACATTTTCATGAAACTCTACTGTTGTATGAAAAAAAATTAAGTTTTTGAAAGGAATAGCCTACAAGTGGGATTTTTGGATAACATTGGGCTGTGAAACCTTTTACTTGTGTGAAAATAGTGTTTTAATTTTTTTCCTTTCCGTGAAATTGTGTTTCCAATGGATAATGTTGTGTGAAAATTTCTATGTAGAATATCATGCATTAAGGTACTTCTCTGAGGTAATTTTTTACAATTTTTGGACTTGAAGGTTATGTAAATCATGGATCCTCATGTTTTTTGAGTAAGATCTGCAGTGACAGAATCCTAGAGGCCCTCTCTAAAATGAGGGTTTGATACTATATTTATATAAATTTTGGCTATGTCGCTCAAATTATCCCATGTCATGAAACTTTATAGGGTTTTGAAAAAATGAATTTGTTTTTGGAGGCCACCTTGCATATGCACAGAGCAACTAGGTTTTACATCACCTTTCTCACACAACTCAGTTGCGTGACCATGAAGGAATTGTGCACACTTTTAGAAAGTTGTTTGAAATTTTTTACTTTTCTCCAGAATCTCCCAACATGGTCATTTTCATAAGTCTAAATTCAAGTATCCATAACATTATATCCATAAGTAAATTTTGGCTCAATGACCATTCAAGTAAAAGATTTAAAAACTAACTATGCTCCTAGACTATGTTATTCAGTATTTGGTCCATCCTTAGACACATTTTTTCAGCACCAATAGTAACCAATAGAAAGTGTAAAGTTAGACCATATTTAGAATGAGATAGATTATCCCTTTGAATGGAGACCATTATAGATATGTGGATTATATTGTTAGGAATGTTTCACTCACACATTTTTACCTATTCTTATAGTGAGATAATCAAATAATCCATAAGATAGATGTTTTACTCTATCTATTAATGTCAAAGTATTTATATTAAATGATTTTAATATTATTATGATTGAAAACTTTATATTTATTTTTATTGATTATTAAACCATATTACCATGTGAATGACATAAATTTTTAGTCACTTTGTAACATTATATTAAAATTATAAAATTTAATTAATTATGTATTACAAATTATGAAAATATTATACTTTTATATTGAGGAGGCCCTCAAATATCCCCATTAATCTCACGTATCGTGTGATATACCAGAAGGGTGACATTTTGAATATTTAATGTCAAGTGAGAACATCATTTCCACTATGATTATCCACTGTATACCACTGTTCCATACCTCCAACATTATGAATTTATAGAGTCTTCATATGTGACTTCAATTCCATTGATCATCATTTAACTGATACATTGGTCAATATATGACATCGAGAGAAACACACATTAAATTTTTTATGAAGGAGAGGTGATAGTGACATTAGAATATAGAGCATATATATCGATCATACTTATCTATGGTCAAGTGGTTATGAATGTGACAATAGAATACTGGTGTGATGTCATCAATTATCTATTAACCATTGAGGTTATCGGTCAACTAAGTATCTTTTAGGGTGGTCAATTTCCCAAGGGATAGTTAGATGAACAATTTTTAATAATACATAATAGTTTAGATGAGTTATCAATTATCTAACACCTAATTAAATATATTATGTTGCTACTCAAAGGCACATTGTGTGTCAATTACTCAACTTCCTTACTACACATGACTTACTTACCACTACATCAAGATCTAGCAAGGTTAGCTATATATACTTGGGGTCACTATAATTAGAATATCTGTATAGATTCTTTCTAGAAACATGTCAATCTTAATGGCACTATATTTTAGTAAATTGCATTCTGTTATATATTTTGAAATTGGATAATTTTCTATGCATCGTCACTAGTGTTATCACACCCCTTACTCACCACCTTTGTTTGACTGGCCATGAGGATTCTAGAATGTTAACATCATTAATTTTAGTAATTTATTAATTTGTTAATATCATTTATAAATAAATAATATATTAATTTTTTTACCATCTAGAGTCAGGATCCACATTATATACTTAACCAGAGGAATATTATGAAAATTATTTTTATATCTTTGACTCTATACAAGTACAAGATGTAATTTAAAAACATTACTTTTTTATATAAAAATTAATTTTTTTTATTAATTTTTTAATATTTTATAATATTTTTTTTGGTACTATTTTTCCAATTTATGAATAATTTTTTGAATTTCCCTTTGAGGTCTCATAGAACCAATATAATATATTTTTCATAGAATCAAGTACACTATACTATACAACTATAGTAAGAGGTCATGGAGTGGTGGTTCCACTCATACACTTCTTCATAATTAAGTGTCATTATCTAGATTTAGTCATGAGATATTTTTGGTGATTACAACACATCGCCACCACACAATGATTGTTTACTGTAGTACACATTTTCACACTCAAATTTAGGAAATTAGTCGATGGGTCACACTATCATTCTCATTTTATAGTGTCATGAGAAATTAATGCCTAGTAAAGTGTATTCCAACATACATATCCCAAATTAAAACTCCAACTATATTATCAGGTATGGTATGTGTATTGGTACCAACATCACACTATTAGGTGACTGGCACACCATGGGATAGGCCTCAATGACTTGGTATATTCAGAACCTCTTATCAAATATTTTTATTTCATATTTTCTATTATCATGGACATTATTCCATTTCAAGTTAACATGCCAAAGAGTAGTTGTGAATATGTAGTTATGCTTGTTTTCAAAAAAAATTATACAATGTTAATGTAAGATGAGTCATATGTTTCCATCATAAATGAAAAAGAAAAAAAATCCACTACTTAAAGAACTTGGATAGACTACTTCAATGTCAGATCCCTTACTTTTAATGAATGATTATATTTTATTCAAGATTGATGGCATGAATTGATGACAGAGAAGTTTTTTTTCTACAATTGTTATAGTTGAGTTCATATAATGTTGTGAAATGTGTAGATTTAAGGATGGGTATTCAATAAGATATATCAAACCTAAAGATGAAGAAAATAACCATGGAGCATCATGTATACAAGATATTATATCAAGTGATGAATACTCCATGGATTTTTATTTGATATAATTTTAATTGATTGAAAAAGTCTTGGGATTAGTGTATGGGCTTATGAGGTTGTTTGATTGAATCCTAGAATTTGGAGATACATTAAATTAACAATTTATTAGATTTTATATGAGTTATTTTACTCTGTATTAGATTCATTTTAAACTATGTGTGTGAGTCATTATAAAAAGTGTATGATTCATTCCAATACTAAGGGTCATACTTTTGGAAAAGGAATTAATTTTTTATGAGTCATTCCAATGTTTATAATTAGTAATTTAATTTAATTATGAGTTAGATAAAGGAATGTAACAATCATTTGGACTCCATGTAAGTATCATTTAAATCTACATACAAGTCATTCAGAGACCATATGATTTTTATAGGAATCGATATAAGCCATGTATGAAATTCTTTTTGTATAAATTTTATGTCTTATAATATTTCAAAATTAGTAAAATTTAGTAAAGTTAGGTCCCTATAAAACTTTTTCTTTTCACATAAAACATTTTTATACTGTATAATACTCTATAGGAATATGAAACTTCCTTAAGATTTATTAAAATTGTGTGGCACACAAAATAATTATTCAAATATATCATAATACTTCTAGAAACCCTTAAAAATCAATAAAAATTGGTTTCATTTATATATAAAATTATTTGTATTGTGATTTACATATAATACAAAAGGAAAAAAGAAATTGTGTTCCATTCTGAGATCAGAAGTAGGAGACTTGAGGTTGTGAAAAGATGAGTTCCATGCTATGAATAAGAATATTTTTCTGGCATCGATGTGTGTTATCATGCACACATGGATTTAATTGAAATGTTTATTAATTTCATTAGATATTTTAGAGTTTTGAATATGGAATTATTATAGGAATAAAATAGGATGCTAAACAATAATTCAGAATCCTATGGGTAGTACTAAGGGATAGATATTTTGAAAAAGGGTTATCGAACACTCAAATAGGTTTTGGTGACATGGCCTTAACAAACCTATTGTAATTTTCATTCATTAATCATTATATGGAAATCAATTATATGGGACCACATCCTGAATTCCACATTGGAATACGGGGAGTTTCAAATGCATAATATATACCATAAGGAAACTCCTCTATCATAAGTCCATAAAAAATGTGTGGGTAGAACCCCAAAGATAAAAATATCATAGTATAGGGGAAATAAACACTTATACATGGTATTAGAGAAAATACAAGCTACCTATGAAAAATCTATGATGCTTTAGAGTGTAGAGAATTTTAATTCTATAAATAATTATGGTGTTTCTACATTAGTTTCAAGAACTATCATGGTTGTAAGAATATAATTTTTTCCCACCTCCTTTAACTTGGCCTAGAAGATAGGTATATATCAATAGTTTGATTTCCTCCCATTACTAGAGATACTCTTATAACCCATTCTAACAAGAGAAATATGGAAGTATATGAAAAAAATCAAAATTATATTTTTATGTCCCTCTCATAAAACAAGTACACACAGTCTATTAAAATGAAAACTACAACAGATTTTGGTACTATATTTAAGGGGATGTATAAATGAAATGTTAAATCCCTGGAAAGAACTCTATGTTTTTAGAAGCATATTTGAGGATATTAAAATAGATTATGATGAAAAATTTTATGAATACTTAATTAAGGGAAATTAAATTATTATAATATATTTATGGGTTTGGTGATAAGTTGTATGATTCTATTAATGTTAAAAATATATTGAAAAAAATTTTATATATGTTTTCTCTGAATATTTAAATTATGGAGGATATGGAGGATCTTTCATTGGATAAACATCATAATATTCACATTAATTTTGACATGTAGAAACACTATTTTTCAAGAATAAATAAAAAAAGATATGGAATTTAAGGATATGAGAATGGGTAAAGATAGAGATAATGAATTTTTATAATCAAGTGATTCTAATGATGATGGAGATGATACAGATTTCAAAAAATATCTCTTTTATCAGAAATTATTATGAAATTCAAGAGGAATTGGGAGTTATATAAACCACCAAGGTTTTATAATTATAATGAAATTTAACATTTTTAATATAATTGTCCAAATAAGAAGGTTTTAGAATCTCAAATAGGTGAGGAAAATGTGAAACCTCAAAAATAAAAATTAGGTAAAAGAAATAATAAATATTCATGTAGCAAGTGATAGAGTTTTATAAGAAAATAGATACAATATTAATAATATTTAAGTAATTAGTCATAATATGCTTTTAATTTATATATCATGTTTAGAGGGGTTTTAATACCTTATATAGTAATGGTTCTAAAGAAATAATGAATTCGTATCACAAGAAGAAAGATAATTAGAAAGCTTATATTGAGTACATTACATAGGTAAAGATTGAAAAAAAGATAAATATGTAATAATATAGGTTCTTAAAATTATGATTATGTTATGAAATAATTGGTATACATTGATGAGGTTAAGACAAATAATGAATGTGTTTTAGCAAGATAATTTTCTGAATGATCTTGAAGAAAACATGGATGGGAAAGAAGAGGAGAAAGTTGAGACACAATCCTTTTGTTAGGTAGGTTAAAATGAGTTGAATAATATTAGATAATTCTTGACTAAGGAAAATTTGGTTAGATTTGAATATTCTAAAGTTAGTGAGATGAAGGGTACTAACAAGAAAATTAAATTCTCACATAATCAGTTTCAACAATTGTGTTATTAATAATAGTGAAAGTTATAAAAAATATGAACATGTTTACAATAGTAATTCTAATGAGAGAAACTCATAAATATGATATAAAGCGAGAAAATATTATAATAAAACCATTTCCTCTATCAATAATTCAGTTTGAGGTTATATAATAACAGAAAAAACCATTATGGAATGATTTATTATCAGTATGGAAAATAAAAGGTAATAGGTTCTCAATAATGATATGGAAGTAATAGAAAAAAATACTAATCTTTTTGGTATAACACGTCATTACCAGAGAAAGTACATGAACCAAGGGGGAGTTATACTCAGTATTTGAGGATAAATCATCATAAAAGAAAAGTTCTGGCAATATATTCAATAAATATGTTAACATATATTTAATTTTCACGTTTAGAAGAAGTGAATGGAAGATATAGATTGGATGGTCGTTTATCCAATGAAAAAATGACTAGCTTACTAGGATAGGTTTCTTATAGACTGAAACCAGGAAACAAATAAGTTAAAAGGTTAATAGTCATATTCTACTGGGACTACCAAGAAGACAGGTTAAAAATAAAACTAATTTGGGCATGTCAAAAGATAATTACTAATAGTTTTTTCTATTCATTTGGATATTGTTAAAATTTTATGATTAAATAATCAAGTCTAGTTTCAAAGGAAACTAATTTCATATGAATAAATTCAATGTAAAATGGAGTTTTTTATAATTTATAAACTAAAAATTCACGAAAATATTTTTTAAATCTGTTGATAAGAAGGACATGTTATGAAGAAATTTTTAACTATTATTCTGGTAAAAAAAGATTTAATGGGAAATTTGATACAAGAATTAAACAATAAGTTAAATTGGTTGACTGAAGTGAATAAGAATACTCTACATGTGGAAGTATCTTAATGGAATAATATAATAATTCATCACATAAAGTCTCATAACATGAATAAAAACATAAAGAAATATTCCCATACTAATATTGGAATAAATAAGAATTATTGGTCGACAGGAGACTCTCAACCATGTTGATTCAACTAAGGAATGAATAGTTTCCCCCTTATTCACTTTTATTTTCTTATATACTAACACATAGGTAATTGATGGAGATATTAGAATGGGTAGCTAGTGAGTGTTGTATATCCGGAATAGTAAAAGAGAATATTTATATGGAATGTTCTAACTATTATGATAAAAGTGAGTTTATCCTTTGATGGTGAAAAATCAAAAGGAGGGTCATAAAAACATCAAGAACTATGTGAATCAATAGTTATGTATTTCTCCATAAAAATTGAAAATGATGTGACAATTTCTTGTTAAAACTAGATAAGTAACAAATTATGTGTGTTAGGGAGATTTGGTATCACATATGTTATAGTTTATAGATATTGTTGATAATTTTGGTTATTCACTCTTGTTTTTTACACTAGGTAAGACCATATAAACATGGATTTGGTTAGATAAAGGCTCTTTGTTTATGAATAATCTTAATCCATCCTTCTCTCAAATTCAATATCAAGCCTTGATTTTGATATGGAGGGGGAGAATAAAAATATATTTTAAAACTTTTTAAGAATATTGATGATGAGATGAGTGAGATCCATCCCATATATAAATTTAAAATTAATATTAATATGTGGGAGAAGATAAAATATCCTTTTAAAAGAAGTTTGGTACTGAAAAAATCCAAATGATTGTATTAAAGAGCCTGAGTGGAGTTGTGAAAATTTAGTTATATTTTTTGTTACTCTAGTTTATGAAAATTCAATGTATGCTGAGTGAGATATCACCATCATAAATGGAAAAGGGGAATTTTTTTTAATATATGAATTACTTGGCCGGATAGAGTCAGTGTGGTATCCCTTACTTTTAATTATTGATAAAAATTATTTAAGATTAATGGCATGTAGTAATGGATAATAAAATGAACTATTTACAACTGTTTTGTTTGAGTATAGTTTAAGCTAGTAAAACTAAATATTGAATTATAGTTATTCCAGAAGAAAGATATAACGTAAAGATAAATAAACCATTCATGGAGTCTTTTGTTTGAATGATGTTTTATTAGGTGATTGATACTCTTTTATGTTGATTTTATTTAATATAAAGTGATTGATACTATCTCAGGACAAGTTGAGGAGGATCTGAGGTTGTTTGGGTGAAGCCTAAAATTTGGAGGTACAAAAAATTTCTATGTCTCTGATTGCATATGAGTCATTTCCCACTATGTAATAATAGTTTTACGCTCTTCAATAAAGGCCTTAAAAACTATGCATGATTCATTTCCCTACAGCGGATTGACTTTTTCAAAAAAAGGAATGACATATGTATGAGTTATTCAAGAGTTACATATGAATATTTTCACCTGCATATGATTCTTCTAAAATAGAATAAGATTAATTTGGACTCTATGTAAGCATCATTTCAGTATATATATGTGTCATTCAGAGAATATATAATGTATGTAAGAGTCATTATAATCCACATATTACTTTTCTACATGTAAAAAATTGATGATTTGTATGATTTCATAGTGTCCCAATTTTAAATAATTACAGGGCCTATTATACTTTTATCTATATTTATAAGACATTTTATTTTTTAAAAAACTTTCTAGGTGTTCACAACTTCCTTAGGTAGATTCAATCATATAATATGTGAGTATTACATCTATAACTAAGGCATAATACTTATAAAAATCCTTATAAAATCTCCAAAACTTGGTGAAATTTAAGTCTGATGATTTTTATTGTTATGATCTTGAATGAATAAAAATCATAAGAATAAATTCTGTTCAAGATGAGATCAAAAGGACTCAAGAGGTTGGGAAAAGATTATTTCCACACAATAAATAAGTAGATCCATGTAGAAGTGATGTATACATCCATACACACATGGATTAAATTAATATTGAACATAATATTTTGATATCCTGTATAGTTTTGAAGATGGGAATATCCTAATTATTATGGGATTAAATGAGAATTCTGGCAAAGAATTTGAATGAGTTTAAAATTGAAAATATAATAAATTATCTATTAACAGATTTTATGAGAGGATATTATTGTTTTCAAAGATCATGGAGTTTAAAAAACTCTATAATGAAAACTAATATTCATGATTGCATTGTGAATATATATTTATAGAAAAAGAATAAGAAGATGAAGTGTGTGAGAATTAAGAAATATTGAGAACCTGACATATTTTAGAATTAAAGAGAGAAAGAATATATTTAAGTTGATATTTATTCAAAAATTTCAAGCCCTACACGATTGAGTGTTCTGGGAGTTTAGAAACTCAAATCATAAAAGTATTGATGTGAGTTCTTAAGACTAGAAGATCTAATAATTACTATCAGTTATTGATGTTCTTGATTATATTGTATAAGAGTAGATTAGTTGATCCAATATGTTTATGGTGTGAGATCTACATTAATAGGTGTTAATGATCCCTATAGTAGAAAAAGATCATTCTTATTTTGTATCATGTTATTATAATGGGATGTGGAAGATATATTCTATAGTTGGACTCTAGAGTATGTGCACAGTGGGGCTCTGTTCTGATTTGGTTAGGAAGGGCCTTAGTTTAACCAATTGGGTATATTGTAGAGACTCCCTGATGGGGGATACCAACCAATCATAGCAAGGAGTGTGATTTTAAGGATAATTACTTTAAATCTCTATATCTTGTAATTTATTTACATCTATTTTATATGATTTGATGTTGATGATTGAGACTGTTGAAATTTTAATAGATTAATTATAAAAATAAAAAATTATAAATGGGTATTGGTTAGTCATCCACCCATCCTTAGTGGAACAACTATCCAGGGTCTTATAGCTATTAGAGTGGTTAAAATGTCTTCTAAAAATATCATATACTTAAGAGGAATAATTATTAGATTTTATGAAATTTATATATATTTTTTGGATCTTATATCTCCTCTCCATTATGTATTTGAGAGTTTCTATAACAATAAGCCTTAGATATATATTGATCCACATGTATCCATTGAGATTTTTGGGGATGCTAATGTTCTTGTTGATCCTTTTGAGGAGGATGCATCACAACCACTACTAGTTAGATAATAGAGATTAAGGCAGAGATAAGGATAAGGATGAGGAAATAGATAATAATAATGAAAGTGATTCCCAAGAGAGACACCTGCACTGCAAATAGAGGATCACACCTAGTAGGAAGAGAATCCTTCATGGGAAATAAAGAAACCTACACCAAATAATTTACCCATATATGTAATTTATGATTTTCTTCTCATATACATTATATGGCTAGAATTTGTACATACTATAAGTGGTGGAACTTCATTATTCTATCATATTTACAACAATACTCAATATTGATTCCATTTAATGAAAACATAGATGTGTCTATTCCATTATCATCATCCTCATGGGGTCCTTCAAAGTACCAATACATTTTCATATATGAATACACATCTTATCTTTGGGATTCCATAAAATGTTACATTGGGGTGTTTTGTAATAAGTAGTATGTGGAGGTAGCAATAGCATTCCATTTTAAGGAACTAGTAATAGAACAACATTATGTGGTGCTAGTAGTAAAATCATAGTGCATGTAGGTAGTAGTTCCATAGTCACATGTGCCATCTATTGAGTAAGATGAAACACATGAAGAGGAACCTACTCCAATATTTTCCACATTAGAGTAGACTCTACATCAGTCCTAAAGAGGGAATAAGGTTCATATTCTGGGTTATGGAACTGAGAGGAGGGAATGATGATATTTTCCATTTTAAACCATTTTACCTATAAAAAATAAATTTTTTGAAGTTATTAAATTTACCTTTATATTGTAGTTTTATAAATAAATTTTTAAAATAACTTAATAACAACGATGTTAATTAGTCAATAAATTTAAATTGGAAAATTATCAATTTTTATAAAACGTTAGAAGTTAAATTAATACATCAATGTCTATATGTTTATTTTAATAAACACAATTCATGTATACATAAAAATTATGATTTTTAATATTAATAAACATGTACTTTTATATTGTATTTTAATTTTATAACCTTATTTATTATAACATATTAATCATTTTAATAATTTTATCATTAATAGATTAAAATAAAAATAAAATATATAAGTTAACATATATATTATTATATGATTTTATAGTTTTATAATATTATTTAGTGAAATATATTTTTTTATTAGTGGGGTGAAAATTTATGTCATGATTTTTATTGTTATTTTTCCCCATATTAATGAAATATATGATAAAATAAATAATAAATTTCATTAAAGAAAATAAATCACTAAAATTGTATAAAATAATTCAACATAGTAAGAGAATTAATAATTTCATACATTGGTGGTTGGATGTTAGTGCGTGAAATCATTTCATTCCTTATATCCTTTTTTGGTAAATAATATAACATCTAAACCAAAAAATAAAAATATAATAGATTTTTGTTCATCTGAAAATGAGACATCATATTTATTAATTGAATAATTTTAAATAAATGATAATTTATTGTTATATTTAAATGTTGAAATTATTTTAATGTAAATGTGAACAATTCGTCTTGTTTTAACTGGTAGGTTTATGGGTAATGAAGACAAGGGGGATCTGATTAGTAGTGCCTAATCAAGTGATGGAAAAGGGTGGAGAATTATAATTATTAGAGTGTCTAATAAATTAAAAAAATGAGGTAGTTCACATAAGGCACCCCCTCCCCTTAGATATATATATATGTGCTATATTATTAGTATTATTACTATATTATTAATAATATTGTTATTATATTATTAATAATATGGTTATTATATTATTATTATTATTATTATTAAATCTCATATCAATAATATTTTTTCATATGATGTCAAACTCCCTATCCATTGATATCATTGATATCATGTAATTTAGATAAGTGATTGAAGACCAATATTTGATATATAATTGGGATCCAAGGAATCGGTTCTAAACCCTTCATCTAATACATTCTCATCCATGTTTCATTGAAATGAAATTTTTTCAAATAGTTTCCTTCTTTAAATAAATTAATATTCAAAATACCTCAATTTTTCACATAAATCAATACAGTGATACCTTTAAGGGAGTTCTGGTTTGTATAATGGAGTTTTGGAAATTTAATGAATTTGGATTCTGGGATTTATGATGAACTGAGTTGAAAAATATTTTGAGGTCACTATGTGGACCATTTTCCTGAGTATAACATGATGGGGCCTTCCCTTAATTTATTTAGAACATCGAATTTGAGAAAAATACAAAATTATAGGTTTAGGCATGGATGTGTGTAAATGATAATTGATGATGATTTTGATGGATATGATATGAGGATATCCTAGTGGAACCATGATTATTATTACAACTATGAAAAATCCATTTGGGGTCACTAACTCCTCTAAAAATGATGTTTTAATGGTGTACGTTTTTATGATGGAAAACATTAAAACACTTGCAGGTCTGTCAATATATAAACCCACAATATGTTTTATGAGATGTTAAATGAATTATTGTGGACTCCAAGCTATTAAAGTGATTCTACATAATATTTTATGTCAATATATGATAATATGTGTCAATGGATGTAATGATTCTCATATATATGACTCTCTATGATATTAGAGTCGTGTTGAATATAGTGTGTGGTTTACACAAGATAATAGTTATCTAATGACCCTATATAAAAAGTGGTGGAATAAATGACATTTTAATGAAATTTTCAACATTTCAATGAATTTACCACTGTTAATGATAATGGGAGATAGAATAGTGAGTGTAATCTCCTAAGTTTCCATTTATGGTAACAAGATGATCTACTTGCTAGTTGGATAACCCCTATCTTGATATTTTTGAACCATATCTAAGATATAGTAATGTGATTTTGTATTAAATTATTCTCATTGGATACCGATGATAGAAGATAGTATTATGAGTTTTTATCTTCTGATTATGACATTGAGAATGGTTGGGTTTGTGATTCTTAGTAGTTTCTTGGTATTTCATTGACATCACTACGGTGGACTACCACTTAGAGATTTATTCACAACATGACCCTAAAATTGATATGTTCATATTAATGGCCATGATTTTGGATTTTATTAGATATATAAGGTTATGTACTCTCTATATTGACAACATTCTTGATATGTAATGGGTCCCCCATTAAAGACATTGGGTTTTTATACTCATCTAGTTTACCAGGGATTATTTTACATATGGGAGATAGGGTATGGAACACCCTTGATTGAAATTATCATTGATAGGGAATAAGTCCCCCATATAAATACATGGTTTAGGAACTCCCCAAATCGATACGGTATGGTTCCATCATCAATGTAGTTAGGTACTCCCCCAACCTATACATCTCTCTTAGTGGGGTACGGGTCCTCCACATTGGCTTCATTGTTAGATTCAGTATACATACACATCCGGACGATTTATTATACATTATAGGTAAGGGTTAGATTACTTTTAAACAATGATTTATTCTGTATATCTACAAAGGCTCATTATTTAGGGAGTGATGATTATGATGAGATTCATAATGAGATTATTATATGAGAATAATCTTTTTTCATTAATTTTCAAATCACTATAATAGATTTTATTAGTGAATAGTGTCGTATAAGATTGTTAGGATTTGATATTCAATTATTTGGTGATTTACCTAGGTTACCCATGGGTGGTATTGAGTTTTTATATCCATAGTATATATTATAATTTCATATACTTTGGTAATTTTTCATGTACAAACTCAACTTTGGGGTTTTTCAACACTTGGAGTGTCCTACTAGGGGGTTCTACTCACCCTAGGATGACATCTTTTGTGGGGATATACTTTTGTCTATGTAGTATTTTGATTTTTTAAAGGATTAAATGGTGTTTTAAGTTGATGGTGTCTATTTATAGAGGTGTACCTTGTGGTATTTTATTGTGATATCTCAGAGAGTAAGCTAGATCCACATGTTGAGGTTTTTATTTGGGTTTACATTTATGATCAGTTTTATTCCATGCTATGAGGATTCCATTTACACATTATTTTACAACTTCGTTTATGAATTATAGTATTATTGACTAATTCTATGTCATATATAGTTTCATTCATTCTAGATTATTTACGGATATCCATTACATGTGTGTATTTCTATTTTATTATTGGTGGATTTCATTGAATGTTTCTTGGGAAAATAAATCTCATATTGTTTTTATGAATAATTAGTGCTTTTCATTAACTTATACCCTATTGGAGGTGGGATTAGGGAGGCACGCCCTATAAATACCCCAATCCTAGTATCATAGAGCCAGTATTAAATTTGTTACATTGGCACATGATTAATGGAATCACATCCTGAATGATTGAATAGTCTATTAGTTTTGGTTAAGTATATATATAATTGAATATAACATTACATTAAATGAAAAAAAATTATTTTATTTGAGGACACTATTATTTCTTCGAGAATATCCACACATATCAATCATAGTACAATTCCTAGCATCATATAAAAAGAAAAAAATAAACATTAAAATCAGATGATCAGTAAGCGTTACGTACGGTGGAAGTTAACTTGAATAAATAATACTAATCAATAAGAAAATGTAAATAACCAAAAACACATTACATTTAATTAATAACTTGAGAAAAAAGAATAATATAGAAGGAATAAAATATGGTAAAATAATTCCATATAAATAATCACATAATGTTGAAAATTATATACGGATATCATAACTACTCAAATAATAAAATAGACATCAATAACTAATTTCATAATTAGATAACGCATAAACTTGGACATCTGAAACTAAATTTCAAGGTCATGTTTTATGACATATAAAAAATATTATTAAGGATTTATACTAAGAAATCTATATAAATGGGTAAGGCCTCGGCCAAATACCACATCGTTTATATCTCATGATACCTACTAATATATTGATGGGATATGTAATTATTTCCCCCAAACATAATAATTCAAATTCATTAATCCAATTAATAAACAATACAACTTAATGAACATTCCTTAAAATCAATAATTGTACATATTGGAAGAACTAGTATAGATAATGTTAATAATTTCCTCATTCAAAATGATCATAAACCATCTAGAGAAATATGGTGGGTGGTATTAATATATTATATCCTCATCAAAGCATCATATTCCATAAAATATTTTGACATATATGGAAATACTTTAAAAATATCAATATAATTTATTTAAGGAAAATAAAATATTCACAATGAAATAACTTATTTAAAATCAAATAATTTACCATATATTAAGGAAATAATTTTCTTTGAAAGGAACCATGTAACTTGAAATCAAATCTTGAAATAATTTACAGTCCTTAATAGTGTGAAATTTCATCCATGGCATATAATTTTAAGAACCTTTATTTCACAATTTTTTAAAAGAATTGAAAAAGTGTCTCATTCAAAAAATGACAAGAAAATTCCATTTAATTTTTTTTAAAAGGTCATAAATGGATAAAATTTAATTTAATTAATAAATCTATAATTTTGAAAATATTATTTAAATCATTTTAATAATAATATGGTTGTGAAAGAACAAGATTCCCAATGGAGTAAAAAAATATGGTTTGATGTCCTTAAAAATATTATTTATGTATCTTGAGTACAAAAAAAGAGAGATATTAATGGAAAGTATTTAATTCATAGAAATTACTATAGTACAATATAATATATTGGTTTTAATATAGATATATCGAATAATTCCCCCTTGAGAAAACTTAAATATAAACAATCCCAAATAATGATGAGATTGTGAAATAAACCCTTAGCTCTGGTCTAACTTCATTCATATGTGTTCGAACCAAATGAATAATAAATATAGATTTGTTATAAATATAATAACTAACCATACTAATATATAGAATACTATATATAATTTACATAATACCTTTTATCATCCAATTATTATTAATTATTTATTAAAATTGCTATTTCGTGTGGTAGATGATTCATTTTTCACGTATGTTTTAGTTCGGTAGTTTCAATAATTTCACATTGATAATGATTACATAATATATATAATTCTAATAATTTTATAAATATAATATATATTAATTGCATATATATATTTAGGGTAATCCATAAAATTTAGGGATGTAAAAATAAATAATGTCGTTCACGGAGACGGTAAGACGTATGTATGCATGATTGTTATTTTAACTTTTCAAATGTGGGAATGAAATAATGATAAATCATAATTAATGTTTCGAAAATAATTATTATATAAAATATATTTATTAAATCCATACTTATTAACATCCATATAATTCAAAAATGAAAAACAAATCGCATTGATTTGTGGAGGTGGTAGTCCACACGTACACACGAGCAACATTATCATTTTCTAACAGATTGGAAGATAATATGGTAGATTGAAATTATAATTTAAGACTCATAATTATTTCATAAATATTATATATATTCATTTTTTACATCATTAAAATAACCCACATAAAGTGGTGATGAAAAACAAATTACATCGCTATGTGGAGATGATAAGTCATACATACCCATGAGTGATGATTTCTATTTTGACATGATGGAAAAGAGATTGTATTTGGTACTCCAATAATAATAATAACATCAAAATATAATTATTATACAATATTTTTTATGTTTAAAATATATTTATAGGATTTATAAGAAGAAATAAATATGAAATATTTGGTAAAGACAATTATCAATTCTTTTGTAAAATCCCCTTAGATCTTTTATTAAGCGACATAGGGTTAGTCTTTTTGGAAGCCCAACACCACTAAAATTTGGATAAGTATTTTTATAAGATAAATGGGAAGGTTTTTGTTGATATATGTTTCTAAAGGATATGTAATGAAGATTTGGAATGGGTGTCCTTTTATTAGGGAGGTAAAGGAGCACTTCAAATTACTAAAAAATATTAAAATATAATTAATTCATTCACAAGTAAAATACATTAAATTGACATATATTTAAAAAAAAAGAGGATAAGTTCTAAATATCCTCATATAAAGAAAGTTTTATAGGTTTTGGTGTTAGTTTTATCCTTAAAATTTTTTAACCCCTTGGTTAACCAACTTTAACCTTAACTGTAGTAATGAGTTTTTCAATAATAAAGGGTTATAAATTTACTTATAAGATAAAATTTGAATCTTAAATGGACTTGGTATGAAATATTAGACTATATATTATCTCTTGTTATATTTAGTGACTTTTGTTATAAATAATTAAATAAAATAGGGTTTTTATAAAATATCAATATTATCATTTTTGACACTTTTTATTTAATTTGATTTTATAGACAACAAATAAATGATCTAATTTGAATATAATATTTTTTAAATTCACTAATATTATATATTAATAAATATTTTTCTTTGAATAAATTAATTCCCCCATACTGTATTAATTTTAATAAATTTAATATCATTTATTTTGTTTTTTCATTAATTAAGTAAATATTCTGTCATCCTTGAGTAAGATTTTAATGAAATTATATAAATAAAAATTATAAATAAATTTCCATCATAAAATTAATTTCATTATCCATAAAATAACCTTTAATATTCATTCACAACCTTTTTTTATCCTTATGTGAACATAAAAGAGATGTTTAATGTCAAAAGAGTGATATTTTGAATTTTCTTCTCAAAATAATATGAAGTAAAACATCAAATAAAATTTTACCAAGTGATCATATTTTATGAATTTTATTTTAAATGGTTTAACTTGACTCATAAAATAGGATAAAGGTAAGTTTTAGAGATATTTTAAAGCCCTATCCAAATGTTTTAACCCTATTTTACTCATTTTACCCGTAAGGAGGTGAAACAATTTTACCACGGTTACAATACATAATGAAAAAAAAGGATCGAGTTAAGAAATTTAAAACTCTTGATTTAAAATATGGTATAAATATTTTATTATTCACTATCTATAACTATAAGAAATTAATTTATGATAAAAACACACAACACAATGAAAAATGGTTTCTTTATAAAAATGCATTTTTAACTATTAAAATGTTTTTATACCAAAAAATAATTTAATTATTCATAATATATGAGAAAAAAATTATTTTTAAATATGTTTAAAACTAAATTGAACTTCTTATATGCTTAAAGAATTATTGCTTTATATAAAAATTAGTATTATTCACTATTCACTAGAAAATCAATCTATTTGTGAAAATAAATAAAATACCATAAGTTAATTTTTATAAGGTGAGTTAAAAATTAAATTTAAATTTAACAAAAAAAATTCTATAGGTGTTTAAAATGAAATATTATATTTTCCCATAAATAGAAAAAAATTTGTTTTTGAATGAAATAATTTTATTTATCATAATATAACATTACTAAAAATGAATGATTATTTCCTAATCATTAAACAATATATATTTATTAAATATAAAATTTATATATATTTCATAATATGGTTATTCCTATTCATACCCATCAATTCAATGGTTTGGTAATAGTGGCTATATTTAAATAATAATATATCAATGTTTCTTTAAACTTAGTGTTCCATGTCGTATATTCTATCGAACATAATATTCTAAATTTTATGGGTGATAAATTCTACCCCCTTAAATAAATTACACCAACACAATTTTATCTTAGAAATTAAAGGTTTAACATTATTTGAAAAACCACATTATATAGGGAGATGACAAAACTTCCATTAAAAGGGAAATAAGGAAACATAAGGGTTACCTGAAATAACACATATACATGTCCCTATATAAGTAGAAAAGTGGTGGGAAGGTAAAATTTAGAAATTTAAGAGAAGACAATCATACAAGGACTAATATAAACATACTGATATCATGTTCATAAAAATATTAGAAACCATAAAACCATAAATTAATTATGGGTGAAAACATAAGAAATTTAATAGAAATAACGGTAAACGAATAAAATTTTTTATTTCAAGATCCTTTTCCTATATTGTTTTATAAAATATATAATAATTCCTAATTCATAAAATAATCCCCCAAAATAAGATTATTTCAAAGTGAAACATAGGTATGACAATTATGCTTTTAACTAGGTACTATTTATTCATCTTAACAGAAACTGTTAGATGGCCAGATTTCTACATGGTGTCTTGATTGATAATTATTTCCTCATAGTGATAATGGATGATTAGATTTACATGAAAAATATAAATGTTTTTGTAGATATAGAATAAAATAAATAATGATTTTATGATAATAGTACATATTATAATAACTTAACAAGTTTTAACTTCAACTGTAGTAATTTCATAAGCTTGACCTTGATCTCTTAGCTTCTTCTAAGGTATATTCACTCAAAAAATGGCGAATTAATTTTCATAGTTACACATATCCTTATAATTGAAACATAAAAAATTAGATGTTTCTTTCTTACCCTTTCATTAATGTTTCTGACGGCCTTTCTCTCCGCACTTGAAGAAAACTCTTATTCCCTTCAAGGATGTATCAGGGTTTTTATTTCCACCATTATCACATGTGGGAAGTGACATCATTGCATCCATTTCCTAAAAAAATTCTTTTTCCTTTTTTCTCAATGAACCACCTATTCTCATGATTCCTCTGAAAATATAGTACTTATAGAATTTTTTTTCATCCAAATGTAATTTGATACCATGTCATCATATGATAAAAACATTTAAGAAACTAGATCATTTAAAATGATAGGATAAATCCCATAAAAGAAATAATAAATCTTAGTTTTTAGATTACTTTTTATTATCTATATAATTCCATTATAATCTTTTAATATTTTCTTCATACTCGGCAATAGTTTTATCTTTTTTATGTATTAGATTTATGAATTTCATTTTCATACCATCTCTTTTTTCATAAGGAAATTATTTTTCCAAGAATATCTCTAAATAAATCATCCATTTTATTCAACCTATATCCCCATAATGATTTATATTTTAAAAAAATGAACAAAATTAATTTTAATATTCCTTTAAACAATACACTTCCAAAATAACCTTATCTCTTTTATTACATCTAAAATAAAGAAATATATTTTCTAGGGAGTTGATATGTTATTCAACTATAAATGGATTTTTTGTTCCATTTTGGTGGAGGATTTTACTACATAAACATTGGTAACATTAAAAAGTAATTTTTTAAAGTAATAGTTTATTCTATACACTCAAAGTTATTGTTTATAACCTAGTTTAACTATCTTAATATAGTTAAAATATACTCTCCTCTATACTAATAGGGAGAGAGAAAGTAAAGTTGAGAGATAATTCATTGTATGAAAAAAAATTATAAATCCTCAATTTTTTATGCAATATAATATAGACATAACCATTTATTTATAGAGTTAAGGTTTAAGTTAAAATATTATATAATTTCATAACATCCATTAAATACAATTTAAACCCTTTAATAAATAACATGAAACATATAAATACAATTATTATTTTTTGGTATGCTAACATACACAAATTGATAAATAATATTTAACAACTTGTAAATAATTATTTTATCAATGTGTATGGTCATGGTTCATTCCAAATCCTTGTTATTTATTGAATAACTAAATAAATATTTTATTCATAAATATATATTTCATTCACATAACATTGAATAAATATTTGTTAAATATTCATTAAAATAAATTAATTTTTATTCACATCTCGGTGTATAAGTATTTATTTAATTTATACGATCAATAAAACATGAACAAAATTATTCCTTGGTCTTTAGAATAATATTTATTCTGTCAATTAAATTCAAATAGTATTTTATCAAGGTCAATAGAAACACTTAGTGTGTGACCCTCTGGGATTATTTTTTCATTAGAATTTGGAGGGATTTCCTAAAGTCCAAAATTATTGTCTGGAAATGGGTCAAGGGACCAAAAAAAAGAATATAATTTCATGATGATAAAAAAACACATGAGAATGCTCATTGCATTATATAATCCCTTGATTATAATATCTCATCAAGAAGGTCGCACAATAGTATCATCAATTTGTTAGCTCAATACGCCTATCTTTGACTATCTAAAATAAACATGTCAATTTACCATGGCCATTGAAATTAGGATATGGTTATATAAAAATAAAAGGGACAAGATATCAAATCCAATAAATATAGAAGGTAAAACACTTCCTCAACTTATCTATTAATTAATTTTCAATCAGGATGAACTCAATGTACCCTACTTCCAGCAAACATATGGAATGACTATTTTTATCAGTAAATCTATTTGTGTGTGTCATGACATGGATCAATGATATTCTTAAATTCTAAGGAATATTACACATGCTCACATATATGAATATTCTATGACACTATACAATGTGGAATTCCAACTAGTGAGTCTATTCTCATAATCTCTCATCTTGAAAATTACTAACTTTGAACTTCACGAGAAGAAGTCTCTTCCTCTTAAGAGCAATCACACCTGATAGTCTAAATACAATGTGTCCCATTATAAAAACAATTATAACCATAGAACTATATTAAAAATATTATAATAGAAAATCAAGGTTCTCATCACAGCAGGGGACTACTATGAACATATTAATTCAAAAAATACTCTTGTACATTATTATATGAAAGTGATGCAGAATATTGAACATTATGTAATAAGATGGTTAATTAATATTCAATACATCAAATATACATATTATCTATTTATAATTAGTTGGTCCTATGACACCAACTCTTAAAATATCAATAATTGATATCTTAATTATGTAATGCATAATTTTGAGCATCTAAAACAGATCATTGAGGCCTGATTCTATGACATCTAAAAATACCAGAAAGGTCACATGATAAGACATATATATAAATTGGTAATGCCTTAACCAAATACCCAATCAATCTTTTTCATGATACCTACTGATTCATCGATATCCTATTAAATTTTGGGTGTCACCCATCACTTATCATTTCCAATACATTCATTATATGAATATACAATAAAACATAATCAATGTGACTTAAAATCAATAATTTTTTGTATCAAAAGAACTTGCATATAAAATATCCATAATTTACCCAACCGAAATGATCATAAACGATCCATATAAATATATTGTATGTTATTATTAGAGTAAATACTTAGTAAATCATAATATTCCACAAAATTTATTCACATATATTAAAATACTTTAAAAAGATCAGTTGAAATGTTTTTGGGGGAAGTACCCAAATCATTTTAAAATAACTTAATTAAAATCACAATATTTACAAACTATTAAGGAAAATATTTTCTTTGAAGACAAAATTTCAAACTTTTAAATTAATCAAACAAATATTCTGTGGTTTTGATGGCAGGAAATTCAATATCGTATAATTTAAAAGACATTCCATTCCGAATTTTGTAAAAAATGTTAAAATGTAACTCATATGAAAAAAATAGCCAGAAGGTTCATTTTAAGTCATATTTTAGAAATTAATTTTGGGTAAATTTTGATTTAAAAAAATAATTGGATAATATTAAGAATATTTTTTGAAATATTTTATGGAAAATATTAACATGGAAGAAAAAGATTCTTGACCGAGTAGAGAAAAAAGAGATATTTTCCCTAAAACATTATTTTGGTATATTGAGAACATAAAATTATGAAAATGAAATAAAGACATTTAATTTATATAAATAACTATATTAGAATAACATATATATTTTTTATGATATAAATATTAAATAACTCCCCAATAGAGACTTAATGAGAAGTAATCGCGTATAATTATAAGGTTGTGAAATAAACCCTTAGCTCATGTATGGATTCATTTTTTATGAGTTTGAACAATATATTTAATAAATATAGATTTATTGTGAATATATTATAAATTTATAATCATATGTATCATACAATATATTATTTTCTTATAATCATTTATGATTAATTTATTAACAATTCTTTATTAAAAGCATTGTTCTGGGTGATAATTGCTTCATTTTTTGTATGTTTTGGTTAGGAAGTTTTGGTACTTGTAATTTTATCATAGATAAATGAAATACATAATTTTGATCATTGTATTTATGTAATATATATTTCATATATATATTTAGAGTTATCCATGATATTTATATATTGAAAAATGGATTACAATGCTCATGGAGACTGTTGGTCTTACCTATGAATGAATGATGTTTTCACTTTCTGAAAGATGGAATAAAAGACCAGTAAGAAATAATTTACCATTAAATAATTCCTATTATATCATAAATATCAGATAAATTCATTTGAAACATCCTTTTTACCATCCAATTAATGAATAAATGAAAAATGAATCACATCACTTCATGGAGGTGATAGTCCACACATACGCACGAGTGATGTTATTGTTTTCCAACAGATTATAAGTTATGAAGGAATATATGATATTTTAATTTTATAATAACAATAATTTAATAAATATAATATTTATTCATTAGTTATATCATTATAATCATCCATATAATGTGGTGATAAAAAGAAAAATTATATCATTATGTGGAGATGGTAAGTCATACATACAAAGAGGGATGTTTTCTCTTTTCATATCTTAAAAATGAGATGGAACATGTTTTTCCCATGAAAATAATAAAATATAAGTAAATTAAATACATTTTATCTATTATTTTAGTATAGTAAAAATCTATTTATAGAAATTATAATAAAAAATAAAATTGAAAGAGTTGGGAAAGATGATTACCACTTCTTGAGTAGAATACTTTTAGATATCATCTTAAGGGAACTAGGGTTTTTATTTTGTGAATTTAATTACCAATATAAATTTTTTAAATATCTTTATAATATAAATGGTCAGGTTTTGGTTGATCTATGATTCTCGAAGTGTTGTAAATAAAGGAGGTAAGGGGTGTCCTTTTATACGGGTGTGGGGGATAACACACTTTGAATTACTAAATAGATTAAAATATAATTAAGTAATTCTCAAGAAAAATCATCCCAAATAGATAAATATTCTAATAAGAATATTATAAGGTATAAATCTCAACATCTAATGAATTTTAAATAGGTTTCTGGTGTTATTTTAAGACATATCTTTTGGTTTAAACCCATGGTTAACAAATATTTACATTAAACATGGTAATGACTTATCCAGTAATAAAGGGATAACAATTTACTTATAAGTTACAAATTATCCCACAAATGGACAATTGATAACATTATTGACTATATATTGTCCCCATTTTCCTATTTAAATAATTTTATAACTGTTAAATTATTTAACAAAATATTTTTTCCTACAATATCATTATTGTGTTTTTTGAAACTATTCATTTAATTTGACTTTAAAGGAATAAAGATAAGGTTGGAATTAAGATATAATTCATCCACACAAATTTTATATTATATATTCCAATAGAAACTTCTTGGGTCATAATAATGTAACACCCCAAGGATTGACAAATAAAACTAATATAGAATGTAATGCAAAAAACATAGTCTCTGAAAAACAACACTTTTTAAAAATTAATAACCATAACCTAGCCATTAAACATAATTTTTCCAGTTCTATGAATTTAATTTTGAAAAAATAATATACAAGTTTGTGATTAGTACGATACGTAGAGTCTGAGAGGATAAACTTAATTTTTTGATGAATTGTAACTTATCCCTTTTGAAAATTAATGTTACCATTATGAATAGTAAACTATCCAAATGAATGGTAACCTCACCCATGAAAATATAAATAAAATTTAGGCATCTTATAATTGAAATTATTATATAATTATATCATAGTATAGGTAAATGAATATTTTAAAAATTATTAATTAATTGTTGGTATTTTGTGATTTAATAACATTTAATTAAAATTTTATAATTAATAAAATTATTTGAAAGAAAGTTAATTTTCATAAAATTTATTAATAAATATATTTTTTTAAGATAATGTTATCATACCTTAGTAAATTTTTGAAAGTGTTATAAAATCAGTTATAGATTTAAAATCAGTATTTTTCAAGTAAATGATGGTTTCTGTTAAAAATAAAGTTTATCATATTTAGGAAACTAATTTCATGAAATGGAGGTTATTTTTTATTTTACAAATTGAAAAATTCTTAGGGATAATTTTTTGAATTTTTCTATAATATTTGATTTTTGGGTGAATAGTAAAATACGGTAATTTACGGTATTTATACATTATATGTTAAATACACTATTTCTAACATCATGAATCATGTAATAATCCTTAATTAAAAATCACATGCACTTATTACTGTAATTATTCACAATAATCAATAATATAACTTGTCTAGAGGAAAATAAAAAAATGAAAAAAATAATGAGAAATCACCCCTCTCCTCCACTATAAAGACCACCCCTGACCACCTTTTCTCCTCACACCTTACAAGCTTTGAGACATATCAAATTTCTACCCAATATTCTCCCCAATACTCTCCACCACTTCTAAGAGATCTAGGTCTCATAAAAAGACCAAAACCAATCCCCATAAAGAGGTTCTCAAGGAGAAGTATTCAAGAGGTAAAATCCTCTTCCTTTTCCCTTTAATTTCTTTTCAAGTTATCTTCTTTTGTTATTATCTCCTCACCTCATATGTCCAAATGATAATGATAACTTCAGTATCATATATATACTGTAATGATATAATTTTAATTTAATATCATTCATTAAAAAACATTCTCTCTTCCCCCTATTTTATTTTTAAAACAAAATCATCATCCGTAAGGTGCTGATTTACAACCTTCATGGACGATAGATTTTTGTTCTTTAATTAATCCCTCAAATATGGTAAGGAAATAATTTTTTGGGTTAAAATAGACTATAATATATTTATTACAGCCTTTATTATGTTATTTATGTAACATATTTTCACAATACTAAATGATAAAACAAAATGAGTTTGCTATAATCAACAATTATCATAATAATGTAAACGATTATCACTAAATAAATTATCTAATGAGTCATCCTCATATAATATAAATAATGATATATATAAACATTTACAAATATTTATGATCATTAATATCATAAAAATTTAAATCTAAAGAATTATACCCATTTTCATGAACTTCCATACTCATATACTAGTATAGCGATTGTGAAAACCAAGTAAATGAGTACTTCTAAGCAATAAAATAGTATCTTATAACTCATAAAAAGGCCATAAAATAACTTAATAAAATTATATTAAATAAAATAAATTAATAAAAGTTTATTAATAAGTTAATTAATGGATTTAATTTTATTATCAAGGACATTAAGGTCAAGTGTAAAACATATTCAAACATAAGGTAAGGGGTTTCTCATCTCACTTTTATTTCCCCAAGATTCCCAATATTCACCACTTATTTCTTGTATGTGGGTTATGTATAATGACAATTTATGTTACATATCATGAATATATTTGTCTTCATGGTATTAAATTCTTTATTTTATGATCATTAATTTTATAGTTCATGTGGTTTGATTGATTACAACGCAGTATGGGTTTTTTTTCTCAAACCTCAATTTCCGTTCAGGTTATGATTTATTCCACTATAAACCAATGTAATGATTCATTATTTTTATATAATTATTATATTATATATATATTCCAAAATAATATTTCCAAATCATTTCATCATTCTTGATGGGATATTAAATGTTTTATGAGGTTTCCTTCTCAATTCTTCTCGATAAACAAACTCGATTTAAATGAACTTCTCAAATTATTACCTATTTTCAAGTGCACTCTATAATATATTTTAATCCACCATTATATTTATAAAATCACTCATTTTATTATGGAAAAAATATCTTAGTTCACTTTTGTTTTATACAAATATTTTTCTAAAAGAACTATTCTTTGTAAAGTGAGAGAGTATTTCTTCCAAGAATTACTCAATGATTTTATACGAGTGTTTGTATCTATATAAAAACTATTATAAATTCATATGTTTAATTCGGATTAATATTTTTTGATATAATCATTAATATTTTATTTTATTTTTTAGGATTATTTTTATTGGGGATGTGTTATCTTGGTACCATTCACCATATTATACATAAAAATTTATGCTTAAGATTATTGCTTGGGGAAAATTATTTACATTTCATATGTTAGTTTTGATATGAATATATATGTTGATTATGATTCAACCATTTCAAATTAGGTTTTTATTTGTCTTATAAAGTGATGGTTTGGGCCCTCTATATCCCCTCTATGCATCCATAGGTCTCATGAGATGAACTAGGTTTGGTTTTGATTAAGGTCTTACCCATTTATTAGATTATTTTCATAAAGCCTTGACAATAATATATTCTTGGCATGAATCCTTGAAGTATGTTTTAGATATCTGTATTTATGAATCCCCCTCATTATGAAACATGTAATTGATATTCCCTGTGATGATTGGACTAGTATAACATCCATGGTTATGTTTTATTATGAGATTATTTATTCATATTTTATTTATTCTACATTATGCCCAAGATAATATTTTATTGGAACCTGTTATTTAATTATTCACATTACCTTATTATTTATTCTTTTTCTTCATTACTTGCCCTTACTGAGCATCTGAACTCACCCATTCTTTTGTTTTATGTTTCCAAAGATGCGAAAATGATTATTATGAATGACTTGCAAGGATAATCTAGGAGTTCATGTTTGATTCAAGATAAGTTGATATGTTGTATTTCATTTTATGTTATAATGTAAAGTTCATACATGTAATATAGTTTTAAAAAATAGATAAATTATTCGGTCTTTTGGGATACGAAATTATTAAAATCATACCAATGTAATAAAGTAAGGCACTGGCTCTGAGTTACTAGGTTCGATGTCTTTATAGTTGGTATCAGAGGAAGTTTAGTAGAAACCTTAGAAAATAGATTTAAATAGGGAATATATCCCTAAGATAGAATTTGAGGACAATAATAGAAAAACATAATAAAATTTAGTAAAATATAGATAATTTTTGTCTTTCTATAAATAAATCCATGTATGAATACTACAAGTGGATGTGGTTTTGGCACAAATTTACCTATGAGTAATGACTCCGATAAAGTGTTCTGGGCCTGACTCGAGGTAACATAATACACGACAACAAGACTTATTGTGTTCTTGGTTTCACACTCATGGGTTATATTCTTAAGATAATTCAAATTTTCATTACAAACCATTATAAAGGACTTAAAATTAAATTTTTTTCATCAATGAAACCATGTTTATGATAATGAGATTAGCTATTCATAATATTTCAATTAATGATAAGGGTGTTTCTAGTTAGAGTTTATGAATTATGATTTATAAACTAATTTAGTAAATTCCATTATTTATAAATGGAACCTAGTATAATTAATTGAAACTGAATAAACACATGAAATACATGTAGGGATTTCCCTCCTATATAAGATAATGATGTTGATTCAGGAGAAACGACTGGTGGTGATAAACTTATAACTATACTGGGGTAACTAACTCAAGTTATGAACAATAACCCTATCCATATTGATAATCATGATCCAAAATATAGAGGATAATGTTAGAATTATTTATGCAAAAAAAACCTCCATCATTAAATGGGACTAAAAACTCATTTTCAGAAGATTAGGGGATAAGTTCCTTAGATAATATATTTCTCTCTTTGGGAAGTAATGAAAGGGAATACATAATCATGGTATTTTATCCTCTCTTAGATGATGGAGATCAATGGTGGTTATTAATTCAAAACACAAATGAGGAGGAAAAAATTCCAAATATTTAAGGGATGGATTTTAAGGAAATTTTCATGGAGAAATACTTATCGCATGAATAGTGAGAAAATATATAGAGACAATTATTGTGTTAGATACTGAAAGAGGATGAAAATGATTCTAAGTATGAAGACAACTTTAGAAGATTAGAAAGGCATGTCACAGACTACATAAATAATCCAAGGTGAAATATTGATCATATATTTGATGGTATTGAAACAATTATATGAAGTTAATTGGAATCTGAAACATTATCGTCATATGAGGAGTTTGTATCTTGTTCTATCAAGAAAAAGAAATAATTCTCTAAGGCATATGGTTCAGAAGTTAAACATGAGAAAAAGAGTATGGTTGAGAAAAATATGGATAAAATTAATATGGGAAAGATGGATTTTCAATCATATGATACTTATGGAAGGAAACACAGTGGTACATGCTTAAAAGGAATTGGAGTTTTCTACAAGTGTGGGAAAAAAGGTCACCATGCTTAGGATTGCAGGGTAAAGACAGAATTTTGTAATGTACAATGCTTTAACTCTAAAGATATGGGGAACTATGCAAATGAATTCCATAATCACCAAGGGAATATACCATAAAATAAGTAAAGGGATCAAGGACAAGATTATGTTATTAATACAGTCGAAGTGGAATAATTAATGTATTTTTTTAGAATTATGTTGTAGGGAAGTACATTTTTAATGAATTATAATAATGCATGTTTTATAAATGTTTACAGGTAATCTAGGAATTCATATGTTTGGTATGTAACATGAAAAAATATTTTATGTTGTTTTGAGGATAATCTGATGCTAATTGTACTTTCTTCTAAATATATGGACATTAAATTTTGGATAAACATAATTTGGAAAATCCTTAAGGATAAATACTTATGGAATGGATTAAAACTAAATAATTATTTTTGGATAACTTATTCCAACCTTTTTGGTATTAGTAAAAATTTTATGGTAGAAGGAATGACATAGGTATTGTTTGATAAAATTGATTTAGGCATAAAAATTAAACTTGAATATCCTACTTTCGGTTTAATAAATGAATTATTGATAGATTTAAGTACAAACAAAGGATGAAATTATAACATCGAATAAGTTTATTTTATAAAGTTCTTTTATGGATTATAAAATAAACTCTCAACTCCAAGAAAAAGAATTTTGGAGAAAAAATCATATCTGAATAATTTTCCTTCTATGAAATAAATGGTCATTTAACCGATCATAAATTTATAGTTTTATGATGTTTAACTTTATAATGACCATGTTTTTCTATCACTACATTTCATAACATGACGGTTATATTTCTCTTAGGTTGATATGTTTTGACTTAATGCAAATTTTATATTATTCTAAAGCCTAATCATGTGATGAACTTTTCATTTATTCTTTCCCTATAATTAAGAGTATTTTCTATAACCTTATTTATGATGTGGGTTTCCCACAAAAGAATTTTCAAAAATCAACCTCTATTTTTTAAAAATGAAATATCAAATTGCGAGGATACAATTTGTTGAAGGATGGGATAATGTAACACCGTAAGGATTTAAAAAAAGTATTATATAATGTAATGAAAAAAACAATGAGTCTCTATGAAACAAAACTTTTTTTAAACAATATAATTACAACCTAGCCATTAAAAAAATTCGGTATCTGTGAATTTTATTTTGAAGTAAGAACATACACAGTTGTGATTAGTAATATATTCAGAGTCTGAAAGGATCAACTTAATTTTCTCTTAAATAGTATCTGGACACTTTTGAATAGTAATGTTACCCTTATGAAGATTAATATGACCCTTATGAATTGTAAACTGACCAAATTAATTGTAACATCACGCATGGAAGTATAAGTAAAATTTTGGCATTTTATAATCTAATGTATGATATAATTATATCATAGTATAGGTAAATGAATATTTTAAAAATTATTAATTAAGTGTTGGTATCTTTGTAAGTTAAAAATATTTAATTAAAACAATATAATTAATAAAATAATTTAAAATAAAATAATATTTCATTAAAATTATTCATAAATTATTATTTTTATGTATTATGATAATTTTATGTGACTTTAGTTAATTTTTGAAAGTGTCATAAAATCAGTTAAATATTTAAAATCTGTATTTTTTTATTATATGATGGTTTTAATTAAAAATTAAATTTCTCATATTTAGAAAATTATTTTCTTGAAATATATTTTAATTTTTTATTCTAGAAATTAAAAAATGTTTAGGGTGAATTTTTGGATTTTTTCAAAAATAGTTGAATTTTTTGTGAATAACAAAATATAGTAACTTACGGTATTTATACATTATAAATTAAATACACTATTCCTAACATCATGAATGATGTAATAACCCTTGGATAAAACTTATATTAATTTATTACTATAATTACTCCATTTAATCAATAATATTGCTTATCTTAAGAAAAATAATAAAATTATGAATAAAATTATGAGAAACCACCCCTCTCCTCAACTATAAATACAACCACTCACCACCTTTTCTCCTCACACCTTCCAATATTGAAGACTTGTAAAATTTCCTCCCAATATTCTCCCAAGACTCTTCCCCACATACAAGATCTTATGGTCTCCTCAAAAGTCAAAAACCAATCCCCTTAAGGATGTTCTCAAGGAGGATTATTCAAGAGGTAAAATCCTCCTCCTTTTCATTTTAATTTCTTTTAACCTTCTCTTATTTTATTATTATCTCCTCACATACTATGTCCAAATGATAATGATAACTCCATTATCATATATATACTGTAGTGATATAATTATAATATAATTTCTTTCATCAAACTCATTTTTCTCTCTTTTATTTTAAAAACGAAATTATCATTCGTGAGGTGCCGATTTACAACCTTCATGGATGATAGAATTTCATTCATCTTTTTCTCCATAAAGGCTGGTAATGAAAACATTTTTATGGTTAAACAAGAATGTAATATTTTTATTAAAAAATTTCTAATTTTCTTTAAGTAATATATTTACATAATTCAAAATGATAAAACCAAATGAGTTCGTTATGATCAATAACTGTCATAATAATGTAAACTATTATCACTAAATGTATTATATAATTATTCATCCTCATACTATATAAAAATGGAATATATATAATTTGAAAAACAAATATGTTAATTAATATCATATAAGTTCAATTATGTATAATTATATCTATTCGTTATGAACTTCCATACTCATATACAGGTATACCGATTGTTAAAACCAAGGAAATAACCACTCTCGAGCAATACAATTGTATCCTTTAACTCATAAAAAATTCCATAAAAGAACATAATAAAATTATAATAAATTAAATAAAGGTATAAAATGTTCTGAATTAATTAATTAGTCAATTTATTTTGATTTTCTAGGACATTAATGTCAAGTTTATAACCCATTAGAACATAAAGTAAGTGGTTTCTAATCTCACTTTTATTTCCATGAGATTTCTATTATTCAAAAATTATTTCTTGTATGTGGGGCATGTATATTGCCCATTGATGTTAAATATCAGGAATCTATTTATCTTCATTGTATTAAATGTCTTAATTGATTATCATTAATATTATGGTTTGATTGACTATAATGTGGTAAGGGTTTTTTTCTGAACCGCCATTTTCATTCGGGTTATTATTTCTTCCACTATACACCAATGTAATTATTCATTATTTTTATATAAATTATACAAAATTATATATATTTTACATAGTATTATTTCAATATCAGTTTATTTTTCTATATATGATAATAATGTTTTTACATGGTTCCCTTCTCAATTCTTCCTGATAAACCGACCTAATTCAACAGGACTTCTCAAATTATTACAAATTTTCATGGGCACTGTATAATAAATTTTAAGCCACCATTAATTTTCAAAAATCACTCATTTTGTTATGAAATTTTTTTTATTTCACTTTTATTTTAATACAAAAATTTTCCCAAAATATCTATTCTTTGCAAAGTAAAAGTGTATTTCTCTCAAGAAATACTCGATGATTTTATAAGAGTATTTTCGTCTATTTCAACACTCATGTTGATTCTTATATTCAATTGGGATTAATATTTTGTGATATCATCTACCAAATTTTATTTAATGGTTTCATATTAGTTTGAATGTAGATGTTCTATCATTATACCATTCACCATATTACTCATAATTATTTATGATAATGTTTTTTCTTGGGGAAATTTATTTACATTTAATATATTAGTTTTCATATGAATGTATATTTTGATTATTTAATTACCCTTTAATATGAAGAATGAATTGGAGTTAGTAAGTGATGGTTGGGGCTCGTTATATACCCTCAATACATCCTTAAGTATCATGAGACAAACTGTATTTGTCTTTGACTAAGGTCTTATCCATTTATTATATTCTTGGTATGAAACCTTAATAATAATAGATTCTTGTCATGAATCCTTCAATGTATGTATTATATATCCCCCATTATATGTTTCCCTTATTACAAAAAAAGTAATTTATTGTCCATATGATTATTTGACTAGTAGAATATCCATAGTTAAGCTTTATTATGACATTACCTATTCATCTTTTATTCCTACCGTACTTTGCTCAAGATTAAGTTTTAATGTCATGTGTTCTTTAGTTATTCACTTTAAAATACTAATTATACTTCCACTATATTACATTCCCTTACTAAGAATCTATGATCTCCCCTTTATTATGTTTTATTTTTTCCTATAATGAAAAGATTATTATTATGAATGACTTGAAGGAATAATCTAGTTGTTTGTGTTTGATTCAAAATAATGTTATATGTTGTATTTAATTTCATGTTGCGATTTAATGTTCATATATGTAATGTGTATTTCCAAAACTATTATGCTATTTGGTCCTCTAGGATAATACTTCCTTGTAGTCATATTAATGTAATAATGTAAGGAACCGGATCCAGGCTACTGGGGTCAAGGTATTCATAAATAATTTCTCCAAATTAAATTACGTTTAATATTTTTATAATAAATTATTTTATATTTTCATTAATTAAATAAATATTATTTCATTTTGGTGTAAGGGTTTAATGTAATTATATAATCTGTAAAAATCATAAATAAATTGAAATTTAAAAACTAATTTCATTATTTATAGATTAACCATTAATATTTATTCATTAATAATTTTTGTCAATATATGAACATAAAAGGGATGTTTAAATTGAAGAGACTGGCATTTTGAATTTTTCGTTACTTAAAATAATATAATGTTAAATATAATATAAATTAGAATCCATGTGGCCATAATTTGGATATTTTTATGGATATGGAAAAACTAAACTCATCCAAAATGATAAATTCAAGTGTTAGAGAAATTTTGAAGCCTTATCCTAAAGTTTTAATCATATTTCACTCATTTTACTCATATCATGTTGACAGAAATTTACCAAGGTTACTATTCATAATGAAAAAAATATTATGAAATTTCATTCTCATGATTATGAATACGGTTTCCATTTTTCAATATTAATTCTGTATAAGTGGAAGGAATTAATTTAAGATAAAAACACAATACACAATGAAGAAATAGTTTTTTTATTAAAATTCCTATAAAATGATTATATACCAAATGAAAAAAAATGATTCACATAAACATAATTGGAATATTAATAATATATGATGACTACTTTTACTTATAAATCATTTTAAAACAAAATTTATCTTTTTACATGCTTGAAGAAAAAATACAGTTTTCAGTAAAAATCAATTTTTTCACTATTCACTAGAAAATCAATGGTTTTTGAAAAATCAAAAAAATTCCCCCTAATATAATTTAGATATTATTATTTCAAAAATTAATTTAATGTTATCGAATAAATTTTCTATATGTGAAAAAATAAAATATAATATATTCTCACACAAAAATAAAATTCATTTTTAAAAGAAATGATTTTATTAAGAATTATATAACATTACTAAAAATTGAATTCTTATTTTCTAAGAATTAATAAATATATTTGTATAAATTATGTATTTTTTATATGTTTAAAAATGTTTTTATTTTTATTCATTCATTTCAATTCAAAGAAAACATTATAATGGTCCTTTTTTAATCATAATATTTTGTGATTTGTTTTGGATCGGTGTTGGGTTTGTTATACACCTTCGAACATAATATTCTAAATTTTCAGGGTGCTACACACCCAACCTTATTAAAAAACATGTTCATGGTCCGAATGGGCTAGGTCCAGTCATCAAAACATATATTTTAAATTATTTTCATTATTTAACAATATTATATATTTAAATAATTATTCCATTAAAAACACCTTTAGACATAGATCTCAAATTACAAAATAATTTTAGTATAATATATGTCCCCTTAATATTATCAATTGATATTTATATATATATAAATTATATAAAAATTATATATCATAATAAGAGATATACCCTTTATCACTATTTTTTATATGGATTAACAAAAATGATATCTAATATCATTGTTGTATATTTTGGATAGTGATGTCCCTTAATACGTTCTATAATATATACCATAGCAATAAACTTGAAAAAATATTCTCATGTCACATGTCATGTTTTAATTGGAGGAAAAATATTTTCATCCCACACAACGATGTCCTAAAAACATAATAGTTTTTCTATAACATGCACTATATTATCATCTTAATGGTATAGTTTTATAATGATCTATTTCAAAATAAATGAATAAAAAATATCACATAATTAAATATAATATCATTATTTGTGTTATTAATGTCATCAACCTCTATAATTCAATGTCATATATGAGATGGCGTTATCTATTTATCATTGTATGAAATTTAGATTATTCTTAATATTTTCAATGATTTCTCTAAAATTAATATTTCATCTAAAATTCATCATATTTGGATTTAATACAAATAATGGATTTTTTAGAGTTTTAGTAAGTCTAAGTGTATTGAAAATAACAAAACTTATATATAAATATCTATTCTAAAGAAGTGAAAAATAAATTTAACTTAAATAGATAAAATACATCTTTATTGTTAGTCAAAACCTTCACCTTAAATATAATTAATGAATCTCCCCATGAAATGTTTGGTAGGTAAGCTTTTCACCTTGATTTCACTCTATTAAAATGAATACCCCAATTTTAGATGGGAACAACCCATATGGTAAGAGGTAGGAACTTTTATCTAGCTTCAAGACTTAAAATATATTTCAGGAAATTTAGTAATAGAGCATGAGCATGGATAATATGGGATAGAAGATCGTAGGATTTAAGAGGAAATGGGTTTTCCATCACGATATATAATTAGGCCCTATGAATTATGATAATAACTCGTATGTTTTACAATCAACTATATCCATTGAACTTGAATTGGGTATTGTGGGATCCTCTCTATCGATTTCATCATTTGAAGAAAAATCGAAGTTTAGAGATAATTTATAGCCATGTTCAAGAAAAAAATAAAGCAATAAAGGGGGATTTAATTTAGAAAACTACCAAGTTTCAATAAGGAATAGAAAAAATTTTCATAAGTACTATTAAAAACCTTCTAAACTAATGTGTACTCATTTGTGAAGAATGTTCATTTCTTATCAATATCTTGGATAGAAATATTTTAAGGGACTATAAAAGGTTGTACCTTAACTACCTGATGAGCCTGTGGAGAAGGTACATGACACAATCCATTATCTACTAATCCAAGTATAATTAAATACCAAATAGATAAATCCCAAGGATCATAATTCAAAAAATAAATATAGGTCTATAGATATTGAATCTCTTTTACGTGTTTCCTCTCCCTACTAATTTTTGAATGGATGAAAGACACAAATGATTATTTTGTTAAATCTTCAAGGGATGAATTCAAAGGAACGATCGAAATTAATATCTTTTTTAATTTATCTCTAGATTATAATCTTAATGTTTTCATGAATATGTATATTTTTTTCATAAGGACTCTCTACGAAACTAGATGATTGGGTTGACCTATAAGCTGAATCCATTTATTCAAAAATAAAACCTAATTATTTTACCTGTGACTACTATAGTGTAGATTTATCTTTCATTTCCAACATTATTGAAGACAACCTATAGGTCTATCATCAACCTTATATAAGGGGCCTATCATAAAAGTATGAATATCCCCCTCTTGGATTGAATTTTTATGTGTCTTTAAATTCATTGTTTTTTATTTGTTTAGATATCTATAATGGGTTCCCACCTAACCTAAAATTTCATTTTTTAAAGATATGAAAATATTTATTTTTAGGGGTGGATGATCCCTAATAAATAAACAAAATACTATTTTTACATTATGTAATCAATTGATAATTTGGATTTTAGATAAAAACAATAGGACATACCATTATTTATGGTATGTTAAAACTCTTAATTTAAAGAATAAAGGAAAATAAGAGATTTTTAGTTATGAAGTATCACATTTAGATATCTAACCTCTCAAAATTAATATCCATTTTACAGATTTTTTATATTAAATTTGAGACACTCAATGTATATTCCATAGGATAAATATTTCATAAATCCTCCCCAATAAATCATAATTCGTTACAAATTTTTTAACATATATGTTAAATTCAATACTAGCGATAATGTGTGAATCTCTTTTCTCAACCTAGAATAATATTTGGGGGACTTTTATCTAAATAAATTTTATATTAGGTGGAATAGTCCTGAATATTGAACTAATTGAGATTAAGATACCAATGCAAGTATGTAGTTGGGAGATACAGGAGATAGATATATTCCATAAAAACAAGTATGTGTGTGATACAAGTTAGCCTATATCATAAGGTAATATATAGAGATATTGTTATGAAATATAAAAATTATATTCCATGCATGTCCATATCATTAATTATTATATGAAGATATCATAACTCACTACATTGGCCTATCATATGTTGTGACATGGTCATGTAAAAAAACATTGAATCTTATGTATAATCGTTGTGCCATCTTAGGGTTATTAGGTGGACCAATTCTAACCATTATTATTCAATATTCCATCCATATAAGATAAAATTAAATGTTTCATAGGATGAAATTAATGGACGATTTCATGGTAGAGTGGTTATAAAAATTGTAATAGTAGTATTACTCAAATGATTCATAATGTTCAAGTAAATGATACAGATAATAAGGGACTATCTCTAGAGGATATATAAGGTGTTTTATAATATAGTGATTATAGATCAATTGATCTATAAGTATCTTACTAATTATACTACTCCCAATAACTCTATTCTTACCCTTCCATATCATCACATAGATACTAGCATTTTATGGTTGTGAGAGAGATCCTGTAGAATCATCAAGTGATTTAGTGGATCTATGGATACACCCTATAATAAGGAGTCTTATGTAAACATATCAATGATATTAATCAAGAACATAAATAAAAACAATATAATTATTATATATTATTTGTTAAAGGTACACTATTTCATCCTTTTTTAATATATATTTACTTTTTTGGTTTCATACATAGTAGTTCTTGGAATGTGGTTTCTAATTTCTTCTATAGTATTAAATAAATGTGAATTTATCCCTAGAAACTCCTTAGTGGTATCAAATAATCATTTTGATTTTTGATTCAAGATATCATGTTTAAAATGAAGAAATATTCATATCATTATGATGTCATATTTTCTATTGATATGATGGATATCGTGGACATTGCATATAGAAGCTCAAGACCACTAAATATAGCCAAGTGGCTAATCATGTTTATCTCTCAAAGTGTTTATCCTCAAGCTTCACTATCGTAACCGTCATAATTTTTTTTTCTATATTTTCAAAGTAGGGTTTAAATGGGGTATTGATTGTTTTGATTTTATGATATTTGAAACAAAGTACAACATGGAAGGGGTTGGACTCAAATTTTCTCATAAGGGATCTTTATTATCCCAAAGTTTTCCCATATAAAAATCGAGTCATGATCAATAAAAAATTTATCCTTAAATTCAATGTTGTGAAATGGAAACATAGGGGAGGATAACCTTTTCATATTCATCTGACCTCCTTTACAATGTAGAGACAATGAACACATTCAAATAGGGTATCTGTTGTCCCAACACCCATCTCCAATAATATGTTTTTAATCCACTTATACAAACCTATCTAAACAAATTTTGTGTATACCAATAAAATGTAGGGAGATAACTTTTGATAAATGGGAGTATATAATAAAAATATAAAATTATATAATGATCATTCATCTAATTCCTTTCAATCATTGCACCATTATGGATGGGAAGAAAAACGTCAATGAATTGAAGAACAAGGATTCAAAATGAAAATGTGATCTCCTCTAGGGACCAATCCTTCTAGTTAGTTCTCAATAACCATATACAATAGAGATCATAGTGGAAGAGAGGAAAAATGGGAAATTTGTTGAAATGAAAATGAATTTTAATTAAAAAAATAGAAAATAGTAAATTCCTAAGTAAATAAATTTGAATTCAAAGGTTGGGGACCAAATAATTTTCAATGTCATAGGGGAAATATTTATAGTAGCATGTAAATTCATTATTCACCTTCCTATAGATTCAGTATATAGATAATCGAGATCCTTCTTCCTTAGTTAGTCAACACGTGTATGGATTCTGGGGTGATGATTCTTCCCCTAGCCATCTCAAATCATCGATATTTTCCAAAATTTTCTCCTATTATCTCTTTTATTTCCTCATATATTTATGATATCCATGTGGATCGTATGTTGAGAATCATCTTATTTTGTACAAACCTCCAGAATAGGTTTTTATTTTATTTTGACCTTTTCTTTATGAGGGACCATCATTTTTAATCCTTACATTTATAGATTTGGAAAATTTTAAAATGTTTATAATAATTTAAATTTACAGACAATAATTATTTATGGTGAATTCAAATAAACAGGTTCATCACACAGTCTCTTCTATCATATGAATGATTCAAAATCAACATACAGTCACCTAATATTCACATGATTTTTTAGAGTCAATATAAAATCAATCCACGACTTTATAGGATATTTAGCACCATTGATCAGATCTCTTCTTATATTCAATTTAATATCATGTTCAATTGGATATTCACTTTTGGTTTCTTCAGGAGATGCATGGTCAATTGGGAGAAGTCATGGAATATTGAGATGCGTGGTTATTGAATTCCCAAAGGGAATCATTAAATACTATGGGGCTACATATATTTTAAAAAATAATATTTGTCAAATAACCTAACTAATGAAGTATTATTTTGAAATCCCAACAATTGAACCCACAAGGATGGTCCGTCTATTCAAAATTAATTGAATAACTCAAAATGTAAATTATTTCATTGTTTGTAGAAAGAGAAAGAGTCCAAAAAACTAAGTTTGAATTAAAGATACGAGGCAATATAGGTTCTATGATTTTTATTTTTTTCACTTGGGATTAGGTTTATTATAGGTTCATTCATGTTTGGTGTCAGAATTCTGTTAGTAGAGATCCTTAGTCTGGCTACCCTAGACTAATCCAATGATTGTACTGTGGGAATTGTCATCTACTAGGTGAAATCACAAAACTAGGTGACCTAAAACCCTGTTTAAACATAACTATACTAGATTTTGTAATTTTTATACTCAAACAAAAGAAATTAATTTATCCAATGAAATAATATTCCTTGAATCATCGGAAGTGGTCATGAATTCCCAAAATAATAATAATCAAATTGATAATCGTAGTTTCAACAATTCAAAACAAGAATAATAAAAGGAAATAATCTTTAATAGAAATTACCCTGACAATCACATCACCCAGTATAGAAAATAATACTCACTCAACTAGGTATGATGATAAAGAGTGGCACGAATACCCAAGAAGGAATGGGAGAAAAATAAAATAAGCGAAGAAGGGTTCCATATCCTATAGTCATAAATGTGTTAAGGATCGATTGATTCTCCCCTCCCCTAGGAAGTGGTCATAGTTATGGACATAAAGACCTATCATCAAAATATCATTTCAGGAATATATTAATTTTTCAATTTCTCTAAATTTTCACCATGTGTAATTTTACACGTCATGTATCTTGCATCAACAGTGAATTATTTTTATCTTTCTCTGTCCCAAACTTTTACATGATGTATAGTGTACACAATGTGTAATCGATTTTCAAAGCATGTAATATGTTGGGACATTTAATAGCAGTGGAAGATCCTCTTACTAAACTCATGTCATTTAATAAAATATATGATGTGTAAATGGATTCCTCAAATTCTTCATCTCCCCTATATCTTTAAAATTCAAATGTTATACCACTTCATGGTGTGAAGTGTCTTTTACTCCCATATTCATCTATTTTTTCTCATTTTCCATACATAAGTTTTATCCAACCATAAATCATGAAACATAATTGTTCACAAATTGGAAAGATTTATCAATTACATAAATAAATCAATGTATTAAAATAAAATAAAATACATTCATGAAATACATAGATTAGTGGGTAAGATAGAATAGTCACTTGAGTTATGTGGTCAATTTTAATAAACATTCAACCAATTGAGTCTCATGTAAACTCTCAATAATGTCATACATATCAACATGAAAGTCATTATTTTAGTGAAGTATGTATTCCAATTAAGATCAAAGTGGATGAAAATACTTACAAAAAAATATAATCCTTTAAACAATTAAAATCCAAAACTAAGATTAAGATATCAACTTTTAATTAAATACAAGATTTAAGAAAGTACTAAAATTCATGTTTCATGTCATTTATCATTTTAATTCCAAATTTCAAAAAAACTATCAAAAATTATTTTCCTTGATCTAGATTAGGGGGATAACATACCTTGAGAAAATAGCTTTAAATTATGAAAAAAATATCTAACATCACTCCCCCGAAGTTAAAATATTTTACCCATAGTAAATATAATTATTTTAACCTATCAAATTTATAGTATTCTATAGGTACAAATATAGAAACCAAAAAACAATAAAATCAAAATTTTATTCATTTTTAAAATTATCATTCTTCATATGTGAATTAATTTCACTGCATCTCTTAAATTAAAGTAAAAGTTATATTTTCAAAAGTGAAACAAATAAAATTTTATTGGAATTAAATATTTAACAAGGGACACTTTAAATTTATACTCTCTACTATTTTTATTATAACAAATATGCTTTATATACTTCCTTGATATTACTCAAATGGTATTCTTATAAGTTAATTTCCCCTTCATTATTTGGTTTCAACATTCCCCTCACCCAATTCCATTCATTCACGATAATCAGGAACTTATTTGAATTTTTTCCGACCATTCATGAGACAATAACTTATTATATTTATATATGGGTTTTATTACTTAAAAAAAGGTGATATAATATCTAGGAATTTTTTTTTCGAATCCCAATTTTCCATATTAATATAGTCTTAGAGGAATTATATGAATATATTTTGAGTTATCACCATGAGTTTTTTCATTTTAAAAATGAAAATTTTACCAAGGTTCTTTATATTTATATATATATATATATATCTCATGTTATATCCCAATTCCTCTTTTATATTTTCAATCACACTCCTTATCAAAGCTCCAAAAAAATTTCCTAAAAATAATAATCAAATTCACTATATAATAATTTAAATGCCATTATTTTAGAATTCATGAATTCTTAAAAACAATCATGAAATAATCCACTAGGAAGGAAATCATTCAAACTCAATTCTCCAATCATAAAACATAGTAAAAATAAAAAAATAGAAAATAAGTATAAAGCAATTTTTTATTTAAAATTTAAAAAATTAATCTAATAAAATTTAGGACTAATATAAAAATATTAATCTACTTTTAAATAGGATTGAGACCCTCCCCCACACTTATCCAAGACTTATCATTTAATTCCATTAAAATGCATAAAAATTACAGTGGAAAATTGTTAAAATTTAGAAACAACTAGGTGTTTGTTATCAAATAGGGTAGAGTTCGGCCCTCCCCTTGTTATTTTATTCATATCTTGATCTAACATCTTGGGTAATATATAATTTTGGATTCTTATAAAATTATATTTAAACATTTTAATTTTATTAAAAACTAATAAAATATAAAAACAAAGAGTAAGAGAGGGAATCCTGAGAGGTATTCTCTCAAGAGTGGTTGTATTTAGGTTGTTCATGGCTGGATAGTCCAATGTCTAACCCCAATCCACCAAAGGATGTTGTTTTGTGATGAAAACCATTATATCCTCTTTGTTCCATAGATAATTATATATACTTATACTAAGAGGTCCCCTTTAATAGATTTCTATCTATCTAACCATAGATATGTGTGGTGTATCTCATAAAATCTGGGTGGAAGGATGATGTTTGAATCCTCCTCTATCATAGATCTTTTAGCTTCTTACACTAGTGGATACTCCAATACTGTTGTTTCAAAATTTTCATCAAGGTGAAATTCATAAGTAAATAAAAATTAAAACTATTTAAAACCAATTGAGTATATATTGAAATTATCCCCGTTATATATAATAATTATAACTTAGGTTTCCACATGAGAGACTATTGGGAACACCTCATCTACTATGACTCCATTCATATATTCATATTATTGTTTTGAGTGGACTTTCCTTGTGTAATCTCCACAAGTGATTCTAATTCTTATACTTCTTATCCCAATTCATCCAATTCTTTTGTTGTATCAGATACACTCATTTTTTCGTGCAAATTTTTAAAAATATTCTAAGGATATTTAAATATTATCACAAAATTTTATAATGTAATGAAATATATTATTAAAAAGTGGGAAATCAAAAATGGGGAATTAATATTTGTGAAAATAAATTAAAATGTTTATTTTTAGAAATTTTAATTTATTTATGGTTTATGGTGTAATTTTTACAAAGTGTTTCTGCATTTTTTAGGATAAGAAAATAGATAGCTTTTTCTATCCCTCAACCAGAGGATTCATTTCACTTATCTAATCATAAGGGTTAGCCAGCAATGGAATCCCACCAGGATATCCTATATGGTTGGTTGGGTGCTTGAAGAGGACATTGTGCATAGTTTGGAATAAGGCCCACCCGGGTCGCATGTGTTGGTGCATCCAAGCATTTGTGTATGAGTAGTGTAGCATGATTCTATCCCCACAACTGGTAGTCTATCTAATGGTATCTAAAATATTTGATATAAAAAAGTTGTTTTACCACTCTCATTTCTAATGTTGGACAACATTTGTGTGTAACTATTCATCTTTAACAAAAACTCTAACATTTTATCTCATCTACTCGACCCAACACCTCAAAAATTTCATCACTACTCATTTCCTCCTTCCCTTGTACTCATAATTTATAAACACCAATTAAACAAAATAGAAATACCATGGGAAAATCCTGGAGAGTTTGAACTCAATCCAACTTCTACAATTGAAGCTTGGGATCACATGGATGGTAATTGGACCCTCAAGTGACCTTGACAAAGACTATTTTGAAGGATATTTCATTCCATCACTCTACTATCAAGGACGGATGGTTTGAGAAAGATTCTCAATGTGGATTTCACAACCATTATGTCATGGATTCCCCATAGAAGGTTTTTTACCACACAATTTGATGCACAATTCAGGCACATGATGCATGGTCCCTATAAATTCGATGACCCGTAGGATTTTATTTCCCACATTGATGTAATGATATGAAACACTGGATATATTCGGTGAATATTTTAAATATCCATGCTATATAAATCTTAAAAAGTTACTTTTACTAAGAGAATAAAGGAATCAATAATATATGTATAATATGTTTGATGGTTTTACACCCTCTAAAAATAGAGGGTCTTAACCACTACTTTGGGGGAGATCAGACAAGATATATTTTTCAATTCATTACCTCTAATTTATTTTATTTTTAGTCATATTTTATATTCTTTTAGTAATTTTAATTAATATTTTTTATTTTAACAAGTTCTTCATCCAACATATTATTATTCTTCTTATTCTTGTTCTTCTTCTTCTTCTTAATCTTCTTTTTCTACTCCTTCTTATTTTTTCTTATTCTTTCTTTTATTTTATTTTTTATTCAATCTCTCCCTCTCACTTTCTCTCTCATTATTCTTCTTATTAGTTTATTATTCTACTCTTCTTTCTGATTATTACACCATGACCTCTTACACTGGATAATGAGTTCTTGATATTAGGCCTAGACATAGGGGAGGATTGGGTGTTCATAAATTTTGTGCTTTAATTCTCTAAGGTTTCATTTATATTTATAGTGAATAAGGGTGATGTGTACATGTGTTTCAATATTCAAGTATGGAATGGAACACAAAATATCTTATATTATTTTATTTAAATCATGTCACTCCCTTTTGTTGAAAAAAATATCTTCACATGCTGGAGTTGATCCATTTAGTGGGTAAAATGGTATATAATGGAGCCAGTTCCTAGAATATTACACACTCTTGATTGAGGTTTTTCATCAACCTTGATTATAGTAGTAGGTGGAACTCAGTTTTATTTATCATTAAATATTTCACACCCACTAAATATAAGGACATTAATTAATGCATTATATTTCATAATTGGATTATAAAAATGAATATAAAAAATAGAGAATAATATTAAAGGAACAATAAACCAAACCCTTTTCTGTGTTCTTTTTATTTTCTAAACCATGTTATGATTCCATCTTAATGTTACAATAGTTTAAATTTTCATTATGTACTAATTTTAAAAAAATCTTTTTTTTAATAAAATAAAAAAAACATAAAAAATAAATTGTTTTAGGTGAATTAGAATAAGTGAATAAATTATAATTCTCCTCAAGTGAGATAACTCTAGTCATTCATTGTATTGCACAAGGAAAAATAGATATTTTATTTCGCTACACCCTGTGGCTGGTGTGCATTAAAACAGGTATTTTTTCTGGGGATATAAACATTTTTCCAATTATATTTTTTCTTTTCACTTAGTAGATTTATTTTAATTTTCCTTGTAAAAAATCATAGAAATTTTTTTGTCCATGCTTTTTTTAAATGATTATTTCATTAATTCATCGAATAATTACCCATATGTAACGGATAAAGAAAAAGTTCTACACAATGTTTAGTAAGTAATATCAATATGGGTTTATTCTCTTATAGTACTACAAATGAAGTTTCACAATTTCATTGAGATGGGTTTCTCACCTGAAGAGTTGATGGGTGTGGTTGAACAGCTCAGAACTGATATGCACAGACTCAAGGCCAATGAAGAAGTACCACTGGATTTGACTAAATTTTCCAATGACATCAAAGAGGTTGAGTCCAACTTTGAGAAAATAAATGTCTCTACCATATAAAATACTAAATTCAAACTGACCATGAAGATGTAGAGTTTATTCATGATTAGGAAGCATTATCTACTGAGCTACGTGTTGGCTATCAACAAGATCTGAAAAACATTTGCAATGAGTATGTGGTAAAAAAAATATCTCCATATTCCCTAATAAGTATAAGTTCCAAAACCAGTTTATATCTATGTAGACATGGAAAAATACAAATGTCAAATGGTGTGATTGGAAGAAAATATGGATGATCCTTATTATCTATCTTGATCCACTAAAATTTAACTTCAAGAGGAAATCACCACTAAGTAAGAGATTGAAGTAGAAACAAGATAGAGAGATGATGTTATCTTAAACTGTATCTAATTTTATTTTATTCGATTTTAATTGAGTATCACATCCCAATGTTTTGAAATTATATATTTATCCAATGCGTGTTTTATATTAGAGGAATATTAAGAAAAATAACATACACTATCTGAAGAATATATGGATATTCTAGAAGTGATAGAACATGAATTAAAGGAATCCTTGAGGAAATCCAAATGGATGAGCCTAAAAACAATGAGACATTGGTTGCAACCATTGAAAGGGAGAATTTCTATATTGATAATTCATGTTTAAAATATGTCCAATTTAAATTACCTTCTCACTCCCCCTTTAAATTTACAATTCATTCATCCCATTTTGAGAAAGCACAAGACATACAAGAATAGGTTTCACAAGTAGAAACCATAAAGTTGGATGAAATTTACTTCATCCTAACCCCATAATGAAAGACATACCTGATTATAAAGGGGGTGGATTTGGTGTACTATATCCATGGGATCATCTATAAGAAGAAATAAGTGTACGCAAGGAAAATCCATATTTGGTGGTTCAAATCAAAGAACCTCCACTTGCCAACAACTATAGATAATAGTTGGTAATTACCATCAATAGGATGTAACATATAGGGCCCACTTTTTTGATTAAATATATAATTATTTTTACTTTATTTCTTGAAACTTCAAATATCATCCTTATTAATTAATTTATGATGTATCCAACCCCCTCATTATTTTTTAGATTTAAATACATGATCCTTATGTTTAATATTTTTAATTTATTTTTTTATAAACATTATGGAACAGGTTTTCCTCAAACAATATATATAAGAGAAGAGTAAATCTTCATGTGAATAGGGATTTTGTTCTTACAAACATTATCTTTTAAATTCAATACATCATTCTAAAAATCGAGTTTTAACCTGAAAATTTCATAAAATATGTTTAAACTTGAAATTTCATTCACATGATTTGATTTTTTTGATTCACTTGACTTATCATGGAGAAATTATTTTCTTAAGGACCCTATGATGCCATGTTTTAGATTTCAGTGTTAACAGGATTTAATGATTAAGGTATATAATTGAATGATTAGAGTTAAGTATAGATATGTAAATGATGGCTTATGATTTGATATTAGTTTTTGATTCATGTAAATAAAATTTACCTACCAATTTTTCATACTTAGAGTGTCAAAAATTCATGTAAATTGATTTTTTATTATTAGTCATTCAATGAGTGATTTTCTAATGATAAATATTCCATTCCCAATATGATTTATAGACCAAATATTTATAATTCAATCTTGAGCATATTCCTCGACTAAACATGGGGCATGACACCTAATAGAACTTACTTTTTAACTTTTCTAAGATATTATTATAAAAAATTCATTTAAAATGATAGAGTAATTTTAGTTGATAATACCTTGTCATTGATAATACCTTTTATATTAATCCTTAATTTTCCTATAGATACCATGGATGATCTTGTTAGGCATGATCCATATTTCAAGACATTTTTATACATTATTTCCATGATCTTAGTATTTTAATGATATTATGAATTTGAAGTAGGGGGTGAGGGAAGTCATGGTGAAAGGATTAAATATAAAATATTTTAGGGTGTTAATTAGGTATATTGATAAATATTGTATCCTAATTCATAATCCATTATTATTTTCACTTCTTGAAAAAAGGTAAAAAATGGAATAGAATATGACTTGGAAGAATAAATTAATTAATTAATAGACCGAAATTTTTTATCATATATGATTAGGTGGTTGGAGTGAGGTTTATTCAATGCATAAATATCAAAAAAAGTAAAAAATTATGAAAAAACTATATTGAATTTTTAAAAAGCAAATTAGAGAAAAAAATCCATAAGGTGAAGTACATTATTTATGATTTTTCTGATAAAAACCTTTTATTGATCTTGGGAACTGTGTGTTTTTTATTTAAGGGGATATATCCCATTAATATTTTAATATTGACATCATGCTTTATAATATAGAGATTAAGATCCCCTTTTAGGTTTAGTGTTTTTAACATATATTCTTACCTACCATAAGTTGTAGATTCATTCAAACCCTGATTCAAAGTCCTCATGATTTCATGTTCCTTTTTTAATTTATAAGGGGTGTCAATTATTTCCATAGAAATCATATGTTTAAGGAGCATTTACTCATGATAAAAGTATAATTCTACTGGAATTTTTATCATGAGTGATGAGTGAAAATATTCAAAAGTGATATATATCATGACTTGGCATGATTAATAATAATAAATTGATAAGATTTAATAGATAAAAAGGAGAAGCTCCACCATTATCTAAAGTGAGAAATTAAAATTATTGTATTGATTATTTCTATAAAAATGAGAAATTAAGTTGATATTTTATAGGGAACATGAAATTTTAATTTAACATTGATAATTATTTTTTTATATATATGATTTGAATAATGGTAGCATGGGTGATCTCTTAAATTCAATTCTGAGATTTAATACTTGATTAAAAGAAAAGTCTATATGTGGTTTTATTTGAAGAACTCGTTTTTTCATGAAAATTTGTTAACATATTTTAATGATTTTTAATTATTTTCACCGAATTTGAGCATGTAATGAAATGTTTTATTAAAAAGTAGGAAAATAAAAATATGTGATTAATATGGATTAAAATAAATTAAAATGTTTATTTTTATAAATTTTATTTTTTATGGTTTTATTGTGGATTTTTTACCAAGTGCATTATTATTTTTCAGGCTAAAAGATTGCAATCCATTACTAGCCCTAAACCAGAGGATCCAATCTACAGAGCCATCTAAAAGGTTCAGTTTTCCATGGAATCCCATTGGGAGAGTTTCTCATGTGACAATTTCTGAGGATAATAGTGTATGCATATGTTATTCCAAGACCTCCACATGCCATGTATTACAGCACAACCCATAATTTGTGAGTTATTGGTGTAGTAGATTCCAATCCCCATAGTAGGTGGTGTAAATTATGAAATCCATGAGATTTATTATAAACAAGTGGCTAAAACTCTATCATTTAAAATATTGGACAATATTTATGCCAAACTATTCATCACTAACTATGATGCAGCTATTTTTTCTTAGCCACTCGACCCAGCGCTAAAGACATTTACTCATCACTATTCACATCTTTATCCACCATTCGACATCATCATCTACCACTACAAAACATCAAAACCACCATGGATAATTCCTTGGAGATCTCAAACACAATATTACATCAACTTATGAATATTGGGATCACCTTTTTTAGTAATTTAACCCATGTGTGTTCCTGTTAAAGCCTATTCCAAAGGATAGATCATTCCATCATGACAAAATGAATTTAGGATAGTTTGAAAAGGATTACTTGTAATGACCCAAACTTTCATTAATGAAAATTCTTATTGATCTAGTTAAATGTCTTATTATGGTGAAATTCATTATTTTTATGTTTCTGTATTTTAAAATACTGTTATTAATTATGACTATTGCTAATATAGTTGTTGAATAGTGATCACATGATTATTATAAATATAGGGCTTTAACAAATCCTATTTACACAGAAAAAGGGAGTGATGGCCTCATCTAGTAAAATTTCCCCATACTAATCCCATTTGATAGAGCACAAAAAGGAGGTGGCATCATTGGGTTTCTCTCTTGACCAAGCCCAAGATGAGGTTGAACACATTAAGCTTGAGCGGAACCGACTACGGGAGAAGTGAAAGTTAATAAAGATTACCACTCGAGCGATGTTTTTCGAGCCACCCCAAGAGTCTATCACCATCACACACCGTACCCTTAGGTCTTATGATGGTGTTATAATGGGTTATGTAACAATACCGTATCACTATAATTATGTACATTATTTTTTTATAAATAATGTGCATTCATTTTATTATTCTTACTTTGCAAATAGATTTTAAAACACAAATAGTATTTTTTTAATATTGAACTAAGAAAACAATTTTTACGAATTAATAGATTTTGGAATTAAATAATATTTTAATGAAATATTTCTATTATTGTTAAATTAATTTTTATTAAATATAAATTATCATATAATTTTACGAATGCAATTGTAATTTTTATTAAGTTTTGAAAGCTGTTTTGGTCAAAACCCATTAATTTTCGATAAATGTTGGTTTTTATTTAAAAATTATAAAATAAAATTATTTATAAAATTATTTATATAAAATTAATATTATTTTTTTAATCCGGACGTCGAAATTATCCCACGGTGAATTTTTCATAATTTTCTGACACAGTTGAATTTTTGGGTAAAAATTAAAAACCGTTTAAATATATAATGTGTTTTATGACATCATAAAGACTCAATAGTGAAGTAATAAAATACTATAAAAATTATGTTCGGCCAATATATGATTTATCATTAAAATAATGTGATTTTAGATTGGTTTTATTTATTTTACAAAGATTTTGTGGACCGTTCAAGGTTTATAAAACATTTTTTCTTTTCAAATTGTTTTCCTTGAGAGTGTAACTCACCAGCATATAAGAAACCCTATTATTTTAATAATTTCGTCCATTGTCCTTATAAAATATTTTTTCCCACTCCCCTCTATAAGAAACCATGGGAAAACTCATGGTCTAGTTTGTGGTTTTGATTAGTTTAATGTGAGGTGTCCCAAACCTAAATAATAAATAATTCCCTCCCCTTTCCTATATAAACCCACACAAGCTCCCACTTCCTCTCCACTAATTCCCTTTGTAGTTCTACCAACCCCTTCCCTACTCTATCTAGAATCCTCCCAAGGTTCCCCAATCTCCCAAGAAGTCTCTCTCAAGCCTCTCCCAAGTCTTTGGGATCACACTTCCAAGTAATGTATTTCTTCCTTTCTCATTTTTTCCTAATTTTATTTAAGTTATTATGCCCTTTTTTCAGTTACAAATGTTGAGGTATAATTTCACACCTACCACATATTGTTCTCTTTATGTTTGGATGATTGGAGACCCTTTTATCTCTCATTAATGCCTCCCATGTACACCTGTTACCATGCCGAAATTCCTTGAGGGATTTCTCTCTCCTCTTTTACATCCATGTGATTATTTTGGTGTTTTGAATCTAACTTCCATTAAGTTAGTTGGTACATGTATATATATGACCCCCCATACATTCCATTTCATTTATATATAATGATACACCCTTTTCTCTCTCATCAACAATTTTCATGAATCTTTATGTCACGTTGTTATGCTGCCGAAATTGCACAGCGTGTTTCTAAGGAAAGATCATTGTGTAGGGAATACCATACCCATGTCTCTATCAAAGATATTAACCTTTATACACATATACATATTTAATAGTAATTATATTTATTTATTCCACATTACTTATTATTGGAATAACTTATGATGTTGATCTATTCCAAGATCCATGTGCCACATTTATGGATGAAATGAAATGTTTATGAAGGGTGCGCCCTGATAGCGCTCCAATGAATGGGTAAAGTATAGTATCATGACATGTCATGTGAAATGGGAGTTGACTCATGCTAATTCAAGTGCAATGAAGTTTTACTCATGATTCATGTGAAATGAGGGTTTACTATGATCCTTGGCTCATGCTAATTTCATGTTAAGTGTTATTGCCACATTTCCATGTTATAATTTTTATGCTTTATCATGCATTTATGTTCACGTTTATCTTTTGCTCCATTGATATACCTATTGTCTAACATGTATTGTATTCCTCATTTTATTCCATGTTTATTCCCTTACTGGGCTTTATATCTCACCCTTTTCTTATGCATGTCCTCAGGTTATCCCATATAATGATAAGTTCGAGGGAATGTAGTGGTCATGTAAAGGAATTTTTCAATAAAGATGGTGTGTGTTTTATGTTCTAAGCTATTATGTATTGTTTTTAAGCCCCAAAGACACTATACCTCTCAATATTCTATGTTGTATCAAGTGAATATTTTATGTACTAAATCAGGATTAAGTGTGTTATAAAAATCATGGTTGTTATATTACTAGTGTCACTACCTCATGCAGTATGTCATGGACTCACCATTAAAGGTTTTTCTACCCCTTAATTCCATGATACATGCACACTATACACAAACAATGAAAATTTTTAGACCCGCATAATTTCATTTTCCTCGTTGTTGAAAAAATATGAAACACCTGATATTTTCATTGGATATTTTAAATATACACATTATCAAACTCAAAAAAAGGAACCCTAACTAAGATAAGAAAGTAAACAATCATATATTTATAAAGTGACCTAGGGTTTTAAATCATTTATAAATAGAGTGGATTGACCACTACTTTGGGGTAGATCATCTACGAGATTTTTTCCATTGTTTTTCTCTGTTTTATTTTTGTTTTAGCTTTATTTTACTTTATTTTAGTAATTCTAACTCTTGAATTTTTTTAACAAGTTTTTCATTATCTGTGTTCTTCTTCTCATTATACTACTAATACTTCTTCTTTTCTTATTCCATCTATTATTTTATTTTCTTATTATATTTTTATATCTATCTCTTTCTATATAATTATTATTATTATTATTATTTGATTTTGATTATATTCTTTATTATTTTTCAACTATGACCTCTAACACTCAATAATGAGTGGCTAACTTGAGTCCTGGCCTCATAGGAGGATTGGGTGTTCCTAAATTATTTTATTTAATTAATTAATGATTTAATTATATTTGTGGTGAATGAGGGTGTTGTGTATTGGTGTGGAACTTTTCCATAATGAAATGAAACCCAAACTCAATTATATTATTTTATTTAAATATTTTCCATCCATTATGTTGAGTAAAAAATCTTCATTCATTGGTTTTGAGACACTTAGTGGATGAAATAGTATATGATGAAGTTAGGTCCTAGAAGGTATTATACTCTCGAATGAGTTATGTCATGAACCTTGATTATGTGAGGTGGTGGAATTGAGTATGATAAATTTTTCTATATTTAACACCTAATAAATATAATTATAGTATATATTTCACGAGATTTCATAATTGGATTATCAAACTGAATTTATAAAAATAATGAGTAATTATGAAGGAACCTAAAACTAAACACATTTCTAATATCGTTCTTTTTTAATTCTAATTTTTATTGAAGCTGAATGTTAGAATAGTTTAAATTCCCATTATTCACTACTTTCTAAAAACCCAAAAATATGATTGTTTTAAGAAAAAAAATAAAAAAAAAAGTAGTTTTTGTTTAATTAGAATAAGCATGTGAATAAACTATAATGCTCATCAAGTGAGATGACCCTAGTTAGCAATTGTTTTACACTAGGAAAAATAAAAAATTTCTTTTCCCACACCTTTTGATAGGTGTTATTCAGTATCCTATTCTAATATTTTTAGAGAATTATCAAAAAAATTAGTATCTCTCTCCGCTTTAACTGCTTGAACCCTTGGATAGCCCACTATGTTTTTGAAAAATGATCATTTAAGTGGGTTTCCATCAATTTTATCTTGTTCATGTTGTCTAGTATACAATTGAATGTATATATCACGTTGTATTTCAATTTTATATGGGTAGAAAAAGTGGATATTTCTTGTTCTCCTCCATGACCTATTCATCTTTTATAAGGGTTATCAATAATGGTACTGGTTCTAGAATTTAAAAAATCGGGATATCAATTTATAAAATATATTTTGTAAAATTGGAATGGAAAAAGAGAAATAATTGATCAAGTTCCTTATAAAATCTAGTTTGAAATAATTATTTCACATAAATCACCACTGAAATTTAAATTTCAACGCTTTTGGCATGTGGGTTCTCATGCATGTTCTTAAAAATATATCCCTTCAGTGGGCCCTGATCATTATCCAATATAAGCATAAATTTAACTAAGTATTTAATCACACCATAAGGAAGTCTATATTGTAATGTATTATGAATAAATTTTTAATATAATGAGTTCATTTTAGTGGTATCTCTCTCTATGGTCTCAATATATAATTAATTATTTGATTGAACCACCTCTTGGAAGTGTTTGTGTCAGGATGGGAGGTGTAGTGGATAGTTAAGATTCTATTTGAATGTGATCACATTAATTCCTACTTTGTCTTCAACATCCATTTCCTATAATCATGCTTCTGATTTTTAATTTTAAACATAAGAGTGGTTATTTAATATTTTAGTTTCAAAAAGTTAAAAGAGAGAAAATTTTTAAGTATGTCAGTCTCCCTCAATGATGTCATATTTTATTTCTACTTTGAAATGAAATGCCACATAGAAAATGTCCTCAAGGGATAACAGTCATGGATATTTCCCTTTTTATGATCTGCATCCACCTTCAATATTAAGATGAGACGAGATTCCAGTTTCTGTTCATCATAAAATGGTACTTCCTCCTTCTCCTCATTTTTTAGTATTTGGTAGTGATATATTAGATTATTAAGAAGGATCGTATTTTCATCCAAGTTGAGTTATTTTTTATCATGCCTTTCCTACCCAAAAGAGTGTATATAATGATCTATAGTGTTCTTATTTAACATTTTTTTGGTCATAGAAATAATATTATCAACACATTATAATTGGGAATAATAATACATTGATATTTTTTTATTTTTTATTGCTTAAAGTATTAATATTATTTATAGATATAAAAAATATAGAATATATAATCAACTCCTGGGAAATAATCTCAGTGATTTGAAGGTTATTGTGGAACTTGCATATAGAATTTTTTAAAAATCATAAAATACATCCTGGTGGCTGAATAGGTTTGTCTAATAAGGATTTTGGCATAGAGTATCATTATCCTAAAACTTAAATTGTTTGTTTTGTTATCTTAATTTTTAATTATGGATTGAAATGGGGTGTTAATTATTTTTATTTTGTGAAATGTAAAACAGTTTTTAAATTAAAAGGGTTTGTACCTAGGTTTGATCACAAGAGACATTGATTATCTAAAATTGTCCCCATAAAATAATAAATTCATGCCCAATCATCAATTTATCCTTACTATATAGAATTTTTTAAACTGAACACACAACAGGGTTTACATTTTCATATCCAGCTCACCTCCTCCATAGTGAAGAGGTAATGAACACACTCAACTGAGGCATCAACTGTCCTAATACATAGATCAAATAATATAATATTTATCCCCTAGTCCACATAACTATAATTATAATCTATATAGACCAATAAAATATAGGGAGATAAGTTTTTATATATGGGATGATACAATAATAATGTGAAGAACACATAATTATCATCAATCCACTTCCTCTCACTCATTGTTGCATCCACAATGAGAAATAAAAATGCCCAGAATCGGGGGATTGGGATTCTAAATGCCTATTAAATCTCCAATATAGACCAATACCTATATTTAGTTCTTTTTAACTGTTGAATATAGAGATTATTATAGAAGATATGGGAAATTTGTAACATCATGAATTGAAGAAAATAGAATTATAAAAGAAAAAAATAGTAGAATCATATGCTAATTGAGTCAAGGATGAAGGTTAAAGAACAAATATTTATCAATAGTGAAGGGAAAAAATATTTATAATAATGTTTAAACTCATTCCTATTCTTTTGGTTTCAATTTAGTGAGTTTGGAGCTCTTTCATTATATGTTCATCATGTCTAAAGATCCTGTAGTCATGATTCTTTAGTTAGGAAACTCATATATTAATTCTCTTTCCTGGCATTCCACCAATGATCATATTCTTATTATCTAATATTGATGATATACATAAGGATAACTTGTTATATCTTCTCCCTATTTGGAGAAACTGGTTGAATAGATTTCAATTTTATGCCAACCTTTTATATTTTTAAATTTTTGGATTTGATCCCCATAGCTAAATATTTTCTAAGTTCTTATAGGATTAAAATCTTTGAAAGTCATGTCCTATCAAGAGAAAATATTAATATAAATAAACATGTGGATTTCATGGTTATTTAAATTATGTGGTCACTTCAAGATCAATATGTGTTCACTTGAGCTTCACATGGGTCGACCCCAAACCCGGAATCTGAGACGGCCTATGACAAGTCCCTAGAGGAATTACCAATTCTTTTAGGTTGGAAACTAGTGTTTGACAGCATGCATAACTCAATTGAAAAATATTTATCCCATTAAAAACTATTAAATAAATTAAAACTAGAAGTAAAAGTAATAAAAATGTCTAAATATTCCTCCTTCTGACCTCAAGGGTTAGGGCTAACCTCAGAACAAGCTAACTCCATGAGTAATTCAAGCCAAACCCAACCTGAAACCTAAATAATAAATTAGACGTAAGGAAAAATATGCTCAATAGGTATTCTAAGAGAAAAACCTTTCTTCGTACTTTCACTTTAAATAAAATCCTTTTTATAGTAGTTTGAGAATATATATATATGAAAATAAATATTTACAATACATTCAAAACAAGCATAAAGTGGAAACCTAAGAAAAAAAATTTCCCCTATTTTAATTTCAAAATACATTCTAAAAAAATAGAGACTTTTTTATAAACCATTCATATGAAGAAACATGTGATAAATCAATATTTTAAGTGGAAAATCATAGTAGTTTAAATTATTTTATAAAATTTTCATGAAATAGAGGAAGGTAGAAATAATATAAAATGATAATCATGGGAACCTTAAAGATAATTGAGATGTTCTAGGAAAAATTTATCCACATTCTCATCAAAATTATCCACTAGAACCTAGTACCAATAATCAACTCACCCCAATCCTCAGTGTCACCTTCACTAGTTCGTTCGTGGGGAATATCCCATAACCAGACAAGTGATCCATACCAAGGCCACTATTAGGGAGTAATACTAAAATAGTGTAACATATGTCCCTAGACCCACCATCTAACTATACATGGTATCCCATAACATATAAATGTATGTTAGTTTTTTCAAACTACCATCTCTATAAATATCATATACTTTGCACTGGAACAAAATTGTTCACTCTCTCACCTCTGGACTCCCTTTTAAGCATATACCCTTTTACCTTTCCATTATACACAAACAATACAGAATCCCCCCCATGATAATACATACACCATATATCACATATTCTTCACACATCTTGGTTCTATAAATAAGATACATGCCTTAATAGGTGTTTTCACTTACAATGAAAAATACTATGGTTCCTACTAAGACTCATCAATTAAATGGAATATTATTCATTTAAAACCCACTTTTGAATAAATATTTTGATTTCCAAAACCCCAATTTACATTTACACACAAATTCAGCTTAATATATATATATATATATATATATGAACAATTATCATCCTAATTTAAATATTCACACAACCAAGTATGAAAATGTACAAGGAGGAAATCCATATATATATATATATCTGTGTGTGTGTGTGTGTGTTTAATTAATAATTTTTATATTAGAAATATTATAATTTTTTTGTGGAATTTAAGAAACTAAAAATGTAAAAATATTTTAAGGAAAACTATTTAAAAGGATAAAATGTCTTTAGTAATTCCCAAATCAAAAAATAAAATCCATTCTAAAACGAACCAAGAACCTATAATTTTTGAAATTTAAAAACATGCTTGAAATTTTATTTATTAAGAGAAATCATAATGGGTGATAAAATTAAATTTATAAAACAATTAAGAAGTCAATCCCATCATCACAACCATTTTTATGTTATATTTACTTTATAATATAATAAATACACCCAAGAAAACAATAAAGAAATTATAATTTTCAATTTAAAGGCTCATACAAATGGTAACCTACCTCAAGTCGTGTCTCTGTTGACAAAAACTACTCAAATATATCTCAAGAAGGTATTAAGAGGCAATAGAGACCAAACGAAACCCTAAAAACCAAAACCCCAAAATTAAAACAAGTGAACATGAACCCTAGATCATCAAAAACAAGGAATAGGAATAAGAAAATAGAAAATAAAAGAAGTAATTCAAAGAAGAATATAGAATAATATTACCTTGAATATCCACACCAAATACATGAGGGATCTTCTTGAAATCACCAAGAGATGAAGTGGGAGGAAAATGGTGAAACCCCCTAGGGGTTTTTTAAGAAAAATGAGAGGGTAGATGTAGAGACCCAATGCTTGACGTACATAGACATTACATTAATTTTTCTGAATATCTAATATATAACAAAAATAGGCACCAAAGGACCATAATAGTTTAGTGTCTTTGGAAGCTCAGAATATAATCTTCTAATATTGGTGAATGTTCTTCAACATCTCCCATAAATATCTTCCTTTTTTTACCTAAACCATTTCTTTATATCATGGGGAGAAGAAAACATATAAAGGTTGACCTTAAATGCTCAGTAAGGGTAATCATGGAGAAAATAAAACAAACCATATACATTTGAACTTCAAAACATGAACATAATATTTAAACATTAAAATCTTGAGTAATGACATAAAACATGGAAGTACGTAAGGAATAGATTATAAAGAAACATTAATCATGATAAAATAACATGGGAATAAAACATGTAATTGTTGAAACCATTAATCACATGATATGATTTCCTTAGTAGCCAAGGAATTTCTGCCAAGACCATCTTAGTGGACAAAGTCCCTTTCTGAATCAAGTTCACTCCTCGTTATAGTCTTATATCACTCAACAGGATTAACTTACCGTTCCATCCATGTCTATTTCATGAGATATAAATCCTTACCCAATTCATTGGAGGGAGATATAGGTCCCACCCATCTCATAATGAAATAATTCTTACTTGTGCCACAACATAAACATAAATCATTCATCATAACCCAAAGAATAAAAATGGGTTTCATAAACATCATCCCATCATAATATAATCCATATAAAACAAATGGATATCATTTCATCATAAGAAAAGTTAAACCATGTAAATCATAGAGACATTATACTTGAAACATACACATCAAAAATAATGTCATATTAGATGGAAAATGGTTTTGAAAAAACACGTGAAATGAATTCTTGTGGAAAATATCCTTTCTTATTCAAAATCAGTTTCTTTTCACAAAATGCCATGCAATTTTAAAAGAAAAGGATTCTATTGAAAATAGTCATGAAATATTGTACATTAATATTCATGAAAATAAGGTGTTATAAAACCGTAAAAATCCATTCATTCCATATAAGTTAATGAAAACATTCTCCTTGTACTTTTAATAGAAAAGTCAAAATGTACCATGTATGGTAAACAAAAGCAAGATTCCTTCCATAGCACAAAGTAAAAGTCAAGATGGGTAAAAATCACATTAAACATTCATGGAAGAATATTAAACACACTATGAAAACATTTTTATTGACATGGATGAAAAATATGACCCCAGTAAATACTTACAAATAAGAAATCTCAGATAAAAATGAGATTGCAAAATTATCCCTTACCTTAGGTCCGATATGCTTCATACGTATCCGAACCTCCTGTATAATGATTTAAATAATATCATTGACTTATTACAGACTCATATTCATTGTTATGATATCATATATGCTTCAATTATGACTTTATAATTCCAGTTCTTTTGTAAATTCAATGTTAAAGCACTATTTTTTTGGTAAAATCGTTTCATTTATCGTATGAGTTTCGACTTGTTGTTCATGATATTATTACGTGTATCCTGATTTACAGAATTCAATAATTTAAAACATGATTTATTTATAATTTCTTTTATCATACATGTTTCGATTTGTTTTTCTTGATATTACTATTACTTATATCATGATTTACATACTTATAGAATTTATATCATGATTTAAATATCATATATATTCATTATATACATATATATATAATAGATAGATGAGTGAAATGAAATATGCCATTATTGGAGATGGTAGGTCGTACGTACGCATGAACGCTATTTTCCTTTCCTTATTGACTTGAATGGAATTAAGTAGATGACATACACATATATATATATACATAAATCAAGTAAAATAATTATGTCACATATTTCATGATTACTTATTATATATACATTATAATCATCGTTGAACTGTTAACATGGAAAATGAATATCATCGCATCGTGGAGACGGTAATCCGTACGTACGCATGAGCGATGATATCATTACCATATTTATTGAATGGAATTAGAGTGGATGATATAATTTCTTAGAATCAGTATGATAATATAATAATTATATATAGTTATTCTTTACACCATTATACCCATCCAACTAAGGTGGTGGTGGGAAAACAGATTACACCACGGCGCGGAGACGGTATTCCATACATACGCAAGGGCAGTGATTTTGTTTTCCGTAGGATGGATAGAAGGTGAAATGGGGTTGTTTCATATTTATAATAACATATCAGTATATTAGTGATACTGATGTAGTTAATTTATAGTGAAACAACTAAATAAGAAGAAGTTTAAGAAGAAAGATAACTTGAAAGAATCGATAGAAGAGATTACTTCTTCTTCGATGCACCTCCTTTAAACGTCTTCTTAGGGCACTAGAGTTGGTCTTTTTAGAATACCATAACCTATATGATATAACTAGAGAGGTTGAGAAGAGAAACTGGTAGGGTTTGGCCGAGCTTCAAGGCTCAAAAGGTTGTGAAGAGAAGAGGGATGGGGTGCCCTTTTTATAAGGGAGGAGAGGGGCACCTTAGGAAAAACATAAAATATTAATTTATAATAAAGTCATATTCGGATTTTAATATCTCAAAATTGATTTATTTCAAAGCTAATGTGTGTATGAGTCGATATCCTCTCAAACAATAGGTTTTAGACAAGTTTAGGTTAATATTTGAACCTTATCATTTAGATTTAACTCAAAGTTAAATAATTTAACTTTTACCGTGTCTTCTTATTGTTTTACACTATATGGTTAATAAACTTACTATAACAAGCCAAACAAAACCCAAGTGGTTCTTTATTAATATATATAACCTTATCTAAGCCATTTTTCTGAAACGTAGATTTTTAGGAATAAAATAAAAATTAATAATATAATATTTGTTTTAAAAACTATTTTATGTTACTTTTGGCACTATTTGGTACATGATATTTCTGAAACTCATAACAGCATAATTAATTAGAAAAAAATTATTTGAATAAATAATAGCATGTCATATTAATCTATAAAATTACTATAATTCATAGAAAAGTGTCAACTTACTTTTATTTGGGTATTTATAACATAAATTATGCTAATATTTCATTAATAAGGTAATTACTGCATCATCATTTTGTCATAAATAAATTAAATTATTTAAAGTATAAAAATTATAAATAAAATACCATTATTTATGAAATCTTTTTATCTTTATAATGAATATTTATAGTAGAATTTATCTTATGTATAACCCAATATTAAAAATATTTTAGTTATTAAACATTGATTTTAACTATTTTAACTCATCTTTAAATAAAATAATAATAAATGTACTAATCTAATCAAAGTGGACCTAAATGGTAATATTGTATCCCTATGTTTGTTTTTGGTCGAATTAAACTTATCCAATAGAATTATGACATGATTTAGGGTAATAATAATATCATTTTTACCCATAATTACCCAATTTACTTTTGAACGTGGTAAATAAAAGTAAAAAGTTTCTATTCGCCATAAATTTTTTTCATCTCATTGAACACATTTTACATACTGATATCAACCATGTCTCTTATATTTCTGAAATTCCACTTACAGAACTGGTAAAATTAAGTTTTATGTAAATTAGCAAATTCTCCTAGGAGGTGGGTAAAAGACGGTCAAAAGTTCAATAAAATTTTTATATATCTAAAATTATTATAAAATGACTCCAATGAATTACATTGAACTTATATAGGAATTATGTATCAATTTTTACACAAAATAAATTTAAATAAATTATATAATTATTTAAATAATAAGTCGGTTTTTAAATAGTAACCCAATGTTTTCACTATTCATCAAAAATTGAAAGTTTTTCAGAAAAATACCAAAAATTCACCCTAGGCTAATTTTTATATTCCGAATCCAAAAATGAAGTACATTTTGAAAAATAAAATTTCAAAAAGTGGGTATTACAATTCCTAATGGCTATTTTATATAACATATCGTTATTTAGTGAAACTTTTTATTGCGTACAACATACGCTATCGTGGAAGGTCACGATTGCGTGTAATGCGTGCCAAGTCAGGGATGCGTGTAGTGAAATCTCCTTTTGGTGTAGCTTACAACACAATACATCAATTAAAATGAATAATTCTCATAAAATCATAGGTTGTTACATTCTACCCCCCTTAAAATGAATTTTTCCCTCGAAATTCATCGGGGTTATAAATGGTTTACTACTCCAAAGTTTTAATAGAATCCCACATCGTAAAAAAGAATACCAAAACTTATATTTAAAAACTAAAGTATGAAATGTAACGGTTACCCAAATTAACTAATCAATGGGTTTCAACATAGGAGAACGTAGGTGAAAATATGGATATGGAAGAGAAATATAACCATCAAGTTCTGATGGAGAGTGGTATAGAACATGGCTATAAAAAATCCAACAATCACAAAGCCATAAATTTTTTATGATCTAAGGTACCATATGATTCATCAGATATAAGGGCACTATGACAACATTTTTGGTTTTCAATATGGTTTCCCTAAAGTTCAAGAATTTGAATTAAAGGAAATACTTACTTTATTTCGATATAATCTCACTATTGTTCATGCCTTGAATAATTTCCACATCATCTCTTAAAGAAATGAAGTTTAATTGTTCATTCATGAAGTGTTAGCAGATCATGTGATAGAATGATGGGTCATTCCATATGTCTCAAACAAAGGGATAGAAAAAGTTGTCAAATATACATAAGTCCATCTATGGTGAGGTTAATCGTATATGATTCCAAAAATGGACTTATACTTCATCTATCATACCACTTAATAAAACTAGTTTCTACTAACTAGGGACTTCTTATAGGCCAGTGGTAGGAAATAAAGGCATGTCGCACTTCGGTTGTGGGTTCGCTTCCCACAGCCTTGTCCGACGCAACGGGTTGTCGCCCGTCTTATATTTTATCCTTTTTCTAAAACTACGTTATTATAACATTCCATTAATAATATCGAAAAATTTATATCCTTAAACAATACTAACAAATGTACAACATAATCCATTCCAAGCTTTAGGCTTATCCAAAATACTTTTGTCCAAGCTCATAGTAGAAAGAAAACAATTATTATAAATTCCATCTATCGAGCATGTGAATACCATCATTTATCCCCCATATACCATACGATATATCTTGTTGGTCACATTCCAAACATGTGAATACCTTAATCATGTATTCTTTTGAAAAATTAATTACCATATAACCTTAGTGAAAATATGAATGCTGTTAAAACATAACTCTTTCCCCATACCAAAATCCCAAAACTTCTATATACTCAAACCATGATATAACTTAGTCCTTATATCAATCATGAGCTCATGAATACTATCAAACATATTATTTTCTCCTTATCAATTATTTATGTGCATATCATCTAAATTCCAAGAATATTTGAATAACCTTTTATGGTTACTGGTACAATTCAACATATACATTGAAATACATTAGGAAAAGCAATAGTGTAATAATCCATAGATGCTTATTTATTCCATTGTACCATTAAATTACCTATACAACATAACTCTTGATAAAAATAAATTATTCCACTACCTGCTTAAACCATTGACCGAGCTTCAACAATTATTTCATCTCATGTATCATTTATAGTCTCTTCATCATCATCAACATAAATAATACCCATACGACTATGTGGATTCTCTTCATGAGACTTTCCCTTAGGGTATTGGTTTTCATAATGCCCATACATTCCACATTGAAAACATTTAATCGTTGTTGATGTCATAGAAATACCATTATCCTTGTCCATGGTGTTAACTGAACCTTTTCCTTTGCACTTACTGGCTTTGTGTCTTTATTTTCCACACCCAAAGCATCTTGCAGTTCCTTTGAAACATTCTCCCTGATGCCTCTTCTCACATGATTTACATGAGGGAAATTGAACTTTCATTCCTCTATGATCATCATGAAACTCCGTCTTTCTCTTATTAGATGATTCGGGATACTTACCAAAGTTGACATTATTGATCATATTATGAGACTGCTGATTAGGCATAATAACGATGTTTAGACTTCTAAATCTCGTTTCATTTGGTTTTTCATGAAGAATATCATTCCATTGTCCATCATATCCTCCATTATCATGAATCTTCCTGTTTCCAGACATTTTCTAAAACCCAAAAAGAATAGTGTGAGAGGAAAAAATCATAGTCAAGGAAGAGTACCTTGAATTTCTAACATCTTAGGTTTAATACTAATATAATTTCCGTAATTATAGGACTATAACCTATACTTATACTTAACCTTAGGGACATCCCTAGACATACCATTGAAATATATCTAGGGATCTCACTAAAGTTTTCGCATCCTAGTTTTCAAAGGTTAACTAAACCTTTCCTCTGATACCAACTGTAGAGACCCAAAGCTTGACGTACATAGACATTACATTACTTTTGTGGATTATCTAATATATAACAAAAACAAACACCAAAGGACTGTAATTGTTTAGTGTCTTTGGAAACTTGGAATATAATCTTCTAATCTTGGTGAATGATCTTCAACATCTCCCATAAAGTTCTTCCTTTTTTTACCTAAAACCTTTCTTTATATCCTGGGGAAAATAAAACATATAAATGGTGAGCTCAAATTATCAGTAAGGGTAAGAATGGAGAAAAACAAAACAAACTATATACATTTGAACTTCAAAACATGAACATAATATTTAAACATCAAAATCATGAGCAATGATATAAAACATGGCAGTACGTAAGGCATAGATCAAAAAGAAACATTAATCATGATAAAATAGCATGGGAATAAAACATGTAATTGTGTAAACCATTAAGCACATGATATGATTTCCATAGTAGCCAAGGCATTGCTGCCAAGACCATCTTAAGTCCCTTTCTGAATCAAGTTCACTCCTCGTTCCAGTCCTGTATCACTGAACAAAATTAACTTACCATTCAACCCATGTCTATCTCATGAGATATAAATCTTTACCCAATTAATTGGAGGGAGATATAGGTCCCACCCATCTTATAATTAAATCATTCTTACTTGTTCCACAACATAAAAATAAATCATTCATCATAACCCAAAGAATAAAAATGGGTTTCATAATCATAATCTCATCATAACATAATCCATATATAAAAATGGATATCATTTCATCATAATAAAAGTGAAACCATGTAAATCATAGATACATTATACTTGAAACAAACACATATGAAATAATGTCATCTTAGATGGAAAATGGTTTTGATAAAACACTTGAAATGAATTCTTGAGGAAAATATCCTTTCTTATTCAAAATCATTTTCTTTTCACAAAATGCCATGAAATTTTAAAAGAAATGGATTTTGAATAAAATATTTATGAAATCTTGTAGATTAAGCTTTATGAAAATAAGGCGTTATAAAACCATAAAAATCCATTCTTTCCATATAAGTTAAAGAAACCATTCTCCTCGTACTTTTAACAGAAAAGTCAAAAAGTACCACGTATGGTAAACAAAAGTAAGATTCCTTCCACAAAACAAAGTAAAAGTCAAGATGGGTAAAAATGACTTTAAACATACATAGATGAATTTTAAAAACATTATGAAAACATTTTTATTGACATGGATGAAAAATATAACCCCAGTAAATACTTTGGAATAAGAAATCTCGTATAAAAATGAGATTGCAAAATTATCACTTACATTAGGTCTGATATGCTTCATACATATCTGAACCTCCTGTATAATGATTTAAATAATGTAATTTACTTATTACAGAATCATATTCATTTTTATGATATCATATATGGTTAAATTATGAATTTATAATACCCGTTATTTTGTAAATTCCATGTTAAAGCAGTGTTTTGGGTAAAATCATTTCATTTATCGTACGTGTTTCGATTTTTTATTATTGATATTATTATTACTTATATCATGATATACTTAATTACTGAATGTAAATAATGATTTATATATCATATATATTCAGTATATACATATATATATATATATAATAGATAGATGAATGAAATGAAATACATCGTTCATTGAGATGGCAGGTCGTACGTACACATGAACGTTGTTTTACTTTCCTTATTGACTTGAATGGAATTAAGTAGATGACATACATATATATAAATAAATCCAGTAGAATTATTATGTCATATATTTCATGATTAATTTTTATATATAATTTATAATCATTCTGGAAATTTTTAACATGGAAAAAGAATCTCATCGCATCGTGGAGACGGTAATTCGTACGTACGTACGAGCGATGATATCGTTCCCATATTATTGAATGGAATTGGAGTGGATGATATAATATCATAGAATCATTATGATATTATAATAATGATATATATTTATTATTTACACCATTATACCCATCCTAGTATGGTGGTGGTGGAAAAACGGATTACCCCAGGGCGTGGAGACGGTATTCCGTACATACGCACGCGCAGTGATTTCGTTTTTCATATAATGGATAGAAGGTGTAATGGTGTTGTTTCATATTTATAATAAAATATCAGTATATTAGTTATACTGATGTTATTACTTTATAATGAAACAGCTAAATAATAAGAAGTTGCAGAAAAGAGAAAACATGAAAGAGTCAGTAGAAGAGATTACCTCTTCCTCAACGCACCTCCTTTAAACTTCTTCTTAGGGCACTAGAGATGGTCTTTTGAGAAGAAAATAACCTCTATGATATAACTATATATGTTTATAAGAGTAATTGGCAGGGTTTTTCCGAGCTTAAAGGCTCAAAAGGGTGTGAAGAGAATAGGGAAGCGGTGCCCTTTTTATAAGGGAGGAGAGGGGCACCTTAGGAAAAACATAGAATATTATTTTATAATAAAGTCATATTCGGTTTTTAATAGCTCCAAATTGATTTATTTCTAAAATAAGGTGGGCATGGGTCGAAATATTCTCAACCAATAGGTTTTAGACAATATTAGGTTACTATTTTAACCTTATCATTTAGATTTAACTCTAAGTTAAATAATTTAACTTTTACCGTGTCTTCTTGTTTTTGTACACTATGTGGTTAATAAACTTACTATAAAAAGACAAAAGAACCCCAAGTGGTGAATTATTAATATATATAACCTTATATAAGCCATTTTTCCGAAACATAGATTTTTAGGAATAAAATAACAATTAAGAATATAATATTTGTTTTAAATACAATTTTATGTCAATTTTGACACTATTTTGTACTTGATATTTGTGAAACTCATAAGAGCTTGATTAATTCGATAAAATTTAAATGAATAAATAATAACATGTCATATTAACCTATAAATTTAGTTTAATTCATAAAAAGTCTCAAATTACATTTATTTGGGTATTTATAACATCAATTATGTTAATATTTCATTAATCAGGTAATTACTACATCATCATTGTGTCATAAATAAATTAAATTATTTAATTTCAAAAAATTATAAATAAAATACCATTATGTATGAAATCATTTTATCTTTATAATTAATATTTATAGTCTAATATATCTTATGTATAACCCTATATCAAAAATATTTTAGTTATTATACTTTGATTTTAACTATTTTAACTCTTCTTTAAATAAAATAATAATAAATGTCATAATCTATTCCAGGTGGACCTAAAGGGTGATATTTTGTCCCTAAGGTTGTTTTGGGTCGAATTAAACTTATCTAATATAATTTTTATATGTGTTGGGGTAATAATAATATCATTTTTACCCTTAATTACCCAATTTACTTTTAACCATGGTAATTAAAAGTAAAAAGTTACTATTCACCAAAAATTATTTTAATATCATTGAACCAAATTTTACTTACTTATATCAACCTTGTCTCTCAAAGTTTTTAAATTCCACTTACAGAAACGGTAAAATTAAGTTTTACGTAAATTTGCAAATTCTCCTAGGAGGTGGGTAAAAGACGGTCAAAAGTTCAATAAACTTTTTATATATCTAAAATTATTATAAAATGACTCCAATGAATTACATTGAACTTATATAGCTATTATGTATCAATTTTGACCTAAAATATATTTAAATAAAATAAATAATTATTTAAATAAAAATTTGGGTTTTAAATAGTAACCTAGTGTTTTCACTATTCATCAAAAATTGAATGTTTTCAGAAAAATACCAAAAAATCACCATAGGCTAATTTAGATATTCCGAATCCAAAAATGAAGCCCATTTTGAAAAATAAAATTTCAAAAAATGGGTATTACTATTCATAACAACAAGTTTATATAACATATCATTGTTTAGTGAAACTTGGTATTGCATACAACATACGCTATCATGGAAGGTCGTGATTGCGTGTAATGCAAGCCAAGTTAGGGATCCGTATAGTGCAATCTCCTTTTGGTGTAGCATACAACACAATATATCAATTAAAAAGAATAATTCTCATAAAATTATTGGTTGTTACAGTAGAGGAGATAATTTTTGTTAAAACTGAGAAGGTAAATGTAAAATAACATTTTTTTTAATAACCCTATGAAATATAAACAGTTTGACCACACAGTTTTGGAATTTGTGTGCCGACCATGAACCCCCTTCTAGGATTGTGGAGAACTACACATGGGAAGATATCATGGTTTGTAAAACCTTCTTCAAAACTATGTAGTTTGAATCTAAAAAATTACATGGGTTGTTTCATGGATTTCTCATTGTTTGGAAAACGATGCTCCCTAGTCATTCTAAGTGCTCTGCATGCCAAAAAACACCATACGTTATAGAAAACTACATATAATGGGATATAAATAAATAAAACCCATAAATAAACCAAATAATAGTGTAGTATCAAGTTGGGGTGTGAACATTCTCCCCACCATTAAACATCATACACTGCAAAAGTACCTAGATGTTCAGTTGATCTAGAAAAAAAATAAAAATAAACCACTACCCAAGATGAGACCCTAAAACTCAAATATAGAAAAATAATTAATCACATTATTTTAAAATTTAAATCTACAAGATCCAAAATAGGATAGATATATCATCCCCTAATATACATCCTAAACATCTAAATAGATGGCTAACTATATTGAATGACTCGAACCATCAAACAAAAGAGTAAAAGGAAATTGAGACTCATATATCTAAATAAAAACTCAAAAAAAGTAACTCCCTAACCCCTAACATAGAAATCACTAAATAAATTCATCATGGTCTGTTCAAGATCCCCATTATCATTTTTCACAAAAGATATAGTCTGAGGTAACAAAACCACTATTATCTTAGTTGGGTGAGGTGAGAATATGGAATTTTACCTACCAATTAAAATTAAAATTCCCAAAAAGAGGAACATGGGGGGTTATAAGACCATATTATCCATAATAAACTTATATGGTGTCATCACCACTATATTAAGACTCTAGTAAAATAGTGATTTCAAAACATAAAACAAAATTATGAGTCCTAAAAAGATCCAATGTTATGGGAAATGAGACGTAAAAAAATCAACACCTCTCAATGAAAAAATTATTCAAAATTTCGTAAAAAGAATTTTCATTGAGAAAAAATTTACTAAAAGATCCAAAGTATCATCTTTCATTACCCAAAAAAATGTCACACCACCAAACACAACACCCAAAATGAAAATAAATTCAATAATATAGACTTTAAATTGATCTCTCAACGGCTACATGTTTACTATTTTTTGCTAAAATTCTATTTGAGGGAGTGGATTTGGATCCATATATATTACTATAAAAAATAATGTAGAAACTTTATAGGTGTTCTGAATGACTACAAGTATGATAGGTCTTTATTTCTCCTTAGAATAATGGATTAATTTTACTGTAATTCCCCCACATATGGAATGAAAATAGTTTTCTCCGAGATGAATTTGGTGTGGAGAAACATAACAGTATTTTCATAACACTCCCATATAGGCCAAATCCAAATTTTTTCCCATTACCTTTTCTAGAACCATCACCAACACTCCAAGGGATAGGTGTGACATCATCTACCTTTAGCTCTCTAGCTAATCCATCTTTGGCTGAACAGTATACTTCACCTTGTATTAATAGGTATCGAGGAAGTGTGAAGTCATTTATAGAAGAAGTAATGGTTGGAGGCCACTAAAAAGTAATATTCCCTTAAGTATTCATCACTATAATGATATGAAAGATACAGAACAAACTCATTGAAACTCTTATAATACTATGATATCATTGAATTTTCTTGATAGAGAGCATACAATTCCATATACTTTGTCAAAATTATAACTTCGTATAAGTATTGATCTAAGAAAAAAGCTTTGAAGCATTCCCATGAGTGGTCTTTCTGAATATTAGACTAGATTATATAATTCCACAATTTCTAACATATTTCCTATAACATAAATGTGGAAATCATGAGCTTTATATTCTTTGTAAGATTACTATAAATGAATATCTCCTAAACACTTAAGATTTTTCCCTCAGATTTTCCCAACTATGGTTGTTTAAAGAAATCCTGAGGATTAAACTCTAGGAACATATGGATAGACTCTTGGTAATGATTCATTAGATAAGGTCCAATAGGTTCTGTATTTAGAAAACAATGAACCAAGTGATTGGGACGATACTTGATCAACCCAAAGGGTGTCTTGTGGGGGATCCTCCCATATTTCCCTTTCAAGATACCTTATATCTTAGTGGGGAAGTACTCCAAAAAAATTATTGTGAGACTAAATCAAAATATATCATAAAGTGAAACTCCACAACCCAAATGTAGATAAATAATCTAATCTAAAATCATTATTTCAATAATACTCCCAACTTAACAAAAAAGAGTAATTTCAAAAAACAAAACCCAAAAATTAAAAAAGGAAACATCAAATAATCCTCTCTCTTAAAAACATTGAAATTAATTTTTTTAAACTAATTTTGAAAGAAAAATAAATCCTATTAGGTTAGATATTTAGAAAAAATTTTCTTTGAAACATCACAAACACACACACATATATATATAAACACATTTTCACACACATATAAAAATATTATCATGCACTTACCACACATGAAAATATATATAAATATATGTATATATGTGAAGATTAATAAGGAACAACAAGGAACAAGTGAAAATTATGGGGTTCACTTTTGAAACCATTCATTAAGATAATCTAACTAAATATAAACCCACCTTCTATCATCAAAACACCACATCCATAAGTCCCCGATTCGCATTTTATTCCGTCTTTTAAAAACCATTTGAAATCCTAAAAAAAATATACTTCATTCTCAATAACATAAGGTTTCAATTTTAAAAATCATCTTTAAGAAAACCTGAAAATTATTTATAAATTCATTGGAAACACCTAGAATAAAATTAATCTAATAACAAGAATAACAAAGTCATCCAAACACATAAAAAATCAAAATTCCTAAAATTTTAAGGAAATTAATATTGTTCATGTTTTGGAAATATGACTTGGATGACCATGTTCTGACCATGTAAAGCTCATAGAGGGTTAATAAAGATGGTTGCATAGCCTACACACAGTTTTATAGACCATTCACAGTCACTATGAACCCTATAAACCTATCAAAATATCTAACCCAACATTTGAGATTCTCAAAATAACCAATAAATTGTCAATGATAATACTAAACACTCATATAAAGACCAAGATATAATAATAAAATGAGGATAAAGTTATGGTTTAAGACATAAATATCCCAAACAACCCCGGTAACATTAGATTTATTATGATTGGGTGGTGATAAGGAACCAACACAAGACCAACCACTTTAATTTAAATAACCCTACCGCTAAATGACTATATAAAAACAAGTAATAAGTGAACAACCTACTCTGATACCATTTTTCACAAACCAACCTAGTTCAACCCCGAACCCAGTACCCGAGCTAACCTAGGACAAGGATTAAGATGAATTCCTGATCCTCCTATTTTATTAACTTGTTTTGTGAATTAATAATTACTCAATTGGTAATGATTTAGCACATGAAAAAATAAAAAATAAATAAAAACAAAACAAAAAAAGTCAAATATACCATCTTATGATAAAAAAAAACTAAACATACTTTTTGTGGCCTCAAGGATCACTGTCAACCTCAGAACAAGCACACTCCATGTGAAATTCAAGATAAATCCAACATAAAATAGAAAGGATAATTTTGGTGTGATAATTGAGATTATTAGTAGGGATTATAAGATAAAAACCACGCCATATTATTTACCATTAAATAGAAAAACATTTCATGATATTTGGAATATATATATATATGAAAATAAAGTTTTCCTTTCCTTAAAATGTTGATACGATAGAAAAAAAAGACTTTTTCTTTTTTTACATTCTAAAATCTTTCATAAGAATGAGAGATTTTTCTATAAACCATTTACATAAAGAAACATGTGATAAAACAATATTTTCAACTAAAAATCATAATGGTGAAAATTATTTTACATAAGTGTCATGGAATAGTGGAAAATATAATGTTTGTAAAATGGTTATCATGCGAACCAAGGAACTTTTAAGATGATCAAGGAAAAATCACTTCAAATTCACATAATAAAAATTAAACGGCACTATATACCAATAATCAACGCACCCCAACACTCGATTTCACCCACATTGGTTCGACTGAGTGGCATATCCCATTAGTAGATAGAAAATGTAAACCAAATCCAGTAGTCAGAGTGTAAAATAAAAATACTTCAGCAAGTGTCCCTAGGGATCCATACTAACTACCAATGTATTCCTAGGAAGTATAAATAGAGGTTTTTTTAATCAATTTATCATGTCCATACATATTATATACTTTTCACTAAAATAAACCATTCACTTTCTTACTGATAAACTCCCTTTTAAGAACAATGCTCTTTCCCTATCCAGGATAAAAAAACAATACACAAGACCCCATTATCAGGACTATTCCACATATCACTTATTCATAACATATCTGAATTCTAAAGACAATTCAAATTTTTTAAGAGGGTTTTTTATTTCAAAAACAAACTTAAGGTCCCAATCATGCCTCATCAATTTTAAGGAACATTAATCATTTGAAAACTGATTTTAGACAAAATCATGTGAGTTCCAAAACTACACTTTACCCTTACACACATATGAACCTCAATATATATATATATATACCCATAATCCTAATGTATATATTCACACAACCATGCATTAAAATTTACAAAGAGTACACCCATATATATATATGTGTGTGTGTGGGTGTGTGTGTGTGTGTGTGTGTGTGTGTGTGTGTGTGTGTCTAAGTCGTATTTTGTAGACTAAAGGTATTAGAAAAGTCTTTAAGGATTTTTAGGAAACCAATCATCCCGTTAAGATTTTATGGAAAACCGGTCGAAAGGCCAAAACAAACTTTGTTGTTCCCAATTAATATGATAAAACCATTTATAAACCAACCAGGCACATAGGATTCTTGACATTTCAAAACATCCATAAAAACATAATTTTGTTAGAGAAACCATGACATATGCTTATGAAAAATATAAAAAACAAGTAAGAAGTAAATTCTCCTCATCAAAGAAATTTCCATACTATTTTTACTTAATAATATAATGAAAAAAACCGTTGAAAAATCAAGAAAATATAAAATTCAATCTAAAGGATTTAAAATATGGTAACATACTTCAAACATTGTCACTATTAACAAAATTAACTCCAAACCTACTCAAGAAGGTCCAAAGAGTGAAGAGAGACCAAAAGTAACCCGAAAAACCAAAACCACAAAATTAAAAGAAGGTAAAATGATCCCAAGATCCTCAGAACCATGGAAGAGGAATAACATAATAGAAAATAAAATGAATTATAAGGGGGGGAATATAGAAGGATATTACTTTGAATATTCACACCGAAAACATGATGGGTACACTTGATATTCCCAAGGGTATTAGTGGGATAAAAATATAGAAACCCCCGGGGTCATGTAATCCAAGTGAGTGGAAAGGAGTGATTTTGGGTAAAAACAATTATGGTAAAAATGGTAAAATTAAATTTTTAATGAACTAGGGAACTTTGATCATTTTGGCATAATGGTTTTTAGGAAACTATACACCAATAGTGATGTGACCATGTAGTATAGGTCTATAAAATTACTATGGTTGTTATACGGTTTCCAAACAGTTTGGAAAACTATGCACCTTAATTGGGTGACATGCTATACTTTCTGAAAAATTCTAAATCTTATATAATACTACATGAAAGGAGACATATAAAATAAAACTAGAAAATAAACCAAATAATATAGTTGTATCGGGTTGGGATGTTACATTTGTTATCATAGGTGATGACACAGAGATAATTATTCAGTTTTTTATATTTCATAGTATATGATATGGTATATCGTATCCAGGGATAACACAGCTCAAGATATGAAAAATAAATCCTTAATTTGAATATACTATATATTTTATATAATAAATAGATAAATTTTATGAACCGAAGGTTTTACTCTTACGCAGTCTATATATCTTAAGTTATGATCTTCGGGCATCATAGGTTATTCATACATAGGTCACTATGCATTGTATTACTATTAAAAATCTACTTATCATAATTTTCAATAACTAGAAACGCCATATTTTTCCTACATAGAGGTTTTTTATTGACAATTATTTCTAGGAATTGTACTATCAATCATAATATATGATTTATAGTGATGGGGGGTTTAGCATGTCATGACAAACTTCATTTATGATATGTGTATATCATTAAAAATGGTACATAAAAAGAAAATATATTTTTCTCAAATTAAAATATATAATTGAATTATATAGATTATAAATAGTTTATAAATCATTAATTTTTTGACTATTTATTAAATTTATAATATTTCTATAATTAATTATTAAATTTTTATGAAAATTTTATTATATAAATATCCATAATATTAAATATTAATATTAAATAAATTTTTAATTTATATAACATGATATATAATTTTGATATACAGTGTTTATATAAAAATTATAAGTGTAATTTATCAAGAATTTATGAATATGGAAATATGGAAAAATATAATGTAATTTAGATATAAATTTTAAATTCTTAATAATTATTTAAATTAGAATTATTCAAATTAAAAACTATTATTTGAGAAATTACTCGAAGAATACCAAAATGTGTTTTGATTGTTAATATGATCAAGGTTAAAATAATATTAAATATATGAAATTTAGTTTGTATAAATTGTTTGTATTATAGAATTGGAATATAAATTTTTTATACATCATTTAATATCATATATTTATGTAAAGAAATCATATGTCGGATAATATGAAGTATTTTATATTATATATTGATACAAGATATTTATATTTATTTGATTATGGAATCTTTATAAATCATGTATAAATTAAAAGGAGTTTATAGATGATTTATTTATTAATGGATAATAAATAGTGTATCTCATGTTTAAATATATGAATTATTCATTTTTTACTTTTATTCAATATTTTATTAATAGATATAAATTTTATATTATAAATATGTGTATTCTATTTTTTAAAGTGCTAAAAAACTTCAATAAATTATCATGAATACATGTAAGGAGTTACATATATGAGTGATAACTGATATAGTTTTATTTTATCATGACATTGGAAAGTATTAGGTTATGAAATTGAATAAAGCAGTTAATTATGATTTATTGATATTAGGAGTTAGAATTATGATATAATTTAGGTCTCTCTTGAGTAAAGTATCCATGGATAAAGAGACTTTTGATATTATTACACAATATCTGAGAAGCTTATGCCTTGTCCAAAAATGTGGGGATTAGATATTTTTTGGTTCAAGCTTACTCTTGGGTGGAGTTTTTAATTTATATGATTATAATCCTTTACATGAATTATTTTTTAATACATTATGCATGAGATTCATTTGTAAATGTAGGAATATAGTTTCCTTTTAATTTAGATTAGTAACACAATATATCGGATGTGTAAAAAATTACACATCCATATGTTTTAATCATATTTATTTGGTGGATGGAATAAGATTCAAAAATTAATCATTAGAAGCATTTATACATGTAAAGCTGACACATGAGATAATATAGTGAGATTAAATCTTCTTTAAAATACTATATGTTAGATTCCATACAATGTGAACACATGTCAATTCCTTGACTATTAAGTTTGGGTGACCATAACTTTTAGGTTCCAATGGATTAACTAGTGTATGGAATGAAATTAATGAGGTGACCCTATACATTAGGTGAATAATTTTTGGTTTCTTCTTTAGGTTATAATTTTCTGGTAAGCCCCAACTATTGGGATACTTAGGAATATAGTTGAGTGAACACATGTGACACAACAAGGTAAATAGTTATCCACTAAACTATCCAAGAGCTATATATAATATGATTTACATTATTGATTACCAAATATAGTCATGAATTATTAAAATTCTTAAATAGTGTAAATCATAATGAGATATATATCATGTATCACTAAAATATATTATGGATTTAAAATTGGTCACTATTAATTAGAGTATAATTAATAAATCACATTATTAAAATATTGTAATACATGATAATCATCTGAGAAAAGATTTTTCTGTAGATAAATGGGTTCATCAACATCAAAATTTTCATTCAGATTTATTCATGATAAAAGGAGAATATTAATGTAAAAAACCTATAAGATTTTTATAAAAACATAAGAATTATTCTTAATATATAGATAGAAATTATTTATGTTAGATTAACACCTTCTTAAGTGACCTTATGTTAAAATAGTTCAATTAGTGAATCAAGTTTCTTATGAGAATCATGGAAGAATTCACACAAGGTTTAGAAGTCTTTAGATGAAACTTGATTGAAGGAACTTTAGTGTCCGTACATATAATCAATTTGATTGATTATAATAATAACGTAGTGAGACTAAAGATAATCTTAATGGTTTCTCTAGCTAAAGAATTAATTTTGGAAATATTTATTAATTTTTTAAAAAATGTGAATGAGTTTAATAAATTTTTATCATATACTCTCAATGTATTGATGATGGGTAAACTGGGCATAGGATGTCCAATTTTGAGTGTTATATCGATAATACGAGTGGGTAAAATTTCTAACCAAATGAAGAAATATTTTTTCAAAGTCCAATAATGTTTCTTTAAGTATCCAACCATGATCAATAAACATATAAGTTGATTCATCAAGGATGTTATTGTTTCTATATGATGTAATTTTCTAGGATATGTAAATGATTATGAAAAATCCATGAAATTTCTATATCAGGTATAGGTTTAAAAGAAATGAATTTATTTATTTTAAAAGTTTTAATTTTTTTATATTTTAAATGTTTTGTAAATATAAAATATCTCAAAATCATGGAAATAATTAATGAATATTTTATTTTTTATTCAAATGATAAATAAAAAGTTTGTTAAGTCGTAGAATTGAAAAGAAATTAAAATATCAATATCAGATGGATCTAAATAAAGAATGTGTGTTTTCATTGTGTTTATCTTATTTGATAAGATAAGATTATTTTTAACAAATCTTTTTTATGAAAAAAATTATATAATTCACATGGTTTCTGATTACAGATTCTAGAATATTTTTTTAAAAGAATATACGGATAAAAGTAGTTTTATTTGGGATAAAGGTGTTTATCTTATTATTTGTTATAATATGAGAGATTTGATCTCCCCATATGTGGAATGTTTTAAAAAAATAAATACAATTTTTTCATTAATTATCTAATCACAAAGAATGCCATAAAATATGTAGATACAATTATTTATTTTTTTAAATATTCATATCTAAGGAAATAAGTATTATTTTATAATATAAAAGAGTTTATGTATCATAGCATGATATTTTAATGATAATATATTATATAATAATCTATTGGGATTGTGATTATACTTATATTATTTAAAATTATATAAAATAAAGTATTATTCCCTTTAAAATAAAAAGTGAATATTACTTAATATCATAAATGGTTTAGGGTTTATTATTAAATGATTAGAATAAATAGTTACATTAGTTATAAAAATATTTTAACAAATAAATTGATGTTTTAGATTCCAAGGATTATGATAATAATTAACATAAAAAATTTATTAGTAGATAAAATATGTTATTTACATTATAACATTTGATCTTGTGATGTTGAGGTTTTTTAATACTTGTTCAAGGAATTAAACAATAGGAAAATGATTTATAATTATCGCTATCATTTGAATTTCATTTTATGATATATTTCACTCAATAAAGAGTTTAGTTCAAAGGTTTTATATTTTTATTTCATAGATATGTTTCAAGAATTACATAAATATCAAATTATTTTAAAAACCCCTAAAATAGAAAAAAACAAAAATCTGATCTATTTTCCTAACATATACGATATGATAAGACATGCACTTATTCATGGGTTTTTTAATTTTACTTAAAATATTTTAATAATATTAAATTTATCATGTTATATAAAATCAAATAACCTCTTTATTATTTGTTTATATTCAATACATATACTCATGAAGTGAAATAAAAATTTGCCTCTCAATGTATGACTTTGAGTTATCCCTAACTGATGTTAATATTATAGTATTATAGGTTGTGATGAAATATTAATTTTGGAATGTGCAAGACAATTTTATAAAGACATATAATGTGATCTTGAGGCATAAAATTTTCTTTTTCACTATATAAACCATGAATTATACCAAAAAGATATTCATAAACTATGTCTTCAGTATACTAGGGGTGCTTGTTTCATATTTTGATCTTACCATACCCATGGTTGGTTAGATACATATCATGAGAACCTTCATACTTTGATACCTATATTTTGAAATCCTTGAGACTTCATTAATTAGGGGTTGTTGGGTACGTTTTTGATATTATAATCGATTAGATATTAACCAAAATGGGATCTTTCATATCATATGAAATGTATGAAATTTTTTCCCTTCATTTTGATAGAAAAAGTATAAAGTCGTACCAAGATAAGACATGTGATGTTCTTATCTATCCTATAAGGGCCATGAAATTTTCTATTTCTCAATGGTTAATGAAATTTGATATATTAATCATCTTATTTGCTATATAATCATAGAATTAATAACATCTATTTAGATATATGGGATGTAAATACTCTATGTTATGTGTTTACTTAATGTATTATATGAAGGTATCATTTGAACAATGTATACTTGTATCTGATTCATCTGGTGTAAAAAGGTATAGAGATACATGTGTTTAATGTATATTACACCATATGTCATTATATATTGATCAGAACCTATTTTTTTTCAAGTGATCACTCTTTTCATACATTTAGGAATTTTGGAATTCATATTTTCTATAAATTATCTAATGTTATTTGTGGAAACAATTTTTTTCTATTGAAAGGGAGTTGAGTTTACAAATATTGTAGAGAGATTATATAAAATTATATATAGTTTATGAACAAGAATTTTTTTTATGGATATTCATAATGTATTTTATATGATGTGATACATGATGAATTATATGATAGTTTTCGAATGTTTTTTAAAAGATATCTAAAAGGAGTTGGGAATATGACTTAAAATGTAATTATATATGATATAATATAAGTTGAAATGGTACAAAGTCCAATGAGGGTTTAATGAAAGTGCGAGACTGATGGATATTTTTCCTAAATCTTAATATGTATATGATATATGTTATCATATATCACAATTTATTATATTGGGATGTTGTATGTGCAAATTTCTAAAGAATGTGACATATATATATGCTTATCATTAATTATAATATGGAGATATCATAATGCAATGTGATATCCTATTACATGTTATGACATTGTAATATCATAAAAAATTAAATTGTAATGTATGATTCATGTGAAATTTTATATTTATTAGGATGATTAATACTAGCTCTTATTATTCTATTTCCCATCCACACAAGTTATCATTAAATATTATATAGGATGAAACTTATGGGAGAGTCCAAGGGTTATAAAATTTATAATTATATAATTAATTGAATATTTCATATCGTATTAGTAAATGATATTGATATTTTTGGGATTGTTCCTTAAAGTTATATAAGGTGGATTATACCATAGTGATGGTTACATATAACGACCAAAACTTTTGTTAATGAAAATTTGCCTTGATCTAATTAAATTTCTTATTATGTAAAATGGTTATATAAAACATATAAACTTCCTTGGTTTTAGGCTTTTGAATTTTAAAATACCGTTAAGAATTATTATTGTTCCTAATATATTCGTTGAATAATGATCACATGATTAATATATATATATATATGGCTTTAACTAATCCAATTTACTCAGAAAAAGGAAGTAATGGAATCATAAAGTCAAATTACTCCATATGAAGCCCATTTGTTAGAGCTCAAGAAGGAGGTAGCATCACTGTACTTATCTCTTGACCAAGCCCATGCCAAGCTTCAACACATTAAGCTTTAACGGAACCGCCTATTGGAGAAGTAAAAGTTAATATAGATTACCACCAGAGCAATGTTATCTGAGCCTCCCAAAGAGTCTGTCACCATCCCACACCTTACCCATATATCATATGTGGGTGTTATAAGAGATTATGTAATAGGACCCTAGCACTATGATTATGTACATTATTTTTGTATATAATAAAGAATATATATTCATTTTATTATCTACACTTTGTAAATATTTTTTAACATAAAAATTAATATTTTTAGTTAATATTGAATTAAGAAATATATTTTGATGAATTAATGGATTATTTAATTAAATAATATTTTAATAAAATATTATTACTAAATTTATTTTTATTAAATATAATTGATCATATAATTTTTATAAATACAATTTTTTTAATGTTTGAAAGCTGTTTTTTCCAAAACCCATTAATTTTTTATAAATTTAATTTTTTATTTTAAATGTAAAAATTAAAATATTTAGATAATTATTTAGATAAAATTAATATCATTTTTGGATTTAGTACTTCGAAATTATCTAACAGTGTATTTTTCATAATTTTTTGAGACAGCCGAATTTTTGGGTAGAAATTAAATATCGTTTAAATATATAATGTGTTTTATGGCATCATAATGACCCAATAGTTATGTAATAAAATACCATAAAAAATTTTCCGTTCAATATATTTTTTACCTTTAAAATAATGTGATTTTATATTTATTTTATTAATTTTATGGTGCCTTAGTAGGCTTTCTAAGACTTGTAAAACATTTTAATTTTTAAAATGATTTCCTTGTGAGTGTGACTCAAATACACATAAGAAAACCTAATATTTTAATAAGTTTGGCCATATTAATTTTAAAATAATGTTTCCAATTAACTTTGGAGAAAACCATGGGAAAAAATAGGTGGTGTTTTGTGGTTTTGTTTAGCTTAATGTGTGGTGTCCAAAACCTAAATAATAAATAATTCCCTCTCCTTTCCTATATAAACCCACTCAACCTCTCATTACACTTCACACATACCATTTGGATCTCAAAAAAACTCGGTACTCTTCTATCTATAATCCTTCCAAGGCACCCCAAGCTCCCAAGAATCCCATATCAAGCCTCTCCCAAGATTTTAGATCACACTTCCATTTAAGGGATTTCTTCCTCTCTCATTTTTTTCCAAGTTTCTTTGTGTTGTTATACCCTTGTATTTTCAATTAGAAATGTTGGGGTATAATTTATCACCTAACCTATACTGACCTCCTTATTTTTTAATGATTATATACCCCTTTATCTCTCATTAATTCCTCCCATGTACACCTGTTACCATGCTGAAATTCCATAAGGGAATTCTCTCTCCGCATTTACATTCAATAAATTCTTTTGTTTTATGAATCTAAATTCAATTACATATGTTGGTACATGTATCTATATGTGTTTCCCTCAGAATCTGAGGTTGACCGCCTTGATGGGAGGTTCAAACGTTCTGATCGGTTTCTAACGGGTTTGTTCATAGAACCGGAAACATCCAATGATTCCACATCCATTCGGACCTACTTTCCAAAGGTAGGTTCTCATTAGTTTGTGGATTGATGAGGCTTAGGAATTTGCATTGGTCGAGAGGATGGGAGGTCGGACTCATAACACCTTTTTGAGGGGAATTATTGTCCACTCCAGGACACTCTTTGTAGATTTAAGTTATGTTCGTGAATTCTTATTACATTACCATGTATAAAATGAGCATTCCTTCAGATCTGACAATCAATGATTAAATATGTAGGAAATTTAGAGAATCTTTTGTATGTATTCGAGGTTCTTCATCGATAGAGAATCATCTGTATTTATTAGAGATTCTTGGTCAATGGTACCCTTTGACACATTTATATATAAGTATCTTGGTAATTATGTTAACCATACTGGTTTTAAAGCCACTCAGTGGGCCACTTGTTGTTTATTGTCATTCAGAAGGACATGGATTATTTTAGAGTTGGGATCGAACCCATAGACGGGATACCTACGTATCCTTTGTTTAGAAAAGGAATCAGAACCCACGTAGTTCGAGTAAGGGAGTATGATGATTATGATTGATGGATCAAAGAAGGATGTCACAATTACTTTTACACTCTAAGATCACGTCAGTCATGCTCAGTGTGAGAAACAAGAGGTATTGGTAAAAATTAGACAATTGTGCCATAGAAGATGCAATCATATGAAATAATGTGGGGCTTATGTATGTATGACTACCCAGATAAATGAAGGTTAGGATTCACTATAAGGAAGAAATCTAGGAACAGGGTCCATAAAGGTATATGTGCTTCATGTAGATTTTGAATACTCTAACTTAGGGCTTACTCCTGAAAAGGAGGCCCAAATTAGGAGAAGACTTATGATTGGGTTTTAATCCTGAAAAGGAATCCTAGATCAAAGGTAAATTAGGACTTGTTAAGAGAAATTAAGACTGGGGCTTACTCCTAAGGAGGATGCCCAGATTCGAGACTAGGGCTTACTCCTAAAAAGGAGGCCCAGGTTAAGGATTATGACTGGGGCTTACTCCTGAAAAGGAGGTCCAGGTTAAGGGAATTATTGTTTGGGGCTTACTCCTGAGGAGGATTCCCAAATTAGGGGACTGGGGCTTAATCCTGAAGAGGATTCCCATCTTTGATACTGGGGATTACTCCTGAAAAGGAGGCCCAGATTAAGGGATCTGGGGCTTACTCCTAAATAGGATGCCCAAAAATTGAGAGACTTGGGGATTACTCCTAAAGAGGATTCCCAGATTTGGTAACTTTAAGAATTGGGGCTTACTCCTAAGGAAGATGCCCATATTTGAGACTGGGGATTACTCCTAAAAAGGAAGCCCAGGTTAGGGGAACTGGGGCTTACTCCTAATAGGATTCCCAGATTTGAGACCGGGGATTACTCCTGAAATGGAGGCCCAGATTAAGGGAATTATGGTATGGGGCTTACTCCTGAGGAGGATGCCAAAATTAGGGGACTGGGGCTTACTCCTGAAGATGATGCCCATATTTGAGACTGGGGCATACTCCGGAAAAGGAAGCCCAAGTTAGGGGATCTAGGGCTTACTCCTAAATAGGATGCCTAAAAATTGAGATACATGGGGCTTACTCCTAAATAGGATGCCCAGATTTGGGAACTTTAAGAATTGGGGCTTACTCCTAAGGAAGATGCCCATATTTGAGACAGGGGCTTACTCCTGAAAAGGAAGCCTATGTTAGGGGATCAGGGGATTACTCCTAAGAGGATGCCCAAATTAGAGGACTTATGACTAGGGATTATTCCTGAAAAGGAGACCCAGGTTAAGGATTCTCTCATCTTAAAGGATGAGGTTGAAATAATGAACTCTTAATCTTTAGTGACATAAAGATATGTAAATCACTAGGTTTTGAGAGATATTCCACAGAATTCCTTTCAGATAAGGAAGTCAAATCAAGAAATCATGCCATAAATGGATTTGAAGAGTGTCTTGAAGACTGAATCTTTAATTGGAAAGGTGTAATGGCTTAAGAGGGGTGAAAATGGGCAAGAAAGGCACCCAAAAAGGCAGGGGCGCGTAAGTCCTGGAAGGCGCGTAGGTACTTCATGGGCGCGCAAGTCCTGGTCGTGCAGGTCCTGGTCGCGCAGGTATGCCTGCGCGACACATGGTGTACTTGCGCGATGGTTAACCAGGAAGGTAATACTTGAGAGACTTTAGGTTAAGGCCTTTAGAATCCTCTTGATGTTCTTCCAGGAGAGGGGCGCGCAGGTTCTATTGAAGGAGTAAGGTGGCGTGCAAGTGTGGCCATTTCCCTTAAGGGATGGCCACCTAGGCGCGCAAGTGTTGATGAGTTTCAACACTTAGGCCTTCTTCCCCCTCTTTAGATCTTCCTTTCTGGGTAAGAAATTATCTTATAAGTGTTCTGGAAGCTTTTAGAAGAGACTAGGGCATCGGGAGCCCAAATCTGGGTTTCTGGAAAAAATCCTACCTGGAATGGGGGGCCCACAGGGTCTATTTATAGGCAGGAGAAGACCCCGGGCGGTTATCATTTAGGGCGCGCAAGTCACTTGCATGACCAACATCGGCGAGAAAGTCACTTGCACGACCAACATCAGCACGAAAGTGTACTTGCGCGACTATTGTAGAACGTGTGTGACCTTTGCGTAATGTGCTTATTCTTCCTTCCTTTGTCAATTATTGATATTTTTTCAATGGATGAATCTTCTTTGTTCAAGGTATTTCCCTTTTCATTTATTTAGACTCTGTGACGGAATGGATCTTCAACAAAATTCCCCCCTCAGAGTTGGATACGGAGAGAAAAGAGGGTTTGACTCTGAGGTGAGAAGAAATAAGAAATATGGCAGATTAATGTCATGCATGTCGGACATAAAGAGGCTAATGTTTAAGGTCGAAATAGCTTTGACCGAAATGGATTATAATTGAATCAATTCCTTGAAAATTCATCTAAAAACATATTACCATACTCAAGTATGAGAGAAAACATGTAAACTATGACATAAGAATATTTGAATCTGAGGAATGATATGAAAAAGAGCTAAAAGGCATTAGAAGAAGTAGTTCCCAAGAATGAAGTTACCATTATTTAACAAACCCGTTAGGGGGTTGAATTATACAGGTCCACCTAAGGGAATTGGCTGCATAGTTAAATAAAATAGTATCTTTTGGCTAACAAGTCTGTTATGTAGACTGTTTTTGCAAGGCCACCTATGGGCACGTGCTGCATAGTCATGCAAAAGAACTCTCAGAAATTTACTTTCCTAGTGCTAAAAACCAGTGAAAGTTTATGGAGATTGAAATCTTCCAAAGTATAGAGTTTTCTGTATGGAAAGATGTAATTGAATATGGAGAAGATATTTCCAAACAAGATTATCGAAGAACTGGATGAATATCACTCCTACGAAGGTCTGTCCCAAACGTAGGGAAGGAGAATATAAACCATAGACTTGAATACTTTCAGATCATGAAAAATGATATGGGACAAATATGTTAAGGATGGCTATTTTTACGGATCCCTACATACTATCATTTAAGACAAATAAGGACAAAATGGGCATTCTTCCAAAGAATGATGTTACCACTATCCGACAAACCCATTAGGGGGTTGAATTATGCAGGGCCACCTAAGGGCATTGGCTGCATAGTCAAATAATAGTATCTTTTGGCTAACACGTCTATTATGTAGACTGTTTATGCAAGGCCGCCTATGGGACGTGCTGCAAAGTCACACAAAATAACTCTAATAATTTTGACATTTTTGTGACTAGAAGTAATGAAAAGGGTTATGAGGATCTGAAAATATTTAATGTTAGGATTATAACACAAAAATATGGGTATTTTTCAATGTGTACAGAGATACATAGATCAATGTTAACCATAATCATGTTGTGGTTGGGTCCTGAATTGAAATGTTGGACTTCACTACGTATCCCATAAGGATGAGAATCAAGCCATACGTAGTTCATAAACTACAGTTTAACGTCATGTGGTACAAAAGGATTAGAGATCTTAGTTTAGGGTCATAGAGCTTGGACCATTGTAAGAAATACACAGTGTGTGTTTTCATGGGGACTTTTCAGCCAAGGGGCTGAAAGTGGAATTTGGAGTTAGGCCCAAAGACTTGGGACTGGATTCGAGGGACACTCGAACGTTCCTATGTATCCCATAAGGATGGGAATCAAGCCCACGTAGTTCTAGAACTACCCTTTGTACAAATTTGGTTCGTACACGTGACGGGTGAATGGGGACTTTAGTGCAATGATGGTTTAACCCAAGTTAAAAGGTTTGGGCGTTGCCATGTATTTACGTAGTCTTTGAAATGAAACATGATTGAAAAAATCAATGAAAATAATGGTTCCCTCTCAGGTGAGGGTATGAAAGAAATTTTTTGTTTATTGTCATACTGGACAAAAGTGTTGTATAGTTTAACATCGTATAACAAGGATGAAGGTGAACCAATGTAAAGATATTGATTCAAAGGGAAGTTTCACGAATTATCATCGTATGAGATAGAGATGAACCGATGTGAAGAGATTGGTTTTGGGCTTGAACCTTGGGAGGTTTCCTACATACCCAGCCTAGAAGGCAAGGATCAAAGTCCGTGTAGTTCAATTAAAGAATGAATTAATGATCAATTTGTTCTTGGGGACAATGACCTAAAAAAATTATGTTAGGACTTACACATGGATAGCAGCCCAGAGAGAGTGTTATGGTTGAGGTTTTCTCTAAGCTGACGTGAGTCATACTCGATGTGAGAAACAAGAGGTAACAACAACCTTAACGATGCATAGTTTAATGTCATGTAGGACATATAAAGGGACTATGCAGTTTAAAGTCTTACAGTTAGGACTATTGGTGCTGCACAGTTTAGTGTCATGTAGCAGTGACAAAATACAGTTTAATGTCATGTAGGACGTATCACGAACTTTCTGTACAGTTTAGCGTCATGTAGTTAGGACGATGGGGACAATAGAGTTTAACGTCATGTTGCACGAAAGGAGGGGGACTTTGCAGTTTAATGTCATGCAGTGAGGACAAAAGAGTGCACCATTTTAACGTCTTGTTGGACGCATTGGGGATTTTTTTTCCCCACAGTTTAACATCATGTTGGAAGAAAAAAAGGGACAATACAGGGATGATACAGTTTAGCGTCATGTTGGATGAAAGTGAGAATAGTTTAAGGTCATACGCATGGACCGTGGATGGTGCAGTTTAATGTCATGCTGGACGGTGGGGTAGTTTAAGGTCATACAGGACCTTTGATGATTATGTAGTTTAACGTATTTCCGGATGTAAGGTACTTTTATACAGTTTAGTGTCATGTATTTAGGACGTCACAGTTTAACGTCTTGCTGGACGAAAGGGACTTTTATACAGTTTAGCGTCATGTAGTTAGGATGTCACAGTTTAACATCTTGCTGGACGTAAGGGACTTGAAAATAGTTTAGGGTTATATGCATGGACCATTGATGATGTAGTTTAAGGTCATACAGGACCTAGTTGCAGTTTAAGGTCATACTGGACCATTTAGGGAACTTTTTCACAGCTTAACGTCGTGTGGGACGAAAGTAAAAATAGTTTAAGGTCATATGTATGGACCGTTGCTGTATAGCTTAACGTCATATAGCAAGGACGAATTGGTACCGCACAGTTTAGTGTCATGTTTCTTGGACAAAGTATAGTTTAATGTCATGTATGATGAATGTAAGGACTTTTTTACAGTTTAGCGTCATGTATCTAGGACGATGAAGGTGACACGGTTTAACGTCATGTTTGACGTATGTGCAAATAGTTTAGGGTCATATGCTTGGACCGTTGCTGTATATTTTAACATCATATAGCAAGGAAGAACTGGTGCCACACAGTTTAGTGTCATGTTGTGGGGACAAAGTACAGTTTAATGTCATGTAGGACGAATTTAAGGACTTTTGTACAGTTTAGCGTCATGTAGCTAGGACGATGAAGGTGACACAGTTTAACGTAATGTTGGACATATGTGCAAATAGTTTAGGGTCATATGGTTGGACCGTTGCTGTATAGTTTAACATCATATAGAAAGGACGAACTGGTGCCGCACAGTTTAGTGTCATGTTGCGGGGACAATGAGGGACTTTGCAGTTTATACAAAATAATTCTTCAAAAATCTGGCGTTGGTTGGAGTAGTGATGAGTTCCCCATCCATTGAGACTAATGAATAAGCTCCATTGGAGTAGACCCTATGTATTGAATAAGGTCCTTCCCATTTTGGCTCAAGCTTGGAAGGTTTCTTTCCTGGTATCATTGGAGTTCTGAGAACTAATGCCAATTCTCCCTGAGTGAATGAACGAAGATGAACTTTTTTGTTAAAAGCTCGTGCTATTCGATTCTGATAGACTTCCAAGTGGTGCAAAGTGCACAATATTTTCTCATCTAACCATTCCAATTCATTAAAATGCTTTTGAGATTATTTATCTATAGATGATTGATCACAAATGGAAAATCTAAGCGAGGGTAGTTGAACTTCAATGGGAAAGACGGCTTCCGTTCCATATACCAATGAATATGGAGTTGACCGAGTTGCAGTGCAGGTGGTAGTCCGATAAGCCCATAAAGCATGAAAGAGTTTATCAGGCCATGACCTCTTATCTTTATCCACCATCTTTTGTAGTATATTTGAAAGAGTCTTGTTAAAGGCTTCTATCTATCTATTGTTCATTGCATGATACTGAGAAAATTGTTGGATTTGATGTTATATTCTTGATACAACTTCTTCATCTCAGATGAATAGAAATTGGTGCCATTGTCCATCAATATGGTATGAGGGACACCAAATATGGTAATGATGTTAGACTTGATGAAGCTAACAATGCATTTAGAACTGACTTCCTTGAGAGGTATTGCCTCTACCCATTTGGAAAAGAAGTCAGTAGCAATAAGAATATACTTAAACTACTTAGCCATAGCCAAAGGTTAAGGTCCCACCACATCCATTCCCCGTGTGGAAAATGGCCATGAGTATTTAGCTGTATGAAGCAACTCTGGAGGCTGATGAATGAAGTTGGCATGTACTTGGCATGAATGACACTTCTTTCTGAAATCAACACAATCTCGTATCATTGAAGGCCAAAAGTATCCAAGCCTTCGAACCTGATCAGACAGTCTATGTCCAGACTGGTGGGCACCATAGACTCCTGCATGCACTTCTTTTATGACATCCATTGTTTCTTCCCCATCAATGCATCTGAAGGGAACTCCATCAAAACCACGTTTGTAGAGAATTTTCTCTAGGTGACCTGGGCTATCATAAAGAGTAAAATTGACCACACGTTGTCGGATTTGTTCTTTCTCAGCTCTATCAGGTGGAAGTGTTCCATTTTGAAGCTATTACCTTATAGGTGACATCCATCCTATAGTATGACCATACGGTTCAGGAATGGGACAAATTTCATTAATTTCCTCTGTCCTGATTCAAACATAAGGTGAAATTTCACAATGGTGGGCAATACTGATGGTTGTCTCCTCCCGATTTGGATCTTCCAGAGTTGTGGCTATATTAGCCAATGCATCAGCTTGAGCATTTTGTGATCATGGGACATAAGAAAATGTCGGTTCCAAAGGGAATTCTGCCATTAACTCTCTGACGTAATCATACAAAGGGATTAATTCTTCTTTTCTGATGGCATGATCCACATTGACTTGTTTGATTACCAGGTCTGAATCACCTTTCACCTTTAAGAGATTCACTTGTGCTTGAAGTGATAATTCCAAACCTATGATGAGAGCTTGTTATTCTGCTTCATTATTGGTACCACCTTCCCACAATAAGAAGGAATAAGGTAACACTGCCTTTACTAGAGAAATGAGCACAATTCCTAAGCCAACTTTGTTGAATTTAGGATTTTCCATTTTCTTCCCTGTTGGACTTCTGGAAGCACCATCAAAATACATTCCCCAGGATTGTGCACTTTCTTGAATAGAGAAGACTTCCTCATCAGGGAGTTCAATATCTGAAGACGTGTCTTCCACTAAAGGGTGTTCAGCTAGGAAATCAGCCAGAGCATGGCCCTTTATCACCTTTTGAGACACATACTGAATGTCGAATTGCTGCAAAATAACTGCCCACCTTGCTAGACGTCCTGTAAGCATTGGACGACTAAGGATGAATCTGAGCGGGTTATTGCGAGATACCAATTGGACCTCGTGATGTTGCAGGTAATGTATCCACTTATGAACTACAACGATTAATGCCAGGAAGCACTTCTCAATACTTGAATACCGGGTTTCTTCTTCAAACATGGTTCGAATGAGATAGTAGAGGTTGTTTTCATTCCCAGCATCATTATTTTGAGCAAGAAAGGCACCCAATGATCGCTCTAGAGCTGTCACGTAGAGGATAAGTGGTCTTCCTTCAACAAGTGGCATGAGTACCGGTGGACTCAAGAGGTATTTCTTGAGAATATCGAATGCTTCTTAACATTATTCAGTCCACTGGTAAGTGACTCCCTTCTTCATCAATTTGGTGAAGGGTAAACTTTTACCTGCTCAATTGCCGATGAGACACCGAATATAGGCAAAGTGTCCTTGAAGTCCTCTTAATTCTTTCAAAATTTGTGGAGGTCACATACCAAGGATTGACTTGGTCTTCTCAGGATCAACTTCAATACCACGATGGAGTACAAAAAAGCTGACAAATTTTCCTGAGGTTACCCCAAAAGCACATTTTAAGGGGTTCGTCTTCAAATTATGTTGTCGAAACTTGCAGAATATGACTTCCAAATCAGCCAAGTGATTATAATGTTGTTTGGATTTAACTACCAAATCGTGTACATAGCATTAAACAAACTTCCCTAAGAAGGGTTTGAAGATATGATGCATGGCACGCTGATAAGTTTCACCTGCATTCTTTAAGCCAAAGGGAATTACCCGGTAGAAAAACACACCCTGAGGGGCTCTGAAGGATTTAGATTCCTCATCTTCTGGGGCCATTCGGATCTGATTACATCCAGAATATCCATCCATGAAGGAAAGTTCTTCATAGCCAGCTGTTTCATCAATTATAAGTTCTGTAATCGGAACTGGGAAATCATCCTTATGACAATGTCGATTAAGATCTCTAAAATCGAGGCAAAATCTAATTTGTCCGTTCTTTTTCTTTACAAGGACAATATTAGCCAACCACTTGGGATACTAAACTTCTCTGACGAAGTTAGATTTGATAATCTTATCCACTTCAGCTTCAATTTTAGAAGCATAGGTTGGGTGTGTTCTTCTCGTGGCTTGCTTAAATCCTCGATGTTCTTCTGGTAAACCCAAATGATGAGTGGCAACATCAGGATCAAGCCTGGGCATTTCTGTATAGTTCCAAGCAAAAATATCTCTATTTATCTTTAGAAAAGAAATATACATCTCGTGCTCTTTAAGGTTCATGGCCGCACTGATTAAAGTGGGGCGTGGATCTTCCTTTGTACCCAGATTTATTTCTCTGAGTTCATCCACAGTAGTAGAGATACCCTCTTCAAATGCTGGAGGAGCATCTCTGAGATATTCCTCTTCTTCTTCTTCATGTGTTATTTCTTATGTTTCTACTTGCATAGTCGATGACCAAGCAAAATTTTCATGATCAGAAGAGATGTCAAAATTTGCACATTTTGAAGAGGAAGATTCCATTTTTGACCCTATTGCTGATGAAGGGAATTCTTTGGGTAATAAAGAGGAGATTATGGATTGAGAATCGACATCATTGTTCACCTCCGATGTTTCTATAACTTCTTCTGGCCTAATTGGAAAAGCATAGACTTGTTGGATTTCAGCAGATGAAATGAATACGTCACCATTTGTGCTTTCATCACTACTTGGTAGATTACCAATTTCTCCTATGTTGTCTGGGTCGATTGTCGTAATTGACATTATCAATCTTTCCATAAGAGCATTTTGATTTGGGTCTATCTTGTCAATTTGACTGATAGGAAACAAATAATCTGTACTCACATGTGTAAATGTATTTACTGGAATTTTTTCCAAACCATATGGAGCATTAACTTTGGTAATCTACTTTGTTATGGATTTCTCCTTTTTGTTCATGTGATAGAATTTCACCTTAATGTATTGAGACTCACATGTCTTGAACTGGGCCTTATCACCATACAACATCCCAACTTGACCATCGAAACAATATTTAATACATTGATGGTATGAAGAATGGATAACCGCATGTCGATGTAACCAGGGTCTTCCAAGCAAAATGTTGAAGGATGAGTCTTGATCAACAACCATGAAATATGAATTGGATACAAGATCTCCAAACTGAGTTCTGTGTGTAACTTCACCTAGTGGTTCTTGTTCATTCTTATCATATCCCTGTAGCATCATGGTGGAGGGAGATAAATTAGATTCTGTGAGGCCAAATCGACGAAGTGTACGAATTGGCATAAGGTTGAATCAAGAACCATTGTCAATGAAAACTCTTCAAACATCCACGCCATTGACTTTTCTAGACAAGTACAATGGTCTAATATGTCCATGCACAACATCATCTTCATATTCATCAGTAAAGGATATTATTTCATGGAATTCTGCAAGATTATTCTCTATGTGATAGACTTCAGTTGCAGCAATTTCAGTTTCAAACTCTTGAGGACTTGACAAAGCCTCGATGAGTGCTTCCCGAAGATCTTTTGATAGATTCAAAGCATCCAGAATTGGTAACTTGGCTAGTACTTGGGCCAAGTGTTTCAATATATCATACTTTTTATCCAGAGGTCTGCGTTTCCCAATCGGAATATGTGGTTTAGCAGGTACCTTGGAAGTAGTTGTTTTGGAAGTTGATGCATCTTGTATTGGGATAGGAGTTGGCAATATTCCTGGTTTTGGAAGATTAGACTGATTAGATCCATTTACTTGCTGAGAGGAAGAATATGGAACCTTCAACCGTTCTTCTGAAATAAATGTGCCCGGACTGAATTTTCTATTGGTAGAAGAACTTGCTTGTTCTTACTGAGCTCGCTTGAGGGATCTACCACGAGTTTCTGCTGCGTACACAGTTCTAGAAGGGGTAGAATTGGAATTGCGGCTTCTGAAAGATCCACGTCTTCCCCTGTATCCTGATCCCCTGGAACTTCCTCTGATTCCTCTATTTGATACAGGGAATTCAGGCTCATCAGAATTGAAATTGCGACTGGTATATGGATCTGTTAATTGAATCATATTAATATAACCGAAGATTAAATCTTCATCTGATGAAGACTCTACCTAATTAGCCTGTTTAGGCTGTGCCATTTGGTGGGGCGATGCCTGTGGCTTTGAAGTAGATGGCATGAAGTCCTCCAAAGTCAGAGACAACTTAGGGTTTGACACATACTCATATTCTTCTGATTCTTTTTCTTTCTTTGAATCATGCCGTTTCTTTGAGGACTTTCCCTCCGATGAAGATGGTTTTGCAGCAACATTCATGGCAGAAGATACAATTAGTTTCCTTAATTGTGTTCGCAAAATAGAATGAGTTCGATTGATTGTCTTTATGACCATCCAATCATTATACTTTTGTGCTTTTTTGCTTTTTACTTCCTTCCATTCGTGTTCCTCCTCTGAAACTGTAGTAGTGACACATGCTACCTGGGCTGAGGAGCCTTTCAATGTGACCAGTCCCGAGTCGACCATCTTTTGCAGGAGGTCTTTGAAGAAAAAACACTCCTTGATGGGATGCCCCAATATTTGATGAAAAGGGCAATAATTAGGACGGTCTTCATCTCCTTTGTTGTTTGGCATCTTGGGTATTGGAAATTGAACCAAATTGTTTTCCAGAGCAGAAATAAAATAACCAGGAACTTGTTCATTTCGGAAAGAATATGTTTTGCCCTTCAGATCCTCAAATTGTTTCTGTCTTTGATCTTTTTGATCATCTGGAAGAAAAGGCCTTTGTTGTTGGTGCTCAGAAGGTGGAGCCCTTTGAGAAGATGAAGGTTTTGAGGTACAAATAGGTACAGGTGGTTGTTTAAGCACAACTGTAGCAGTTTCTGCTTTACCCATTCTCCTTCCTGGAGCTGATGGAATTACACGAGATTTAGCCTTAGCCTGTATAAGGGAATCATCAATCTGCTGAGCGATTGAAGTAAGGTCTTGAAACCCTCCTGTGTATTTCACAGGGATTAATGGCGTTCGTATTTCATCATGCAGATTTGCCACAGAGATTGGCAACAATTCATCTTGAGGGAGTGCTAAACTCAAGGAATATGTTAATCCCTTCCATCAAGCAATGAAATCAGAGACTCTTTCATTCTCACTTTGCTTACAATTTGTATGATCAAAAACTGTTGTCTTTGGAAAAGTTGAGCTGAACCGAAGGAGGAATTTTTTGCGAAGATCCTCCCATCTGGTAATTGACCGGGATTGCAAGCTTGTATACCAAAAAAAAGTTAGTCCTTGCAAGGCTCGAACGAAGCATCTGAGTTTCACTGCTTCTTGCTGCTCCGAAGTTCCCATCATAGGATCGCAACAAGACACGTAATGCATCAAATGCTATTCAGGATCGCCTGATCCATTTAAAATAGGGAATACAGGATTCCCAAAACTAGATGGAGGAGAAATTGAATCTACCCATTCAGGGTAAACTTTCTTTTCTGGTTGAACTTGCGCACGTTTCCCTTCCATAGTTTCTAACCGAGCTGTTAATGACTCAATAGTAGTTATTACCTTTTGATAAAAATCAGGTTGAACTTGGACTTTGGTAGGTCTAATGACTGGAGCTTGGACAGATGTGGCGATTGGTGCTGCAACTGATGGTAGCACTGCCAAATGTTGTCGCACTTGACCCGTAAGATTATACCTGTGAAGGTGTACTGATAGAGGAGGATATTCTTGATCCATCTTAGTAGCTGCAATAAATTGCTTTGGCTGACTGACTCCAGCATGCTTAATAAGAAGACTACTCTAAAGTAGTTCTGCATTCAACCTTCTTAATTCTTTCATTTATTCCTCCGGTTGTGAAAACCTCTGCTCTAGTGAGAGCGATTGACCTTCTCCAGAGGAAGGATATGCAACCTGGTTCTTTCCCTTCCCTTTGATGGATCCTTTTCGGAGAGGGGGAAGTGGGTTACTCGAAAGATTACCTAAGTTCTGAGTAATACTTTGACTTCGTGTACGCACACCTTCTTCATTTTTTTTGGTGCGTATATCTTCTTGAGCAGGAACCTCTTCATCTGAGTCCCCTGAGTGAGCCTCATCTGGTGGATCAGCAACAACGGCATTGCTGACATTGATTGATGCATAACTCATCGCATCCCTTCTATCATCATTTCTGTGATGTTGTCTTCTTCCATGTCTCTGATGAGACATTTCCTTTTGTTGATTAAATGCCTCAAGAACTTATGGATGAACCATAATTTGGAGGGAATCTCCTGATAATTTGGTTCTTCGTTCCTCTTGAGGTTTCTTCCCCAATAGAGAAAAGATCAACTTTCTCTGAGGAGGGGATTGATGATTTGAAAAAGGTCCCTAGTCCAGTGGACTGGGGTTGTTCCTGCTGTCCTCACTCAACTCCCCGAATCCTTTTTGTTGATTCTGAGGGTTGGTTTAAAAGAGTCCCCAGTCTGGCGAGCTGGGGTGGTTCATGACATGTTATGTATGAGACTTTCTTGAAATTCCTCCTGATCTTTCGAACCTTAGTCCAGAAATTAGCTGGATGCATTAACCTGTATCCGCTTTTATCACCCTATTCAAAATACCTTTGGATGATTTCCAACACTTCTGTCACTTGGTGGCATGCTTTCTCCAAATGAGAGGCATGTTCAATATTCTCATTTGATTGATGCAAGAGTAATTCAACAACTTGTTCTCTGTATTCTTGATTTTGAGAGGAACTAGTTAAAGCATGTTCTTGGGAAAGATTTTGATTAAAAACAAAGCCCATTGACTGTGGACAGCCATGGGAAATAACATTGCATGAGACCATTTTCGGCGGGCATTGCTGACTGGAGAGCACCATGAAATGCAGTGCTCCATGAACACCCCATCCTTTGACACAAATACCAGATGGGGCATTGGCAATTAACTGACGTAATCTTCTTAGTGTGCCAAGGCATGAACGTTGAAGGGCTCTCTGCTTCTTTTCAGCCTTCGGATATCGATAGACTGATAGAGATGCCAAATCAATCTGACATTGTAACCCTTATATTACCTTAAGATGATTTTCATATTCATCATAAGATAATAATTTATTTTTCAATGGACAAATAGTTTTCCATATGTTGAGACGAATATCATGAATTCCATCTTCCATCAACATTTCTGGAATATTATACTGAGAGTCAGCCAGAGGCCAAAACATGACTGGCACTTCACCTTTCGACAGTTGTTTTCTCATATTCAGCATTTCCTCTTTATCTTTTGATGAATATTCTTCTACCTGATTTGACCAGAGTTGGTGTTTCCTTGTTGCTTCATTGGATTCAACAGGATTGGTAGAGAAATCATTGATCAAACTAGAAGATTCATGACTTAGGGGTGGTTCGGAGAATGACCTACACCTTGGGCTATCTTCTGATTGAGAAATTATTTCACCTGCTAGCGATGAAGCTTCAGACATGACTGGTTTCACATTTGCAAGTGCATCAATATTAGAGGGATTTCTCGGCACTACATTGTCCACTAGAGCATTTTCTGGGAAATGTGCATCACTACTGCGGAGAGTACTTTCGCAGCGAAATTCAACAACATGGGGAGGACCACCATAATGGGTTACAGCAAAATATGAGATCTCTTGATCCTTGGTCTTCTGACCACACAGAGGGTTCCTGTGGCTCTCATCTGAAGATGATACTTCGAGATCGACCGAATTTTCATAAAACAAGCCTTCATGAGGAAGTGTCTGTTGAAGACCTTCGGAATTAATGTTCCCATTATTGGGAACTGAGGGAGTAGAATCTTGAATTTCAACAGATAATTGTCTGAGGGATTCAATAACTCTAGCATCGAGCAGGGCCTTGTTACATATTGGATCTTGATCTCCTGAATGTGTTGGGTGGGTCTTTTTGTTAGACGTCTTCTTACTCGCCTTGGAAACCACTTGATGACGAAAGTGGCTGATCTGAGCAAGTGTATGTTCCTGATCAGGAAAGATGGCTAGGTTAGGCTAAATATCTCCTCTCAAATCAGGTGTATGTGCCTGACTTGGTCGTCCGTATGATATGGGGGAGTATGCCCCATACCCCCTTGGACTGGAATAGATGTGTGTATCTGTTTTGGAGTAAATTGTTGATGTATCACTCCAATGTTAGGGGTAGATTTATGTGTCTTTCCCTGAGATGCTGCTGAAGGTTTTATAATATCCTGGCAGGCATCCAGAATATGAGTAGGGATTTGCTTCTGCTCTTTCAACATTGATAGAATATGCTTGGTGACTTCAACTGCTGGAACGGGAATATACGTCCATTCTGGGCTTGGAGCAGGTGTATGTGCCTGCTCCTGTCCTCCTTTTCCTGTCAGTGAATCCTGATAGTACTCAAGTGTGGGGGCAGAGGGTTGAGTCTGCCTCCTATTTGTTGTCGGGGATTTCCGACTAACTTCTCCGAATGCTACCAAGTGAGACTGTTGGTAGTCTTGATTAATACTAGCAGGTGTATGTGCCTTCTGATTGCACTTCGCCAAATGTGGTTGACGAGATCCATCATATGTAGTCAGACGAGCCTGCTGACTAGATGATGATGTATAAACAGGTGTATGTTTCTACCTATAGTACTCCATCAGAATTGCCTAGCGGGATTGGCGTGATGCTGCCAGACGAGTCTGCTGGACAGAGGAATTAAAACGGGCAGGTGTATGTGTCTGCTCGTTGCTTGCCACCAAGTTAGGTTTGTGGATTTCTCCGGAGATGGCAGAGATGATAACCTGCTCACTGTTGACCGTATTCCGCCTCGAGTGGTTCTTCTTGCTTGCTCGGGTTTGAGGAACTTGATCCGAACGCCTGGAGTCGGTACCCTCATCATGTTGAGGGCGCACTGGCGCACGAGTCTGGCGGCGATTGTTGGTGGGATCCCTCAGGAAGGAATCCTTTCTGTTTGAATTAAGGTCCTGAGGGACCTGCTCATTCACCTCCCCAGAATAAGGGAGAGAATGGTGATTGCGTTCCGGGGATAACGACCCGAAACGGTTGGAGACGGTAGTCATCACCGCCTGCTTCTTGATCACTGGTCATCGTTGTCCAGACGACCGATGTGAGTTATTTACATGGAGGGCATTTCGAGCAGCCTCCAGAGTTGGGATGGTACCGTGTTGACGGTACTCCTTAACCAGTGCGTTTGATACCCAGCGTTGAAGATGCTGAGTAGGTGATATCATCCTAAGAGTGGACGGCGATCCAGCATGGGTAGCAGCAGTGGCATTTACAGCAGCAGTATTCACAGGTGTGAACTTGAGAGCAGCCATTCTAGAAATTCAGAAGATATTGGAAAAAGAGTGCATGTTTGATATAACAGACGTAATCAAGATAAATTCAGCCACTACATCTTTTGGATGAGCACATATTTCAATGATTGTTTTTTCCCTCTCATTTAGTTTTAAATAGGGGCCTAACAAATAGGTAAAACATCATTTTAACTTGGTTAAGGATTCACGTCGGGTTCACCATTTTTGTTTCCCTCGGAATCCGGGGATGACCGCCTTGATGGGAGGTTCAAACGTTCCGATCGGTTTCTAACGGGTTTGTTCGTAGAACTGGAAACATCCAAGGATTCTACATCCATTCGGACCTACTTTCCAAAGGTAGGTGCTCATTAGTTTGTGGACTGATGAGACTTAGGAATTTTCATTGGTCGAGAGGATGGGAGGTCGGACTCATCACACCTTTCTTAGGGGAATTATAGTCTACTACGAGACTCTCTTTATATATTTAAGTTATGTTCATGAATCCTTATTACATTACCAAGTATAAAATGAGCTTTCCTTCAGATCTGACAATCAATGATTAAATATGTAGGAAATTTAGAGAATCTTTTGTATGTATTCAAATTTCTTCATCGATAGAGAATCATCTGTATTTATTAGAGATTCTTGGTCAATGGTACCCTTTGACACATTTATATAGAAGTATCTTGGTCATTATGATGACCATACTGGTTTTAAAGCCACATAGTGGGGCACTTGAAGTTTATTGTCATTCATAAAGACATGGATTATTTTAGAGTTGGGATCGAACCCGTAGACGTGCTACCTATGTATCCTTTTTTTAGAAAAGGAATCAGAACCCACGTATTTCGAGTAAGGGAGTATGATATTTATGCTTGATGGCTCAAAGAAGGATGTCACAATTACTTTTACACTCTAAGCTCACGTGAGTCATGCTCGGTGTGAGAAACAAGAGGTATTGGTAAAAATTAGACAATTGTGCCATGAAAGATGAAATCATATGAAATAATGTGGGGCTTATGTATGTATGACTGGCTAGATAAATGAAGGTTAGGATTCAATTTAAGGAAGAAATCCAAGAACAGGGTCCATAAAGGTATATGTGCTTCATGGAGATTTTTAATACTCTAACTTGGGGCTTACTCCTGAAAAGGAGGCCCAAATTAGGAGAAGACTTATGATTGGATTTTATGCCTGAAAAGGAATCCCAGATCAAAGGTAAATTAGGACTGGTTAAGAGAAATTAATACTCGGGCTTACTCCTAAGAAGGATGCCCAGATTTGAGACTGGGGCTTATTCCTAAAAAGGAGGCCCAGGTTAAGGATTATGACTGGGGCTTACTCCTGAAAAGGAGGCCCAAGTTAAGGTAATTATGGTTTGGGGCTTACTCCTGAGGAGGATTCCCAAATTAGGGGATTGGGGTTACTCCTCAAGAGGATGCCCATATTTGAGACTGGGGATTACTCATGAAAATGAGGCCCAAATTAAGGGATCTAGGGCTTACTCCTAAATGGGATGACCAAAAATTGAGAGACATGGGGCTTACTCCTAAAGAGGATGCCCAGATTTGGGAACTTTAAGAATTGGGGCTTACTCCTATGGAAGATGCCCATATTTGAGACTGGGGATTACTCCTGAAAAGGAAGCCCAAGTTAGGGGATCTGGGGCTTACTCCTAAGAGGATGCCCAGATTTGAGACTGGGGCTTACTCCTGAAAAGGAGGGCCAGGTTAAGGGAATTATGGTTTGGGGCTTACTCCTGAGGAGGATTCCCAAATTAGGTGACTGGGGATTACTCCTGAAGAGGATGCCCATATTTGAGACTTGGGCTTACTCCTGAAAAGGAAGCCCATGTTAGGGGATCTGGGGCTTACTCCTAAATAGGATGCCCAAAAATTGATAGACTTGGGGCTTACTCCTAAAGAGGATGCCCAAATTTGGGAACATTAAGAATTGGGGCTTACTCCTAAGGAAGATTCCCATATTTTAGACTGGGGCTTACTCCTGAAAAGGAAGCCCAAGTTAGAGGATTTGGGGCTTACTCATAAGAGGATGCCCAAATTAGAGGACTTATGACTAGGGATTATTCCTGAAAAGGAGACCCAGATTAAGGATTCTCTCATCTTAATGGATGAGGTTGAATGAATGAACTCTCAATCTTTAGTAAAATAAAGATATGTAAATCACTAGGTTTTGAGAGATATTCCACATAATTCCTTTCAGATAAGGAAGTCAAATCAAGAAATAATGCCATAAATGGCTTTGAAAAGTGTCGTAAAGACTAAATCTTGAATAGGAAAGGTGTAATGGCTTAAGACGGCTGAAAATGGGCAAAAAAGGAACCCAAAAAGGCAGGGGCACGCAAGTCCTGGCAGGTGCGCAGGTACTGCGTGGGCACGCATGTCCTGGTCGTGCAGGTCCTGGTCGTGCAGGTATGCCCACGCGACACATGGTGTACTTGCGCGATGGTTAACCAGCAGGGTAATAATTGAGTGACTTTAGGTTAAGGCCTTTAGAATCCTCTTGAGGTTCTTCCAGGAGAGGGCCACGCAGGTTCTATTGAAGGAGTAAGGCGCCGCGCAAGTGTGGCCATTTCCCTTAAGGGCTGGCCACCTTGGCGCACAAGTGTTGATGAGTTTCAACACTTAGTCCTTCCTCACCCTATTTAGATCTTCCGTTCTAGGTAAGAAATTACCTTAGAAGTGTTCCGTAAGCTTTGAGAAGAGACTAGGGCGTCGGGAGCTCAAATCTGGGTTTCTGGAAAAAATCCTCCCCGAAATGGGGGGCCCACAGTGTATTTATAGGCTATCGAAGACCCCAGGCGGTTATCATTTAGGGCGTGCAATTCACTTGCACGACCAACATCGGCACGCAAGTGTACTTGAACGACCATTTAGGTGCGCAAGTAGACTTGTGCGACCATTGTAGAACTTGAACGACCTTTGAAGAATGTTCTTCTTCTTCCTTCCTTTGTCAATTATTGATATTTTTTCAACGGATGAATATTCTTTGTTCAAGGTATTTCCCTTTTCATTCGTTTAGAATCTGTGACGGAAAGGAGCGTTAATAATATGACCCCATTATTTTCAGTTTCATGTAAATATTATGAGACATTCCTTTATCTCTCATCAACCATTTTTATGAATTCTTATGTCGTGTCGTTATGCTGTCGAAATTGCACCGTAATTTTCCAACACAACGTTATTGTGTAGTGAATTCTATGACCATTTTTCTATCAAGGGTATTCACCTTTATTAACATTTACATATTTATTATATAGTTTCATGTATGAATTCCACATTCCTTTATCATGGAATAAGTGATTATGTTTAATGAATCAATGTTATATGATCAATGTGGCAAACTTATGGATGAAATGAAATGATTAAGAAAGGTGCACCCTGATAGTTCTCCAATGCATTGGGTAAAAATTAGTATCATGATACATCAAGTCCAATGAGATTTTTCTCAAGCTATTTCAAGTGCAATGAGGGTTTACTCATTATACTTGAAAAATGATCCTTGGATCATGCTAATATCATGTTAAATGTTGTTTCCACATTTCCATGTTATGATAATCATATTATATCATACTTTTATGTTTATGTTTCTATTATGACCCATTGATATACCTATTGCCTAATATTTATTTTATTCTTCATTTTATTCATTTTTACTCCCTTACTAGGATTTATATCTCACCATTTTCTTATTCATGTTCTCATTTTATCCCATACAATGCTATGTACGAAGGAATGTTGTGGACATGTAAAATAAGTTTTCAACAAAGATGTTGTATTTTATGTTCTATGTTGTTATGTAATGTTCCTAATTTCTGAATACACTAGACCTATCAATCCTCGAAGTTGTCTTATGTTAAATTTGATATAATAAATGATGTTTAAGTTTGTAATAAAGAGCAGGGTTGTTATATTACTCGATTAACTTCCAATACATTGGCCAACTTCTCTTCTCCTTACAGTTCTCTTCTTTTACATACTTAACTTCCAATAGATACTATCATATCATTTTCATGAGAGCGATATCACCAAAATTTTGAGTGATTTAGTTGAACTTTTCAACCACCCAACATATCAGAGTTTTAAGGCTTCTTCTCAATGATCCTTATCAAGAAATTGAATGAAGATAGAAGAATATTTGTTTATCACTTGTGTAAGGTACACAATTTCATTATTTAATATGTATACATTTATTTGGTTTCATGTATGGGTGATCATTGAATGTGGTTTCTAATTGATTCCTCTACATTGATTAAGTATTAATATATCCTTATACATCCATTAATATGGGATATGATCTTTGGTCATATTTAGTTGGGAAGTGGAGTTTGTATTCCACTGTATTGGAAATCATATAGGTACTAATTGAGGAGAAAATTATAGATAATGATGAAATATGATCTAAATAATCAATACAGATGCTTAATGAGTGATGGTAAGATGTTTCCTGGTTTTCTTATAAATATTTGATCTCTTTATTGAAATTAATGATCATTCAAATCATATGATTAGTTTAATTGAGTTGTAATTAATGAGATATTTATAAGTTGATAATGTCTTTCTAATATATATTTACTAGATTTTAGTGTTACTCGTGGATGTATGGTATAACTTGACCGATATTAAATTCCATGGTATTAGAGAGTGTGTTTGTGTATTCCATTATTCTCCTATCATTCGTCTATTATTTTTAAGTGATCTTGTTTTTTGATACAGATTAATGAAAGGTCATCTAGCATAGGCACTCTATTGTTAGGTGATTTCACAAATATATAATCATTATTCCATGTATTTAAATATAGAAATTAAAACATTGGTTAGGTATAAAAATTTATATAGGAGCACTGTTACTAATCATAGATGAGTAAATATTCTTAGTAAGTGATTTTCAGCAATGTATGAAGTATTAATAATAAGCTATGGAATACAAAGAATAAAATGAAAGGATTATCAATTCTAATTGAATGAATATAGTTTTTTTAAAGATACATATAGAGGATTATTTTTATGAAATATACTTAAACCATCCATTTTCTAGGGTCAGCCGTAAGACAATGAAGAAAGATGAATTTGAGAATCATGTGTATAAGTCACTTGGTTCTTTTTGGATAACATTACCATAGGATGTTTCTTTTAATATCTATATGGTGAAGACTGCTGATAAAATTATTTCTACATTTTAAAATTTTCATTAGAATCCTACTATAATTATTAAGTGTTTCTTTATTCAAAAACTCTTTATTTGGAATATTACCAAAGGAAATTCAGTGATTAATCATGTAAATAAGAAATTATAGTGGTAAAAATGGCTTAGCATTTGATGATATTATTGATATAATTCTAAATGAATACATCAAACAATATGATATCTAAAAGACTTTTAAAAAAATATATAGTGTTTAGGGTAATTGATAATTGTTTGAGTGGATAATTTAGAAGGATGGGAGTTGATTGAGAGAACATATCCAAGTTGAATTGATAGCTCCATGACTTGTATACTAGAAGTATAAAAAGAAATTATAACTGAAGAAAGATTCCAAGAATTAGAAGGTCAATTATAACTTGTCATCTATAAATTAAACATCTCAAAAAGATGTAAACTTATTATTATTGAGTTCCAATAGTACATTATAGTCATGGTTAAAAAATTGCATAGAATTTTTTCATTCTACATTAGAGAGAGAATGGATGGAAAATTATGAATCTATAAGGTTTGATAAGTTCTACCAAGCTCACAATAAAAATATCTAGATTTTAGGAAAATGTTATGTTGATTTTTTGATAAATAATGGATTCATGCTAAATTTTCAAGAGTTTTGAAACAAGATGGGATTGAGAATGGATTTTATTTTGGTAGGCCAGCTAGATGATGTGAAATATAGTGTTTTATGGGAATTTCATTTCAGAAAATGGTTACTATTACTAGAAAATATTCCCAGATATAGAATTATCACCTTGGTCACATTAGTGAGAATGTAATGAGTGTATTACTATTGAATTATTAAAAAATTAAATCATGTGGAGTTCAAATCATGTGAATAATATATCATTTAATTTAATGAAATACTCCAATATATGTGAATGTATTCTCATATTCTCAAGGTTTTTTGGGTAGAATAAATGAATATTATTAATTATCAAATCAATATGCGTTTATTTATGGAAATGGAGAAAATTTTTTAAGAGTAACCCTATACCATAATTTAATGAATGTATCACATATAAAATTCATAAAATGTGTCTCTTATGTTTACATTTATTTCATTAAATTGTATAAGATAAAAGATAATTATAATAAATGTTTAGTTTTTGTAGTATGGTAATAAAGATTTTGAATTTTATCTTTGGGATAAGTATTAATTCATGGTTATTATAAGTTATAGGGACGCCTTCAATAATGAGATACTATAACAGGATTGAAGTTTTATTAAATATATTTTTGAAAAGAAATAATAAATGGATCACGACTGGGTGGAAGTAAATGAAATTCGTAAAATATATTTCAAATTAGGGATTAAAGTAAGTGTAATGGTTACTGAAAGTTTGAATATATTTTTAAGTGGTATGAATTTATAGATTCTAGGAAGTCAAAATATTTTAAATTTTCTAAGACTACTATGAAAAATATCAGTATTTCATAAGGTTAGATTGATCCTCATGTTAATTTAAAGAGATAAAATAGGGTTAGAAGACATGTGAAAAGGCTTGAATATAACATTCCCTAGTCAATTATAACAAAAGGTATGTAACCAAAGAGCCTAAAATAGGTGAAAACTCTGAGTAAACAAAATAGTATTTGTAGTTAATAGGGGAAGAAATTAAATCATTGAGTGTGAATGGTATATGGGTTTGGCATGTATAGCACTAGGAAAATGAGTATATTAAATTAATTAAATCTATTAGATTAAGAAAGAAGCTGATGGTAGGAAATATTATAAGGGGTGGTTGTTTTTCAAATGTGTTTTAGTCAATGTAAGGGAAAATTTTAGTTAAATCACCTCGTGTTGATAAAAGATGAAATTATCTAATAAATTCTTGTAATGGTTTTATTAGAAGGTCTACGCATTGAGAATTTATATATGATCATGATATTACTTCATGGAGGAGGATGTTTTTCTAGATCAGCTAATAGAATTTTATGAATCAAAAATAGAGGATCTGTTATGTGACTAAAATAGTGTTTTCTTGGGATAAAATATGAACTCAAAAAAAAGAAAAATATGTATAATTATTTCAATAACTAAAATTTTACTTATTGAAATTTTGATCATTGTTATTTATTTAGGTTATTTTTCAGTCTAAAATTAATCATATTTTTTTATGTGGAAGATATAATTTTGGTAGGTTCATGGACAAATCATATAATAGATTCGAAGCTAGAACAATCCATATTGATACACATGAATAATAATGGAGAAAAATTATATATTGGGGATGAGCAACTATATATATATTAGGAAGGAACATTGATGTTGTCAGTGTATAACTACATTAGGGTGGTTTTGAAATTATTTAAAATGTGTTAGAACCATTGTTTTAATGATCAAAAAATCATATTAAGTATTTTTCTAATGATTTTTTTTTATTTATGATTGAATCTTATACTGTAAGGCATTCAGATGAAATATTGGGTGAGTATTGAAAAGAGTTGCTTCCAAAGTTTAAACACTTCTAGAATAATTTCCCCGTCAAAAAAGACTCTCCCCTGAGGTTGAGTCACCTCTAAGAATGTCTCACCACAAAACCTAACTCATCGTTAGAGACAAGTCACCACCAATCATGAATCACTACTAGATACATGACTCAAAATCAAAAATAAGTCATCACTAGACTTTACCTATCATTGACATGAGTCACCATAGACATGAGTCACTACCAGACCTGGCCTACCATCATAAAACCAAATTCTATAATGTCTTTAGTTAATTCAAATGAATCACTACCAGATGTCTCACTTCCATATGTCTTGACACCAAATGTCTCATTGTCAGATGACTCACCATCTTACACGAGTCGTCGTCATCCCGGTTCAACATCACTCTTCATGGATATTTGAATTAAAAATTCATAATGGATATATTATTTAATATAATGCTGATAATTATTTTAATGATTATTATTTATCTATTTTAGGGATAATTCAACGCTCTTTGAGAGTTTGGTATGAGTAAGAAAAGGATTGTGATGGTCATTTTTCAAATAGGATCTTAATTATGCAGCGATTAATATTCAACAAGCTTCTGTTTTGTGGAAGGCATGGATGCATGTAAAGACTGAGAGAAAACTAATTATTGGTGAATTATATAAATATCATTCTAATAGATCTTATATGAAACAATCATGCATGAATTTTGACTATGAAATAGTGGAGACTACATAACATTCGAATCCTTTCGTACAGTCTGAAAAAGGAGATCATTCAATTCTTTGTTTTACTTTATTTTTTCAAAATAGGTCGAGCTTCTCCCAAAGATAAATCTAAGAATAATAAAAAATTTAGATCACATAAAACTGAGCAACACAAACTTTTTTATATATTTATACTTGCACCTTCTACTTATTTCTTTTACATTCGAGCAGTGTATGGTTTCTACTATTTATTCAACACGCACTATTCTCTCACTATAACTAAAAGATAAAAGATATATTCTTAACTCTCTTTTATTTGTATATGAACAGTATTTGTGAAAGAGGACTTTATGAGTCATGTGTTAGTTTTCTCCCCACCTTTTTTGTGTAAGAGCACTATGTGTGGCCTATAGAGTTGGTTAGATGTTGTATGTTTACCCAATATAGGTTCTGGATTAGGATTATTTTCATATAATCTGCTTAGAAGTAGGTAATGTCCAAGTGGAGGGGATTAGGTATCAGATTTATATTGAACCCATTATTTTAATTCACCTTTATATTTTGTTTTGTTTTGTTTCAAATCAATAAAATGAATTTTTTTAACTATAAAAAACAAATACTTTTATAGTTATTATTAACTCTTGTTTATATAATTTTTTTATTAAGTAAATTTATTTGAAAAGTTAATGTGATTTCCTTATATTTTATTAATTGAGACAAAATCACTCTTTAATAAATGTTTTAAAAGATAAGAATTTATATCGATCGTCTTCTTTTATTAACTAGGGAGTTTTACATTTAATTGAGGGATTTTATTTAACATCCTTTTTAATGGAAATTTTTATTGGGTTCTCAATTCATCCCCCCCCCCCCCCCCGATATACTCACTCCATCCAACATTTGGTGTTAGAGGTTTTCAAAACCTTCCCAACTGTGATTTTAGTTGTGCTTTAATGGTTATAAATTTATGTTAGTTCTAAATTTCCTTCTTTAAATAGATAATATACAAGATAGTTTTTTCTACCAAAATACAACCCTTATTTATTGGAAATAACTAAGATCAATTGAAAATTGATATGAAATTCATATTGAAATCAGGGGCTTTGAAATATGAACTAATATAGTGGTTAAATATCAGTTTCCTGCAACTGGTAGAGTTATATGGGATAATGCTACTAAAACTCCCTATAATAAGAATTTTAAATCCATGAATTCTATTTATTGGTCTTTATGAGATGAAGAGTTTCATAGGATATATTCTTGTTAAAATTCACATGAAATTTAAGATATGTTAAACATTTCTCATGAAGGATCCACTAGTTTTAAATTAATGAGATAGAATACTTATACAATTGAATATGTTCTATTTAAGATGAAAATTTATGAGATTATTTCTAATATATACAACATGATCAATGAAATAGTAAGTATAATGATTTCCTTGGGAAATCTAGTTTCAAAAAGAGATCAAATCATGTGATTGTTGATATGTCTTCCAATGAGATAGAGAGGAACATCAGTTTCAATAAGAGAATTATGTGACATTAGTAAACAACCTATCAGTACATTTTTTATAAAGATGATGATTAATGATGAAGAAATTAATGTTAATCAAGAAGAGGAAGAGCAACCTAATTTGGAATTTTTATCCTTAAAAACTACTTCATCAAAATAGAAAGAAAAAGTACAAGATGAAAGGTCCAGTGATTAGGAATCAGCAGCCAAAAGTGATGAGGAAATGGCCCATCTTAATAGAATATTTAATAAATTATTTAGGAATCCAACATAAAATGGAAAGTATAATAATAAAGTAAATTTGAATAGATGCTATGAAAAAAGAGATAATTCAAATGATGTTACCTATTATTAGTGTAAGAGAAAAGGACTTGTCAAGGATGGATACCCCAAGTTAAAATACAAAAATAAGTATGATGAATATGATAGAAAATATAATAAAACACTGAAAGAAACGTGGATTTCCTCTGATTACATCATCATTGACTTATACTCAACTCAGGAAGAAAATACGCATAGGGAAATATGTGATTCATAACAAATATATCTGAGGTACCTACTTTTTCTGCTATACATAATTTAATTCATTACAAAGATGAACCTGATGTTAAAAATATGAGAAATTATGAAATGATTGAATACTGTAATATTTTTGAAGATACCTTCAGTGATCTTAATGATAAATACAAAACCATAAAGAAAAAGTATACTTTATTTTATGGTGGTAAATCTCACCTTATAGTAGAAATAGAAAAAAAATATTAAATTGTTGAAAGAAAGTACATAATTGAGATTTTCTAATGATCATTTAAAGAAATACTTTGAAATATGAACTAATAGAAGAGAAACTCTCACCCAAATACAAGGAAGAAAACTGCACCTAACTATATAACTTTTCTTGGTTACCAACCTGGACAGAAGAGAATTATAAAGAGCATTTTTTCCTAAATCCAATTCTAGAAATTCTACTTCAAGTTTCTATTCAATAGAACCTAATGAAATTTATATTTCCTATAGTTTAAAATCTTCTTATAGGAAAAAAATTAAGAAAATATTGGTTCTTAAATCCCTAACAACAAACATATGTTGATTTGAAAAAAGCTAATTACCAAAATAATTCTTGGGATAAATGTTTTTTTGTATGGTAACTTCTTGAATAGATATTGTAAAAGTATTGGGTATCTGGATAGTGGTTATTCCATTCATATGATTGGTGATTACTTGAGCTTCAAGAACTTGATAAAGGTTGATGGTGGGCATGTCACATTTTGTGAAAATTCTAAATAGAAAATCATCGGCCTTGGCCAAATCGATAACTCTAACTGAGTTTTAATTTCTAATGTACTTTTTTTTATGGTTTAAAATAAAAATTGTTTAGCATCTCATAGCTTTGTGATGATCATTTTCATGTAAAATTAGAAAAAAATTATTTTAATGTTTTTTATCCTAAAAATGATTTAGTGTTTTCTACACTGAGAAATGAAAATGTATATTTTGTGAATCTTTATACTTTTACTTTAAAAAAATTCTTTCCTACATGCCTTTAATATGGAATCTTTTATTTGGCATAGCAGACTTGGCCACTATAAAATTTACTCACTCAGAAAGCTAGCTAGGAAAGGGTTAGTTAAAGAACTACCTAAAATTGAATTCGAATATGATAAAATTTGTAAAACCAATCAAAAATTTAAAAAATATATAATATCATTCAAATAAAAGAAAGTTGTTTCAACTTTTCAACACCTAGAATTAGTTCACATGTATTGTTTTGGAAAACATAGATTTTAAAGTCATAATGGGAAGCAGTATGCATATTTCCTTAGAGATGAATTTTCTAGGTATACTTTGGTATTATTTTTAGCTCAAAAAAGTTAATCATACTCCTAATTTACTAGGTATAATAGATTTTTAGAAAACCATAGTGTACATAAGATTAAAACCATACTAAGTTACCATGGTTTTGAGTTTAAAAATCAAGACATTGAATATTTTTATCAGAATAATGATATAATCATAACTTCTCTAATCCTAAGACCCATGGAAGAATTGAGTTGAATAAAGGATAAATAGGACTTTTCAAGAAATTTCCAGGATAATTCTAAATTAATATGACTTACCTCTGTACTTTTGGGAAGAGGTTGTGAATACAACATTCTAAATAATTAACATAGTCTTGATTTGGCCACTTTTAATGAAAGTCCCTTATGATATTTGAAATAATAGGATTACTATAGTCAATTACATTATAGTTTTTGGATGAAAAATATTTATTATTAATATTAAGGATAATCTTCAAAAATTTTCCTCTAAGTGTGATGATGTAATTTTCCTTCTTTATTCAACATCTAATATGAACTATAGAGTGTTTAATAAAAGAACCCAGACTGTGGAAAAATTTGTTCATGTAAAGATTCATGAGATAGATCCACATGAACCTAAATCCAATTTTAAAACCTTGAGGATGATTTATCAAATCTTGAAATTAATTCCAAACCTTCATAAATTTCTGTTAAACATGAATAAAAAACATAAATTTTTTAGGAACCTTTAAAATTTGAACCGGAACCTACAGAAAACAATGAGGTGGCCAACCATTATTTTCCTAGAGTTGTTACTACTCTTAAATACCACCCTCTATATGTTTCAGTTGGAGACCTATGTATAAGTAAATAGATTATATATTATCTAAGGAAGTAGGTTGAACGTCAATCATTCTTGTCATAACTTGAACATATAAACATCACTGAGGAAATTAATAATGAATTCGGGGTAATGGAAAAGAAAGAATAATTTCACCAATTTTGAAAGAAATAATTTTTGGGAACTTTTTGATAGACCCAAAGAAAACTAAACTATTTTCACTAAATTGGTATTTAGAAACAAGTTTGATGAATCTAACAAAATAGTAAAGAATGAGGCCTGACTAGTTGCATAAGGGTATAGTTAATAAAAAATGTATAGACTATAACGAAACCTTTTTACCTATAGACAAACATGAATTTATTAGAAGAATACTTTCCTATACAGATCATTTGGATTTAAAACTACATCAAATGGATGTGAAAATTCCACATTGAAATGGTTATATAATTGACGATGTTTTTGTAGAACAACCCCCGAGTTTTAAAAATCCTCATTTTCCAATCTTGTTTTTAAATTAAAAAAAGATTTGTATGCTTTAGATTATGCTCCTAGATCTTTGTATGATAGTCTTAGCTCTATTATTATTTCAAAATTATTTTCAAAAGGTATATTTGATCCTAAACTTTTTATAAAAATAATTTCACTAAGTATTTTAGTTGTTCAAATATATGTATATGATATTATTTTTGGATATTCTATAAAATCCTTGTGAACTTATTTTTCAAAAATGATGCACAATAAATTTGAAAAAAGTTTAATAGATGAACTAAAATTATTTCTTGGTTTTCATATTTTTAAAAAATAAAGATTGAATAATTTAAAATAAAAGTAAGTACACCAAATATCTTCGTAGACAATTTTTTTTGGATAAAACTAAGAGTTTTGACCCTCCTATGAGTACCAACTATAAGTAAGATCATAATAAAGATGGGAAATCAGAGGATCAACCCAATTATATAGGTATGATTGGAAGTATTCTACACCTAAATGCTAGTCGACTTGACATTAAGTTCAGTGTATATTTGTGTGCAAATTTCTAAGAAAACCCAAAAGAGTCACGCTTAATTTATATTAAAAGGATTTTTAAATACCTCAAGTATACATCCAATTTACGAGTATTCTACCATAGAGGATAAGAATTTGACTTAGTGAGTTATTATAATTCTAATTTTTGTAGTTTTAAGTTAGATAAAAAAATAACTTCGGGAACATGTAATATTTTTGGAAAGTCTCTAGTGTCTTGGTGTATTAAGAAATAAAATCTTGTTTCATTATCTACAGTTGAAAATAAATAGATAGATGAAGGTAGTTGTTGTGCTCAAATTCTATAGATGAAATAAACATTACTTGACTTTGTACATCAATTATAATATGTCTATCTAAATTTTGAAAAATCAAGTGCAATAAATATCCCCATGAATCTTGAGTCTCACTCTAGAAAAAAACGCATTGATGTAAGGCATCACTTTTTGAGAGATTATTTTAAAAAGGGGGATATAACTCTTGAGTACATTGGAACTAAACATTATCTAATTGATATCTTTATAAAAATATTGAATCTTGAGAGAATAAACTATATAAAACATGAATTAGGAATGATAAATTTTAGGTACAATTTAATTTTGGAAATTACTCACCATTGGAAATTATCAACTGTTGGAAATTAAACACCATTGGAAAGTACCCACAGTTGGGAATTACCAACTCTTGGAAAATAACCACCATTGGATAACCCATTGTTGGATAACTGATGATTTCATAACCCACTGTTGGATAACCAAATAGTGGATAACCCACCATTGGAACAATCCACTATTGGAAATCACCCACCATTGGAATTAAGTTGTCATTGTTAATTTTTATTTCTAGGTTAATTAATTCATTTAATTTCAATTGAAATACATTATATTGATATTATATATTTAAATACCTAAATTATATAAATTGTGTACATAGTCTAATTTCAACACTCTATCTCTCAGTACTTTTCCTTTCAAACTTTTTTGTGTCATTTTTTCCCAACCTTTGACCTTCCCACAACCTTGTTCAAACCTTCCAACCAATTTTGATGGATATGGTGAAGTGGGTAGTAGAGTTGACTCTTGAGTTTTCACATCCTTTAAATAAGAAGAATTTATATTTGAGCATACCTACATTCTATCTGTGAAACCCATGACTCGCAAATCAAATAGTGGTACCTAAGAAGGATGTTCAGGCCAAGTGGTTGTTTCTAATAAAGTCATTGGTATATAAATTAATGAAATACGAAGGATGGGTAGAGTGGTTCTCAGATAATGGGAGTTCATTCTATCTTACCTTAGTGATTTAGTTTTATTAGAATGTTGATTTTGGTTTTGGGAAAGATAAAGACCTGGTATGAAGAAGAATAAATGGGTAGAACTTGGATTTTTCTTCAAATCAATTGGATGGATATCTTAAAGTATCTCATTAAGGTGTTTCAGATGATTATATAGGGAATATTCCAAGTGATAGTGATTCATTAAATTATGAGAATTCATTTTCTAAGATGACATAAAATGTAACCTTTAGGATACAAACTATAACCAATCTTAATGGTGAGTGTTATTTTATATTTAAGTTCATACATAGCATGTTGTGCCTAAGAAAATTCTATTAAATTGAAATGTGGTACCAGGATGCATATAAGCTATAAATTAAGAAAATAGGTGATAAAATAAACTTCTGAAGTTGTTTTGATGATTCATATAATGGAGATTTGAAAAAACTCTTCTAGGTAAAACTCCTTGATATATCCCAAGTTCATTTTGGCCACGCTGGAAGCCAAGGGTTTGGTGAAAGGTGAAGAAGAAACCAAGGTAAAGTGTGGATGTTTCTATTTGACCAAGGTTCTTTTCAAGAGAATGAAAATAAATTAGACCCTATATAAAAGAAAATGGTTTGTTGGTACTATTAAGATATAAGATGAGTTCAATCTAATTTATCTCTCTTCTACACAAAAATATCCTATTGATCTTGTATTAGAACTAGATGAAGTGGATGTGTAATCTGATGATGAGAGGGAAGAAGATGAGATTGATTCTTTTGTTAATGAGGATAAAGAGTTTTCACATGAGGAGTGTAGTGACCTAGAAATTCCTAAAAGACCAGTTGTTACATTTTATCTAGATATTTCTCCTAAGTCTCTACTTATCAGAGAGTATCTTTTATCTGAATGAAGTAAATAAAAGGGGGAATAGGTTTCTAAAGAAGTTTATGAGTTTTTATATGATTAAAATATAAGTGAAAATTAATATGAAGAAGAATGTAAAGAAGAAAATAAAGAAGATGATGATGATGGAAGTGGAGGAGATGTAAAGGATAAGAGGGATTATGATGGAAATTTCAATAAAGATGGAGATGGTTCAAACCATGATAGGCCTACTGATCATTATGTTCATTAGGAATGTGTTTCTTCTCCTGGATTGTCTTTTTCTTCCAGATATGACCATATATCAAGCCTTGTTAGAGATGTGGATCGGGATGCTAGAGATGAGTTGCAGTCACCAGTTTATGGGGGATCCCTAAGTATTATGATCCATGGAATTAGTCATATAGATGTAGAGCATGTTGATGGTGAATATATAGATCATTTAGTTATTAATCCTACTATTGTATCTTTTTTTAATAAGGGAGTCACATATTTTGAATAATCAGATAGATAACTATGTTTTTTGAGGCTAGTCTTGGACTTCCTCAACACAAATGATGATAGTAGTCCTCCAAATATTGGTGGACCTTCTATCGTAGTTTAAGTTGAGATGGATCCTAAGGGATTAATGGAGGAACAAATATATGTTTTAAAGTAGATTTATAGATTTGATTTAAATTTTCCTCCTAGACCAGATATAGCATAAGTTCTAACTGATAGAGTGTCTTTCCCTTCACCCGTTTTTTCTCTTCTTCTTTTTAATGTTGTTAACAGAGCTATGTTGGATTATTTAAGGGAAATTTTTTTCTTCTGATTATGATAATATTCTAAATTATCAACCTCTTATGGTAACAAATATTAGTGATAAATATTCTTGAAATATTTTATAGTTTGTGATTCAACACATTTAGCCCAAGATGATACATCATATTCAATAAGTAAATATAGAGAACAAGAGGTTAAAAATGAGATGGATACATTATGGTATATAGTGGATGAAATGAGATTTTATATTGATGATTCAATGTATTCTTTCTTAGATAATCCATAGAACATATCTTTCATGGATTCAACAATGATTTCTCCCCCTTCTTATATTGCTATTGAGTTGATCAGATTAGTTTTTACACAGGATCTTCGAGTTATTTTAGAAGTTGTTCCTCATCTCCCTCATTATATTATAAGGAAAATCCATAAAAATAGTGATCATGTTCATAATATGGTAAGCTAATTTATGAATAATATTAAAAATTAAGGAGAAAAAATCACAAAATAAATTATGTATTACCTTTCCCAGACTTGTACTAACCATGATATGAACCCTCACTTCATGTTTCATATATAGAACCTTTAGTTTCCACCTATTACCATACCATTCAAGAAGAAATCCAACAAATTAAATGAAGTGACACATGTTATTTGATTGTTTATAGAGGAGAAGCATAAATTTTTCAGTTCTAGTGAGAGTGGAGGTTAGATTTTCAAGGACTTCATTAATCTAATGAAGCCTTTATTTTATGTTTTTGGGACAACAGTTGTAGAACATGAGGCCATACTAGTGACCTATCATCTGACTCCTCCATCCACTACTTCTAATTATTTTATACCAGACATTACTTAGGTTCCCAATGAACCTCTTCCTTCTCACATTCACCGTTTTATGTTTTTCTCTAGCAGAATCAGTACATAGGCTTCAGCCAGGGATCATCAAAGAGATTACAACCTTTAACGGTATCCCTACAATTACTTCTTATATCCCTAAATCCTCTACCATTATTACCTCATCCTCCACTATTGTTCCCTATAACTCTAATAAGATCAAGTTAGCTATTATTCCAACACCCAGGCTGAGAGGTATTGATATTATGGTTCGTTTTTAGAGGGGCTTATGTATGAATTTTCATGTATCTTTTTTGTTGATGTCATCCCTTTTATCCTTAATAAATATTATATTTTTATTCATCATTTAACTCGTTGATTTTACATTTTCTTGTCTTCAATTTTGATAATCCCAAAAGGGGGAGAATATTTATGATTATGGAATTTATTTTTTATTTATGTTATTCCTCATATCATAAGTACTTCATTTTTATATGATTTATTCCTTTGATTGCATATTTATTAATTATGGTTTTGTAGTTTTATTGTTATGTTATTCTCTTATACCATACCTTTTACATGTCTTTGATAACTTCTTTGGTTTATGATCTTTGAAACTAGATTAATTTAATAGATTTGATACCACATTAATTTCATCACTCTAATACCATATTAAGTCATTTATGTTCAATTATAAATATTATGATAAAACCCTTACATTAGAATTTTGAAGTGTTAAGAAGATATATTTATTCCAATGTTTAATTCATACATGGTTTCTGAAATTCCATGATTTGTGATCTTCAAAATTTGGGAGATTATTGAAACCCCCATTTTATTGATCCCTATTCATGTTTAATATTTCCATAATGAGTTTTATTATATATTATTGAATTTTATAATATAATTAATTTGGATTAAATATTTGATAATTATTACAAATATTCACTGCCAGAGTTTACTCACTTTCAGAATCAAGTATCAATAAGAAAAGACTCATTGTTTAGGTTGAGTCACCGCTTGGAATGTCTCACCACAAAGCATCAATCACCATCAAAAAAAAATCAACACCAAACATGAATTACCATCATAAAAAATTCACTTCCATACATGACTCACCATCAGAAATAAGTAACTTAAAAACATTAAATACTTTTGAGATGAGTCTATATTGAGACGAGTCACCTCTAAACATGAGTCACCTCCAGAACTAACCTACTTTCGGATGACCTATCGCCAACATGTCTCACTGTTAGTTCAAATGAATCATCTAAAAATGTCTCACTGCCATATTTCTCACTTATGAATGTCTCATTTCTAGATATCTCACCAAGAAATGTGTCACTTCCAGATATCTCACTGCCATATGTCTCACTACGAGATGACTCATCATCAGACATGAGTCACCACCATCCTAACTCACCATCTTAATTTTATGGTATTTGAATTAAATATTTCTAATGTCTATAATATTGAATTTAATCATGATAATTATTTTAATTATTATTATTTAACTATTAAAGATATAATTAAAGGATACTTCAATGGTCAGTATGAGGAAGCAGAGGAAGGTGATTATTATTCTTCAAATGGGTTCTTCTTCATATAGTGCATAACATTAAAAAAGATGCCCTCATGTTGAGGGCATGGATGCATGTATAGACGAAGAGAAAATTATTTCTTAATAACTTCTAGAAAGTTCATTACAAGATATCCAATATATAGAATTCATACATATGTTCACACTATAAAAGAGTATAACCTACAAAACATTTGAATCCCTTCCTATATTTAGAAAAAAAGAGCTTATGACACTATCTTTTACTGTGATTTTCATAAAAATTACTCAAGATTATATCCAATGTATATTATAGGAGACATAAAATTCTATAGCACATCAGATTGAGAAACACAAAATTTTCTACATATTTACACTTTTTGCTTCTGCTTATATGCTTTTCATTCTAGAAGTGTGTGGTTTATAATGTTTATTAAACAAACATTGTTCATGCACTATAGCTACATGATACAAGATATTTTATTCACTATCCTTTATCTGTAAACCCATGTTTTTTTGGAGGAGGTCCTTATGTGGCATGTGTTTTTTTTCTATCCATAGATACTGTTGAAGAAGTATATGTGTGTCCTAGATAGTTGGTCAGTTGTTTTATGTTTACCCAGTCAAGGTTGTAAATCAAGATTATTTTTAGATAATCATCTTAGTAGTAGGTGAATTTTAGGTAGAGGGTATTAAGCCTTGGATTGAGACTAAATCACTTGTTTTAATTCCATTTTTTGTTTTATTTTGTTACATTTTAAATCATTAAACTGAATTTTTTTTAACTATAAACAAAACCACTACTTTAATAGTTAATCTTAACTACTATTTATATAAATTTCTGATTAAGTAAATTGAGTTAAAATTTTAAATAAATTACAATATATGGTTTTATCTAAGACATAATCACTCTTTCAAAAATATTTTAAAGGATAATAATTTATATTAATATACTGTTTTGATTAAATGGGTGATTTTATTTTTAATTAGGGGATTTTATATAAATGTGTTTTTAATAGAAATTTTTATTGGGTACCCAATTCATCCTCGTTATTGAGATACTTAATCTAACAAAAATTTTGTATTATATGTTTTCAAAAAAATTTCATATGATATTTTCATTGTGTTTTAAAGATCATAAATTTCTGTTAGTTCTAAATTTAGTTCTTTAAATGGATAATATACAATAAGCTTCTACTACCCAAATACCACCCTTATTTAATGGAAATTACTGTCCTTAATTGAAAATCAAGATAAAATTAGAATATAAAGCATGGGATTTGAAATATGGACTATTATATAGGATAAATATGAGTTACCAGAAACTGCTAGAGTTACATGGGTTAATGCTACTAAAACTATTTATAATAATAATTGTAAATCCATAGAGGCTCCTTACTATGTTTTAGGAGATGAAGAGTTTAATATGATATCTTCTTGTAAAATTGCATATAAAATTTGGGATGCATTATATATTTCTCATAAATTAACTAAAAATGTTAAATAGATGATAAAGAATACTTTTAAAATTAAATATGATACATTTAAGATGAAACATGGTGAGCTTATTTCTAATATGTATCTCAGGTTCAATGACATGGTAAATACAATGAGATCCTTTGGAAATATAGTTACATACAAAGAAAAAATCATGTGGTTATTGCGATGTCTTCTAGAGATATAGAGTGTAACTTCAATCTTAATAAGTGAATCATGTGACATTAGTAAAATAACTATCAATAAATTAATTGGAAATATGATTATGTATAATGAGGAACATAGAGTTAATCGAAAAGAGAAAGAAGAACATAAGAGGAAATCTGTATGCTTCAAGACCACTCCATCAAAATAGAAAGAAAATGAATAATTTGAAACCTCCCGTGAGGAGGAATCACCAACATATAGTGATGAGTAATCACCAACATACAGTGATGATTAAATAGAACATATATCAAGAAGATTTAAGAAATTCTATAACAAGAATATATTCTTCATGAAGTCGAGCTACAAGGGAAATTATGATAATAGAGTAAATTCAAAGATAGACTAGAAAAGAGATGATAATTCAAATGAGATTACCTTTTATGAGTGTAAGAGAAAAGTTCATGTAAAGGATGACTATCCCAAGTTAAAATACAAAAATAAGTATTATGACAAGGATAGAAAATATAAGAAAGAAACCAAATCCACCCAGAGTGCATATGGGGATAGATCTAGTGACTCAGAATCAAATCATGAAGAAAATCCCGACAAACCAAATATGTGCTTCATGACAAACATATTTGAGGTACCTACTATCTATCTTGTACATAATTCAAAACATTTTCGAGATGAATCTAATGATGAAAATATAAAAAATGAGTAAATGATTAAATATTGTAATACGCTTGAAGATACCTTCAATAAACTTAAAGATAAATATAAAACCTTGAAGAAATAACATGATTTATCTATTAGGGTCAAATATTAACTCATTGTAGAAATAGAAAATAATGTTTAATTAATGAAAGAAAATATATAACTGAATTTTTATAATGAAAATTTTAATAATTTCTTAGAAATATTCGTTACTGAAAAGGAAATTATCACTCAAACACTTGGAAAATAGATTTCACTTATGTATATTATTGGTCTAGGTTACCAACCTGGATAGAGGATAATTTTAAAGAGAACTTTTATTCCTAAATCAAATTATGGAAATTATATTGCAATTTTTTATTAGATAGGGCCTAATAAATTTTTTATTTCCATGACATTATAGTCTTCTTATAGAAAACCCATTAATCAAATCTGGGTTCCAAGATCCCTAATCACTAACATGTCTGGACCCAATAAAATCTGGGTACCAAAATCATTCTTGGAATAAAATTTTGTTTAAGGTAACTTCTTGAAGTAATCTTGTAAAAGTTAGTGGTATCTTGATAGTGTATGTCCAAGACATATGATAGAACTTTACCCAAGATTCAATAACTTGATAAATTTTGATGGTGGGATTGTCAACATTAATGACAATTATTAATGGAAAATCATCATCCATGGATAAATCGGTAACTCTAACTCAGTTTTAATTTATTAAGTACTTTTTATTTATGGGTTAAAATACAATCATATTAGCACCTCATGGCTTTGTGATTATGGTTTTTACTTAAAATTTGAAAGCAATTCTGGTAATTTTTTTTAAGTCTAAAAAGTTTTAATGTTTTCTGATTTGGGAAATAAAAAATTATGTTATGTTAATCTTGATTCTCTCATTTCAAAAATTGTTTATTTCATAATATCCTTTAATAATTATTCTTGGATTTGTCATAGAATAATATAACACTATAACATTTACTTACATTGAAAGATAACTAGGAAATAATAAGTTAAATATATACATAATATTGAATTCCCAAATGATAAAGTGTGTAACCCATATCCAAAAGGGAAACAACAAAAAATATATTTCAAATAAAATAAATACTTTTCAACTTCTCAACCCCTAGAATTTTGTTCACATGGATTTTTTGGACCATCTAGAGTTTATTTTCTTAATAGGAGGTACTATGGCTATGCCCTTATAGATAAATTTTCTAGGTATACTTGGGTATTTTTTTACCTCACAAAAGTAAAGCCTTATATAACTTTACCAAGTATAGTAAATCTATATAAAACCTTAGTGGACATAAGATTATTTCCTTAAGATGTGAACACGGTCATGAGTTTGAAATTCAAGACTTTGATTTCATTTTCTTACAAAAGGGAAATAACAATAACTTCATCCACTCCTAGGACACCCCTAGAATAATAGAGTTATATATATTATAACTAAGACCCTTCAAGAAATTTCTATTACAATTATAAATGAATATGATTTACCTTTCTAATTTTGGGTAGAGGTTGTGAATATAGCCTACTATATATTTAATATAGTTTTAATTATACTACTTTCAAGAAAACTCCTTATGAGATTTAGAATAAAAGGAAACATGAGGTCCACTAATTTATATTTTTTTGAAATAAATTATTTATTCTTAATTATAAGGATAATCTTAACATGTTTTATTCAAAAGTGATAAATAAATTTTCCTTGTTTATTCAACATCTAGTATATCCTATAGAGTGTTTAACAAAAGAACCAAGACTGTGGAATAGTATTTTCATGTCAATTTTGATGCGACATATCAACATGAACCAAAAATTCCTTTAAAAACCCATGAGGATGATTTATGAAATTTGGAAATTAATGCCAAACCTTCTGAAATATCTATAAAACATGCAAAAAATCATTTTGTTCTATGGAACTTTAAAAATATAAACCTGAACCTATAGATGGCCTTGAGGTTACTAGCCCTTATTTTTCAAGATCTTCTAGAACTCTTAAATATTACACACTATATGTTGTATTTTTACACTTAGTTAGAGGTATACATACTAGATATTCACTAAGAAACCAGGTTGAATATTAAGCATTATTATCACAACATGAACCTAAGAACATCACTGAGGGAATTCATGATGAATTTTGGGTAAAGTATATGAAATAAGAACTTAACCAATATGAAATTAACAATTATTGGTATCTTTTTTATAGAAAAAATACACCTTAACTATTGGAACTAAATGGGTATTTAGAGACAAGGTTGTTGAATTTCCAATAATAGTAATAAATAATGATAGACTAGTTTCACAAGGGTATAGTCATGAATAATTTATAGACTATGAGGAAACCCTTTCACCTATATCCAGACCTAAGGTCGTAAGAATACTACTTTCTTATGTTGCTTATTTGGATTTCAAACTATTTCAAATGGATGTCCCAAGAGTATTCTTGAATTGATATATAATTGATGATGTTTTTGTAAAATAACCCCTAGTTTTTAAAATAATCATTTTCAAAATCATGTTTTTAATTAAAAAAATGATTATATGGTTTAAAACAAACTCCTAGATCTTGGTATGATAGGCTCAGTTCTTTTCTTATTTGAAAAGAATTTTCAAAACATATAGTTGAACATGCCCTTTTTATAAAAATAATTTCAAAAGATGCTTCTGTTTTTCAAATCTATATAGATGATATTATTTTACGATCTTCTAAAAACCCTTTATGTACTGATTTTTCAAAAATGATGTAAAATTAATTTGAAATAAGTTTAATGGTTGAACTAAAATTTTTTCATGGTTATTATATTTTTCAAAATAAATAAGTAATTATATTAAATCAAGTAAGTACATGAAATATCTTCAAAAAACATTCTAGTTTGGATAGTACTAAGAGTATTGACACTCCTATGAGTATCACTTTCAATTTGGATCTTGATAAAGTTGGGAAACCAATGGATCAAACTAGTTATAGTGGTATCATTGGAAGTCTAATATATCTAATATATATGGCCGGAAATTATGTTTACAGTGTGTATGTGTGTTCATTTTAAAAAAACCCAAAATATTCACACTTACTTGATGTTAAAATAAATTTTAAACACCTCAAGCATGAAACCATATAGGATTGTTATTCCCTAGAAGATAATCATTTGACTTACTGAGTTATTTGGATGAAAATTTTGGTGGTTTTAAGTTAGATAGAAAAATAAATTCTGTAACATTTCATATTTTGGGAAATTCTCTAGTGTCTTGGTGTTGTATGAAATAAAATTTGGTTGCACTGACTACTTATGAAGATAAATACATAGATATAGGTAATTGTTTTGACAAAATATTTTGGATGAAAAACACATAACTAGACAAAGGATATCAATTCTAACATGTACCTATAAATTGTGATAACACAAGTGAAATAAATATCACTACGAATCATGTGTCTCAATCTGGATCAAAATGAATTGTTGTAAGACATCAATTTTTGAGATATCCTTTTCAAAAGGGTTATATTACTCTTGAATACATTATAATAGAATATAATCCTTCTAATATCATTACTAAGACATTGAATTATGAGAGAATGAACAACATAAAACATAAATTAGGATTGATAAATTTTGGTTATACTTTATTTTTTGAAATTACGGACCATTAGAAATTACCTATTGTTGGAAATTACACACCATTAGAAATTACCCACCATTGGAAATTACCTACCATTAGAAATTACCAAATATTTAAAATTACAAACAATTAGATAACACACAAGTAGATAAACCATCATTGGATAACACACGGATAACCCAACATTGGATAACTGAAAATTGGAATAATCTGTCGTAATGAACTGTCATTGAATTTAAATCTCCATTTTTGTTTTTATTTTTGGGATAATTATTTCATTTTCTTGTTTAAATATATTATTTTTATTTCTATTCTGAAATCCATAAATGATATAAATTGAGAACTTATAAATTTTTTTATTATCTCTCTCTTGTTCCTTTGCCTTTCGAACTTCTCTGCAACCTTCTCTACTAGAACTTAAAAGGATTTTTATATACTTCAAGAATGCAACCAGTCTGGGATTGTTTATTCCTAGAGGATAATAATTTGACTTTTTGAGTTATATGGAGGAAAATATTGGTGGTTGTAAGTTTGATAGAAAAATAAATTATGGAGCACTTCATCTTTTGGGAAAGTCTCTAATGTTTTGGTGTAGAATGAAATAAAATTTTTCTGCACTGACTACTTATAAAGATAAATACATAGCTACAATTATTTGTTTTGACCAAATATCGGGGATGAAAAACAATTTAATAGACTATAAATATCAAGTCTAACATGTACCTATAAATTGTGATAACATAAGTGAAATAAATTTCACTATGAATCATGTGTCCCAATCAAGAAGAAAGTAAATTGTTGTAAGACATCACTTTGTGAGAGATCATTTTCAAAAGGGTGATATAACACTTGAATACGTTATAATAAATTTTCATCCTTCTGATATAGTTACTATGATACTGAATTATGAGAGAATGAACAACATCAAACATGAATTAGGAATGATGAATTTTTGTTAGACATTATTTATTGAAATTACCGACCATTGGAAATTACCTATCGTTGGAAATTACACACCATTAAAAATTACCCACCATGGGAAATTACCTACCATTATAAATTACCCAATATTGTAAATTACACACAATTGGATAACCTAAAGTTAGATAATCCATCATTGGATAACACACCATTCGATTACCCACCATTGGATAACTGAACAATGTAATAATCTGTTGTAATGACCTGTCATTGGAATTACATCATTATTGTTATTTTTATTTTTCAGTTAATTATTTCATTTTTTATTTAAATATATTATTTTTATTTCGATTTTAAAATCCATAAATGATATAAATTGAGGACTTATAGTAATTTTGATGCTCTCTCTTGTAATTTAGCCTTACGAACTTCTCTCCAACCTTCTCTCCCCACATTTTTTCATCTCTCAGCCTCATTGGAACCATTTAAACTATTTGTTATGGTTAGCATCAAGTGAGAAGCTGAGTTAACTCCCACATATTTTCATCCTTTGAATAAGTAGAAAAGAGATTAGATCCGACATACATTCAAACTGTGAAACCCACGACTCACGAATTGAATAGTGGTTCCTGAGAAGAAAGTTCAGACTGAGTGGTTATTTTCGAGAATTTCATTCTTGATGAATGTAATGATAGACCATAGATGGATATAGTGGTTCTAAAAAAATGAGATGAAATTCTATCATAGGTGATTGCATCAGATTTATGAGAATTTTGAGTTCAGTTTTTGTGAATATAAAGACTAGGTTTAAACTAGGTTAAATTGAAATAAGGTGATGTTTTCTTCAAATAGATAGGCTAGATATCTTAAAGTATCTCATGAAGGAGTTTCGAATGATTATAAATGGATGATTCTATGTAATAATTATTCATTAAAATATGACAATTCCTTAGATGAGGTGACTAAATATGGAACCTTAAGGAGACCACTTACAACTGAGCTTGATGGTGAGTGTCTTTAACAATTTATGTTCATACATCACATATTGTTCCCTATAAAATGATATTTCAACAAAATACGGTTCCAAGATTTATATATTCTATAAATTATTAAAAGATGAGATAAAATAAACCTATTCAGATATTTTATGATTCATATGATGGTGATGTGAAAAACATATTCCAATCAAACTCCCTGATATATCCCAAGTTCATTTCGACCATAATGGAAACCATGGGTTTAGTTTACGGTGAATAAGAAACTAAGTTAAAGTATGGATGTTTTTGTTTGACCAAAGTCATTTTAAATAGAATTAAAATAAATTAGAACCCCTAGAAAAGAAAATGGGTTGTTGATGCTGATAAGATGGATATGGAGTTCAATCCTATTGATCACCCTTCAAGACAAAAAATATCTTCTTGATCTTAGATTAGATCCTGATGAGGTTTTTGTGTACTCTAAAAAAGATTATGAATAAGAGGACACTAATTCTTCTAGTAACGAGGAGGAATATTTTTCACTCAATTAGAGTATTTAAAGAGACATTCCTAAAATCCCACCTATTACTTTGGGTCCATCTAGTCCTCATAAGTCTCTACCTATTAGAGATACTCATTTATCTAAAAAAAGTGAAGAATAGGAGACTGGGGTTTCTAAAGAATTTTTTGAGTTATAAGATGATAAAAATGGAAGTGAAAATGAAGAGTAAGAAGAATGTGATCAAGAAAATGAATATGATGATGATGATGAAAGTGGAGGATGAAGCTTCTAGGAAAAATGAAAGTGTGGTAGGGATATAACCCAACATTAATTTTTTACCGTGGTGAATGATTATTTCGGGATCAATATAATGATGAATGCCCATATCCACTAAATAGAATCAAATATTTAGATAAAGAATGAAGAGTCCTGAAACCTTTTTAGAGGATCTTTCACATCATGTTTATAACTAATTTAATTAATTTCTTAAAGATAAATAATACCTAAATATTTGGTATTTTTCTTCATTGGTGATACTGATTGTCCAGAATAACCCTTATGGGTTATATTATATCCCTTGTAATGATCCAAACTAGAATCCCTCTAGCAGTGATCCACACATGATCTGATGGCCTCTGATCGACATCGATCGTTCTCCGAGTGCTAGTGTGGAGAATATAGTGTCATGTGTCGGTCGTTCTTGATCACATGTTCTTCAGCCTTAAATAATGTATCTCATTCTTAAGACGGGTGAGAAGAGGATTCGAAAGAAAAATTGTTTAGCACAACAGTTCTCAATTCATCGGGTGTAAGATTTAGTGTCGTGTGGTGTATGGAACAATAGGTGTACTTGTCCATTTATATGCATGTAAATTCTGTTACAATATTTAATTTCATAACAACAGTTAAATACACTCATGAACTTAGAGAAAACCCATGCTCATAATAATAATAATGCGTCCTTATTTATGATGCACCAACTTTTACAAAATGGAATTATAAATAAAATTCCAAATCACAAAATAATAGTAGTGTCGTTATTATTTTACAATGTGCCAACTAGTAAAATAATTAATCACCATCTTGTATATAATTATTTTACCACCAGACCGGCCTTGGTCCGATTGAACTATACATCCATTTATTAAACACAAAAATAAATAAAAAATAGTTTATTATTTTAAAAAATATTTTATTTACAAAATAGTGAATAAATATTTATTAAATGTTCCATATAATAAATAAATATATTTTATTTAATTCATGAGATCATTTTAACTTGAATAAAATTATTCCATTATCTTGAGATTAATATTTATTTCATTAATTAAATTCAAATAGAATTTAACCAAGGCCACCGAAAACAATTAGTGTGTGACCCTCTAGGATTCTTTCTCATTGGCATTAGGCGGGTTTGCCTAAACTCCAAGAGTATTGTCTAGAAATGGGTCAAGGAAGCCACGAGAAAGAATGTAATGTTGTAACAATGACATCCACATATGAATACTCACTATGTAATATAATCCATTTTTCGTAATATCTCCCCCAATAGGTTTCATGATAGTGTCATCAAATTTTATACTTCATACGTCATTCTTTGACTACCTGAAATAAGATTATCATTACACCATGGCCATGGTATTTCACACAATAGTTCTATTTCAATCAAAGGGTCAACATATCAACTTCCATAAAGGAAAGGTACAAATACTTCTTTGGATTATCCATTAATTACATGCCACTTATGATGCACCCAACATACCCTATTCCCACCAACTGTCTGCCAACTGGTTTTCATCAGTAAATCAAAGTGCGCAAGTCGATAAATGTATTAACAATCATCTTAAATTCTAAAGATCATTACACGTGATTTCAGATAGAAATATCCAATGACACCAAACATGCGGAATTTCTACTTTTGGGTTTGTTCTCATAATCTCTTGTCTAAGAGATTACCAAGTACGAACTTTATGAGAGGAAGTTTCATCTGCTTACGATTACTCACACCTGACGGTCTGCAAGCTATGTGTCTCATCTTATTATTACATCCAACCATAGAACTATATTTAAGAATATTTTTATATCATTTCAAGGCTCTCATCATAGTAGGGAACCTCCGTAACATTATCAATGCAACAAATACTCTTGGACATTACTACATCCTAATCATGCAGAACAATGAAAAATATTTAATAAGATGCTTAATATTCAAATAAATTAAATTTCCATGTAATCAAAGTACAACCATTTGGTTCTTGGACACCAACTCCTAAAAACTCCCACTTGTACTAGATCCAACTGCCTACGACTTTCAGTCTGTTATACCTCACATGGTGATCATGTTTATGGTGAGTCAAAGATTTAGTCAAGGGGTCTTCTGTATTGTCTTATGTGGAAATAATGCTCACTATAACTTCACCTTTATGAGAAAAATCCCTCAAGAGATGATACTTCTGAAATATTTGCTTCATCCACTGACGTGACATTGTCTCTTTTGTGAGAACCATCAGGACAGTATTATCACAGTATAGTGTGATGGGATCTTTACTGCTAGGTATCACATCTATCTCCTAGACAAAGCTTCGCATCCAAACTACTTCTTTAGCTGCCTCAAAAGGTGCAATATACTTAGAATCTACTATAGGATCTGCAAACACACTCTTCTTTGAGCTCTTCTAGCTCACTGCATCTCCATTCAAAGTGAAGATGTATCTTATTTTTGACTTATGTCATCTTGATCAGTCTGGAAACTAGAATCTTCATATCCTCTAATTACTAGTTCTCCATCTCCTCCATAAACCCAGAAATTATCCTTAGTATGCCTCATATACTTTAGGATAGTCTTGACTTCCATCCAATGGCGGTCACATGGTTCATCTTGATAACTTCCTATCGTACTTAATGCATAGGTGACATCCATCCTAGTACATAGTCGGGCATACATGACTGACCCAATCGCTGATGCGTATGAAGTCATTGCCATTATCTTTCCTTCCTCATTTGTATAAGGACACATTTTCTTTGAAATATGAATGCCATGTGATGATGGAAACAATCCCCTCTTGGATTGTATCATACTGAATCTCTTCATTATCTTATCATTGTATGCACTTTGACTTAGGATGAAAAATATATTGGATCTATCAAGATGGATATTGATCCAAAGAATATATGATTCCTCTCCCGAGTCCTCCATGGGGAAGAATTTATGCATCCATGACTTAACAGACTATAAGACCGGTATCTCATTTCCGATAAGTAATATTTCATCAACATATACTATTAGGAAAATGACTGCAATCCCACTAAACCGTTTTTAGTCACAAGGCTCACATTCATTCTTGATAAAACCAAATTTCGGTATTGCTTCATCAAAACAAATTTTCTATGATTTGGATGCTTGCTTTAAGCCATAAATGGATTTTTACAACTTTCATTCCTTATTGGAATCCTTTGGATTCATAAACCCTTGAGGTTGTGTCATGTAGACACCTTCTTGAAGGTTCCCATTAAGGAATGATGTTTTGACAGTCATTTTCCAAATATCAAAGTCATGGTAAGTGGAAATGGACAACAAAATTTTAATGGATTCCAGCATTTCAACTGGTGAAAATGTTTTCTTTTAGTCAATGACTTGATGTTTTTTGAACCCTTTTGTATCCATTCATGCCTTATAGTTTCTCACTTGTCCTTTCATGTACAGTTTCTTCTTGAATACCCATTTTCAACCAACAGGCATTACATAAACTAGAGGATCTACCAAAATCCAAATTTGGTTTTGGTACATGGAATCTATTTCAGAATTTATGGCTTCATTCCACTTGGAAACATTTTTTCCACATACTACTACCTTGTAAGTTAGAGGATCATTATTATTAACTAATAATGAGTCACCATCCATAGTAACTAGGAAACTATACCATTCTGGTTCCCTAACCTCTCTTGTACTCCTACACAGCTCTTGTGTCTCTGGAATAGTTCATTCTTCCACAGGGCTTTGTGAAATTTGTTCCTATTCCAACTCTTGGGTACCTTGATCCTCAACTTCATCGAATTCTATCTCACTCCCACAATATCTTTTGGAAATGTGCTCCCTCTCAAGGAATATAACATGTCTTCCCACTATAAACTTTTTATCCAAGGGGTTGTATAGGAAATATCCCCTTGTTTCCTTGGGGTATCCTATAAAGGTACACTTTTGCTCCTCGGGGTGCAAGTTTGTTACCTGAAAAGGCCATAAGAAAGGCATCACTTCCCCGCAAATGTAAATTAGATAATATGGATTTATTTACACTCAAGAACTCGTATGGAATACCATTTATCAATTTATTTGGTACTTGGTTTAGTATGTGTGTCTCTGTTTGTAACACATATTCCTAAAATGATAATGGAAGACTCACATGACTCATCATTGATCTCACCATGTTCAACAGGGTGTGGTTCCTCCTTTCGCTCACACCATTCCACTAAGGCGTGTATGGAGAAGGGAGTTGGGATAGGATCCCAAACTCCCATAAGTTATCAATGTAGTCTTGATTAAGATATTATCCACCTTGGTCTGAGTGGAGTTTTTTAATCTTCATTCCAAGATGATTCTCATCTTCATTCTTGTATTCTTTTAACTTTTCAAAAGAATCTGACTTATACATCATTTAGTAGATATATCCATATCTACTAAAATCATCAGTAAAATTTATGAAGTATTAGTACCCTCCCCTTACATCAACTAAAAATGGTCCACACACATTGGTATGAACCAATTCAAGAAGTTCTTTAGCCCTTTCACCTTTCCCACTAAATGGGGCTTTGATCATTTTTCCTTGTAAACATGCTTTACATAAACCAAGTGGTTTTAGTTTTAAAGAATCTAAATATCTATCATGATGTAAATTTTTCAAGCGTTCCACATTTACATAACCTAGCCGGTGATGCCTAAGTTGGGTGTGGTATGAGTCATGTGAAGTATCTTTGTTATTGATTTCAATTACTTGGTTTGTGTAATCCAACACGTAAAGACCATTGTATAAATTTTCCCTACCAAAACAAATTCCATATTTGTCAAATAAGTAACATTAATTTCCAAACATGAAACAAAATCCATTTGTATCTAATATGAATACAGAAATATTGTTTTTAGTAACATATGGAACATAATAACAACCCTTTAACACCAAGATCATCCCATTTGGAAACGTGAGGTGGTAGTCCACGACAGCTACAACAGCAAGTCTGTCTCTATTGGTTGCTCGTAGATCTACCTCCCTTCAGTCAATATTTCTGAATCTACTTGGTTCTTATATTTGGATACATATTTGATCACCAAAAGCTATATATAATACCCAATTTGTAGAAAAAGATAGATTTTATTTGATAACAAATGCACCGGAATATTCCCCTTACTTCTTATGTTGAGTGCAGTTCTTCTTCCAGTGGCCCTTCTTTCCACATGCGAAACAAACAGCCTCTTATTCCCTTGCCTTACCTTTGATCTTTCTTTTCTTGGAAGGTCATGAACAATATTTGGGCTTAAATCACTTCTTCTTATCGTTCCTCTTTTCCACCATAAGGATTGAAGGCTTTTCACGCTTCAGATCATTTTCCACTTGGTGAATGAGGATAAGAAAATCATATAGAGGTTTCTCAATATTTTTCATATTGAAATTAACAACAAAGTTATAGAAGCTCCGAGGGAGTGATGTGAGATAGAGATCAGTGCCAAGTTCTTTAGCGAGTTTAAACCCTAGAACTTCCAAGTGCTCAATGTCAATAATGAGCTTGACTACATGATGCCCAGTTGGGGAACCTTCTCCAAGCATACTCTTAAAGAGTGACTTAGAGATCTCAAACCTTTCATATATTTCTCTCTCCTGGTAAAGTCCACGGAGGTGCTCAAGCATGCTATAATAATCCATGTTTTCATGACACTACATGATCTCACTAGAGATTGATGATAGCATCAAACATTAAACATCAACCGTGTCATTCATATGTTTTTAAAATACTAGGAAATCCTCATCACTCACCTCTTTGGAGAGAAGATCAGGTAATGCTGACTCCAGAAAGTAAGACTTCCATTCATGGTGTAGGATAACCCGAAGGTGTCTAAACCATTCCTGGAAGTTACTGCCAGTGAGGATGTTGTATTTATCCAGAATTGATTGCTGGGATAGTGTGGTTGATGAGTTTTTCATTTTTATTCTATAATTAAAAGAGATGATCATTAGTACTTTATTGATTTCATTTTATAAGAAATAATAAATTTTATTACGTCTCACACTATTTTATCAAGTTCTAATAGTCCTCACTACTGAACATGGAATGTCTAGTTTCCATGACATTCTAGTGGAAAGGATCCATATTCCCCTTAACATAACCCCAAAAAGAGTTGTTCAAGCTATTAGAAAGTATTTTGGTAGGCATGCATTTTCCAACTATGGGTTTTCATCTCTTTGATCTGTTGAGTGGACTCGCCAATCCTAAAATCATGACTTTGGATTTCCTCAACTATTTCCTCCAATATTACACCATGTCTAGCAAGGTATACACCTCTTAATGTAATATGGTTAAGTCAAACTGAAACCTTTCATAAGGGCTTCCTATATAAAATTATGTGCCCCAACAAGGGTTGCTCAAACAGAATGTTTTATTGAGTATTTCCCTTAATCAAGTTACGGAAGGCTTGGCCAGACTTAATATTTTATTTGACGGATTTGTATCTATTATGCATGAGTTTATAATTATTATTATCACATGATTGTTAATATTAAGTGGAACCTACTTAAGTGATTTACTATTTCTTGATAATATTTACACATAAGTATGGTTTAGTTTATTTATATCTTGCATGCTCGTTTAATTCATTAATTACGTGATCATGATAGCACATCCATAAAGATAAACCTTGCAACTGATAGAAATAAAATAAAGAGAATTATCATGAGATTTTCTAATGGTTATTTTATTGAGTAGTTGATAAACTAACCCTGAACTAGGGTAGAAACATCTTGAAACTTTTGGGTTCGTGTTTACCACTTTCCACCTGTCCACCTCTGTATTTCCGGGGATTGGTTTCTTCTTGGATCTAGCTTGAACTGCCATTACTATCTTGGGTGTTCCATCCATTATATATTCCTTTTTTTAACTCACATGCAGATGAGGGGTAAAAAGGGGTTTTGTATAAAGAAAACCTTGGGCATGAAGTCCCTATATATTAATGAGGAGAGATGGATCGTGGGCCAAAAAAATTAATTTAAATAAATAAACTAAAAGAAACTATCCACATACAATGTTCTTGGTCTATCTCATTATCATCCATACATGCAATTATGTTTACACATAAATAAAACTAGCATTCAATTATATAATCATTCTTTTTTAAGATAAATCACGCTCGAATCAATTAATTATCATCTTTAATTAATAAATCCTTTTATATTAAACAGTTTTTTTAAATTTCCTTGATATTCTAATCCATCATAATTTAAAAAAAATAGATTCATTTAAAATTATCTTTATATGTAACTTGTACCTTGGAGGAAACCCGGTGAATTCATATTCATAACTACCCAATGAGTAGAAATGAACATTACACATATGGTAAATTAAGCACATATATATATAACACCTATCACATGTTGTGTCTCATCTTTACACCCACATGATGGTACATGTATCCAGGGTTTTTATAATATAATGATAAATTTTAATAAATCTGCATAATTTGTATGAGTACATGGTTTGTACTTCCAACTATACGGTGTGTACTATTTTTCATCATCCATCTGAAGTACATGCCCTGCGAAATGGTGTACGACTGTACTTCATAAATATTTAGAGTACATGGAATGTTTAGTGGGCCACACTCTGTGTAGTATCTATATTACATTGTTTTGAGTCGGGAAATCCATGTACAGGGTTGACAGTCCAACTCTATCCCAAAGGGACTACACACTGTGACCAGTGGACTACACAGTGTGTAATGCGGAAACCGTGTTCCACCTATTCTTGGTCAATACAAAGAGTCATTTAAAACATAGAAAGAATCCAACACATGGCTTGGTTTGGCGGACCAGTCCGATGCATTGAATGTTGACTACACTGCATGTACTGTCGAGTATAGACCGTGTGTTCTGGTGTTGTATCTCCAGGAAGCTTTGGAACCTTTGGATGAGATCCTCTATTTAATTTTGATGAAAATTAAATGAATAGATCATTTCTGTAAGGTGAATGAGAAACTAAAGAGGTGGAATAGATCTTGGGATTCATATTTTTAGAATGATTAAGTTGAATTGAAACAAATAAATTATTAAATGCGTAAGTCATCAAAGAAATATTTAATTAATTATAACTATGATATAACCACTATGATACAACTAGAGGGTTTCATGCACAGAGGAAGTGTGGTTGGGATGAAACCCAACATTTGTTTTTTAACATGATCAATGATTTTTTCGGGATCAATACGACGATGAATGCCAGTCTCCACGGAATAGAATCAATGATTTAGATAAAGAAAGAAGAGGCTCGAAACCTTTAAAGAGGATCTTTAACATCATGTTTATAATTAATTTAATTAATTTCATAAGGAAAAATAATACCTGGATCTTTGGTATTTTTCTTCGTTGATGATGGTGATCGTCTGGAATGACCCTTTCAAATTATCTTGTTGCACTAGTAAGGATCAAAACTAAAATCCCAATATGGGTGATCCACACATGCTCTGATGTCCTCTGATCATCACCACTTGTTCATCGAGTGCTATCATGGAAAAGTGAGTGTCTTGTTTCAGTCATTCTTGATCTCTTGTTCTTCATCATTGAAGAACGTCTCTCATTCATTAGAGGGGTGAGAAGAGGATTCGAGAGAGAAATTGTTTAGCTCAACAATTCTCAATTCACTGGGTGTATGATTTAGTGTCGTGTGGTGTCTGGGACAATAGGCTTATTTGTCTATTCATATGCATGGAACGTCAGTTACAAAATTTAATTGCATAAAAAAATTAAATACATTCATGAACTAAGAGAAAACCCATGATTATAATAATAATACGTTATCATTATTTATGATGCGCCAACTTGCGCACAATGGAATTATAAATAAAATTTTGCATCACAATATAATAATAGCGTTATTATTATTTTAACTTTTTCTAACTAGATAAATAATTATTTACTATGTTTCAAATAATTATTTTACCATTATACTAGCCTTGGTCCACTCGAACACCACTTCTATTTATTGGACACCTAAATAAATAAATAAATAATTTATTCTCTTAAATAATTATTTTATTTAGTAACTAGTAAATAAATATATTTATTCTATTTCATTTATGAAATAATTTTATCTTGAATAAAATTATTTCATGCACTTGAGAATAATATTTATTTCATTAATTAAATTCAAATAGAATTTAACCAAGTCCACCAAAAACACTTAGTTTGTGACCCTCTGGGATTCTTTCTTATTGTCATTAAGTGGGCTAGACTAAAGTCCAAGAGTATTGTCTACCAACAGGTCAAGGCACCCAGAAGAAATAATGTAATGTCACAAAAATGACATCCACATATGAATTCTAAATGTGTAATATAATCCCTTTTTAGAATATCTCATCAAGTAGGTTTCATGATAGTGTCATCAAATTTTATGCTTGATACATCATTCATTGACTACCTGAAATATACTCATCATTACACCAGGGTCATGGAATTTCGAATGATAGTTCTATTTCAATCAAAGGGACAAAATATCAACTTCCATAAATGGAAGGTAAAAATACTTCCTTGACTTATCCATTAATAACATGCCACTCGAGACGCATCCAACGTACCCAACATCCCACCAACTACCTGCATGACAGTTTTCATTAGTAAACCAAAGTGCGTGAGTCATGACACATATTAATGATTATCATAAAGTATAAGGATCATTACACATGCTAAAACATAGAAATATTCAATGAAGCCAAAACATGCAAAATTCCTACTGGCGTGTCTGTTCTTATAATCTGTTGTCTTGGAGATTACCGAGTGTGAACTTCAAGAGAGGAAGACTCATCTTCTTACGAGTACCCACACCTGACGATCTGCATGCTATGTGACCCATCATAGTATGTCATCCAATCATAGAAATATATTTAAAAATATTGTTATAGAATTTCAAGGTTCTCATCATAGTGGGGAAATGCCATGACCTTATCAATGCAACAAATACTCTTGTACATTATTACATCATAACCATGAAGAAAAAAGAACAATATACAATAAGATGTTTAATATTTAAATAAATTAAATTTTATTGTAATCAAAGTACAAATAGTTGGTTCTAGGACACCAACTCTTATAGAGTATGTGGTAAGGATAAATTATATGGTGATGGAAATGGTAGTGAATATATAGATGGTTCTACCCATGATAGGAATAATGATCATGAGATGCCTCAAGAAAATGTTTCTTCCCTATAATTTATTGTTTCTTCTAGATATGAGGAGACACCTTGCCTTTTTCAAGATGTGAATGAGGCTTATAGTGATTTTTTGTAGGAATCAGTTATGAGAGAGGAAGACCTATGTTTTGTGAGCCACATAGTTATTCATGTAGATGTATATCATATTAATGGAGAATCTATAGAGCATGTGGTTGTTGAGCCTATTTTTGTATCCTTTTCCAAGAATGGAGTCTTATATTTATTAGAATGGGATAGATATCCATGTTAGGTGAGGCTATCCTTAGACTACCTTGACTTAGATAATGATATCATTCCACCAAACCGTGGGGGAACTACTATCCCAGTTCAAGTATAGATGGATCCTAATGGATCAATGGTGGAATATATAGATAATTTATGGGAGATTAAACGGTTTGATTTAGATGTTCCTACTATAACAAAGTAAGAGAAGGTTCTAGCTAAGAGAGTATTTATCCCTTCACCTATTATTTTTCCTTTACCTATTTATTTTCTTACCAGATCAGACATGGATTATTTTAAGGAAATTAATGCTTCTAATTATGATGGAATTCTAAATAATCAACCTCCTCTGGTCACAAATCTTATTGAGAAATATTTTCTAAAAATGTTAAAGCTTGTTGTTAAAAACATTAAGCACAATATGATGCATCATATTCAAGAAGTAAAAATAGGGAAAATGAGGCTATCAAATGATATAGAGACCAAGAGGTCTATAGTGGATGAGATGATATCTTTTTTTTATGATTCTTTTTGTTATTTGTTTGAGAGGGTTGATAATATATCTTCCATGGCTTCCAATTTGAGTTCTTCTGCTCCTCTTGATATTGAGATAATAATATCTGTTTTTAGAAAGGATCTTAGAGCTATTTCATTAGATTTTCCTGATATCCCTGAGAAGAGTCTGGTGTATATTTTGCACAATAGTTATCATGTGCATAAAATTGCAAGGAAATGTATGAATGATTTTTAAAATGATATTAAAATAATCACAAAAGAAATTAAGTATTACCTTTCTAGTATCAATACTAAGAATGATTTAAATACCCACTTAATGTTTCTTAAAGAAAACCTTCCGTTTCTACCTATTAACGGAGAATTAAAGGAGAATGTAAGTAAATGAAAAGAAGTAAAACATGTTCTTAGATTATTCATGAAGGAGAATAATGACTTTTTATGTTCCATATAGAGAGGAGGTAAAATAATCATGGAATTAATTGATTTGATGATGCCTTTCTTGTATGTGTCTAGGACTGTAGTGGTAGCACAAGAGGCCATACTAGTGACTTTTTGTCTGACTCCTCCAGAATCTTCTTCTGAGTATTTTGGACCAGCCATTACTTGGGATCCCAACGCAACTCTTGTTTCTTGGTTTCATCCTTTGATTTTATCTCAAGTGGAAGCAATTCATCAGCTTCATCCAATAATCACCATAGAAATTCCACCTTCTACCTCTGTCCCTACAGCTACTTCTTATGTCCCTTAAACCTCTACCATTGTTATCTTGGCCTCTACAATTGTTCCATCTACCTCAAATAAGGGAAAGTCATTAGTTTTTTCTATCACCCAGGCTAAGAGGCCTTGAGATTAGTATTTTATTGTTATTGGTAATTCTATATAAATTTTCCTGTATCTTTTTTTGCCTTTCATTACTTATATCCTTAATGGAAATTATATTTTAATTTATCTTTTTTCTCTTGGATTTTACTATTTTATGTCATAACTTTTTAGTAATCCCAAAAGGGGAGAATATTTATGATTCTGGAAAAAAATTATTAATGTTACTTATCATATCATAAGTATTTAACTTATATTTTATTTATTACATTTATTCTGTATTTATTAATTTTGGGTTTTTACTTTTATGACTATGTTATTCTCTCATACAATACCTTTGAAATATCTTTGATATCGTCTTTGGTTTAATATATTTGATACCACATTAGTTTAATATCAATGATACCACATTAATTTTATATATCTAATTCCATATTAATTTATTTATCTTCTATTCTAAATTGAATAATAAAACCATTACATTATCTTTTTAAAGTGTTAATAATAATTACATAATACAAAGATTACTTAATACATGGTTTCTAAAATGCCATGATTTTTTATCATAAAAAAGGGGGATATTGTTGGAACCCTTTTTTAATGATCAAAAAATAATTTTAATTATATTTATAATGATATTTATTATTTATGATAGAATTTTACACTGTATAGAATTCTGAAAAAAAATTTGGCTATTTATTGAAAAGAGTCACAGCCAGAATCAAGTCAGCATGAGAAAAGACTCTCTATTGAGGTTGATTCACCACCAGGAATGTCTCACCACCATACATGAAACACCATCAGAAATAATTCACCAAAACATATGACTCACCACCATACAAGACACACCATCAAAACATAAGTCACCGCCAAACATTACCTACCATTGAGACGCATCACTATTGAGACGATTCACCATTGAGATGAGCCATAACAGATCATGATTATCTACCAGACCTGACCTACTATTGGATGGCCTACCTCCATCATGTCTCGATATTAGTTAAAATGAATCACCAATAGATGTATCATCGCCAGATGTCTCAATGCTAGATGTCTCACTACCATATGTCTCACTACCAAATGTCTCATCACCAGACGTCTCACCGCCAGATGTCTCACCCCCATATGTCTCACCACCAGATGACTCACTAATAGGCATGAGTCACCCCAGCCCAACTCACCATCATAATTCTTATATATTTGAATTTAATATTTATAATTGATATATTATTTATTTTAATACTGAGAATTATTCTAATTATTATTACTTAACTATTTCAGGGGTCATTAAAGGATGTGTTAGAGTTTATTATGAGGAAATATGGTATTGTGATGATTATTACTCAAATATGTCCTTCTTCATGAGGCACCTAATATTCAAGAATCCTCCCCCATGTGGAAGGGATGAACATTTTTATAGACCGAGAGAAAACTCATTATTACGGAATTCTAGAAAAATAATTTCAAAGGACATTACGCACAACATTCATACATATATTTCAAATGTAAAAAGTGGGGAGACTACAAAACATTCAAATCATTTTATACAGTTATAAAAAATAATTATTATAATGCCCCGTTTTAATAGTTTCTTTAGAAAAATGTCTTGATATTCTGTACAACCCATATGTGAGGAGACTCAATCTTTCAGATCACATCAGACAAAGCAAAACAATCTTTTTTATAACTTTATACTTTCACCTTTTTATTTTTCCTTGTATTTTAAAGCAGTGTGTTTTTAATATATTTATTAATCAAATTGTTCCTCATCTATAAATAGAAGATAAAATATATATTCTTCATCTATTTTGTCTTTATACCCACTGTGTTTTTGGAAGAGTTCTTTGTGTGTTATGTGTTTCTGTCATCCCACAATTGTTGTAGAAGAGTCCTTAAAAGGCTTGGATAGATGGTTAGTTGTTGTATATTTACCAAATCCCGGTTTTGGATCAATATTATTTTTATATAATTTTCTCTACAGTGGATGATTTAAAAGTGGAGGGGATTAGGTATTATCTTGAGACTTAACCCCTTGTTTTAATTTTTCTATTTGTTTTTTGTTTCATTTCAAATTATAAAAATGAATTTGTTTTTATATGTAAACAAAAACACTACTTTTATAGTTAATATTGACTAGTGTTTTTATAATGTTTTTATTAAGTAACTGATTTCAAAAGTTAAAGTAATTTCTATATATTTTTTAACCAATATATAATCACTCTTTTGAGAAATCATTTAAAAGATCAGAATTTATATCAATCTACTATTTTGATTAAATGCACGATTTTATCATTAATTATGTATTTTATTTACCCTATTTTTAATAAAACAATTTATTTTCAACTCAATTCACTCCCCCCTCCACCCCCTATTGAGATACTCAATTCGGACAACATAATCTATTGATAACAAATTACTTATAATGCATTGTTTGGTTGCTTCAAGCTGCCCAAAGAGATGGTGGATAGGATGAGTGATGGGGATATGTACATGGAAAGGGTTTTATAAGAACTAATAGAAGGAATATTGATATATTTAATGGTATATAAAAGTCCATACATTTCATATGTAGTGTGAATTTTCAACAACTTCATACTTAATCCCATGAAAGAGTACTAGGAAACCGAAAAGTATATACTTTGGTTTCTCAAAGGGATTATGGGACTATATCTATGTTTTATAGTGGATAATTAATTACAGATATATATATATATATATATATATATGATAACTTTGAGGGATATATATAGAATAATATGAGTATCATAGGTCAAGTGTTCACTTATAGAGGACTGAGAGTCACTAGGTTATCTTGACTATAACTGATAGTATCATTGATAGCCATAGACACAGAGTATGTGTCCATCATGGATGCTTGAATGGAGATGATATCGATAAAGGGTTTTTAATGGAATTTGGTAGGTAGAAAAAGAATATAATTTTATTCTGTAATGGTTAGAGGATAATCCATCTTACTAATAATTTATTTTTTCATTCAAATATGTAGAATATTTTTATAAAGTGTCACTTTATTTTGATTATTTTATAATATAGAGTGTTGGAACTATGGAAGGTTAATGGGAGTGAAAATCAAACAAACATGTTGATAAAATACGTAGTCAGATAAATTATAGGGTGGTGTTGTGCCTCAATGGGACTTAGATGATAAACTATTATTTTAATATAGAGTTTATGATTTATGAGATAAGGTTCAAATAGTTTCTAAATAGAAATCCATGGAAAACTCTTCAAGTGGGAGATTTTGATGTGTGATGAAAGTTTCTCAACCTAAAACACTATTCAAAACGGTGTCACTAGGAGTACTTGGATTACAAATTCATGAAAAAAATCTATATATTTAGTTCATGAAAAATTTATGTTATTCCAACACATATGTTAGTTAACATAATTTTGTGATTTTTTAGTGTGATTCCCCATTTCGTTGAATTTTTTTAATATTAAATAATTTAGATAACTTGGGAATATTTTTGGTCAATATTTTATTGGGAATACAATTATGGGTTTATTCGAAAACTTTTATTTGTTGAATATTTAGGGAGATATTGTATTGTGATAAGTGTTTTATGTATAAGAGACATGCAGATCTATGGAAGGATACTAAGAAATTGTGGATAAATATGTGATATGTTTCTAGGAAAATGTTGGTCATTTTAGGTCTTGAGTATAAATATGAATGTAATTATTTTTTTATGTTACAACTTTAGAATACATAAGAACCACTAAATAATATGGTTTTTAGACCTAAGGATTAATTATACACCAAAACTATCTAGATCAACAAAAACAGAAGATATGTCAGCATCAATAGATTCTCTTGTTAGTATTGTATAGTACGTAAGTGCTATAACATTACCAACATTATCCATCATGAGACTATATTGATAAAAAATCACCACTTCAACTTACCATGACATCAATAGATTTAGTCTAATGTGAAGGATACACATGAGATGTCATTATATCCAACATTTTATCATGAATTCCAATGTTGTTGGTGATCACCCCCAATTTATTATGGTGATTCAATGCAAGATATAAATGTAATAAGTCACACACCATATTGTGATTCTATTCTTGGTTGAATTTGAAAAGATATACATCTAATGATTCATCCAAAAGAAAACATAACCCTTCATTATACAAGAATCTCTGTCAAAACCAACACAACTCACATCATAAATTGAGTGTGCATCTAAAAGCCAATGTAATGATGGAAATCAATAAATGATTTTCTATCTTCCCAAAACACTCCAATGGATTCCAACTTGTTGCTATGTTTTCTCGCCAACATCATGTCAGAATCCAGAAAAAATTACATTATAGTGAATGGACACTGAGGGTTCATTTTTTAAAAATGTTTCAGTTATATCCTTTGAACACAAAATTTACTTTCTGGGTGTTCATATGGCCTCTAGAAATCCCAATAGGTTCTCAAATTATCACATTGGCTGGAATATAGGAAAACCATAGACTAATATCCATTGATTGAGGAAGAAATATGCATGGAAAGAATGTGAGTAATATGAGGACCAAGAGAATAATCCATTAAACATGCCTCACTAAAAAAGAAAAATTATACATTGAACTAACATGTAGGGAATGATCCAGGAAAAAGAAATAAAAAATAATGTTGGACTCCAACCTTTACCCAGTCAGTCAAGAAAGGATCATTAATTCCATATAGATAAAATCAAGATAAAAACTCCTATGTGGAAATTATATAATCATATGTAAGTGTTCCAAAACATTAACACTTTTCCTTAAAAAGGAATATATACCAAATTTTTGGATTCCATTCATTCTTTCTCTCTTTTTACTTATTGTGATTCTCCAATGATCGTAAGCTAAGACGATTTAGTCCAAGACAAGTATATTTCACCACATTAAAAATCATTAATTTTAATGGATTGATGTTTTTATTTTAACTATTTCTATCTCATGAGGATTAATTTGAATACATGTTTCATTTGGTGTTTATAACTATAATCATGTGTTCTATTAGCTTCCTTCTCTTTATTTTGGTTTTCACTCACATCCCCCTTGTACTCCTTCATTGTTCTTATTGTCTAAAGCTATATATAATACTAAGAAGTGATTAAGGATCCTTCATCTCATAGGAGAGGAAATGTAAGTGTGAAATTTTTATTTCACATATCTATCTAAATTTTATTCACTAAGGAAGTGTGGGTGGTTAAAGGTTTCGAGCCACTCAATGAGATATTAGGGGAGTGGTTATCATTTTAAGGAATAGTGTTAGAGAGGTTGGGAGGAAAATCTAATGTTGGGATTAAAATTCTCTAATATTTTATTTATACTTAATATTTATGATAAATTATACTCTTACATGCATTATCTTTATCATCTATCAATTTATTCTACCACACAAACTAGCCATATAAAGGAAACACTGAGAGCTAATGAAGGACCCTGAAACACCCTGATAGGGGAGGGGTAAATCAGGGTGTCAACTTTTTCTTTTAAACTGATGGATCTTGTTCCCATGTTGGTAGGGACCTATTAAACATGTCTGATGAGAATGTGAAATAAAATAATCATTCACATGAAAAAATAATACACAAAAAATTTACTTGGTTCACGATGAAGGGCTACGTCTAAGGATCATACCCTGAGAGGTTGTTGGTTACCAAATTCAACTAATCTTCACTAGTTGTGGAGTAAAAAAATTTATCGCAGTCACTCTTTTTCAGGTATACTACATTTACAAGGGTTTAGGGATAGCACACTATATACCTTAGATCTCGTATGTTGACCCCCCATTGCTCACTGTTTTGGTAAAAATCTAAACTCAATTTATCTACATGATGGTCACTTCAGTGGGTCGGCATTAAATCGTGCATCATTAACTGTAGATAGATGGTCTGTTGAAGTCATGTTTTCCCATATATATGTAATCAAATTTTCTTCATACTATTTGTTTGTGAACATGTCCTCCATGAACTAGTCATCTTCCTCTATGTACTAAAGTGCTCCGTGTACCACCATTGTATACCACCATTACGCACTACCTTTCTAAACCACAACCACATACCTCCTTCACACACCGAGTTTGTGTACTTCCTTCACTTCTACTCTCGTGTACCACTTATTCACCACGGACCAACTTCACCACCACAACCCGTCTTTCACGTACCGTCTTCCATTGAATACTTCCTTGCACCATGTACCTCCTCACATTCTTTTTGTACTACAAGAGCACCATAAAACGGGTTCTTCCTCCATGTATAGACTCTTCTATGCAGACATTTCATCCCATTGTAGACTATAGAAAACCCTTAGGAAAAATTACATCCACATGAACCTCTTTCAAACTTAGTCAAATTCCTAGATTGATGAATTACTCTAATGAAATTCACTCTACTCCACTTAACAATGGGATTAGAACACTTTATATAGGCCAGTAGATCCATATAATCTTCTAATATAAGAGTTACCAAATCATTGATATGACACTGCCTCCACCGAGTATCGTTCTTCTCTGGAAAACTGTTTTTCTATATGGTATGTATACCTCTACTCATCCCTTCACGATGGTCGAACTCTTCCATGAACTGATCTGTGCCTTGTTTTTCCAACTATAATCCGTCAAAGAAACGGTCTCTTCTATAAACCTCTCTACCTCGTTTTCATGAATGACATGCCATCTCGTGAATCAATTTTCTTTTGTGAACTACCAATCTTCATTGTGAGCCATTTTTTATTCCATGAATCAATTTCTTTCTGCAAACTGCTAGTCTTCATCACAAACAATTTTTCATTTCATGAACCATTCTCACAACATGGTTCATTGTCTGCTATTCCATGTAACATATTTTGTGATTCGAAAACTATTCTAACAATTTCATTCATAGCTTTATTCCTTTACTAAAACCATTCTTTTTTTCTAAAAACAAACTCCTGGTTTTGAGGCCCAAAAATCTCGGAAACACTGGGAAATTGTGCCACCTTCGATACTTCTTTCAACCTCAATCATAATACCATATTCCTTGTACACTCTTTGATTAACCCAATGTGGATTGAAAATAAGCAAAAACCATACACCGTTTCTAGCAGAGAACATCCTTGGTTCCAAAAATCTCCCCCTTTAGTTTTGTTGAGAATTTGAAGATAAATTTAATGATGCACCAGCCATAATCAAAACAAAAACCTGATATACGAGAAACAACTCATCCAAATTTCTAAGCCTACATGAGTAATGATCAGTTTAGAAAATGAGAGGGGAAGCATGACTTGTGTTCTCTTGATACCAGACACCAAATGTGTTTCTCCAATATCATCATACTCCTCTATTGTAATATTTTTAAATTCCTCTATTCTCCATCGTCCTACCATTAGAAAAACATTTCTTATTTCCTTCTCCACTTTTGAGTCATGAAACATTGTATTTTTCTATTCTCCCCCATTATAAATAATCCCAAAGAGTCAAATTTTTCATTTTAAAAGATTAATTCAAACTCCACCTAGATCGTATCTCTACCATAAACATGCAATACATTAGAAAACAGATTAAAACAGTTAACATAACTAGGGAGAGGGGAACCTTCATAACCTTCTCATGCTCTGGGAGGTAATTGAACACTGAGGTTCAACTAAGGCTTCTCGAACACATGTTCTAAAAATGGCTTGGTCCAGTATGTCATCCATTTGATCATCATTTCCAACACAATCCATTTTAATCGTACCTTTTCAACTTTTTCCATGATAAAGTGATATCTAATTTCAATGTGTTTTTTAATAGAATTCTGAATAGGATTCTTAAAAAGATCAATTCTGCTCTTGTTGTCATAGTGAATCATCGTTTATTATATTGGCTCATCACTAATATCATTTATTTGATTATTCATCCATAGTAGCTGAGTGAAATCCTTTATAGCAGTGATATAGTCAACTTCATAAGTAATAAGATAATTACATTCCTATTTCTTACTCAACCAACCCACACATTTATTTCTAATAAAGAATGATCCACATATTCTGGAATTTCTATCCACAACATATCATGCCCAGAAAGCATAAAAAATGTTAATAGTTCACTTTCTCTTCTTACAATAATGTATAACCGAATACTGTGAGTCCATTGAATGTACCTCATTATTATTTTCACTACTGCCATATGTTTTTATTTTGGATTACTTTGAAAGAGGGCCACTAAACATGTTGTGAAGATAATATCTGTATATTTCATAGTTAAGTACAATAAGCTTACAATGATTCTCCTTTATAGTGTGGGATCTATATAAGTCTCATCCTCATACTTTCCATGTTTAGTTCCAATTGAAATTAGAGTCAGTATTGGTTTGGATTCATGCATATTGAATTTCTTTAGAAACTCTCTGACATAATTTTCTTGATAAATGAAAGTGTAGTCATTTCTCTCGATCACTTGTATCCCCAATAAGTATGTGATTTCACTAATCATATACATTTCAACTTATTATTTCTTCTTATTAGAAAATTTATCCACTAATCCATGCCTGCTTCCTACAAATATAACATCATCTATATACACCAAAACCATGAACTGACCTTTCTAACAATTTTTCACAAAAATATTTTGATCTACTCCTCAACCTTTAAATTCAATCTTCTTCAGATAATAACCTAGCTGAGAGTAATATTTATGTGGTGCCCGTTTTAGACCATATAGAGTTTTATTTAATCTATAAACCATTATTTCTTCATTACCAATATTAAATCCCACCAGTTGTTCAATATAGACTATTTATTTAAGAACACCATTTAATAAAGTTGTCTTGACATCCATTTGATACAATTTGTATCCACTTTAAATTTTATAGGAAATAAACAATCTAATTGACTCCAGTCTAGCCACCAGATCAAATCTTTCTACAATATAAACACCTTTGATCTGTGAATAGCTATTACACACTATTCATGATTTATTTCTGATCACATTTCCATTCTTGTCAAATTTAAATTTACAAATACACTATATACCAATCACATTGTGGTTTTAAGGTATCTTAATTATATCCCATATTTGATTCATATAGATCCGATCAAACTCTTCATTCATGGATTTAACCCATGATTAACCCTTCACGGCTTCTTCAAATAAGGATTGTTCCATAACTGATAGGAATGAAGATTGTGCATTATTCCTTATTATATTTTTCTATATGGGGGCTGTCTAATCCCTAATGATGTTGGATTGATCAATTTATTCTCTTCAATTTCATTTGTGAGGTTTAGATGAATTTTATTCAACCATGGTTTCCTCTTCTAATTCATCTTCAGAGTAAACACCATCATGTGATTCTTGAAGGTTTTTCACACCTTCCTCTACATATATATTTGGATATGTTCCTTATCCACATTCTTCATCATCTTCTATCACATAAATAGATTAATTCCTTGAGGAATTTTTTATTTTATCTTCAATGATCTTCACTTCACTGACTTCTACAATTTTCCTAGAAATATCTTGAAACATTTATATTCTTTTCTATTCATTGAATGTACAAGGAATATTTCTTTATCTATAGAATCACGATACTTTCCTTGATTTCATTATTTTTTAAGATAATTCGTTTACTTAAAAAACATGAAAATACTTAAAAAGGTCTTCCTTCCATTCCATAACTCATAGGGTATCTTGGTTTCCCCTATATAAATCCATGTTCAGTTTTGAATATAAACTACAGCTTGAACAACCTCTTTCCAGTAATGGTGAGAGATATAACTCTCAATCAGTATAGTTCTAGCCATACTATTCACCTATTGATTATAGCACTCAACAACTCCATTATTCTGTGGAGTTCTCACATAATCTATCTCATCATTATTACAGGTTTCTCCAGGTAATTTTCAAACATAATGGATGTATATTCTTCATCATTATGGAACCGAAAAACTTTTATTGTCCATCCAATATAATTCTCTTTTATTCGATGATAAGTTTTCATGAAATCAAGCACTTGTTGTTTCCTATGTATTACCATAACACAATCAATTATACTATAATAATCAATAAAAAGGATAAAGTAACTTTCTCTATATGTTCCAACAACATTTATTAGACCACATATGTATGTATGAATGAGATCAAGAAGATTTGATGCTCTATTTTTCTTTGGATGATATGAACTACACACCAACTTTCCTCGCATGAAAGCATCCCAAGTCTTCTCCTAGACACACTTCATATTTGGGATATCCAAAAAAAATATTCAGTTTAGATATCTTTTCCATATCTTTTTTATTATTGTGACCCAACCTATGATATCACAGGTTGTTCTCTTCTTCAACTATCATTTAAAAAAACTTATCTTTACTATCAACCTGATATAAGTTTCCATTTTTTCTACATTCCTTCATGAGATAATTTCATGTTCTTCCTTTTATAGTGCACCCCTTTTGATTTAATTTCACAATAATTTATGCATCATACAGTTCACTCATGCTTAGGAGATTGTGTGGTAACCCTTCTACATAAGGAACATCAATCTTCTCCATCTCACCATTGTCCAGTTCAGTACTTCTACTATATTTGATCTTCAAAGCACCATCATTACTGTATCCCATTGTTCCATCGTCCTTTTTATTGATATTCATTAATAGATCTTAATTTCCCATTATATGGGATGATCATCCATCATAATGAATCCAAGTTCAACTATTCCTGGAAGCTTTGAGAGATACTTCTGCAAGGTTGGATTTTTCAATTTTCTTCTTTTCCTTCCATAAAATATTAGTTTTAGTGAAGGATAAATATAGATATTCAAATCTCTTTTCCATGTGTATAGGTTAATTATAATCAAACTCTTATTCCAAAGGAGATAACTTGTTTGTAATAACAACATAATATGGTTGATGAGTGTTTAATTGTCTCTAAGTTCTGTATGAATTGTTCCTATCATTCCACTTCCTCTAATTAGTGGATTTATGGCCAAATTTAGAAAAATGAAAAACAAAATTCATAGAAATTTTTTCTTTTTTAAGAATTAGGATATGAATTCATTATCTATTGTTGAATTACTAGATATTACCCCTTAAAATAGATCCTTGACTCTTCACATTATGACATGGAATTCCCCAGATATCCACAAATTCGAAATTTCATAAGTGGAAAAAAACTTTTACTTCTATTCCTCTACATGTCAACTTTATTAGAATGATATTTTGATTGTCTATCATCTTGGGAAACTAGAGGAATGTTTTTAGTCATCCTTTCAATCTGGTTTAATACTTCTGTGTTTGGACTGTAGGTGTCTTTGTGATATGTTCAACTTTCATATTTCCTTTATTTTGGCCTATTTTACTTAAAAAATTCGATGTTTTAGCATTACAAACAATTATAATGTTTCCCATTCATGAGGTTCTTTGATCATCCATAACCTTTTCAACTACATCATAACCATGTTTAACTCTCTCTAGAAACTGAAAATTTGAGAATTTGCCAAGCGGAATTTTCTTCTTTGTTCCTTCTGGACATGGTTCGCATTCATGTTTACTCTAAAGAGTAAAAAAAATTTCTTCAAGTCCCTAAATAGTTTTTCACTTCTCCTCTAGCCTAGTTGTAAGGCCATTAATGACCATTTCCTGTTATTCAATTCTGATCATTAGTTCTACTATATCTTCTGAACATTCAAAAATTGTATAATATTACTTTACTAAATCCTCAAGTTGATCACTTTCAGATTCCATTATATCAATATATTTGGATGACACATCCAGAAATTATTTCTACATTCTTTATCTCTTGAATTGATTCTCAAGCTTACCAAAATAATCCTTATGTTTCAACATGAGATCAACATTACTGGTTAACTGAATACTTAAATTTTCATCTCCGGATTGTTCTGATTTTTCATTGGAATCCATCATTGACACATGGGTTCCAAATTTAAACTTTGGTTCTTCTTAATAAAAGAATTCACTATCATCTTCTTCTTTTTCATAGACAAAAAACATTATATATATTTTCTTACCAAATCTGAAATCTCCCTTTTTGAAAAAATTTTTCTAATACTTATTTACATCGCCAACTTCACTTTCTTCATTGACAAACTTTCTTGTGCATCGAGAGGCAATATACCCAACTCTGCCACAATAAAAACAATCCAGAGGTAACATTTCTTCAAATTTCTCTGTTCCCTTCTTGAATTTCTTGGAAATGAGAGAAATAATTTCTTTTTACTCATTATATATATCAACACCATCTCTTTAAATTTCATGTCATTCCATGGATTTGAATGTAATTTCCTTACTTACTTGAGTCATTGCATCTTTTGGTTTGACTCTCATCTCATATGTCATTAGGCTGCTCAGCATATCATCTCGAGAAAGTTTGGAAAGATCCCTTTCCTCAAGGGTTGATACCTTTTCATTATAAAGAGGTTTAATTCTTTTCAATATTTTATTCACAATATTAATTTCTTTGATTTCTTCACCTACTCCTTGTATTACTCCAACAAATTCAGTAATTCAATTGAAAAAAGTATCATAATTTTTGTTAGGATGAATCTACAGATCATCAAAACTATTCTTCAAAACTTGTGGTGTTTCCTCCTTCACATTATTGTCACCTTCATAAATATTCTCTAGTTTTTTCCACATAATCTTTGTTGATGTACAAATCATCACCTTTATATATATCTGGTTATAAAGAGTTATAGTGAGGGAATTATTTGATTTGGAATCTATATCAAGCATTTTCTTATTTCTATCAATAATAGAAAGTTGAGTTGGATCAATAACCAACATTCCTTCTATAGTGAAAAATAGGACTTCTATTCTAAGAGATCTTAGATGAGATATCATCCTATTCTTATAGATCTATAAGTTTCTTCCATCGGAGAGGGGGACTCCCCTGACATTCACTGTATTCTCTAGGGTATAAATGAAGGATAGATTTAACACTGATAGCATTTACCCTATGATACCACTTCAAGAACCCTGTAACAACTTTAGATGGGAGAGGTGAGTCAAGGTGTCAACTTTTTCTTTTAAACCGATGGATCTTTTTCCCATATTGTTAGAATCTTGTTAAACCAATATGATGAGAATGTGAAGAAAAAAATACCATGAAAAAAGATGACACAGTAATTTTACTAGATTCACCACTAAGGGATACTTTTAAGGAGCATACTCTAGTAGGTTTTTGGTCATACCAAAGTCCACTAATCTTTAGTAGTTGTGGAGTAAAAAAGTTTACAATAGTCACTTGGTTCCAATAACACAACCTTTATAAGGTTTTATGGATAGCACAATGTGTCCCTCAGATCACTTCTATTGACTACCCCTTTCTCACTACGTTGGGAAGAATCTAAATTCAGTTTATCAAATTGATGGTCACTCTAGTGGGTTGTCATTAATTCAGGCATTCATAACTCTATATAGATACTCTATTGAAGTCATGTTTTCCCCTATAGATTTATTCTACTTTTCCACGTATTGTTCATTCATGAACTTGTCTGCTGCAAAATGGAATTCTTCATCCATGTACTACAGTTCTTCATGTAACACATATGTATACTTTCTTTTCAAACGTCAACCGGCTACCACATTCACAAACTGAGTTCGTGTACTTCCTTCTTTTCTAATCTCGTGTACCAATTCTTCACTGTAGACCAGCTTCTCCTATACAAACCTTCTTTCACGTACTTCCTTCTTTTGCATTCTAAATTGCTATACATACCACCTCACTTTCTCTATATACTAAAATAGAACCATGGACCTAGTTCTTCCTCTACCTATAAACTCTCCTACGTGGACCTGCCTTCTCTTTTTGGACTACAAAAAACCCTTTGAAAAATTTACTTTTATCGGAAGCTCTTTCGGAATTATCTGAATTCTCAGAGCAATGAATTACTCTAATGAAATTCAATTTACTCCACTTAACAATGGTATTAGCACTCATTATCTAATAACATTTATCTGTATAATCTGCTATTCTAAGATTTACTAAATCTTTCATACGACACCGCCTCCACCACGTACCTTGAATTTCTTATGAACCATTTCCCTATGCAGTCTGTATACCACCACTCATCCATTTATGGTGTTTGAACTCTTCTGAGAACCAATCTCCACCTTGTTTTCACCACTGACTAGCCATCCTATGAATTGTCTCTTCTTTAAACCTCTCTACCTCATTTTCACAAACGACATGTTGTCCTGCGAAACTGATTGCCTTTCTTGAACCGCTAGTCTTCACCACGAACCATTTTTTATTCTGTGAACCATTACCGAAATATGGTTCATGGTCCAGCATTCTGCATACCATATTTCGTGATCCATGAACAATTATATCTATGTGTTTTGTGTTTCTCTTCATTTTCCAAAACCCTTCTTTTCCAAAAACAAACTTCTGATTTTGAGGCCCAAAAATTAGGAATACACTAGAAAACTGCGCCACCTTCAATACTGATTTCAGCCTCAGATGTAAGACCAAATTCCTTAAAAAAACTCTTTGATAAACTCAATATGAAATGAAAAATATTTCATAAAATACTCCATTTCTAGTAAATAATATTCTTAGTTCCAATATCTAGTGCCTCTTTATTAGATTGGACATGTCTCACATTAAACTATATTTTTTATCACCTTTTATAATTAAATTTGTGGCTAACCCATGCTAGTTTTTTTAAAGATGGGTGGTGTTGTGGTAGATTATGAATTTATTACAGTTGGTAAATCAAAGGCACGATATTTTTGGTAAGTGGTGGAATATTTAATCAATTCCCAAATGCAATTAAATAGTGTAATTCTAATTGAAACAATATTACTAACTAAATAAATTATATCAAGATAAATAATCACTAGTGGTAAAAATATATTCTCTGCACATTTTCTCCATATGTTGAACTGAGATTAGTAATAGGTTCTTGAGGATTTCCTATAAATAGGTGTTCCTTATATTAAATGAGAAGATAATCCAAAACGTATAATTAGTTTTTTCAAGAAGTGATTAGTTTGATCACTTGTAACATAATATACTATCTCTCCTATCTCTTCAGTGTATTGTAGTACTCCTCCATAGATGTAGGTTATGTCATGAAACATGTTAAATTTCTTGATTATAAGGTGTATATATGGATATTTCATTGTTATCCTATTGTTTTTTTGATACATGTTATAGATCTTATTATGGTCGATATAGAGCATGGCTAATCCATTTACCTCAATTATTCCACTACTAGGTTCTTGTTTAGATATTCGGTCTTTATTTTTTGTGTTAAACTTCAGCTGATGAGTTCATGTTTGGGCACAACATCAAGATCATCATTTATTGTATAATGTTTAAAGGGGAAATGGAAATGGATAATTCAATCGGAGGAGGATTAACTTTATTATTGGGATGCAATTAAAGATTGCATCTTGAGGTGATTTTATCCAATTTAAAGAACCAGGGATTTGAGGATTCGAATCACAGACATTATTCAAAGAAAACATGAGAAATTTAATGAGGCATGGGATAGGTACAATGTATACAACCAACCATGTATATACCATCAATTCACAACTGCATTTATTATATAATATTTCTATGATATACCTATTATAATGATATAAAATTTAGTTGGCATAATTGGTTGTAGTAGTTATAGAAAAAATATACCCATGGACTTTAACAATCTTTTAAATATGTTAGCTATGAATTTTCACAAAAAAATCAATGAGGGGAAGAAAACATATGGACCATGAATCCACTTCCAATAAGGATATGAATTCACATATTAAACATCATCAATATTAGTTTTAATAATTGATTTTAAATACCCAAGGGAGGAAGGGATATTATTTTTGACATGTGATTATTTGTAATAAATCAATTCAGTGTAGGAATTCTGAAATTCCAGCAGTATTTACACGCTAAATTAAAGAGAAATAGTGCATGATAAGTGATACAGCCAACTACTTATAACACTAAGTCTACTAGATATCACATGATATAATTTATTATAATGATATAAGGTATTATTTATGGGGATAACCATATTTCTTACTATATAAACACTCTTCACGATGACATCACCCCTCTAAGAAAAATCACTCCACAGTTGGTACTTTCATAGTATGTTCTACCTCTGTTAGTGTGACGTTGTCCCCATTACGAGTCACAGCACTACATTATTATCAAAATATAATGTGATGGGGTATTTAATAACAGTAAAAACATTTAGATCTTGGAAAAAATTGTGTATCTAACTAGTGCTTTGGTTCTTACAGAAGTTGTTACATACTCAAAATCCACAGTAGAATGAGCAAGAAATGGATTCTTTGAAATATTCTCGATCACAACTCTTCCATTGATACTGAAGACATATCCCGACTAAAATTTTAAATTGTTATGACCTGTCAAAAATCTAACATCAGTATAACCCCTAATGGATAAATTATCATCACCTTCCTATACTAATAATATATCCTAAGTATTCCCCAAATACATATGGATATACTTAAGAGTACACTGATATTATTCACCAGGATTAGCTTAATATACTTCTACCATGATTGAAGTATTTGAAACATCATGCCCAGTACAAATCATGGAATAAATGATTGAACCTAACAAGGAATAATATGGTATCAAACTCTTTCTCTATCTTTCCCATTGTGTTTGATGGAACATTTTATTGGAAAGATGTATACCGTGTGATACTAGAACCAATCCACTCTTGGATTTCCCCATACTAAATATCATTAATTTATAATAAATGTATATATATTAACTTATTTAAATCATATAAATAGATATATCATGAACAAAATTGATTCCTATAATATAGGTTTCTTTTCCTAACTCCTTCATGGAGAAGCAATTTTTCAACTAGCCATTAACTAGCTGTAAGACTAGAATTTTTATTCAAATAAGTAATATGTCATCAATAGATACTACCAGGATAAAAATAACATTCCCAAAGAAATTCTTGTAAACACATGGATCACATTCATTCTTAATGAAACCAAATTATTTTATAGCTTCATTAAACTAAATGTTCTGAGACTTATATTCTTTCTTCAATCTATAAATGGATCTCTATAACTTTGATATCCTTTTAATGTTACCTAGAGTCCCAGACCCTTCTCAACATGACATATAGATATCTTATTGAGGGTTACCATTAAGGAAAGTTATTTTGACTTCAGTCTTCCAAATATCATAATCATGGAAAGTTGTTATAGCAAGTAGAATTAAGATGGATTTAAACATGGACTGGAGAAATGGTTTCATCATATTCAATTAATTAATGTTTATTAAAACATTTAGAGACTATAATTTCTTTATAGGTATTGATTTTAAATTATATATCTAGTTTCTCTTGAATACTGATTTTCACCCAATGTTTTATACATCAACTAGTGGATATACAAGAAAAAAAATTTAGTTCTGATACATGGAATAAATCTTGGAGGTCACGGTATCTTTCCATCATACAGCTTCTAAACCCTCCACTACCTCCTTATAGAAAAGATGATCATTATTTTTAACCAATATTGAGTCACTAAACTCAATGAATTAAAAAATATATCTTTTTGGTTCTCCAACCTATTTATTTATCATACTCAATACTTGTGTTTCAAGATCAATATCCTCCATAGGGACCTAAAGAATCAATTCTTATATCAATCATGTGTATCTTGAGCATCAACTTCATCAAAGTCAATAATATTCCCACTTTCCCACTTAAGGATGTGATCACTCTTAGAAGAGATGACTTTTCATGTAATGGCTACCTTCAGGTCCAAGGGATTGTATAGATAGTTTCCACTTGATTCGTGTTGATTCCCTATAAATTTTCACTTTGTTCCCTAGGGTTCTAGTTTGTTGCTTATGTTCTTGAAGGTTCATGGAATAGAAGAAGTTCCAATTCGGCATGAAAAACCCATATTTTTGTTGTAATAAACAAATAAAACATGATATAGATGATAAATAATTTCATCACTAATAAAATTAAATCACATATTAATTGACTACTACACTAAAACTAAGAATTTACAATCATCACATATAATTTATAATTAATTTATTTAGATAAAAAATTACATTGCTTTCAATTTATTTATGTATATATGAATATGAAAATATATCTAGGACTTATATCAATTTCATCATTGTATCTAAGGGTATAATCCCTCTAGTGGTGTTCTGAACATGCTCCATATTCTCATAACATCGTTGTAGAATCATCTGGTGATTTCATGATCGATCATGATCACTTGCATCGTTATTTATTACTTATAACAAGAATATTTTTATGGGAGAAGGACACTTTAAGATCTATCTATGTATAGAGAGAGTGGATTAGGATTGGTACTATAGTTCTTGAGTTTGTTTTTGAGAGTTTTATCTCTTAGGTATTGAGAGAATTATTACTTGGTTTTGTGTGCACAAAGAGTAGGTAACCCTAGAAATAGATATAAATGGGTATTTATAGAGTTGGGTTAGGGTTAGTAATTTCACATATGACTTTATCTAGTATATTATTATTTATCAAACCCCATGTCTAATCTTAATAAAAATAATTTTATTATTGGATTGACATACACATTACCTATGAATAAGTAAATATCATGTGTCAAATAAATAAATATTTGTTTATTTAAATGATATTTAATATATCATTTCCAACCAAGACATTAAACTTGGTGTCCTGGTCCTCTTTGGTATATATCATACATTGAATACTAATAATTTATTTAATAAATAAATATTACTACATTATTCTTCAATAAATATAATCAATATTATAATCCAAAAATATTTTGAATAAATATATATTATTAATTAACTCACATATTTATTCTCCTAGATAATTATGGTTTAAATCATATTGATTGAAAACCCCTAATTAATTATTAAATCGCAATGGAATAATACATATTTAACCTTGTTAAATTCAAAATAGAATTTAGATATGATTCTGAATACACTTAGTGTGTGACCCTCTCAGCCACTTTCTTAGGGAAATTAGGTAGAACCCCCTAAAGTCCAAGTTTACAGTTAAGAAACATTAAATGGAACTCATATAGAAATAAATTAATTTTACAATGATATAAAACATCATACGAATTCTTATTTTGTGATTTAATCCCTTTATTATAATATCTCAAATCAACCAGGTTGTATGATGGTGTCAATAACCTATGTGCTTGATGTCTCTTTTTTTACTTTCTATAAATAAACCTTTTAAAATAATTTAATGGACATCTAATTAATTAAGATATTCTAATACTATTAAAGGCCATGAGATATAAACTTCATTTAAAGGACAGAAGGGAAAAATCTTTCCTCTCATTATTCATTACTATAATATCTCTTGCCACGTGCCCAACATATCCTACTTCTCCAGGAGAATATGTCATCATGATTTTCATCCGTACATAAAAATACATTACTAATGATATGAATTAATAAAAATCATAAATTATAAGTATCAATACACACATCTACTAATAATGGAATCCAATTACACATATAAATGTGTATTTCTTACTAGCATGTTATGTTCTCATAATCTCTTACTCTGAAGATTAACAATGGTTTCCACCATGAGAAAGTATCTCAAAGTATTATGAGTCTTCACCTCTGATATCTTGTATCATTAACATCCCCTAAAATGTTATCATCTATCTACAGAACATATATTCAAGAATACTGACATAGAACTTATAGGTTCTCCTCATAGCATGGAATTTTTACAACCTTTTTAGTGTGACATTTTCCCTTATGACATTATCACATACTATGTCACACAAAATAATAATCATAATATTATGATAATTTTTTTGGTATTCAAAATAATGAATACATGTAATAAAAAACTATATAGAATTTGGTTCTAGAATACTAGCTTCAATAAAATTCCACTTACACTAGAAAAAATTTCTAGAAACCTCCAGTCTTCTAGCTCTCACGTGAAATTAATCTTTCTTCTAAGATAGGTATTTCATCACGGAGTCCATCAATTTTTCCTCCATGGAGACTTTGATCACTATGACTTCACCACTCTGAAAAAAATACCTCATTATGTGATACTTCAGGTGAATGTTATTTTCTCATTGGTGTGACCTTGGATCCTTTACAATATCCATCACTACATTATTATAAAATTATAATAAAATAAGGTCTATACTACTAGGCACCACATCTAGAGCATGTAAAAAGTTATAAATAAAAATGGATTATTTTGAAACATCAAAAGCTGCTATATACTCAAAATCCACAGTATAATCAGTTACAATTGGCTTCTTTAAACTCTTCCAACTCATAACTCCTACATTGAGATTGAATAAATATCATGACTATTATATTATATCATTCATATCTCTCTGAAATATAGTATTAATATAACCTCTAATGACTAGCTCCTTTACTCCTCCATATAAATTGAAGATATCCTTACTATTCTATAGATACTTAATGATATAATTAATAGTATACTGATTTTGTTCACCTAGATCATCATGATATATATCTACTATATTTAAATCATTGAAAATATCAATCTTATTATATAACACGGAATATATGAGTGATCCTATCAAAGAATCATATTTGATAAAACCAATTCTCTATCTTTAATATAGTGTATGAGGATACATTTTCTTTGAAATATGAATAACATTTAACAATATAACTAATCTCATCTTATATTATTCCATACTCAGTTTTTTTAGTATATGGGGAATCTATGTACTTTTATATAGTACAAGTAGCCTCTTGTATCTATCAGGAATAATCTTGATCCCTAGAATGTAAGTTATTCCACCTATGTCCTTTATAGATAAGAACTTATAAAAATATTCCTTAACTAAATTTATGATTGGAGTATAATTTCTTAAAATTTATATTCAATAAATTTATATTACTAGGATAAAAACCATATTTCTACTAAATTACTTGTAAATAAAAGGCTCTAATTCATAATTATTGAAACCAAATTATTTAATATATTTATTGAACTAAATGTACTATGACCAATATGCCTAATTCAATTTGTAAATATATTTATACAACTTGCATACTTTTTTGGAATTATATGTAGTATCAAAACCTTCTGTTTGTGTTTTACAGAAGTATTCTAAAATGTTCTCATTATGTAAAAAAAGGTTTTTGTCCATCTATTAAATCTCAAAATCATGGAAAGATAATATGGAAGGTGTAATTGTGAGGGAATTAAAGAAGGATGTTAGAGAAAATGATTCTTTTTATTGAATTCCTCGATATTGTTTAACCCATTTAGACACTATTCATGTTTATAGGAATTCACTTTACCTTTAATTTATAATTTTCTATTGAATTCCAATTTTTACCCAGTGAGATTACATCATCTAATTTTTCTACCAAAACGTAAACATGGTTCTAATACATGGTATCTATCTCATAATTACTGGAATCTTTCCATATTTCATCTTTTGGTCTTTTTACTACCTCCTTGTTGTAAAGAGGGTCATTATTGTAAACTAATAATGAGTCACTATCCTCAGTGACTTGAAAATCACATCACTATGGTTCTATAACCTCACTAGAACTCCTATACAATACTTGTGTTTTAGGAACAATAACTTCCAATAGGACCTAACAAATCTATTATTATACCAACTCATGAGTATCTTAAGAATAAATTTCAATAAAATCAATCTTGTACCAACTACCCTTCATAAGTATGTGCTCCCTCCCAAGAAAAACGTTATATATTACAATAGTTTCCTTAATATCTTATGGTTTTTATAGATAGTATCCCCTTTCTTCCTTGTGATGCCCTAAAAAGGTACACTTTGTGCTCTGGGGTGCTAGATTGTTGCCTAAGTTGGCCATAAAAAATTCTTGCATCTTCATGCATAAGTATGTAACAAAATGTGTTTTTTAACTCTATAATCTGAAGGGAATATTTTTTTCAAATTTATTTAGTACCCAATATAGTGTGTATACTACAGTTTTTAATTCATATTCCACGAAGGATAATAGAAGATCTATTTGACTCATCATCAACTTAACCATCAAAAGGTATGATTTATCTTTTCACTAAAACCATAACATTGTTGTGTATAAGGAGGAGTGATTTAAGATAGAGTCTCATACTTCCATAAAATTTGATAAATTCTTAGTTAAGATATTCACAATATTTATGAAATAAAATATTATTTATCTTCTTTCCAAGTTTATTCTCTACTTTATTCTATAATGTTTTGAATTTCTCAAAGGACTCTGGATTATAGGTTATCAAGTATAAATAAATATATTTACTCAATTCATCACTAAATTTTATGAAGAAATAATAACCACCTCATGCTACCAATGGAAAAGGTCTAGACACATCAGTGTATACCGATTCTAAATGTTTTTTATCCTTTCACCCTACCCACTAAATGGTGGTTTTTCTTCTTTTCTTGTAAAAATAATTATATATTTCAAGGTCTTTAGCTTAAAAGAGTCTAAATAACCATCTTGATATAGTTTTTTCTGATTCTTCTCATTTACTTAACCAATATAGTGATTCCATAACTAAGTGTTAAATTATTTGTAAAAACATGATTAGTTATCAATTTCCATTACTTTATTCTCATAATTTAATACGTAAACCCCATTATATAAATAGACCATAAAATAAAATATGGTGTATTTTTAAAAGAAATTTCCCTTATTTCCATACATAAAATAAAACTATATATATCTAAATAAGATAGATAAATTTTGTTCCTGGTAATTTTTTGTATATATTAATAATATTTTAAAAAATATATAATCCATGTTAGAAATAAAATGTTGTAATATTCTATATCTAATGTAGCACATCACACACCATTATTAGCTCAAATATCCACCCATCCTTTAGAAATTTTTCTGAATCTACTTGGTTCCGACATTTGGATGCAGATGTGAGCACCATAAGTTGTGTCTAATACTCCAATTGTAAGTATTGAAATATTGCACCTTATATTGAATTCACAAGAACATTACCCTTTCTTATTTAACTAGGTGTGGTTCTACTTCTAGTGGCCTATCTTTCCACATGAAAAACATTTCACATTTTTTCCCTTTGATGTTTTTTGGGTCTTTTTATTCTTGAGAGTATGGTTCTCAATAAACATAGACTTACAATGAGTCTTAGGGAATTTTCCCTTATTCTCCCTTTTTTATTCACTATATAGACCATAGTATTTTCCCACACCGTGTCTTTATCAACTTATTGAATCAAATTATGATGTTTTGAAAGAGTCTTGTCACTATTAAACTTGTTATAATTCATAATAAAATAGGATAAAACATTATGTAGTAAGGGTAGAATGAGATCGGTGAACATCTCAATAGGGATATTAAATCACGAGATATCTAATCACTCTATGTAGTTAATATTTTTGACAATATGAATCCTATCTAAATTTGTCTCTCTAAGATTTCACATGAATAGTGAATTAGATATCTCATATCTCTCCTGTATTAATTTCTCTTTAAAAATATCATGATGTTTATCCATCATGATATATGCTTCTGTAAATCAGTGTTACTTCATGATCTCCCTATACATGGATGATAGAATTAAAGACTGAACTTATGTGGCATCATTCATGTGTTTATAGTAGAGAGATATATCTTCCTCGCTAGCCACTTTAGCAAGTGACTAAGGAACTGGGGTTTTTAACATGTATAATTTTCATCTATAGTGTAGTATAATATGTAAGTGCCTATATAATAAATGGAAATTCAAGATAGAAAATATTTTGTCCTTATCTAGGGTGGAACTTAGTGAAATAGTTGAATTTGTATGGTTTTCCATTTCTACAATAAATTAGAATAGAATTTTATTACTTTATCTAGATTACAATTTTTAATAATAAACTTAATTTTATTGGTTTATTCATATCCTATTATTATACCAAAACCCAATATCCCCCACAATTAATTTTAAAATATATTTTTTCATGGATATTCTAGTGTCAGGGATCCATATTCCCCTTCACATAACCTAGTCTTGTGCATGAATAGTTATTTAAAGGGTTTTATGTAGGTGTAACTCACCAACGATATTTACAGATACCTCCTTTTTTTTGATTGGACTCTAAAATCAGGAAATACTAGATAAGGATTTCATCTTATCTTTCCTTTTAGTTACACCATGTCATACTTGTGAAGATGATCCTTGATGTTAACTAAGTTTAATTTACCTAAACCCCAATCTAAACATCCCATATAATTGGAAGCACCCCAAATTGTTCTGTTTAAGAACTTTAAACTGTGACATGATTTTAACTTAAGTAGTGGAAGGTTATACCAACTTAATATATTTATTTAAGGGATTTCATCTCACAACCTGTCCCTTGGGGCCCGTTCTGGGATATACCCCAATCCCTCCTCCCAAAGGATAGGGGTTGGTGACTAGCGCCAAAGGACTCAACCTACAAGTTAAAGGAATTTTCTTTAGTACATATACGCATGAACACACAACCAATTCCAAAATCTGGAAAAGTAAACATGCAATCCTTTAAACAAAAACTAAGTAAAAGAAAAAACTATATGTCAAATGGGAAAGAATACAAACCCAACAAAATATAAACTGAAGATAGGAATGTACAAGGAAAACTATGAAAGTCATCTATTGGAAACCCAACCTAATAGGTAAGTACAAATTAGCTGATGGAAGCCATAAAATTATTCCCCACCAACCTAGTCTCACTTGGCACTATTGAGACCGGGTCCACAAAGTCCTTAGTCGAGTCATAGTTTATCTGCACGAGACACAACACGTGTAGGTGAAGACAGTGCAGGGGTGAGTAATAATATACTCAAAAAAACCCAAAACACAAAGGAAATACCAAAAAGAAATTTTTAGAGAAAACCATGAAACATGATCCTGAAGAACAATCATGAAACAAGATAGCTCACACCAGGTATAATTTAGAGTAGGAAAGTTTGACTATTAGTCATATCATCAAACCCCATGGTTTCTTGGATAACTCCCCCTCAATGAGTACAGTGGACCTACTAGGTCACACATAAGTTGCTTCCCAATAAACTTGGATTGTTTTGGAAACCATCCTTCATGAGTATCCTGGGTATGCTGGGTTCCAGAGAAGTCACTCCCCACCGTGGCCATGTCGGGTCACATAGAAGTGGATTCCAACCTTGTCCAAACTAAGGTACTCCTCTTGTAGAGTACCGTTGGTCTACCGAGTTACACATAGTTGATCCTCATCATCGGCCTCATGGGTCACACAGAAGCTTCTTCCTACTAGGCCATTGTATCTGATCTATAGAGGGTCACTTTTCAATAGTCTTTAGGTCTTATCCAACCACAGGGTTACCACACATAGTGTGCTTAATTGTGGGAAAACTGATCCTCAATACATTCGTTGAATTTTCTAGTCTCATGAAATATTCCATAGAGTATTCCAAAATATCCACCTCATTGTAGGGGTTCCAATCCGACAAACATCTCGTCAATTAGATGCTCGTTTGAAAGATATTAGTGTTTTTTCAAAAAGGGGTTGGTTGGGTTTGAGTTCGGTCTGACATGGCATGGGGTCCACTGACTCGACCTGGGTCCACCGACCTAACCCGGGTCCACCAACCCAACCCAGACCCAGTCCAGTCCATTGGGACAGGGGTCCGGCCTGATGGGGTGGGCCTGGCTTGTTGGGGTAGCCCGCACCCTACCTGTTCCACTATAAGTTGACCGGATCCGCCAAGTCGGGACATGGTTGGAAGAGGCATTTAGCTCCCCCTACCCAGTGGTTCATCTATGAGGCCACCTCCTCTGCTGAGGTCGGTTGACTGCGGCATGCTGCAGGCAACGCGATGCGGTTCCCCATCCACAATGCATCGACGCGGTTGGGTTCCTGCATCCTCCAACCACCGGTACGGAGGCTGGAGGCTCTTTCTGCATCACCGTAGCCCAAGTCAATTGTGGCACATCTTCTGGCACATCTTGGTAGCACACCACCACCCACCAACGGCCGCTACACCGTCAGGTTCTTCTACGGGCCACCGAGTCTGATCTGGTGGTCCGTTCTTCGTGCCACATGCGTCTATGACCTCCTGGGGATTCTAGCTTTCCTATGATAGGCTCAAATGCCCTTTTCCACTACTTTTAAAACATAGTTAAAAATAATGCACAAAACACACAAGGAAGAGGGGATCGGGCCTTATTTGTGTCATCTCGCACAATCCACATTTGAGGATTAGAAAACATGGGATAACGATTTGATGTTCTATGACAATTTAATGATGTAATACGAACGCAAAACCCCAATAAAATTACCATCTTGTAAGAACAAGTGATATGCAGATCAACCTATTCGTGGGTTGATCCGCATTCGTCATTTAAAAAAAGAATGGGGAAAATTAAAACAAAATAAACCCCTACCTAGAGGATGTTCATCGTTAGAGCGATCTGTTCACGGTGATTTTGTTGGTGTTCATCGCTCCCCTGTCCTATTCTCATCATGAATCGATGTCACTGGCGATTCTCCGACATTATTAATTCATCATTGGAGAGGATTTTTAGAATATGTTTGTTAGAGGAATCCCACCTTTGATTCCCCAACGTGTTATCTCATTAATAGAGAAACATGTCGTAGTGTTTCTATTACGCTGTGTCACCACGCCGTTATGCTTCTTCATTAATGAAATTGTGTGTCTGTTTCTCTCCCATTGAGGAGTCTCATTAAAGGGGATCATCTCTACAACATAGTTCTAGCATTCTAGTGATAAATGGTGAGAAAAGTAAAATAAAATAACTTTTTAAGTTATTTTCTTTTTTCCCAAAAAGGTCTGAAAACTATCTTTTCTTGTTGACCCTCTTCGTTCGAAGTTAATTCTATTCTAGGTGAATCCTATCATTCCGATTTCAAAGGTGCTCGCTGATTTTTTATGCAGGAACCAGTTTAAAAGTTAGGGAAACTCACTCACACATTTATTTAAATGTACCTTAAAAATAGTTCAAAAATAAACGTTCACCTTCGACCCACACCGGTCAAGGTTAGACTCTGCCTAAGGGTAACACACCCTCATGAGCTCAACAGTACTCTCGGATTTTGAATATGTGTTATCTTTTAAGAGTAATAAATATTATACAATAAAATAATTGTTACTTAATTATGTCATTTATGGCCAAAAATTAACTTCTATTGTTGTCCTGTGTTGGCCAACGTTAGGATCTGCCTAAGGAAATTATAACCTCAAGCGCTCAGTGGTAGTCTTGGATTTTAAATTCGAGTCATCATTCATGAGTTATAAGCATTAGAAAAATAAAATTATTTTTAAAAATTATTTTATTTACGATTATTCCATTTTTGGGTTTTTTCACTGAATGTATATGCCGACTAAAATTAAGTTGTTCCTAGGGTAAACCCACTACCCTGAAGAAAATGGTGCCCTCTAATTTCTGATCTAATCACCCTCTTAATGTTTATTCCTATTTTTAATGAAAACTGCTCACACACGCTATTTAAAGCTTAAAATGTTTTGAAGGATCATTTTGGGCACTCTAGGCCCCAGAATCGCATGTCGTCTCAGCACATAGTCTTGAAATATTTTTATATAATAAAAAATTACATGAAATTTCAGATTCATTACATTACTCCTCCCTTTTGGGGTTTCACATCATTGTTATCCAAAATAAGGCTAAACAAACAAGTGGGGGGTACTGAGCATGAATCTGAGGCTCCCACTCCCATGTGCTCTCCTAGAGATTCATGTGTTGCCACTGAACATGAACTAGAATAATTTACTGTCCAAAAAAAGAACTAATCATGTTGACCCTCTATCTCTAAAAGAAATTCTACAATCATTGACTCATTTTCAATGTCCAGGTCTCCCCAGTCAATGACATGTGATGGATCATGCACATACCTCCTCACATACGACACGTGAAAAACATCATGAACCTGGTGCATCTTTAGGGGAAGGTCAAGGTGGTATGCCACCTCCCCAACTCTTCTATGTATCTAAAAAGGTTTGATGGACCTCGTAGATAACTTGGTGCCCCGACCAAATATCTAAAAACCCCATCGGGGTGAGAACCAAAGGAAAATGTGGTCTCCCAAGTTGAACTACAAGGGTCTGCTTCTCGAGTTAGTATATGATTTCTTCCTGATCTATGTAGTCCTCATCTTCTCTTAGATGATCTGTACCTTCTCAGTGGTAGCTTGTACCAACACTGGACCCATGAGTTCTGACTCCCCTGGGTCTGTCTAGTATAGAGTTGATTTGAAAGGCCGCCCATACAAATCCCTGAATTGTTCCATGCCAATGGTGGAGTGATAACTGTTAATGTATGCAAACTCCACAAGTGGAAGGTGGCACTCCAAAATACTACCAAACTCAAGGATGAAAGCACGAATCATGTCCTACAAGTTATGAATGGTATGCTCCATCTTCGCATATGTGTGAGGGTGAAAGGATGTGCTCAAGTGTAGTTGTGGCCCAAATGCCTCCTACAATCCCTTCCACGACTGGGATGTAAATCATGCATCATTTTCTGAGATGATCATCGAAATAACCTCATGAATCCGCAATGTCTTCCGAGCATAGAGGTGTCCCAAGCCCTCTACTGATCCTTACTCCCAAATGGGTAGGAAGTGAGATGACTTGGTGAGTCCGTCAAAGATCACGCAGAAAGAATCATTCCCCCTTGATGTGCATGGTAAACCCATCATGAATTCCATCGAGATTACATCCCATTTCCACTCTGGTACCTTCAGTGGTTGGGCCAAGCCTGCTAGAACTGGACATTTACCCTTCACTTTCTGACAAGTGAGGCATCATGAAACAAATTCTACCACTTCATTCCTCATCACTGGACACCAATACTGATGTCAGATATCCTTGTACATCATCGCCACTCTAGGTTTTACCGCCAAGGGGTAGGTATGGTACTCCCTCAAAATGTCCTCTCGTAATTACACTAGTAATATTGTGCGCCCTTTGAAAAGGATGACGTGCTCTATAGCTATCAAAAACCCAACAGCTGCATGTCCTGAGGATAAATGAGCATGTCAGACCACGTAGCTGGCATCTCTATGTTGCGCCACCCTAACTCGTTGTAAGAGTTGAGGGGAAATAACCACTGACCTAGGAAAATTTGTCTCTTCTATATCCATGAAGTATATTTGAATCAATACCAACTACTATAAGGCCTCATTCAGTAGTTGTGAACTGGGTCTCCTTCTAAGAGCATCCTCTACGTCATTTCCCTTTCCAAGAGTATATAGTACTTTGAATTCATAGTGCTAGAGGAACTTTAGCCATCCACTCTATCTCAACTGCTGAAAATACTATTGGCACATTTTCATCCATGGAAAAGGCTACCCATTTTAACTGATTGATGTTCCCATCGACCCTTTGGTAGTTGGTACTCATTCTCCATGGTCACTTGGTTAAAGTGTCGGTAATCCACACATAACCTCAAACACTGTCTTTTATTAATCACTTCCTCTACAATTCCACTTCCTATGCCCTCTGCTCGCGAATATCTATGAAAGTCCTCTAATATACTGATGCTAATATCGGTTCCATATGGGGGTGTAGAATGATACACAAGTCCCTCTCCCTACGGGGAGGTAATCTTGGAAATATCTTTTGAAAGGACATTCCTGCAATCTTTCACTACTTTTGGGAACTGAAAACTCAAAACATCCACTGCCACGAGGTTAAGGCTGTCTGACTCAAGAGTGATTGATTGTACCCTCTTATGCATGAGTTTATCCCATGCTTCTTGGGTTTCCTTTTCACCAACCAAAAAAACACTATTCCAACATTACAGATATACAGCATCCTTTTGCCTAAAATAGTAAATATGAACATGATTTCTAGATAACTAGTCCATACCCAAACTAACTTCGTAAGGCCTCGACACTTTCAATAATAGGTTCCAACCGAAACTCTCTCCTCAAGGGTTAGATCACACCTTCGGCAAAAGTGTGATTATCGAGTCTCCTCTTATATGTATCATTAGATGTAAGGATCATGTCAATGGTTTAATTAGAAACTCTAGGTCTTGAAAAAGAATCGTCACACTAAGGAATGGTTATCACCTATGTCTATTAATATGGTATCTAGTAGTAGACACAAACCGTACATTGAATCATTCATGGAGCCCTTGTGTAACATCACAGGTAAATAATGAATATGAAATTTTCATATTTATTAATAATTGTGAATTAAATATTAATTTTACTTTAAAGGGGTTTCTATGTTCGAAAGCGTACCCGATACGCAACAAACGAGTTTCTTTGAAATCTTACGTTGCACACTAATAATATAATAATATTATTTTAAATGGTAGTTAAAACCTAGATTTTTTAATGGAGGGAATGAATAGAAATAACTAAACAATGATAATACATGTTTTTTAAATGTTTTTATATTTATCCAATAAATTTTATAGGCTTAAAATGCGAATGAATCCAATTTTAAGCATAAGTATTCTAATATTCTTTAAAAGGTCGATTAACCACCTTTTGATGGAAAACCCTTTTTAAATCTACATTTTTTCAATTTTATATGTTATACAAAATAAAATACTTCTTTATAATCAAGACGTCAAAATTTACATTCTGTAAAGTTTTGGTATTTTTCCGATAAAGTTCTTTTTTTAATGAATAGTGAAAACTGTTGTGTTTTAGTTCAAAACCGCCTTTTAATATAATTTATTTATATGGTTAGATTATATTTTTAAATGGGTTTAAAGTTTAATTAAAATATATTTTTTCCATTTAATCCAATGGTGGCCATTAGAATTAATTTCACATTGAAATTGTACATAAACAAGTGTCAATCTTTTGATATATATTGTTTCTTAAAACACGCTATTTGTTTTGACAGCAGGAATTAATTATAAAATTAATTAATGAAACTTCTATGTTTTGAATTTGGTAAAATTAACATAATTTTTGAATTTGGAATATCAAATATATCTTAGGGTGAAATATTGGTATTTTTCTGAAAAACATCAATTTTTTATGAATAGTGAACCACTATGTAGTTGTTAAAAACTGATTTTTTTTCATTTAAATGAAATTTTACCACTTCTGTGAATTGAATTTAAAAAATCCGACATACATGGTTGTCATTAATAAGTAAAATGTCGTTCAATTGGATGAAAATAATTTTTGGTGAATAGTAACTTTTGAGTTTTATTAACCGCGATTAAAGGTAATTAGGGTAATTTAAGGTAAAAATAATATTATAAAAATATAAAAATACCTTGAAACATGTCCTAACCTTATTGTATGAGTCTTGACTGACTGAAAAAATCCATGGGTCGATTTTGGGGCCCCATGGAGCCACTTGGGTATGATAATGACATTAATAAATTTTTATTTAAAGTAAAAATAAAAATGTCACCAACATGTGTTGTTTTACTAAACCAATTTTTAAATCGGGTTATATAAGTTATATTTTTGACTATAAATATTCATTAGAAATCTAAAAATATTTCCTACATCATGATAATTTATTATAATATTTAGAAATCAAATAAATAAAATTATTTATGACACAATGATGATGCAGTGTTTACGTCATTAATGAATGATTTAAATAAATAAGAATATAATGTTTAAAATAATATACAACACTTGTCAAATTCTTATTGGATGATTTTATTTCTAACATGGTACACATTATATTTTACTTTAATGATTTTTTGACCTTTAGAAACCCAAAATCATTATATAATAAAATAATACTTTCAAGCTTTCCAAAATAGCCCCTCCTCTCCCTTATAAAAAGTCCCCACTTCCTACCGCTTTATCACACTTCTCAAGCCATTTGTCTCGTCCAAAATCTACTCAAATAAGCTCCCAAGATTCCTCTATTCATCCTAGAAGCCTTACCTTGGGCAGAATGCACTTCAAAAACCCCTTTTGGTTCAAACCAAGGGGAGTTACCGTATTTAAAGGTAATGTCTTCTCTTATGTTCTTTTGTTTTATTATTATTCTCCAGCCCCCTAAACAATTTTTATTCCTTTATTTTGTAACAAAAACAGAATATTATATATACTAGGATTTTTTGTGAGAATTATTTGATCTACACTTACACACACCTCCATCTAAGGGATGAAGAACATAATGTTTCTATGGATGGCGAAATACAGCCTCACGTAACCATAATTGTTCAATTATCTCTTACCACCTCTCATGGTGGACATTATGATTTAACTGTATTTATATATGATATATATTATGTTTATTTGTTTCTCATTAATCTGTATTTTTCATTTATTTCATACCTTTATGGATTCCATAATAGGTAAACGCGATAATTTCATTTTTGGAAGTGCGGAATACCGCCCCCTCAAAGTGATATGACTCATTCAGGTCATACGTGGAACATATAAAGGATATAATTTATGATCTTATGTAACATATAATAAATACATATTATACTAAAATTATATTATACCTATTAATCACTATGTTTTCCTTTCATTAAAATATGAAATAGAAATGAAAGTAGCGTTCATGCGTACGTACATCTTACCATCTCCATGAACGGTGAATTTCATTTCTTATATCCAATTATTATGTACTATTATAAAAAAAATATATATACTGGATATATGTGATATATGTGACATATAAATGATTAATATCATTCTGGAGATAATGGACTCTTGACCACATGGACAATTTATAATTATAACAAGTTCATTATTGACTCAAGTTCCGAACATCGACAAAATGTCCATTATGAAATCAAATAGTTAAATAATTGTCATATAAAGCTAATAAGTGATATAAAAGGAATAATAAACATGAAAAACATTATTAATGAAGTATAAATTTATTTAATTTTATCATTCAAGAAGAACAAGGAACATATGAGCGAGTCATGTCAGACATGTGGTAAGGGATTTCTTATCTCAATTTAAATTCCGTGAGATTTCCATTAGACGCCACTTATTTATTTCATGTTGTGTATTGCATACCTCAATTTGATATATATTATCATGATTCTATTTATATTCAATTTATTCTATGATTCATTTGGTTCTTATTATCTTTTGGCCATACGACTCGATTTGTTATACTGAGGTAAGAGGTTTTTATCTCACTTTTTATTCCCGTGAGATTCATGCTATATTTGTCACTATCACCTTTGAGTGGTGTTTTAACTTCCCATGATTCTAATCTTTGTTTTATATACTTTCATTTATGGGTATTTATATCAACAATTTATGGTCTTTCTTTCATTTGATATATGTTTCGTAACTTACCAAATCGGTAACGGAACCTTTCACTCTCTTCTTTTTAAAAAACATCTTTTTTATGTCCTTTAATTTACATCATATTATGTTGAGATATGTTCTTATATATCCTTATTGATGTAAATTTTATGTCCAAGTGATTAGATACCATTTTCTCTTTCATCAACTCATTTTCTAAATTTTAAAGTGAAGTTGTCAGGCAGTCGAATTTTTGTAAGGGAACTTCTTAACCCAATTTCAATTATTTGGATTAAACCTCTAATTCTTGATTATGTCATGCTATGAATATGTGTGAATGGCCTATTATTGTTTTAAAAATAATATCCACTTATATTGGGTGTATTTTTATTTTTCATGCATAATTATGCCATTGATTTATCGTTAATCTTAGGATATTGTCTTTGTAAGGGACTTCGTCTCAATCTCCTTTCATTGAGGCATATTTTGTTTTAATACAAGAATTTATTTTATAAACTTTATAAACACATTTAACTTTTCATTTCATTAAAATGGAATCTTTTTCTACAAATCATTTTACTAAACTTCAAAAAGGAATGTTTCTATAAACATACGTGGTGACAACGACCTTTCCGCCACAGTGAGTATTACTTGATCTTTGGCTTCTTTAACAAGCCATAATGTTTTTAAAAGGAAAAACTAAAAACCATTTACTCTACTATGTATTTTGGTATTTAAAATGGTTTTGTTAACAGATTTTTTATTTCAATATATTTAATAGATATATTGGGATTGAAATGTGGAAAGGTTTTCTTTCCTCTATATTTGTTTTATGTGTTATGATTTTATAATTGTACTTAGACATTTGACGGATGGTTATGTGATAAACCATATGACAGGTGGTGCCTTGATAAACCAAGATAGGTGGTAACTTTATAACCTCCAATTCATTGTGTATGGAAGTCAGCCGTATAGCTATTCCATTTAGTGACATGTGTGGAAGTCGACCGTATGGTTATTCCATTTAAGTCTGTTTGTGTCCCAAGTTACCTTTATATGTTATGTGTTCTTTATATGGGTTTTATGGTGATCTTTTGGTAAAAAATGGTAATAAATTATATTTTATTTAGTGAATAGTATTTACTACTTCAAGAAGGTGAAATGTATTAATTATGATTAAGTATTCATGGTTTACTTGTTGTTTTGAAAAACTAACAGTTTTCTTCATTGTGTATACCTTACGGAGTTTTTTATGCTCATCCCAAGTTTTTGAAATATTTTCCAAAGGACTTAGAGATGAATGGGGTCAAGGATGGGATCAAGGAAATACATTTTATCTAAAACATGGAACTATACATGTTTCTTTTTAAGAGTTTTCATTTTATGAAAAAAAAGGAAAGTGAGTATAAGTATCTACTTTGTAATATTTTGAGATGTAATAGTTATGTCCTAATTCTCTAAAACTATAAACCTGAAAATATCCTCAATTTTAATTATTTATTTAATTCAATATTATTTAATTTTTTAAGGTCAGGTCCTTATTATTGGTATCATAGGTCGGTTTAGATAACTTTAGAGGTTATGGTATTCTTTAAGCATAAGTGACACTACCATAATGGTTAGGATTGTCGAAAGAGTCATAGTTTTTTTAGATATAGTGAATGAGTTTAAGATAACATGAATAATTATATCTTAGTATTATATGATGATTTTACTGATATACTCACACTGACCTTTTTTGTTTTAGTAAATGGTTGGATCAAGCAGGCACCAATGTAACAGTGGATGTGAAGAAAACTGTGATTGTTTTCTGAATGAGAAACTAAATTATATGGGAGCTGCAATGAGAACCCTTGTGGTTATTCTCAACCAACTATCTAGAGTCATGATTGACCACCTCAACCTTAGATATTTTTATAAGGCATCATATTTTTCAGAAAAAAATCCCTACATAAGTTCAGGTAATAATCATAAAGGTAAGTGTGTTCAAAAACCTATGTGTCAAAGATGTGAAAAGAAACACCTAGGAAAATGTTTCAAAGGGACAGAAAGATACTATAGATGTGGAAATTAAGGTCATAAAGAAATAACCTACCATGGAAAGAGGAAGCATCCAGTTGACTCTAGGAAAGGGAAATAATTTCTTTCTGATGGATAAATTGAATGTTTTAAATGGGGTGTGCATGGTCAATATGCAAACACATGTCCTATGAAGATGTTTATAGAATGGGATCCCCAAGATCGTACAAATATTTGTTTACCAATACATAATTCTATTCCGATTAAGGATTAAGAAACAGAAAATGACCAATGAAAGTTATGGATTATTTCATAACATATTTTTTCCTATTATTAAAATCTTAGGATATAATTCATGATTTATCTGTAGGAAAGAATTATTTCACAATAATTTGTAAAGGAATGGTTAATAGATCATTAGGAATGTTGAATGAGTAAGTAGTCAACATATAAGGGATTCAAGACTTATGGTAGATATTAGGATGGTGAAATGCTTAAAAGTATTAAGGCTCTTTTGATTATGGTATTACATTAGAAAACTTTTTATAGTATGTGTAACCCTGAAGTTTGATATATGAATATTTTATTGAAGGAATAATTATTTTTTCTTTTCTAGATATAGTTATAAAGAACCATATGGGTTTATATGATCCTTGAATTTGAGGAAATTACATTTTAATACATTTTGGGATGCAAAATGAAAGTTATTAGATAACTTTCTTGGTTAAAATATGGTATAATTATTTTTGATGAATTTATATATTTTTGGGAATGTTATAAAATTATATAGTTTTTGAAAAGGGACAACACACAAACTGTGTGACAACCCATCGCGTCAGATGAAGCTGAAGGATTTGAACCCACAACCAAAGTGCCACTGGAATTTATTTCCTACCACTGGACTAAGTGAATTCCTTGGTTAGTTTGACTAATTCTTTTTAGTTAGATGATTTTATAAATCAATAATAAGTTTATTTTTGGTTACCTATGGAAATGATTAACCTATCAGGGAGGATATGTGATTAGGTAAATTACTTTTCACTGTGAGACTTTTAGAGTAGCCGATGTTATTTAGAGATAAATGTTAAGATGTATCTTGGGAGACTATGTGATAAAATTCTTATGAGTTTTTAGATTCGATCATAGTTTGAATTTCTTTGAAGACTTTATGGACAACTATTTATTGAATGGTCTTTGATGAACTTTGGGTTTTGTTGGAAAAATTTTGGGATATTAAGAGTAGTTTTTATTTTTGTAAAAGATTATACTTTTGGGGGATTATCTGATCTTGTACTAACCATTTTGGATTTGGTTAAGTTCTAAAGACATGGAAAATATATAGTTTATTATTTTAGGATTATTTTATTCTCTATAATTTGATTATAGTGCTTTCAATGTGAACAAGTCATCCTAAATACTCATCGTTTGGAGAAATGTGAGTTTGTGTTAGAAATATAGTAAAAGATGAAAGTCTACATGAAAAGTAAGTATGTTTACTTCTGTTTTAGTTAATCCCATAAATAAATTCCTCAATGAAAATTAACTTAAAACTAAAACATTATCTGTTGACTTTTCCTACTAGGGAATCAAATACCGTTTAACCCGTAACTATTTTGTGGATTTCAGATTGTTTACCTTCTCCTGATCATGTTTTCTATCACCCTCCATCTGAACATGACACTTAGCTTCTCCTCCATATAAATTTTTTCATGGAATCCTAATATGGGTTATCTTGGGTGACCATTGTACTTCTCTTTCCTTCTTTTAAAGTGATAGTTTTATTGAATCCTTTTCCGGTGTGGAGCTTTCAATGAAGTTTTTGAGCCCAATTTAAAAATTGTGAGGACGCAATTCCCAAAAGGGGGGAAGTATGTAACATCCCTAGTAAATAAAGAAATGAAATTTTCATATTTATTAATAATTGTGAATTAAATATTAATTATACTTTAAATGGGTTGCTATGTTCGATAGCGTACCCGATACGCAACAAACGAGTTTCTTTGAAATCTTACATTACATACTAATAATATAATAATATTATTTTAAATGGTAGTTAACACCTAGCCATTGTAATGATGGTAATGAATATAACTAACTAAAATATGATTATACATGTTTGTTAAATGTTTTTACATTTATCTAATAAATGTTATAGGCTTAAAATGCGAATGAATCCAATTTTAAGCATAAATATTCTAATATTCTTTAAAAGGTCGATTAACCACCTTTTGATGGAGAACCGTTTTTAAATCTAATTTTTGTCAATTTTATATGTTATAAAAAATAAAATACTTCTTTATAATCAAGACGTCAAAATTTACTTTGTGTAAATTTTTGGTATTTTTCTGATAAAGTTCATTTTTTAATGAATAGTGAAAATGTTGTATTTTAGTTCAAAACCACCTTTTAATCTAATTTATTTATATGGTTAGATTATATTTTTAATTGGGTTTAAAGTGTCATTAAAATTAATTTTTTCCATTTAATCCAATGGTGGCCATTGGAATTAATTTCACTTTGAAATTGGACATAAACAAGTGTCAATCTTTTGATAGATATTGTTTCTTAAAAACACGACATTTCTTTTGACAGTGGGAATTAATTATAAAATTAATTAATTCAACTTCTATGTTTTGAATTTGGTAAAATTGACATCATTTTTGAATTTTTCATATCAAATATATCTTATGGAGAAATTTTGGTATTTTTCTGAAAAACATCAATTTTTTATGAATAGTGAAACCACTAAGTAGTAGTTAAAAACCGATTTTTTCATTTAAATGAAATTTTACCACTTCTGGGAATTTAATTTAAAAATCCTACATACATGGTTGTAATTAGTAGATAAAATTTTGTTCAATTGGATGAAAATAATTTTTGGTGAATAGTAACTTTTGAATTTTATTAACCGTGATTAAATATAATTAGGGTAATTTAACGTAAAAAATAATATTATAAAAATATAAAAATAACTTGAAACATGTCCTAACCTTATTGTATGAGTCATGACCGACCAAGAAAATACATGGGTCAATTTGGGGGCCCCATTTAGCCATTTCGGTATGGTAATGACATTAATAACTTTTTATTTAATGTAAAAATAAAAATGTCACATACATGTATTGTTTTACTAAAAAAATTACATGGGGTTATATAAATTATCATTTTGACTATAAATATTAATTAGAAAGCTAAAAAGATTTACTACATCATGGTAATTGTTTAATAATATTTATACATCATATAAATAAAATTATTTATTACACAATGATTACTCAGTGTTTACGTCATTAATGAATGATTTAAATAAATAAGAAGATAATGTTTAAAATAATATCCAAAACTTTTCCAATTATTATTTAATGATTTTATTTCTAACATGGGACACATTATATTCGACTTCAATGATTTTTGGACGTTTATAAACCCAAATTCATTATATAATAAAATAATATTTTCAATATTTCCAAAAGAGCCCCTCCTATCCCTTATAAAAAGGCCCAACTTCCTACCCCTTAATCACACTTTTCAAGCCATTTAGTTCATCAAAACTCTACTCAAATAAGTTCCCAATATCCCTCTATTCATCCTATAATCCTTACCTTGGGTATAAATCACTTCAAGAAACCCTTTTGGTTCAAACCAAAGGGAGTTACCCGATTTAAAGGTAATGTCTTCCCTTATGTTCTTTTGTTTTATTTTACTTCTCCAGCCCCCTAAACTCTTTTTATTCCTTTCTTTTGAAACAAAAACAGTATATTAAATATACTAGTATTTTTTTATGAGAAATATTTCAACTACACTTACACACACCTCCATCTAATGGGTGAAGAACATAATGTTTTTGTGGACGGCGAACTACTGCCTCACGTAACGATGATTGTTCAGTTATCTCTTATCGCCTCTCACGGTTTCCATTAAGATGTCACTGTATTTATATATGATTTATATTATGTTCATGTTTTTCTTATGCTTATGTATTTTTCATTTATTTCATACCTTTATGGATTCCATAATAGGTAAACACGATAATTTCATTTTAGGAAGTGCGTACTACCACCCCCTCAAAGTGATATGACTCGTTCATGCCATATGTGGAACGTATAAAAGATATAATTTATGAACTTTTGTAGCATATATGAAATGAATATTATACTGAAATTATAATATACCTATGAATAACTATGTTTTCCTTTCATTAAAATATGCAATATAATTGAAAGTAGCGTTCATGCGTACGTACGGCTTACCGTCTCCATGAACGGTGCATTTAATTTCTTATCTCCAAATGTTATGTACTATTATAAATACATATATATACTGGGTATATATGATATATATGACATATAAATTATGAATATCATTCTGGAGATAATGGACTTATGACCACATGGACAATTTATAATTATAACAAGTTCATTTTCGACTCAAGTTCCGAACATCGACAAAATGTCCATTATGAACTCAAATAGTTAAATAATTGTTATATAAAGGTAATAAGTGATATAAAAGGAAAAATAAACTTGAAAATATTATTAATCAAGTGTAAATTTATTTAATTTTATCATTTAGGAAGAACAAGAAACATACGAGCGAGTCAAGTCGGACACATGGTAAGGGATTTCTTATCTCACTTTTAATTCCATGAGATTTCCATTAGACGCCACTTATTTATTTCATGTGGTGTATTGTGTAACACCATTTGATATATATTATCATGATTCTATTTATATTCATGGTATTCTGTGATTATTTTGGTTCTTATTATCTTTTGGTCATACGACGCGATTTATTACAATGAGGTAAGTGGTTTCTATCTCACTTTTTATTCCTGTGAGATTCATGTTATATTTGTCACTATCGCCTTTGAGTGGTGTATGTACTGCCCATTATTCCACTCTTTGTGTAATATACTTTCATTTATGGGAATATACATCAAAATTTTATGGTCCTTCTTTCATATGATGTATGTTTTGTAAGTTACCAAAACGGTAAGGGAACCTTTCACCCTCTTCTTTTAAAAAAATTCTTTTATTTATGTCTTTTAATTTACATCTTATTATGTTTTGATATGTTATTATATATACTTATTTATGTAAATTTTATGTCCAATTTATGAGATACCCTTTTCTCTCCCATCAACTCATTTTCTGAATTTTAAAGTGACGATGTTAGGTTGTCGAATTTTCGTAAGGGAACTTCTTAACCCAATTTCAATTCTTTGGGTTAAACCTCAAATTCTTGATTATGTCATTATATGAATATGTGTGAATGACCTATGGTTTTTTACACTTAATATCAACTTTTATTGGGTGTATTTATATTTTTCACGCATAATTATGCCATTGATTTATCATTGATATTAGGGTATTGTCTTTGTAAGGGACATCATCTCAATCTCATTTCATTGAGGAATATTTTGTTTTAATACAAGACGTTATTTTATACATTGTATAAACAACTTTTAATTTTCATTTCATTCAAATGTAATATTTTTCTACGAATCATTTTACTAAACTACAAAAAGGAATGTTTCTATTAACGTATGTGGTGACAACGACCTTTCCGCCGCCGTGAGTATTACTAGATCTTTGGATTCCTTAACAAGCCATAATGTTTTTTAAAAGGAAAAAATAAATACCATATACTCTATTATGTATTTTGGTGTTGAAAATGGTTTTGATAATGGATTTTTTATGTTAATATATTTAAGTGATATATTGTGATTGAAATATGGAAATGTTTTCTTTCCTCTAAATTTGTTGAATGTGTTATTATTTTATAATGGTACTTGGACATTTGACGGGTGGTTATGTGATAAACCATATGACGGGTGGTGTCGTGATAAAATAGGATGGGTGGTAACGTTATAACCTCCAATTCATTGGTTATTGAAGTCGGCCGTATGACTATTCTATTAAGTGACATGTGTGGAATTTGACCGTATGGTTATTCCATTTAAGTCTGTTTATGCCCCAAGTTACCTTTATATGTTATGTGATCTTTATATGGGTTTTATGGTGATCTTTTGGTTAAAAAAGGGTAAGAAATGATCTTTTATTCAGTGGAGAGTATTTACTACTTCACAGAGGTGAAAAGTGTTACTTATGATTATGTATTCATGGTTTACTTGTTGTTTTGAAAAACTAAAAGTTTACTTCTTTGTGTATCCCTTACTGAGTTTTTTATGCTCATCCAATGTTTTTGAATTATTTTCCAATGGACTTAAAGATTAATAGGGTCAAGGATGGGATCAAGGAAATACATGTTATCTAAAACATGGAACTATACATTTCTCTTTTTAAGAGTTTTCATTATATGAAAAAATGGAACCTTAGTAGAAGTTTCTACTTTGTAATCTGTTGAGATGTAATAGTTATGTACTAATTCTCTAAAACTCTAAACCAGAAAATATCCTCAACGTTAATTATTAATTTAATTCAAGATTATGTAATTTTTTATGTTCGGGTCCTTATATTTGGTATCAGAGGTCGGTTTAGATAACTTTAGAGGTTATGGTATTCTTTAAGCATAAGTGACACTACCATAATGGTTTGGATTTTTGAAAGAGTCATAGTTTTTTAGATAAAGTGAATGAGTTTAAGATAACATGAATAATTATATCTTAGTATTATATGATGATTTTACAGATTTAATCACACTGAACTTTTTGGTTTTAGTAAATGGATGGATCAAGCAGGCACCAAAGTAACAGTGGATGTGAAGAAAAGTGTGACGGTTTTCTGAATGAAAAATTGAATGATATGGGAGCTGCAATGAGAACCCTTGTGGTTATTCTCAACCAACTATCTGGAATCATGATTGACCACATGAACCTTAGTTATTTTTAGAAGGAATCATATTTGTGAGAAAAAAATCCCTACAGAAGTTCAGGTAATAATCATAAAGGTAAGTGTATTCAAAAACCTACGTGTCAAAGATGTGGAAAGAAACACCTAGGAAAATGTTTCAAAGAGACAGAAAGATGCTATAGATGTGGAAATGAAGGTCATAAAGAAAGAACCTACCATGGAAAGAGGAAGCATCCAGTTGACTCTAAGAAAGGGAAATAAGTTCTTTCTGAGGGATCAATTGAATGTTTTAAATGTGGTGTGCATGGTCATTATGCAAACACATGTCCTACAAAGATGATTCGGTAATGGGATCACCAAGATCATACAAATATTTGTTTACCAATACATAATGCTATTCTGATTAAGGATTAAGAAACTGAAAAGGACCAATGAAAGGTATGGATTTTTTCTTAACATATGTTTTCTAATTATTTAAATCTTAGGATATGATTCATGATTTTTGTTTGTAGGAAAGAAGTATTTCAGAATAATTTGTGTAACACCCCAAGCTTCCACGGTACGTTTCACTTCGAATAATGCAATAGCGTGTGTTGTACGTAACCTCGAGCTCTAACACACACCACAAAGAATTAAACTAGCCGTTGTGAATAGTAATACCTACTTTTTGAAATTTTATAAATTTTATTTATCAAAATGGACTTCATTTTTGGTTTTGGAATATCGAAATTAGCCTATGTTGAATTTTTGGTATTTTTCTGAGAACTTCTATTTTTTTATGAATAGTGAAAAATACTTAAAAACAACTTTTTTAATCAAAATAATTTATAGTGATAAATTATACTATTTAGTGGTTATAAAGTATAATTAGAATATATTTTTACCATTTTATCCAATGGTGGTCATTATAATTAATTTAACATTGAAATTGGACATAAACAATTGCCAATCTTTTGATATAAATTGTTTCTTAAAAACACGCTATTTGTTGTAACAGCGGGAATTAATTATAAAATTAATTAATGCAACTTATATGTTTGGAATTTTGTAAAATAGACCCCATTTTTGAATTAGGAATATCAATTATAGCTTAGGGTGAAATTTTGGCCTTATTCTGAAAAACTTCAATTTTTGATGAATAGTGAAACCACTAAGTGGTTGTTAAAAACTGATTTTTTCGTTAAAATGAAATATTACCACTTCTGTGATTTGATTTTCAAAAATCCGATATACATGGTTGTCATTAATAAGTAAAATGTGGTTCAATGAGATTAAAATAATTTTTGGTGAATAGTAACTTTTAAGTTCTTAATCGCGATTAGAGGTAATTAGTGTAGTTTATGGTAAAAATAATGTTTTAATAATATGAGATGAGCTTGACACTTGTCCTAATCCTATTGGATGAGTCATGGCAGACCAAGACAACACATGGGTCAACTTGGGGACCCCATGGAGCCACTTTGGTTGGAAAATGACATTAATATATAATTATTTAATGTTAAAATTAAATTGACACAAACATGAGTTGTTTTACTAAAACAGTTTTTAAGTGGGGTTACACAAGTCCAAATTTTTACTATAAATATTCATTAGAAATATAAAAATATTTCATACATTATAGTATTTTTTTTATAATTTTTAGACATAAAATAAGTTAAATTATTTATGACATAATTATGATGCAGCGATGACCTCATTATTTAATGATTTTAATAAAATGAGAAGATAATGCAAACTCCAAGGCTTACACTTGTCCAAAGCCTATTGGATGAGGCGATTTCAAACCCTTATCACCTTAGCCACTAATTATATAAGTGTGGGACCTTTATAATCCGAAAATCATTGTGTAATAATGTAACATTTCAATCTTTCCAAAAGAGCCCCTCCTCTCCACTTATAAAAGGCCCCCACCTCTCCCACCTTATTCACACTTTCAAGCCATTTGGCTCAGCCAAACTCTACCCAAATACTCTCCCAACTTCCCCCTCTTACTCCTAGAAGCCTCACTTTGGGAAGAACTCTTCCCAAGGAAGCCTTTGGCTCAAATCAAAAAGAGTTACCCGATTTTGAGGCAATGTCTTCTCTAATGTTGTTTTGTTTTATTTTTCTTCTCAAACCCCCTAAACTATTTTTATTCATTTCATTTGTAACAACACCAGTATCCTAAATATACTAGGATGTTGTTATAAGAAGGATTCGAGCTACACTTACACACACCTACATCTAATGGTTAAAGAACATACTGTTTCTGTGGATGGCGAATTTCTGCCTCACGAAACGATGATTGTTCAACACTCATATAACACCTTAAAAGGTGGCCATTAAGATGTAACTATATTTATATATGATATATAATATGTTTATGTATTACTTATGCTTTTGTATTTCTCATTTATGGCATACTTTATGATTTCCATTATGGGTAAACGCGATAATTTCATTTTAGGAAGTGCGGACTACCGCCCCCTCAAAGTGATTTGAATCGTTAATGCCATATGTGGGATGTATAAAGGATGGATTAAATGGTATTATACACTATATTATACTGGAATTATATTATACATTTATATCATTACTATTTCATTCCATTAGATACGAAATAGAAATGAAAGTAGCGTTCATGCGTACGTACAGCTTACCGTCTCCATGAACGGTGCATTTCATTTCTTACCTCTAAATGTTACGTGACATTATGAATGAATGTATATAATGGATATATATCATATATATGATATCTAAATCATGAATATAATTCTGGATATAATGTATATTTCACCACATGAACAACTTGTAATTATAGGAAGTTTATTTTTGACTCAAGTACCAAAGATCGACAAAACGACCGTTATTAACTTAAATAATTACATAATGTTCATAACATGGTAATAAGGGATATAAAAGGAATAATAAACATGAAAAAAGGTTCTTAAGTAAATAGAAATTAACTCTTGTTTATTATTCAGGAGGTTAAAGAACGGTCGAGTCAGGACAAGACGCAAGGTAAGGGAATTTCTTAACCGAATTTCCATTCTTGGGTTAATCTCCTATTTTCAAATTATGTCATGATATTATTATGTACTATCTTGTATTTTTAATTTATTTATGTTTACTTATAGTGAATACACATAATAGATCTACTTTATTTAAAAAAATGATCTTTGTAAGGGAACTTCTTAACCCAACTTCCATTCTTTGGGTTAATCTCCTACTTTCCAATTATGTCATGATATTATTATGTATTATTTTGTATTTTTACTTTCTTAATGTGTACCTATAGTGAATACACATAATAGATCTATTTTATTTTAAAAATTTTCTTTTTAAGTACTTTGTCTCAATCTCCTTTCATTGAGGCATATTTGGTTTTATACACAGCTTTCATTTATATAGTGTATAAACCCCTTTGACTTTTACGTTTATTCAAAAGGTTTTATTTTATAATTATGTGATTTTTAAATGATTTCAAAAAAGAGATATTTCTCTCCAATATATGAAAATCTAGTGCAAATGTATACGTATTTAACGCAAGCTTAAAAATGTTTTCAGAAAACCCGACTCTCGAGTGTGGTAGACAGGAAGGGATTGGGCATGCACCCATCATGGCCTGTAATTAGTCGAGAAGTCTCAGAATTAGTTATTTTGTTTTCAGAAGCTTGCATAATGTTTTCAGAAAAACACTGGATTATATTTGAGAAATTTTAAACGTATGTATCTTCTAAAAAATTACATCGGTAGGTCTCATGAGACAACTAGACGTGGAATTGGCCGAGGCCCTTTCCCAATTTGATTTATGGTTTTGGCCGAGGCCTTAATCAATTTAGACGTCTTGGCCGATGCCTTGAAAAAATGTTTCAGAATGTCTGGAATTATACATTCCCTCATTATGAAAGTGGTTATTGATATTTCATGTGATTAGTCGACCAGTAGAATATCCATGTGAAGAAGTAAATGGCATTATCTCATTTTACTTTTTCCATATTATATTGAAGTTCAAGTTTAAAAGGCTTTTGTATTAGTTATACATTGCCTTAAATGTTAATGTTTATTTATGAAAACTTCCGCTATATTGTTAACCTTACTGAGCATTTGAGCTCACCCCTTTCAATGTTTTATTATTTTCCAGGATGTGAAGAAGTATTTTATGAATGACCTGCAGGGATAGCCCGAAGAGGATAGAAGTGTGAACTATGGAGACTATGTTATTATAGTTTTTCACTTTGTGATGTAATGTAACATTTATGAATGTATCTAGTGTTTCCAAGGATACTAAACTAATCGGACTTTCGAGACTTGATCTTTTGTGATCATGCCAATGTTACGAAGTAATGCACCAGCTCTGGGTAGCTGGGGTCGGGGCGTTACAATTTGTAAAGGAATTGTTAATGGATCATGAAAAATGTTGAATGATTAATAATTCAACATATAAGAGATTCAAGAGTTATGGTAGATACTAGGATGGTGAAATGCTTAAAAGTATTAAGGCTCTTTCGATGATGGGATTACATTAGAAGACTTTTTATAGTATGTGTAACCCTGATGTTTGATATATGAAAATTTTATTCAAGGAATAATTATCTTTTCTTTTCTAGATATAGTTATAAAGAACCATATGGGTTTATATGATCATTGAATTTGATGAAATTACAGGTTAATACATTTTGGGATGCAAAATGAATGTAATTAGATAACCTTTGTGGTTAAAATATGTTATAATTCTTTTTGATGAATTTATCTCTTTTTGGGAATGTTATAAAATTATTTAGTTTTTGAAAAGGGACAACATGTAGACCGTGTGACAACCCATCGCATCAGATGAAGCTGAAAGATTCGAACCCACAACCAAAGTGCGACTGGTATTTATCGCCTACCACTGGACTACGTGAAGTTTCTGGTTAGTTTGACTAATTGTTTTTAGTTAGATGATTTTATGAATCAAGAATAAGATGATTTTGGGTTACCTATGGAAATGATTAACCTATCCGGGATGATGTGTGATTAGGTTAATTACTTTTCACTATGAGACTTTTAGATTAGTCGATGTTATTTGGAGATAAATGTTAAGATTTATCTTTGGAGACTATGTGATAAAATTCTTCTGAGTTTTCAGATTCGGTCATAGTTTGAATTACAATGAATAATTTTATGGACAACAATTTATTGAATGGTATTCGATGAACTTTGGGTTTTTTTTGAAAAATTTTGGGAGATTAAGAGTAGTTTTTTTAAAGATTATCCTTTTGGGGATTATCTAATCTTGTACTAAACATTTTGGTTTTGGTTAATGTCTAAAGATATGGTAAATATATAGTTCATATTTTGAGGATTATTTGATTCTCTAGAAGTTGATTATAGTGCTTTTAATGTGAACAAGTCATCCTAAATACTCATCTTTTGAAGAAAATGTGAGTTTGTGTTAAAAATCTAGTAAAAGATGAAAGTCTAAATGACAACTAATTATGTTTACGTCTGTTTTAGTTAATCCCATAAATAAATTCCTTAACGAAAAGTAACTTAAAACAAAAACATCGTCTGTTAACTTTTCCTACTAGGGAATCAAATAATGTTTAACCCGTCATAAGTTTTTGGATTTCAGATTGATTACTTTCTCCTGATCATGTTTTCTATCACTCTCCATCAGAACTTGACACTTATTTTCTCCTCCATATCCATTTTTTCATGGAATCCTAGTATGGGTTATCTTAGGTGACCCTTGTACTTCTATTTCCCTCTTTTAATGTGATAGTTCAATTGACTGCTTTTCCGATGTGGGGTTATCAATGAAGTTTTCGAGCCCAATTTTAAAATTGCGAGGACGCAATTCCCAAAAGGGGGAAGGATGTAACATCCCAAGTAAATAAAGAATATGAAATTTTCATATTTATTAATTATTTTTAATTAAATATTAATTTTACTTTAGAGGGGGTTCTATGTTCGATAGCATACCTTATACGCAACAATCGAGTTTCTTTGAAATCTTATGTTGCACACTAATAATATAATAATATTATTTTAAATGGAAGTTAACACCTAGCCATTGTAATTTTTTGAATTATTAGAACTAACTAAAATATTATTATACATGTTAGTTAATTGTTTTTACATTTATCCAATAATTGTTAGAGGCTTAAAATGTGAATGAATCCAATTTTAATCATAAATATGCTAATATTCTTTAAAAGGACGATTAACCGCCTTTTGATGGAGAACCCCTTTTAAATCTACTTTTTTCAATTTTATATGTTATAAAAAATAAAATCCTTCTTTATAATCCAGACATAAAAATTTACTTTGTGTAAATTTTTGGTATTTTTCCGATAAAGTTCATTTTTAATGAATAGTGAAAAATATTGTATTTTAGTTCAAAATCACCTTTTAATATAATTTATTTATATGGTTAGATTATATTTTTAATTAGTTTTAATGTGTAATTAAAATAAATTTTCTCAATTTAATCCAATGGTGGCCATTGGAATTAATTTCACTTTGAAATTGGACATAAACAAGTGTCAATCTTTTGATAGATATTGTTTCTTAAAAACACGCTATTTGTTTTGGCAGTGGGAATTAATAATAAATTTAATTTATGAAACTTCTATGTTTTGAATTTAGTATAATGGACATCATTTTTGAATTTGGAATATCAAATATAGCGTAGGGTGATTTTTTGGTATTTTTCTGAAAAACATCAATTTTTGATGAATAGTGAAACCACTAAATAGTAGTTAAAAACAGATTTTTTCGTTTAAATGAAATTTTAACGCTTCTATGAATTGAATTTCGGAAATCTAACATACATGGTTGTCATTAGTAAGTAAAATCCAGTTCAATGGGATGAAAAAAAAAATTGGTGAATAGTAACTTTTGAGTATTATTAACCGGGATTAAAGGTAATTAGGGTAATTTAAGGTAAACAATAATATTATAAAAATATAAAAATACCTTGAAACGTGTCCTAACCTTATTGGATTAGTCATGGATGACCAATAAAATCCATGGGTCAATTTGGTGGGCCCATGGAGCCACTTTGGTATGATAATGACATTAATAACTTTTTATTTAAAGTAAAAATAAAAATGTCACAAACATGTATTGTTTTAGTAACACAATTTTTACAAGGGGTTATATAAATTATATTTTTTACTATAAATATTCATTATAAATATAAAACTATTTCCTACATCATGGTAATTTTATTGAATGATTTAAATAAATAAGAAGATAATGTTTAAAATAATATCCAACACTTGTCCAATTATTATTGGTGATTTTATTTCGAACATGGGACACCTTATATTCGACATTAATGATTTTTGGACATTTATAAATTGAAAATAATTATATAATAAAATAATATTTTCAAGCATTCCAAAAGAGCCCCTCCTCTCCCTTATAAAAAAACCCACTTCCTACCCATTTATCACACTTCTCAAGCCCTTTGTCTCGTCAAAACTCTACTCATATAAGCTCCCAAGATCCCTCTCTTCATCCTAGAATCCTTACCTTGGGAATAAAGCACTTCAAGAAACCCTTTTGGTCAAACCAAGGGGAGTTACCCGATTTAAAGGTAATTTCTTATCTTATGTTCTTCTATTTTATTTTGCTTCTCCCGCCCCCTAAAAAGTTTTTATTCATTTATTTTATAACAAAACCAGTATCTTAAATATACTAGGATGTTTTTATGAGAATTATTTAAGCTACACTTACATACACCTCCATCTAATGGGTGAAGAACAAAATGTTTCTGTGGACGGCGAACTTCTGCCTCACGTAACGATGATTTTTCAATTATCTCCTACCGCCTCTCATGGTGGCCATTAAGATGTCACTGTATTTATATATGATATATATTATATTTATTTTTTTCTTAGGATTCTGTATTTTTCATTTAATTCATACCTTTATGGTTTCCATAATAGGTAAATGCGATAATTTCATTTTAGGAAGTGCGGACTATCGCCCTCTCAAAGTGATATGACTCGTTCATGCCATACTTGGAACGTATAAAGGATATAATTTATAAACATATGTAAAATATATGAAATAAATACTTTACTGAAATTATAATATACCTATTAATCTGTAACACCCCAAGCTTCTACGGTACGCTTCTCTTTGAATAACGTGATAGCATGTGTTGTACGCAACATCGAGTTCTAACACACCACAACCAATCAAACTAGCTGTTATGAATAGTAATACCTATTTTTGGAAATTATATATATTTTATATTTCAAAATGGACTGCATTTTTGGTTTCGGAATATCGAAATTATCTTAAGATGAATTTTTGGTATTTTTCTGAGAACTTCCAATTTTTATGAATAGTGAAAAATACTTAAAAACAACTTTTTTAATCAAAATAATTTATAGTGATAAATTATATTATTGAGTAGTTTTAAAGTATAATTAGAATATATTTTTTCCATTTTATCCAATGGTGTTCATTAGAATTAATTTCTCTTTGAAATTGGACCTAAATAATTGTCAATCTTTTGGTATATATTGTTTCTTAAAAACACGCTATTTATTGTGACAGCGGGAATTAATTATAAAATTAATTAATGAAACTTATATGTTTGTAATTTTGTAAAATAGACATCATTTTTGAATTCTGAATATCAATTATATCTTAGGGTGAAATGTTGGCATTGTTCTGAAAAGCATCAATTTTTTGATGAATAGTGAAACTACTAAGTGGTAGTTAAAAAATTGAATTTTTCATAAAACTTAATTTTACCGCTTCTATGAATGGAATTTCGAAATTCCAAGAGACACGGTTAATATCAAGAAGTAAAATGTGGTTCAATGGGATGAAAATAATTTTTGGTGAATAGTAACTTTTTACTTTTATTTACCACAGTTAAAAGTAAATAGGGTAATTAAGGGTAAAAAATATATTAATATTACCCTAACACATGTCCTAATTCTATTGGAAAAATGTATCTCGTCCAAAAACAACCTTAGGAATAAAATATTATCATTTAGGTCCACTTGGATTAGAATAGGACATTTATTATTATTTAATTCAAAGAAGAGTTAAAAGAGTTAAAATCGAAGTTTATTTACTAAAATATTTTTAATATAGGGTTATACATAAGATAAATTCGATTGCAAATATTCATTAGAACGATAAAATGATTTCCTACATAATGATATTTTATTTATAATTTTTAGACATTAAATAATTTAATTTATTTATGACACAATGATGATGCAGTAATTACCATAATAGTGAAAAATTAAAATAATTGATATTATAAATACCCAAATAAATATAATTTGAGACTTTTAATGAATTACAATAATTTTAAAAGATAATATGACATATTATTATTGATGTAAATGACTTTGTTCTAAGTAATCATTCTTTTATAAGTTTCACAAAAATAAACTATTGAATAGTGTTAAGATTGACATAAAAGAGTTTTTAAAAAACATATTATATTATTAATTGATATTAAATTCCTAAAAATCTAAGGTTCGACCAAGAGACTTATATCATGATAGGTGTATCAGTAATGGATCACTTGGGGCTCTCTTGTATGTATATAGTATGTTTATTAACTATATAATATAAACATACAAAGTGACATGGTAAATGTCAAACTAATTAACTAAGAGTTAAAACTAAAAGATAATGTTAATATAGTAACCCAAACCTGTCTAAATTGTATTTCTTGAATGGTTTTCGACCTATGACCACCTTAACCTTTTAATAATAAACTTTGGAGCCATTAGAACCCGAATATGAATTTATTATAAATTAATATTTCTAGCTTTTCCAAAGGTGCCCCTCACCCCTCTTATAAAAGGGCACTCCCCCTTCTCATTACTTCACACCGTTAAAGCCTTTTGGTTCGGCCAAACTCTGCCCAAATACTCTCTAAACTTCCCTCAATACAACCTAGAGGCCTTATTTTGATCCTAAATCCATCCTACGGAGCCCTTTTGATCAAATCAAAAGGAATAACCCGAAGAAGAGGTAATGTTTTCACCACCCTTTTTCAAATTCATTTCTTCTTCCAATTCTTCTTTCTTTGTTATTACCATTCTAAAATAATAACTCCAGTATATTATATATACTGTGATGTTATTATAAATATGGTAAAACCATATTCAGTATTCTATCCACCCTTTGAATAACATGTCACCATACGTGCGTACGTATGGCTTACCGTCTCCACGTCGTGGTGTAATTGTAATTCAATATATTATTATTTGGATGTTTATAATAATGATGTGTAACTCATTTAAATAATAAATATAACATGATAATGATTCTTTATATATGATATACTATCCAATTATATATTATTTTAATATCAAAAGAATGATATTGTCGCCCGTGCGTACGTACGGACTACCGTCTCCACAAACACGATGAGATTCATTCTCCATCGTATCAATTCAATTATAATTATCATTTGATGATTTAAAAATAATGTTTAAGGACTTTATATAATTATTAATATGAATAAGATACAACCTATCCATGACAAACATGGATTACGTAACAAAACATATAAAATAAAATGAGTAAGTTAACACCCGAAACGACGATAATACTAAGATATTATTAACAAAGCAATGTTAAAAGATCATATATGATATCATATTAATATATATGATTCTTGTATAATTTAATAAAACTTATTTCACCATTATACAGGAGGTCAACCTACCCTCAACCAAGGAAAATTACAAGGTAATGATTTATTTCACAATCTCTTCATTATCCGAGGTTGTTTATACGTAATAATCTACTGGGATCTCTTTATCATCCACATCCATGTTTCTTAAAAATGTATTTCAAAACATTTTTACTATTTACAAGAATATGGGTTAATTTCATTTATACCCTTGTTTGACTTTTTATAAGTGGTTTATAAAGGAATCTTTCCGTCGTTTTCCAAACAAGGTGTTTTTTAACCTTTTCGACAGAATTAAGGTAAGAATGTTTTTTTTAACTTATACGGCAGGTGTGATTATTTTCCGCCGTTATAAAATTGTCGAAGCTTCTCTTACTATCTTATAAGAATATTTTCAAAGAAAAGGTTTTATTTCATAAATATATGACTCTTAAATGATTTCAAAATAGAAAGAGATATTTCTCTAAAAAGAGTTTTGATTTCATCTATGTCAACATCCTTTGATGGATTTTACACTTATTTGAAGTTGATTTATTATGATACAAAACTTCTATATTGTATTGAATGATTTGTGATATGTTTGACTGTGGATGTGCTATTTTTATACCGTTCATAGTTTATGCAGAAATTATTGACATTTCGTATGCTAGTTTTAATACGAATGTTTATGTTATGTTTAAACCGTTTCATATGGGAATGCATTGGACTTAATATGTGACGGGTGGAGCCCGCTATAGCTCCCCGATGCATCAGTAGGTCTCAAGAGACAAACTAGTGTCTTGGCACAAGGCCTTGGCAAAATCTTATTTGTAGTCTTGGCACGAGGTCTTGGCTATGTGGTTATGATAGTCTGGAATTATGCATTCCATCATTATGAAAGTGGTAATTGATATTGCATGTGATTATTCGATTAGTAGAATATCCATGTGAATAAGTAAATGGAATTATTTTATTTTATTTTTTCCATACTATGTTGAAGTTCAGGTTTAAAAGGCTTTTGTTTTAAGTTATGCATTGCCTTAAATGTTTATTCATATTTATGAAAGTTTCCGCTATATTGTTATCATTACTGGGCATTTGAGCTCACCCCTTTTCTATGTTTTATTTTTTCCAGGATGTGAAGAAGTAATTTATGAATGACCTGCAGGGGTAGTATGTGGGGATATGTGTGTGGGATATGGAGACTATGTTGTTTTAGTAGTTTTTCACTTTATGATGTAATGTAAAACTTTATGAATATATCTATTGTTTACAAGGATACTAAACCAATCGGTCTTTCGAGATTTGATCTTTCTTGTGATCATGCCAATGTTATGTAATAATGCACCGACTCTAGGTAACTGGGGTTGGGGCATTACAGAATCACTATGTTTTCATTTCATTAAAATATGAAATAGAAATGAAAGTAGCGTTCATGCGTACCTATGGCTTACCGTCTCCATGAACGATGCATTTCATTTCTTATCTCCAAATGTTCTATACTATTATAAATACATATATATACTGGATATATATGATATATATGACATCTAAATGATGAATATCATTCTGGAGATAATGGACTCTTGACCACATGGACAATTTATTATTATAACAAGATTATTTTTTACTCAAGTTCCGAACATTGAAAAAATGCCCATTATGAACTAAAATAATTAAATAATTATTATATAAACTTAATAAGTGAAATAAAAGGAATAATAAATTTTAGAAATATTATTAAGCAATTATAAATTAATTTAAATTTATCATTCAGGAAGAATAGCGAACATACGAGAGTGTCAAGTCAGACATGTGGTAAGGGATTTCTTATCTCACTTTTAATTCCATTTGATTTCCATTGGACGCCACTTATTTATTTCATGTGGTGTATTGTGTACCACCATTTTTTATATATTATCATTTTTCTATTTATATTCTTGGTATTCTATGATTCATTTTGTGCTTATTATCTTCTGGTCATACGACTCGATTTATTACAATGAGGTAAGGTGTTTTGATCTCACTTTTTATTCCCGTGAGAATCATGCTATATTTTTTGATATCGCCTTTGAGTGGTGTATATGCTTCCCATGATTCTACTATTTCTGTAATATACTTTCACTTATGGGTATTTACATCAACATTTTATGGTCCTTCTTTCATATGATGTATGTTTCGTAAGTTACCAAATCGGTAAGGGAACCTTTCAACCTCTTCTTTTTAAAAGACTTCTTTTTTATGTCTTTTAATTTATATCTTATTATGCTGGGATATGTTATTATATTTGCTTATTGATGTAAATTTTATGTCCAAGTGATGAGATAGAATTTTCTCTATCATCAACTCATTTATAAATTTTAAATTGACGTCTTTAGGCTTTCGAATTTTTGTAAGGGAACTTCTTAACCCAATTTCAATTATTTGGGTTAAACCTATACTTCTTGATTATGTCATGATATGAATATGTTTTAAGGACTATGGTTTTTTTACACTTAATATCCACTTATATTTGGTGTATTTATATTTTTCACACATGATTATGCCATTGATTTATCCTTAATCTAAGGATACTGCCTTTATAAGGGACTTCGTCTCAATATCTTTTCATTGAGGCATATTTTGTTTTAATACAAGACTTTATTTTATAAACTCTATAAACACCTTTTACTTTTCATTTCATTCAAATAGAATCTTTTTCTATGAATCATTTTACTAAACGACAAAAAGGAATGATTCTATTAACGTACACGGTGACAACGACCTTTCCACCGCCACGAGTATTACTAGATATTTGGATTCCTTAACAAGCCATAATGTTTTCAAAAGGAAAAAATAAATACCATACACTCTATTATGTATTTTACTATTGAAAATGGTTTTGATAATGTATTTTTTATGTTAATATATTTAAGTGATATATTGTGATTGAAATGTGGAAATGTTTTCTTTCCTCTATTTTTTTTTGTGTATGTTATGATTTTATAATGGTACTTGGAAATTTGATGGGTGGTTAAGTGATAAACCATAGACGGGTGGTTCCGTGATAAACCAGGATGGGTGGTTATGTTATAACCTCCAATGCATTGGGTATGGAATTCACCGTATGGCTATTCCATTTAGTGACATGTGTGCAAGTCGACCATATGGTTATTCCATTTAAGTATGTTTATGTCCCAGGTAACCTTTATATGTTATGTGTTCTTTATATGGGTTTTGTGGTGATCTTTTGGTTACAAAAGGGTAATCAATGATATTTTATTCAGTGAAGAGTATTTACTACTTCATAAAGGTGAAAATAATTACTTATGATTATGTATTCATGGTTTACTTGTTGTTTTGGAAAACTAACAGTTTAATTATTTGTGTATCCATTACTGAGATTTTTATGCACATCCTAAATTTTTGAAATATTTTCCACAGGACATAAAGATGAATAGGGTCAATGATGGGATAAAGTAAAGACATGCAGTCTAAAACATGGAACTATACATGTTTCTTTTTAAGAGTTTTTATTTTATAAAAAAAATAGAAACTGAGTAGAAGTATCTACTTCGTAATCTTTTGAGATGTAATAGTTATGTCCTAATTCTCTTAAACTCTAAACCTGAAAAGATCCTCAATGTGAATTATTCATTTAATTCAAGATTATGTAATGTTTTAGGGTCGAGTCCTTATACCTTAGGTCATACTCTTTGAATGTATGTAGTTACTCCCTTCCCATGTCCTCCTACTCTCTAGGTTTTGTGTGGATCTCTTTGGGGTGTTGGTTATAATATGTCAAAATGTATACCACCTCATTCCACTCACCTTAATCCTTTGCCTCATCTACTTCCCTACATATTCATCTATTACAGTCACTTCCTCTGCCCTAGTGGACCCTCTACTATTTCACTGTTATCAAGACAGGCTGTATAATCTTTAAAGAGATGTCCCCTACAATCTTTTAAAAAAAATCCTCTTCAAAGGACAACTGGACACACCTCATGAGACCTGAGATGTAGATCCCCTACCTAGGGACCTCTTCTCGAAATGTCTCACACGTCTTAGTATCTGAGACTGACGTCAGCTACTTGCTTGCCCATTGCTGACTCCCACTGGTTGTATATGCCCATCCAAAGGACTTACAACCACAATGGTTATCTCTATCAACCTGTAATAAGTAGGAATGCATAAAGGAATAGTGCTATCTCGGATTTCCCTAAACACACATTGCTCAGATGACTGATCCCTAAAACACTGGTCATATCATATGAATCGAGTACCTATAAAATTCGGCATGCCTCAATGAATACTCAACTACCGACATATCATCCTATACAAACTCTTGGGAATACATACCCCTTAGATTTTATAGAAAGATAATTTTCTCGGAGAATGGTTCTCAAGCTCTCTCCATATATAATTCACCTCATCGTAAGATCAGGTAAGCTAAACCCTCTCGCCACCCTACTGAGCCATGTAAATAGTTCTCTACCAGGACTTCCATCTAATCTAATGTTTCCCTAGCTAGATGGAAAACAAAGTCACCACCTCAAGCTAGTCCTTAGCATCCTATGAATCAGGCTCACCTTGGAACCTAAGGGGTATTTATCACTGAAACTCATATAATGGACTGATCATACATGTGTCCTCATCTGGTAGTGCCAGTAGTAACTCTTGACCAACGGGCAGTGGTATTGTTGGTGCACCACCTGGTGGGGCAATTGCTTTCACTGGTCCTCGAACCGAAGCCATATCACTAGTCGGGTTGTCCTCACAGTCACGTATCGAAATTTGAGTTGTCCATCTGTGTGGAGGCATCCTGGTACAGATCAAGATGTTCCATGGTTAAAATATAATATCAGGTGAGATGACTCTTATTCAAGAAGAATATACGGAAAAACTCATTTCCTATATGATTCATGCAACCAGTGTTTTATTTATAGAGTTGAGACGTAGAATTCAAGGTCTTGGTTTATGGATAAGTCGACTGCCGCACTAACACTGGACTCTCTGAATCTGAACGTCGAAATCAAAACATTTAACAATATTTACCGAACACAAAAAAACAGACTCTCATTCTTTGAGGTAGAACCTACCACCTTTGATACTAATTTTTCATGACCCATCCCCTAGGGCATGTACCGTGACATACCCTATGCCTTCCTCCCAAAGGACATGGGTTTGAGACAAGCACTGAAGGCTTCAGCATGCAAGTGGGATGCATTTTCTTGAGTACATGTATGCCTACACAGACAACCCTATCTTAATGCTGTAAAAGTAAACATTCGTGCCACTACAAAACCACCGAGTAAAAGTAAAAATTGTAGGTAAAATGTTCTAGAAACCAACCAAGAAAAAGATAAACTGAAAATAGGAAAGTGAAAGGAAAACTCTAAAAGCCATCCATTGGAAATACCACCTGATGGGTAAGTACATAGTAGCTTCCAGAAGCCATAGAAGTACGCCCCACCTATCTAGTCTGACAGGTCACCCCCAGGTCCTGGGCCACCAAGTCCCCCATCAAGGCTGAGTTCATCCCCACCAGACACAACATGTGTGGCCGAATCCAATGTAGGGGTGAGTAACAATATACTCAGTAGGGACTCCAAAACAAAAACCAAAGACCATAAATCAATATAGAGAGAAAACCACGGAACATGATCATGAATCATGATCACAACACAAGACATCTCACACCAAGTATCATTTAGAGTAGGAAAGTTGGACCATTAGTCATATCATCAAACCCCATGTGATACTGGAGAACTCTTCCTCAATGAGTACAATGGGTCTGTCAGGTCATAGAGAATCTACTTCCCACTAACCTTGGACTAATATGGTACCCATCCCAAATGAGTATCATGGGTATTCTGGGTCATACAGAAGCCACTCCCCACCATTGGCATATCTATCCACACAAAATATGCTTCCCCCCTTGGCCATACTAAGGTGCTACTCCAATTGAGTACCATTGGTCTGTCAAGTCACATAGAGTTGCTCCCCACCGTGGGACTTCGGGGTCACAGAGAAGCTGCTTCCCACAAGGCTATCTTAGCTAATCTACACTGGGTCTCTTGTCAACAGTCATTAGGTCTCAGCCATCCTCAGGGTTTTAGCACATATTGCGCTTAAATATATGATAACCTCCCCTAAATCCATTTTTCAAATTTCAAATTCCTTGAAATCCTCTATATAGTATTCTAAATGACCTGCCTTGTCACAGGGGTTCCAATTCCGCAAATGGATTGTTAATTGGATGCCCAGTTTGAAAGGTATTGGTGTTTTTTCAAAAAGGGGTAGGTTGGGTTTAAGTCTAGTCCCACCTCGTAGAAAGGACCCGACCCGACCCAGGTCTGCCGACCCAACCCGGACCCAGCCTAGCCTAGGTCTAACCAGACCAGATGGGGCGGTTCTGGTCTACCTAGTCGTGATGCGGTTGTAATCCTTGTCTGACTCTCCTTACCCAATGGGTCATGTATGGGGCCACCTCCTCTACTGTGATTGATTGACTACGGCATGACATGTGCAACGTGATTCAGTTCCATGTTCATGGTGCATTGACGCAGCCGAGTGACTATGTCCACCTACCGACATCCACCGACACAAAGGACGGAATCTCTTTCTGGACCATTGTGGCCCAACCCGGGCATGGCGCATCTTTAGGCACGCTGCCACCCACCAACGGCCGCCCCCACGGACCACCAACGGTGCCATCTGGTTCTTTCGCATAAAACTGGGTTTGCTCTGTTGGTCCGTTATTCGTGCCACTTACACCTACAACCTCTTGGGGATGTCATTTTCCCTTCGATGGTCTCGAATCTCTCTTGTTTCCACTTTGAAGACATAGTTATGAATAACTCACAAAACACATAGGGTGAAGGGTCTCGGTCCATGTTTGTGTCTGCCCATTCCCTCCACTTTAGAGGTTTAAAAATCACAGGATAATGATTTTATGTTCTGTCACAATTTAATCAATTAATCCCAGTTCAAAATCGCAAAAGAAGTACCCTCCAAAAAGAACGATTGATCTACAGATCGACATGTTCATGGGTTGATTTGCATTTACCATTTCAGAACAAAGAATGGGGAAATATAAAACAAAATAGGCCCCTACCTGGAGGAGGTTCTTCATTAGAGATATCCATTCACAGGAATTCTATTGGGTTTTTTTGCTCTTCGGTCCCATTCTCAGGGTGCGTCGATGTCGCTGGTGATTCATCGGCATTCATCATTCATCATTGGAGAGGATTTTCACCATCGGTTCATTAGAGGAATTCCACGTTTGATTCTCCAACATGTTATCTAATTAATAGGGAAATGTGTCGTAGTGTTTCTATTATGTTGTGTCTCCATGTCGTTACGTTGTTTCATTAATGAAATAGTGTGTCTATTTTGCTTCTGTTAAGGAGTCTCATTAAAGGGTTTCATAGTCGCACTGCAGTTCTGGTGTGCCAGCGCTCAACAGTGAGAAAAGGAAAATAAAATAACTTTTTATGTTATTTTTTCCAAAAATTTCCAAAAACTATCTCTCCCATTCGACCCTCGCCGTTCAAATATAAAATATTATAGGATAATCCGACCAATTCGAGTTCAAAAGTGCCCTCGAATTTTTGATTTGAGCACCAGTTTAAAAGTTATAAAAACTCGCTCACATGTTTATTTAAATAAACCTAAAAATTAGTTCAAAAGTTAACTTTAACCCTTGACCCATGCTGGTCGAGTTTTGGATTCACCTAAGGGGAAATGCCCTCACGAGCTCAATGGGACTCTCATATTTTCAATCCGAGTTTTCGTTTAGGTGTTATAAGGATTTGACAATAAAATAATTGTTTCTTAATTTTTTTATTTACAGTCAAAAACTAAGTTCAATTGTTGGCCCACACCGGCCAATGTAAGGATCTACCTAAGGAAAGAATACCCTCACGAGCTCAATGGTGGTCTCCTATTTTCAATCTAAGTCACTGTTAATGAGTTATAAGTATTTTAAAAAATAAGAGTTTTATTTAATTATTTTATTTACGGTTATATCATTTTTGGGTTTTCCCACTGGAGGCCTGCACCAACTAAACATAAGTCACACCTAGGGTAAACCCACCATCCTCAACTCAATGGTTCCCTTAGATTTCTATTCTAGGAACCTATTTAAGAGTTATTACAATTTTTTAAGAAAACTACTCACACGCGCTATTTGAAGATTAACATTTTTTGACAGATCATTCTGGGCACTTCGGGCCTTGGAATAGCACATTGTCTCAGTACCTAGTCTTGAAATAATTATATATCATAAAAATATACATGGAATTTCCAAGACATTACATTTCACCTTTATACATAAATTTCCTTTTTTATATATTTATTACATGATTTTTAACTTTAGTTTAATTTTTTAAAATTACTAACCCTATCAAGATAAAATTATGTATAATCTGATTTATTTTAATTCCATCATGCATTATTGTAAATTCATTAATTTATGTGATTGTGAAAAAATATACATAAAGAAATTAACTATTTCACTTGACTAAAATAAAATAATAAAAGTGTTATGATCTTGTGATTCTCTAATGGTTATTTTTTTTAGAAGATCATAATCTAACCCTCGACCCTAGGGGGGACACTTTGAACCTTAATTTTTTCATTGATGTAGCATTTCACCAGTGATCATATGAACCTCTTGGATTAGTTTAGCCTCAACCTGGAACTTGAACCATGTCCCTTAACATGGGAGCTCTATCCATTCCATTATATTTACTGACATGAAGGTGAGGGTAACAAAAGGATTGGTTTAGAGGTTTATATAAAAATTTATTATGGTCAAGAACGAAATTACATTATAAGAGGATGGGATTAAACGTGGCCCATAAAATTAATTTGATAATAATATTAAATTAAAATGAAACTAATCACATACATAGTTTTGGTATAAGCTCATGATCATCCACGTGCATGCAATGAATATACATTTTCAATCTAGCTAGCATTTTATTAATTTTCTTCATTAATTAAGGTAAAATGGAATGAATTAATATGATTAATAAATTAATTCAATTTATATTAATTCCATATAAACCATATTGAAAATTTCTATATTCCAAAATTTTAAACAAATTAAATAATTTAATTTAATATAAAATCAATGAATTACACATGTTTACTTGGAAGAAAATTACTTATACCCATCCAAACTTCTCAGCACGGTCCTTAACTATATATTCACATGGAATCCAACATACATTGAAATGACCAGGACTTTCATAAATAAAATTCCCTTTGTTACTAAGTTAAATACCCTATTATGGTTATGGAAAACACATGCACGTATTTAGTTTCACTAGTTCAAAATATGGATTTAATTTCATTTTTTTCATTTTTGATGTAGGTTTTTGACCGACATCTATAAAGGTGACGTAAGATATTATGTCTTCAGTTTGGGTTTACAAAAATCTATGTCAAAAATGATGTCGTGCTTAGTTTTTGACATCCATTTTACAAATTAACTAACACCGAAAACCAATTTCTAGCATTAGTTATTAAACAAACTGATGTTAAAAATTTATCATAGACCTATTTTTCATGTCTGTTTCTTATAAAACAATGTAGAAAACCACTTTAGGTGTTGGTTTATTAGATAATCCGACATCAAAAAATGTATATTTTTTTAAAATTGTTTCAGTATTAGTCTGTATGAAAACCGACACTAAAAGTAAAATAATATTAAATATAGAATATTACACTCCCAAAATAATCAAAATCCATGTAATATAACATAGTATAAAACAATAAAATAGTATTTATCATTTACTAAAAATATATTAAAACTTATAGGTTTTTATCTTGTTAATCAAATATGTATTTTTGCATATGTATTATAAAGAAGAATTAAAAGACATATACCTGAAATTGATGACATGGTCATTGTTGGTTATTATTGAAGAATTTATTTGATATCATTATTTTCAAACACCTATTATAACAAAATATTTAGTTTTTTGAACACATGTTATTAAGATAAAATAATATTATTTAAAAACATTAGAATATGATTACCTCAAATTGTAATCAGACCAAACAAAATAGTTTGTAAAAAAAGATTAAATATGGTCAGGTTCAGTTTGGGTATAAGACTTGGAATCATCAAATGTCTAAAATTATATTGAATGAAATGAGATTAAAAAAATAATATTATAGAAAATATAAAAAATATAACTTCACTTCTAAAATTCAATAGTTACCCAAGTTGTGATTATCTCGTACATGAATCCTAGAACATAATAACCACATTCAATATGTCCTTGTTGATGGTGAAACTGTGATTATAAAATATTAACTCGATAATAAAAAACATATATATATATATATATATATATCAAAAAATCAAAACAATATCTAATATAAAAAATAACTACCTTTACTTTTACATTATTGATTGCATTTGGTCTCTTTATCGACTTGTGTTCTTTTTTAAATTTTTTCCATAAACTAAATTTTCATATATATAAACTAATAATATGTCTATAAACACTGATAATTAAACATAATGAGATTAGAAAAAAAACATACATGTTAAATAATGTGGAAAAACATTTATGAACACTCCCTAATAAAGAGAAAAACCAATATAAGGTGCATTCACTTGGTAAAAAATATTCCTAACATCCAATGCCCCTACAATACAAAAAAATTCACAATTTATGAAATTAAAATGATCATTAGTTCACAATTATGTTTCTATTATTACTTATCACGAAATGGAAAAAACTAACATCCAATCTCTGTATATGATAATCTCTCACAAATATATGCAACTCTATTAGGATTCTTTAAATGTTTTGTTTCCATGGAAATGTAATATGGATCAATACAACCATAAATTTTTGTGTTGTAATTTTGTACAAGAAGCATGTGTAGATACCTAATTTGAAAAGGATATATAGTTAGTCAATTTAAACCATATTTTATTAAAAAAATAAAAATTTAAACATCAATTTACTTACATTGTAAACAACTATAACACATTCAGGATGAGCTCTTCAAAATCAACTAGATGCATGATATCTTCTTTGATTAATCTTAATGGATAATATCATCCTTATATAATAAACATCATATGAAACTCATATATATTATTCAAGGAAGAATAATCCTGAGATAATCTTTGTATCCCATAAGAAATATCATAAGTATCTATAGTCCATTGTTCCTGAATGATTTGTTTCAATTGTGAAATTATTTTTTCTTTCAGATAATCCAATATAAGATAAATGTCAGAAAAAATTATAAGTAATTTTTAATCATGTGTGATTAATATTTGAAAACACACATACCTCATATAAAATATAAGGAATAAGACAAGTTTTATAAATTAAAAAACGACACATACAATCCACAACTCTGGTAATCTCCTCAGTAGAAAACAGTAGTAGAGCATTAGGATCAATAATATCAAGTACTAATACTATAACTTGATCCATCTCATAGGATGGTGATGTACATAATCCCCCAAAAAATGTATGAGTCATAACTTAACAATATATATATATATATGAATATTTCCATTAAATAACTCACAGTATACGATTTGGTCCGAGTAAGGTGGAGGAGGATCCAAGTGGTAAGGTTGGGTTGGGTAGTCTGGCTGGGATGGACATGGAGGATCAAATTAAGTAGGCTAGGTAGGTTGAGAAGGATGTGAAGGTTGTACAGATAGTGACTGTCTTGTCAATTGTTCTAACAAAGCCTACTACATAGCTACTTGAATTTGATCACCCATAAACTGTTTCATCTCTTTCACCTAGTCTTTTAAGGATTCTATTTCTGGGTCTTTTGATTGCCTACTCTGACTACAAACTTTCCAAATACTAATGCCTGCCTGATATCCTCTAACATAGGTAGGGTGTTTTATATTTCTTAAAGTAGTGGTAATGATTTCCATCATACCCTCAGTGATAAAAGAGCCTTGTGTCTCATACTCGTAAAGTTCATCTTGAAATGAAAAATGAAAAAGTTATATTAGAGTTTTTAATTTATAAAATTAAAAAAATCATGACAAATAAATAATATTTACATACAATTTTATCATCTAATTTCTTATATTCCTCTGTAAGATACTTTCCATTCATTTCTTCTTCTCGCACATTTCCAATTTTCATTGTTAGTGGGAGGAGATGGAGAAAAAAACATGCCCTCTTCTTAACCACTGCTAGATCGAGCTCTTAATGCTTCAAATTTTTCTTCAATCATTTTCTACTCCAATAATGGATACCCTCCACATGATAAAGTATGAGGGTATACATTTTTCAACTGCATCTCATGATGAGATCTTCTAGAGACATGTTACATAAAAATAATCTAATAAGTAATTAGATAAATGTATAATCAATTATATAATATAAAACAATTATCATATTTGATATTTTTATTCCTTAAGGATGTCAATAAATTGCATCCATGTATCTGCATCTATATACAGATACTTAAGGCATGGATTTTCAAACTTTTTCATTCCGAAAACATAATTTTTTCAGTTTTGTTTTAAAATCTCACCATCAAACCGCTGGTAAGGAAATATGTGGTTTCTTAATTTATTTTGTTTCCTAAAAAATTAATGTCATTTATAATTGAATAAATAAAATATTTCATTTAAAATATTTAATATTAAAAAAATGAGATAAAATAAATCAATTGAGATATTTTACTTTCACAAACTACCAAAGTTGATGTTTTGTCATCTTGTCCACAGAATTCCAATCATGATATAGAACAATAATCCTACAACGACTCATCATTTATATATACCTGATAATCCAAATAGAATTTTGGATAGTTATATTTTTATTATTATCAAAATTAATATGTAATCTCTCATCTCCACAAGAAAGTGATTGTTTTGGTATATGTGTAAAACCACATTTACCAACTTGAGAACATTATTTCTTTATAGTAATTGGAGAAGTATCCTTCACTGAGGATCCATTAGTAGTCCTGAAATAAAATTATAAATTTAAAGTTTTCTTTCATTAAATAAGTATATTACTGAATATTTAATAATATAAATAAATAGATATACCTCAGCAACTAATCCTCTCTCTCTCTCTCTATATATGTCATTGACACAAGAAAGTGTAATGAAATTTTTTGTACCTACATATCATTAGAAAAATTAATATTTAGAAACAAGGATGAAAAAATAAGTAAAAAAAGAGGCACATATTTTTATATTTAAAAAAAAGAAACAAATTATAAAAAAATTACTAGAAAAAATAAGAGGCTAATTAGTGTTTCCCCATATACCTTCATCGTGATCATTACGTACTTCATGCACTATATCTACCTTGTAGTCATTTTGATTATCTAAAAATCATGTAATAGATGACTCAAACTCATGTAAATCAATAACATCATCAGCATCATTCTCATCACCCAAATGGTATCTTTTTTGATGAAAAGAAACGTACCAATGATCATTTGATGGATCAATGACATAAAATATCTTCCTTTCCTGTGTCTCCAAGATAAATGGTTCGTCATTGTAATTAAATCTTTTCAAATCAACTAGTGTAAATCCAAAATCATCATGTTTCACAACACTATTTCGATAAACCCAATTAAATTTAAACACAGGGACTCGAAATTTCGTATAATCAATTTCTCATATATCCTCATGAACTCCAAAATATACTAAAAATTTAAAAATTGTGTTTTTTAACTTTTTAACCTGAAAAATGAAATGCATCAGTGATAACCATCACACCACTATTTTAAATGGTAATCTTGTCATCTGGGTTTTTTGTGTAAGATGTGTACCCATTAATATCAAAACCATTTAGTGTCATAACATTAAGATATGGTCCCCCTTCCAACCATTTAAACATTTCTAATTCAGATATATCTATTCTCACTTTCTATTTAATCCTTGAAACAAATTCCTTTTTATACTCAATCATCATTCACTTTTAATTATTATTTGGACACCATCGCCTTAATTCATAAATACGTGATGATATATATGATTGAACATCATTTGGGTTGTTTAAAATATATAAATATGCCTACAAAACTTCATCATGTGGAATGAACTTTAACTTTATCCCTTGAATCCCTCTAATTTCACTATCAGTTGTCAGATGTCAAGATATAGGGAGACCAATATGTTTCAATTCAAACAAATAATCAGTGCAGATCATAATAACTTCTTCAGATACATGTTTTAGAATAATAGAGGCCTCTGTTCGACCATTATTTTAAACATATCCCTTTAAAATAATTTGCATACCTTTTAAAAGGATACATCCAATGTATATAAATATGCCTGAATATTCTTATCTCACACACTTAATGAATCACTAGATGAATATTTATATCAAGAAATGTATATGGAAAATAAATTTCTAGTTGACAAAGTATTAGAGAAGCTTCATTATCTAACTCATATAAGAAATTTGGATAAATAAATCTGATACTAATGGATTTGAAAAAATTACATAACCTAATGATAGATTTTTTTACAGTTGAAGACGTTATGCCACGTAGTGTGATTAGTAGCAGTTTTTGCATCAATACATGACAGTCATGAGATTTCATACCTATTAATTTGAAATCCTTAACTGAAAAGAAATTATTCACTTTTGAAGAATATCCACTGGGTAATTTTATACTGTATAGACACAAACAAAAATTCAACTTCTCACTCTTGCTTAATGTGTGACAAGCTGAAGGTAAATATGTTTTATTTCATTTAATAGAGGGAGATAACTCCAAATGTATTCCCACTACTATCAAGTCCAATATAGAATTCAATCCATATTTTTTATCTCCATTTATTTCTGATAAATTTCCAATCAAAATGTCACACATATTTTTCCCGACATGCATAACATAAATGTTATGATTTATCTATAAAAATATCCAATAACGTAGTCAAAAAAATAGATTATTTCTTCTGGATATTTCTTGAAGACCAGAACTACTTTTCTTTCTAATTTTTGAATCAGTTTTTTTACCCCATTGTAATATTCTTCAACTAAAAATTTTGTGGGGGAATATTGTGTTCTTATAAACTGTTAAATTCCTTTTTCAATATATGATAAGGATGATCAATTCCTAAAAATCATTGATTTCCCATTTAAATTGTATTTCTTCCACTCTGAAATTGATAATATGAAGTATCTTCTTCACAAATTTGACATGCTTTATGTCCCTTAACACTATATCCAAATAAGTTTCTATATAAAAGAAATTAATTTATACTAAAAATTGTCATATCATTAAAAATTAAATACTCTTTCTTGTATGAATAAAAAAAATTAACACCTTCATCCCATAGAAATTTAAAATCATCAATCAATGGTAAAAGATACATATAAATATCGTTTCCTGGCTGTTTTTATCCAGATATCATCTAACTCAATATAACATATTTTTTATTCATACATATCTATGGGGATAAGTTGTGAACTACCAAAAAATAGGCCACGAACTGTGTTGGCTACTTAAGATTCGATATGGGTTCATTCCATCTGTACAAACTCCCATTCTCATATTTCTTACTTAACTTCCAAAATTAGGAAATGGTTTATCAAATATCATCGATTGTGATGAGTCAATAGGGTGGCGTAATTTACCATCAGATATGCATTCATCTAAATGTCATTTTAACATTTTTTTCATCAATTTAAATTGAAAATATATGATTCAAATGAGTAATTATTGGGGGGTGCCAAATTGATTTAGCAGGATCTTTGATTTCGGTACCTGAGCATGCATCAGTGTTAATTTATTTGAATTATATAAAGGTATTATTTAAAGAAATTATTTGATTTATCATGGGGTTAGATGTCAGTACCTGAGAATGAATCAGAATTGACTTTTTCTTTCATATTATAGCATGATGTTCCGCATTTAAGATAGTTTGATAGAAATTAATATTTTTCTCTATACAAAAAACAATCATTGGGGAAATCATGTATCTTTTTATACCCCAATCCCATTGGACATAATATTTTCTTCATCTCATAATTGAAATCTGGAAGCCTATTTCCTTCTGGAAGTAGCTCTTTTAAAAGTGAAAGTATGTTAGAGAATGTTTTATCACTCCAACCATTACTTTCTTTCCAGTTAACCAATCTCAAAATAGCTGATAAAACTATATATTGATTACAACCTATGAATAATGGATTTTCAAAATCCATATACAATCATTCCACACTTGCTGTTTTTAAACGGTTTCAACACCTAAATCATGAATTAAATCATCAATACAATCCCCTGTCACATTATGAATATTTTCATCAACATTAGCTATTGAATTTATAGTTTTTTCACCATGCCGGATCCAACATGTATAATTAAGGTTAAAGCCAAAGAAAATGAGATGATTATTTATTTCAATAGAATTTAGCATTCTCATATTCAAATACTTCCCATATGTATAGGAAATCAAATCTATGTTTTTATGATTTAGTTTTACAAATTTCAATAAATCCCCAACTCCTTTTTCCTATTTATTAGTGGTTCTTCCTAAATTTATCCAATTATGATCCATTCAGTAACAAAAATTGTAATATATTTAGTGATATATAAAATCATATATACATTTAAATATATATATATATAAACAGATAAATTTTAAATATAAAAACATAAAATAAACTAATTCAACATTTTTGTTATATCAAGTACATTTTTTACTGTAATGTTATTTTTTTGAATAAAGATGAAAAGGATTCATTGAATCAACAATAATATACCATTAAAACTCGGTGTTATAATCACACATAAAATGAATATTAATTTCAAAATTTAATTCATTAAAATATCAATTAATTTATAAAACTCAATTTCAGAATCAGACATAACATAAAAATTAATCATATAGGAAAATTAATATGATTTTCAGGTTTATGATTAACATCTTCAACCATTCAAATAATTAGAAATATATGATAGGAGTGGTCATCAATTTACTCCTAAATTAATAATAATCAATAATTTCATAAAACTAAAATTATAAAAATGAATTAGAATATAAAAAAATAAAAAATATTTAATAATTGAGTAAAACTAATTGATATGAATGAATTATATAATAACTAATTTATTTCTAAAATTAAAAAAACATTCAATGTCTATATTTATAAATGATAAATTGATAAGAAATCTCAATTTTCTCCCTTTAATTATTTTGAATAGTAAAAACTGAAAGATCTAACAAAATAAGTAGTATATATGATAGATAATCATGAATGAACAAAAAAATAAAACTCTATTAATGGCGGCTGTAAAGATGATTCAGATCAAGAAATAGAAATGTAAATGAAAAACTAAAGATAAAAGATAAAAAAATGTGAATTTATGATCATGAAATAAAGATTAAAATGCTAGAAATCATCCAAAATGAGGTGTGGGGTGGTTCAAAAGCCATCAATGTCGTCTCAAGTCAGGAGATACGAGAGAATGAAAGAGGTTTAGGGTTTTGGATGGTCTAAACAGCATGTAAAAATTTTAAAACACTTTTGGGAGTTAGTTTCTCTTGAAATGGATGCCGAAATTTTTTTTTATATTTTCGGTGTCGGTTCTAACATAAATTGATGTTGAAATTTATTATTTCGGGTTTTCGGCATCAATTTTCTATAAAATCGATGCTGAAATATTTTTTGGGGGAGATTTTCAGCGTTGGATTATTAGAAAAACAATGTTGAATTTATATTTTTTTTATTTTTCTGGATCTGTTTTTTGGATAACCGATGTTGAAAACCTTATGGTTTTAGTTTTCAGCATCGGTTTTCATCAAAACGAATGCTGAAAACTTTTCCCTTCACTATTTTGCATTGATTTCTTAGAAGCAATGTAAAAAATTCGATGTTAAATCTATCACTTTTACTAGTGTTATATCATATCCTATTAGAAATAAAATAGAGTCAGGCATCATAACCATTGATAAAATAATCTTTTATAAATTATAATATGATTATTATAAATATAGGGTTATGATAAATCCAATTAGCATGGACAAAAAAAGAAATGACCTCATCTAGTAGGATTGTACCCTAAAAATCCCATTTATTTTAGCTTTAGAGGGAGATATCATCACTAGGATTTTCCATTTTCCCTTCCCAATTTGATATCCAACAACTAATTACAAGTTAATCAATTTGTGGGAGAGAAGTTCAAGCTCATCAAGATCATAGCCCAAACCATGTACATCGAACCACCCCATGAAAATATCACAACTGAATACCTTAAACTTAGGGAATTTACTGATATAATAAATTTATATAAATAAAGACTATAATAATATGAATATTTATATTGTATTTTCAATGTAATAGTGTCTATATTTACTTCTTATTGTTGTAACATTATAAATTATTTTGAGTTTGATATAATAAAAAACAAATTGTATTTTTGGGTAATATATAATTAAAATTAAAAAAGTCGTTTTAATGAATAAATGGAATTTCAAAATAAATTTTATTTTTATAAAATATTATTATTAAATATATTTTTTAAAAAATAACATATAATATAATTTTTATGAATTCAAATGTAATTTTCATACGAGTTTGAAAACTGTTACTATAAAAAACCCAGAATTTCACAATAAATATCAATTATATTTTAAAAGTGATAATTCACATATTAATAGAATTATTTTGTTAAAATAAATAATATTTTTTTAATCATAATGTCAAGATTATCCAATATTGAATTTTTCATTATTTTCAAAGATAGTTGAATTTCAGTGTAAAAATTAAATACTGAATAAATATACGGTGTGGTTCATGATATTATAATGAAAAAAATGTGATATAATAAATTCTTTAAAATGTATAAAATACCAAATCTATATTTTCCCTTTAAATTTATGTGATTTCGAGGTTATTTTTGAAATTTTATAAAGCCTTTATTAATCCTTAAAAACCGATAAAATATTTTCTGGTTATAAAATCAATTCTTTATAAAAATGTATCACTTCCAAATCACCAAGGGTTGTATTTCAATGTGTTGGCCACTTTTAATTATAAAATAATTAAAACCAATCCTCTTTTATAGAAACTGTGGAAAAAACCATGGTAAGGTTTGTGGTTTTGATTAATTTATTGTATAAAGTCCAAAACTTATGTTTGAGAAATAATAAAGAACTTCCTTCTCTTTTTCCCATATAAACGTGCCCTATCTATGATTACTCATCACCCAAAAACCTTTTATTATATCATTATTATTCACTCAACACTCTATAGTCCTCCAAAAGTTCTCCCAGTCTTCTAAGAATCTCCTCCCGAGATTTTGGAATCACCCTCTCAAGGTAAGGGGCTTCTCTCTTTTCTATTCAATTCAATCACCTTCTTCATAGTTATCCTATTAAATATCAATTAGTTATATTTTAATAAATTTATAAATATCCCTTTACAATACAATTAATTTTCAAATAATTATATATTATTTATCCCCCCTCATTAAATCATTTACCTAATTTTTTACTATGTCCAATTTTAGTAAGGCATCTTCACCTTCTCCTCTTTATTCAATAATATTTATTATATTATTTCTTTTATCTACAATTACTAATTTTGGGATATGTTATTCCATATCCCATTAACTACCCATGTGATTACTAAATTATTAGAGACACATTCCACTCTAATTAATCCATCCCATGAACATTTAGGTTCCCCCTATTGCTGCTGAAATTTCACTATGATTTTCCATGTCAACAATTATGTAGTGAATACCCGTACCCATTTCCTATCAAGGCTATTCAACTTTATGAACATATAATTTTTTGATTTGGTAATTACATTTATTTAATCTGCATGAAATTATCATGGGATCAAATTTGATGAAATATGTTCTTATGTATATGATCTATGTGTAACACTTATGCATGAACATGATATGATTATAATGGGTGTGGATATATGTCACTCCAATTCATTGGGTAATATTTTTGCCTTATGAGATTCAATAAATAGATTACATGAGGTTATCCTAAGAACATTATGGTATGTTGTATTTTTGGTTAACCTTGACATATTCTTATGATATTATGTTTAATTTTGTTTCTATATTTTAGTGTTGACGTTAAGTTATCATGTTATATATTGCCTCAATGTTAAGGTTTATGATTCTCAACCATTTTATTCCCCATGGAAATTCCTATTTTCAAACATGTAATACTGTCTTCATGTTATGCCTTGTTTATTCCCTTAAATGGATTTACAGACCACCCCATTCTTATGTATTTCCCCATGTTATCCCAAGTTGTTTTAATAATTATGGAAGAATATTAGAATGTTAAGGAATATTTAAATAATGTTAAACTACCCCTTGTTTTATGTTTTTATATAATGTACCTAATTACACAAATAAAATAGATTTCTCAATATTCGAGGTTTTATTATGTATATTTCTATGTAATAAATCGTAAATTAATGTTTAATAAATACAAGGTTTCTCATTGTTTGTATCAAATAAAATTTTAGTTATTTTGGGATTAGGATTAGAAAACTCTAGAAAAATCCATAGGTATAAGACAAAACATAAGAAAACATCCATAAGTTTTGGTAATGTATAGAGTAAGTGGTTTCCAATAAAATATTTCCCTTTCTAGAAACTATAAGTGGATGTGGATATGAAATATATATACCTTGGGGTAACACCCAAAAACACTATATTGATCTAGACTCGATCGAAAACTCATGCCCAAAAATTGGCCTAGCCTTACACCTGGTTTGACACTCTCAGGGGATATGATTTTGAAAATTCACAAGCTCATTACAAACCATTATTAAGGGGGAAATCCATTTTAAGAATCTATGTTTGAAAATATATCATGGATAATGTATATGGAAACTATGAAATTCATAATTTAAGTAAATACATATCATTTTTGAGTTATACCATTAATATTCATGGTTTCTCATTTATGTGTTTTATAGTTTAAATTTTACCACACCTAAGTAAAAATTTAATGAAGTAAATAATTTGAACCAAAATAAAAAATTTAAAGGTATGGTTATCATCTAGAGTTATATGCATTCATTCATATCATTAATGATTAGTATAACTATTCAAACACCACAATAGAGCATGAAAGTAGAGTTGTTGGTGAAAAATGGAAAATGGGGAACTAATTTCATCCCATGTATATAACTACTAACCTATAAAATTTTTTTAGCTAAACTTCCTAGAAAACCTTGTGATACTCCCTTTAGTGTAATTTTGATTCAATTCTGGATATGGATTGATGTTATATATATATATAATATAATATAAATTATTGTGAGAAGAAAATCACTCTCTGCATCATGAATCATTCTCTATGTTAGTAAAAATGAAAGGAGGAGGATGAATATTTTTTAGCACCAACATCTCAATAATGGATATTTTTTCCCTATAATGAAGAATATCTAGATAAAATTATTGAGTCTAAGGAAAATATTATCCTGAAGACATTACCATTGTGGGGGAATATGTTGATATGTTTCCCAAATAATTGTCTAGTCTTCCTCTCGGATGAGAGGTTAAATTTTCAATTGATCTTATACTCGGGGATTTTCTAATATCCAAGAATCTATATAGAATGGATATTGTGTAACTTGAAGAGATAAATAAAAAACTACATGATAATTTGGATAAAGGTTCCATACACCCAAGATATTCGTCATGGGGTGCACTAGTCCTCTTCATCAGGAATACTTATTTGTAAATATGACTTTAGAATTATTATTAGTATCATATTCAATTTATTGATGACTTTTTTGATCAACTACATGGATAAAAATACATATACAAGGTGGATCTCCAGTTTGGGTATTATCAAGTAAGGGTGAAGAAGGAGGATATCCCCAAGGCTGCTTTCTATAAAATGTATGAGCATATGAGTTCATAGTAATGCCATCAAACTCACTAATGGTCTATTAATATTCATAGAATTGATTAATAGAGTCTTTAGAGATTACCTCAACAAATTTGTTGCAGTCTTTATAGGTTATATTCTAATATAATTCAAAATCAAGGAGGATCATGATTAGAATATGAGCACTATGATAAAGACCTTACAAAAAGGGAAATTTTGTGAGAATTATCATAAATGTGAGTTCAGGATAAATAAAGTCTCATTATTAGGGAACATTATCACAAGAAATGGGATATCTATAGACCCCTGAAAGATAAAATCAATTGAATGATGGCCACGACCTACCATTATGATAGAAATCCATAGTTTTCGTGTATTATCTAGGTACTATAATCCATTTTTGATAAATTTCCCATGATTTTCAAGCCCTTCAACCAAGATAACTCAAAATGGAGTCAAGTTTTTTTGGAATAATGAATGTAAAGAGAGATTCAAGTAGTAAAAATAGGTTGTTATTGCACCTATATATAAGCTACCCAAAAGTGGGGAATATTTAATGTTATATAGTGATGATTCAATGAACTGCTTGGTTTGTATACTAATAAAGAATTATAAAGTGATATCCAATGCCTCAAGAAAATTGAATGATCATGAATATAAATACTCAATGCATGATTGTTTCGGATCGGTTTCGAAATGTCCAACGGTTCCGTATCCAATGACACATGGACTTGCATTCCAAAGGCAGGCGTTCGCTGGGCGATTTGGCCAACGACACTTAAGAACTCACATTGGTTGAGAGGATGGGAAGTCGGGCTCATCACACCCTTTTGGGGGTAATTATTTCCTGTTCCAGGACTCTCTTATAGATTTAAGATGTATTCATATGTTTGCGAATATTTGGTTTATACCCAAGCATAGTATCCACGGATTACTCCTGGTTGGCAATGGTCAGCTTGACGCAGGGGTTCAAATTCATTTATGCCTGAGGTTTACCATCCCTCGTTAGATTAATGACCCCGAGGAGTCTGGACTCATTGAGGCGACACTAGGTGTGGTGCGGTGAACCTATGTGAAGATAGTTGGATCGAACGGTTGTTGGGTTTGAACCTCAGGGAGGCTTCCTATGTACCCTGCCTAGGAGACAGGGATCAAAGTCCACGTAGTTCGCATGAGAATGTCGGAGAACCTACGTGAATGTGGACACGGGGGTCCGATGGTGATCGGGCTTGAACCTCATGGAGTCTTCTTACTTATCCCTATGGTAGGGAATCAAAGTCCTCATAGTTCGTATTATCTTGGGGATTACGCTCTAAGGAAGCCTAGGGGTGTGGATTGGGGATTACACTCTGAGGAGGCCCATAAGAGGATGTCATAGTCGATACTTACCCTGAGCCCATGTGATTCATGCTCAGTGTGAGAAACAACAGGCAGTAGAGACCAGAAGATCACATCGCGAAAGGTGCGTCTGTGAAAAGTGGAGTGCGGATTATGCATAGAAGCGGCCCAAAAAGTCAGGGCTTAATCCAAGATGGATGCCCATGGCGACAAAGTGAAACGGGAGGGGGACTTGACCCCAAAGAAGGATGGAAGAGCACCCCTACCCATTACGCCCTTCCTTGGGCATGGTTGTGGGGAAGTACGGAGGTATATGGGGGCTTTTTTCCGATGGGTAGTCTTCCATGCCTCGGGGAGGGGAGAAGTTCCCCATCCCTAACAAGTGTATGGGAAGAAAGGAGACTCTCGGGCTCGGACTCCACATTACCGTGGGAATGTGAACCCAGTAATGATTTGGGAATCTTCCCATGGGTCGGAGCAACCCCTTCGCCCCTACTTACCGTGGGTATGTGAACTCAAAACGGTGCACTGATGCACCTGATGGTTACATCAAACATGTTTGGTGACTCCGGTGGAGGCCTCGGCTCGGGGCCAATGAATGGGCCAATGAGGAGGTTGCGGAGGATTAGGTCAGATTTGAAGGATTTTATCTGGATCGGGGAATGGGAACTCCGAAGGATCTGGCGGGCCACAGAGGTGTATGAGTGGTAGTGCCCTTCGCGTAAAAAGGTTCTACGTAGTTGGAGAAGCTGTCCGTGAACCAGGGTGGCCCGCGAACTGATGGGCATCCCGCGAACCAGGGTGGTTCGCAACCTGGTGGGCATCCAACGAACCAGGGGGTTTCTGGATTCGGGTTTGGCCCATGTACCATGTTGGTACATGGAGGGATCCATGAGAGTAGTGGCGGCTAAGGGCGGTGCCAGTTGGGGGTTTGTCGGTCGGGGCTTCACCCACGTTGGAGTGTGCTACACGGTGCGATGGATCAGAAAAGATGCATAAAATCCCTAGTCCATGGGGAGTGCATCGGTAGAGGGGCCATGGTTCGCATTTTTTCTTTACCTTGTTATTTTAAGTTCACGGTTTACCAAGTTATTATGCATTTTCGATTCCTTATTAATTTGCTTCCAACTTCATACATGTTCTGGTTCGCGAACTAGAACTTCACTGTTTACGAAATCCTAAGCTCCTTCCTTTGGAATCCTTCCACCCGAACCTGGTCGATCTCTCTAAATCCTCTCTTCAGCTCTTCCCCCTCAATCTCTTTTTAAATCATGGGGAAAGAGATATATCTTTGGTCATGTGGCACCTTTTGTGGAGGCCCATGATCTGAGACCCGGTTCATGGATGAATCGGTCAATCCGCAACTCACGGGGGCATTGAATGCATCTACCCCACTGACCAAACGATCTCGGGGAGTGCTTCGCGGCCGTGCAGGGTTCCACCTCCATTCCGAAAACGATAGCAGATTCGGCTTGGGTCGGTCGACGCGGTCCGCGGCTAGGGCGGTTCATGACGGTGGACCGGGTCGGCGCCTGTCCTGCCTTGCACCCGTGGAGTATCTCCTCCACCATTCTGCGAACAACAACAGTCCGCAGAGGGGGTGCTTCACAGAACCGGCCGCGTGGTGTTATCATTGGACCGGTCCGCGGACCGGTTCGTCTTGTGTCGTACACTGAGTATTCTCAGCACTTTTCCCCAATTCTTTTGTGGGGAGAAAATTGTGTATAATCTCCCTTATGTTTTAGGGGATTCTTCTTCTACTTTACAGATTTTTCAGGACCCTAAAAATACCCCCCATTGGAATGGGGTCCGATCATAATGAAGAATAGGCCATTCTGATGTAGAGTGGTCCTGAAACATGGATGGTTTGCAGGATAAGAGTGGACCCGGTAGGGGACCACACCTATAAATACGGTGGCCCTTCCTTTGTCTTTTACCTGATTCTTCACAAAGCCATAGCCTTCTCACTTTTCTATGTGTGCTCGTTCCTTCGCGAAGCACCTCGTCTGTGAACCAGCTTCCACTTTCCGCGAACTATTCCTCCTTCACGTTTGCCTTCATCCGCGGACCAATTCCTAGCCGCGAACCAACAATTTTAATTAACTAAGAAGTAAGTCACGATAGGCCGTGGAGGAACTCGCTTCGTGGTTTTGATGGACCGCGAACTGAAATCTTCCAAATTCTGAAAATATCTTAAGTCTTACGAATCTAATTCAGGATTAAGATTCCATGAAGAAACTTGGTTCGTGGTTTTCTGGCCAATGCTCCATGGTCCAGGGTATCGCGGACTGCTTCCGCGCAGGGTTGGTTCGTAGGATGCAGTCATCACGAACCACCTTTTGAGGCATTCTTGTTGACCTCTACATGAAGTCTTATTGACTCATTTGACTAACCATTTGCCTGTTTTTTATAATGTAGTGAGAAAACATGGTTTCGCCTCGCTTTGCACCCAGGTATGCTGCCGAGCCTCTCTCAATTAGCGATCAACGCCTGAAGGATGTGGCCAATTCTATTCATGATGGAATCTGCCACTCCCCACAGTGCTCCTTTCTTGCTGATTGAATCTCCAAGAAACAACGCGAGTACCCCGTTTCCAGCAGCCTTACTGCATACGGGTTCGGTTTACTGTCTGGTACACCGATTCCGGTACCATCTCGTGAAAATAATCCTACAACATGGGTATTTACTAGCACCATCCCTCGATCTCTGATATCTACCAGAGGGTGGCCTTCTGTAAAAGATACAGCTACCAGATCCATGTTTAATCACCTTCTGGTGTCCCGGACAGGGGAACAACGTCATCTGGACAGGACAATTCATAGTTACCGGAGCATTTCCCGCAATGTGATGGTGAACAAACAGCATGGCTAGTCAGCGGTCTGGGACCTCAAGCCCGGAGGGGCATTTAATTCATTGGATTGGGGGTGGCCCTTCTGGGTTCACTAGAGCTATGCAGAGTTTGAGGCAGAGTTGCGAGCCGTAGGCTTATATGAAGCTGCCTGGGAGTACCAAACCTATACCCATCGGCCTCAAGACCTTTCCATGCAACTTATGAGCCGTTGGAGTCCAAACACCATCAAATTTTACCTGGTCCAATGGTGAGGTGGGTATTAGTCTTTGGGATGTCTTTCATATTTAAGGGGCTCCCATCATTGGGGGTATGTATGACGAATTCCTACCTTCTTCTTCTGTGTGGGACAATGAAGAGAGGACTTCCCCCTAGTGAAGCAACTTATTGACCAGGCCCAGAAGCATTCAAAGGATACGTCCCTAAAACATATTGTCCCATATCGGGAATGGGTCAAGGATTTTTCTAGATAGAGCAAGTCTGTGAATCTCCCACGCAGGCCCACGACCTTCCCTATGATGGAGTCTCGAAAATAGAGGGGAAGCTACTAGCTGGTCTTGGAAGAAGGCCAGTTCAACGACTAGGGTTGGGAGCTTGTTCCGGACGTTGATCGGCTACTCCGTCTGGCGGCGTTCCTGGCCATGTTCCTGAGTGACTGGCTATTTCCCATACATGAGACTGGTGGCGTGCAGGTCTCTACTTTCATCATGGCAGCATAGCTAGCTACCAGAAATTTCATCAACTTGGTCGTCCCAGTATTGGCCAGGATTTATCGTTTGCCTAGCAATATTACCGATGGGAGTTGGCCAAACTGGGTAGTCGGTCCTTTTCAAATTCTCTAGGGATGGTTGGGAGAGCATATCAAGAATTGCTACACTTTCATCAACCCTCTTCAGATTTTGGGCACCACATTCCGGCCGTTCTTGAAAGTGACCAGCGGGGTCATGCCCGAAGAATGGGTGAACAAAGAGAAGGATGGACAACAGATGGTTCAGAATATGTGTCTGTTGACGAGTTGGATTTCGAGCTTCGAGCATTTCAATTTCCGACCATATCCATCCCCGACTAGTGCAATTAGGCATACCATATCAGAAGATTTTAGAAAGCGGGGCTACCTATTTTCTCTCCGAGAGGGCATTCTGGTGGCCCGTATCAGTGGGGTGCTGATCTGTGAGGGGTACGTGCCTTGCCAATTCAGACATCAATTTGGCTGCATCTAGGAACTGTGTCCCCCATCACTCAACAGTGCCTATGAGAATCGTCATTTAATGGTGGCCTGGCAACTGTGGTTAATGTTTACCTGGGAGGATACCGGTTGCGAGGTTATGACTCCCACACTTGCAGACTCCACGCCCTTCTTATCCAAGAGTTACGCTGACTCCTGGGTGCAATCGTACCCGAATGTCCAGCTAGGGTTGTGGGTTCCTACCATCTCAAGTCTTAAGCCATCGAAGGTCAAGAGGAAGCTAAAGGGGGATGATGCTTCAACCAGGCCGAGCAAGGTTCTTCGCCACCCTGCCGGTCTCGTGCTTCCGGGGAAAGTTTTAACAAACAGAGGTGTATCCTCTCATGCCCTTGAAGCTTCCCGGAGAGGGTTGGTTGTCCCTACTAATGCTGCCTTTCCGATGGCCTGGGGCCAATGGGATGAATTCAAAGGTCGGTCATCCTTTCACAACCAGTACCCATGTTCTCTGTGGCAGTATCTCAAGGAATCAAAAGTGGAATTTGATGGGATGGGCTACATATCTTCCCCTGTTAGCATTCTTTATGATGTGGACCCGGAGAGGGCCAAGCGGTATCTCCAGGACTTTGAGGCTTACATTCATGCATGCTGAGGTTATGCGGTATTGACTCATCGAGTCCATGCCATGATACGATTGGTGACTGACGAGGAGGAGGAACGGAGTGATCACTCTTAAAGGGGTGATGATTCCGGTGGTCGCCCTACCAAGGCTAAATCAGGGCAATCCCCCCCCCCCAACCCATGAGGTCCCACCCACAGGTAGTTCCAGAGATTTCTCGGGTGGTGGATGGATCCAGAAAACAAACACGACCCTTGGTGCCCCCACAAGCCCATGTCGCTGCCCGACCATCTCAGGTTGATCCTCCCCGGTTAGTCGTTCCTATTACAGCTGCATTTCCTAATTCTTGGAGGATTTGGGATGACCTGATGGTTAGTGGATCGGATGAAAAGGTTTGGGAATTTCTCCAAACGGGCCCTCTTGAACTTCCGGGTATTGGGACGATTTTCACTCTACCCCACTTGTTACTGGGAGAGGACCTCAATGAAATAGTTGCCTCATTGAAAGATATAGACTCATATGTTCATTCACTCTGGAACCGACTTTATGGGTCTACCCGGGTGTCCGTGATGATAAGGCATCCTGAATCTTCTGAAGGAGAGGTTGTCATGTTCGCCCATTCCAGCTTTCCTCCTTTTTTACTGTGATGGGTCTAAAGTTTCTTCCCTTTATACAGGGTGTCGAGGAATCCCAGGGGGTGATTTCTTCCCCAGAGTATACTCCACGGGGTACTACTGTGGGCGAACATACGCTTTCGGCTATGGTGATCATCGAGGAGGGTTCTCCTGGCATAGCTGAGCTCATGGAAGCGACCATTGTGGACCCAGCTAGGATATTTCATCCTCTAGCCCCTCTCAGCATTTTGAGCAAGGAACTGTCCCCTGGACAGATTCAGAGACGGTAGCAAGCATCCCGTTTATCGGATTTGCTCAGACAGGGGGCGCTGGGTAATCATGGCCCCCTGTTTCCTCGATTTCCAACTCATATATTCTGATCTTGCCACCTATTAATTATTTTGGTGCATGGTGTAGGGTCACTCGGAGACCCAGTCGTGGCTAACCCATCGGTTGTATCTTCTTCCCCCTTATCATCTGAGGGGTTACTTGTAGCCATACCTGTGCGTGATGAGGTGGTGGGCCCCGCTGGAGGGGATAGAAATATGGACGCTTTGCTTATGACCTCATCAATCATGGCTATATCAGGGGAGGAACAGCTCGAATTTGAGACCCCTGCTGACCATACAGCCTTTATGATCACGGGGTAGGACGGGGCAACCATTATTGCCGAAGAGACCTGAAATCCAACGGGGCCAGCTTCCTCATACCCCATGGATCTCATGGCGATGGAGGAGGAGCCTACCATCCTACTAATTGTCCGATACCCAGAGCAGGACATTATTTTGTTTACCAGGGGAGTGATTTCCCCGGGTATGATCTCCGTAGCCGACTGCTTGGGGATAGATTTGGGAGCTGATGGCCTTGGGCATGGCCTTAGCTCCTAGACACCTTTGGGGGTCACCAGAACTCCCTTAACTCTCAAATATACAGTTTCTTCCTTGGGTGTCTACGGTGGCGCAGAGCTTGTGGATACCGACACTTTGATGACCTGGGGTAAGTCCCTCAATCTCTTTACACTGACTCTTTCCTCTTCCCTTTTCTGATTAGGGATACTTATCTTGATTGTTGACTCTTGGGCTTTAGGACAACGACCTTTGACGTTGGCGATTGTGCTGTTAGATTCGATCATACCTGTGACCACAACCACCAGGGGCAAAGTTACCACTGCGCCAGAGTTTACGGGTGAAGTCGCATCAGGTCCCTCCTTGGTGACGTTCATCCCAGGATACGTATCTTCATTCAGGAGAAACTCTAAACCTGATCAACAAGTCCCCTCCATTATTTGACCTCCTCACCAAAGGTCTTGGGGGGAAATATGGAAGGTGATTTCTCAGACGCCCTTGGCTGAGATTCCGATCAAATTACCAAAGATGTGCAGTCTATTCATGCTGTCGGGATTTGACGGTTTCGACTACCATGGTATTTATGACATAGTCAAGCAGGTGATCACTGATTGGAAAATACTGGGTGGTTTTGAGTCTCATCTTTCTACTGCTTAATCTGCACCCTACCTTTCCGCAACCCGACAGCTCTGCCTAACAGAGGCTCGTGATCATACCGGGGTAGTTGTGAGGCTCTAGGGAGAGGTTCTTAAGAATGAGATACAGTGGATAAAGCAGGAAGAGGATAACGTCACCGCCATAATTGAAGAAGGGGAGAAGCAGGTGGAGGAGAAGATGAGGGTGAGCTCAAAGGCGGCCCAGGATGCGGAAGCGTTGCGGGCTGGTGTAGAAGTCGAGACAGCCTTACTACAGAATCTCCGTCAAACAATCGGGGATTCTCATCAACGCCTGATACAACTTTTTGAATCCACTGAAAACCACTTGTAATAACCTTTTATGCCAGAGGAGGATCTGTATTGTTGATTCCCTTCTTACCGACATTGTTATGAAACAAAGAAATGTTTCTCCTTAATGCTCTTTTTTTCTTCTCCTGTGATAGAAATCATTTGGTGTGATTGTTGCATATATCAATTCACCAAACATAGAATAGTCAGAGTTTAGGACCATTGATAAAAATAAGCTCTAACTTTTTCCTGGACCATGGGATCCAGCGAGCGTAGTTTGACTATTGCTAGGGTTTTGTAGAACCCCCCCCCCCACAAAAGTTTTGTCTTTTCTTTTAATACCCTAATTTTTTCTGGTCCCATTTAGTGTCGACCCAACGGGTACGACCCGACTTTTTCTTAGGTCACCCTTTTCGAGTTTTTGGCCTAACAGGCTTTTTGCCTCTTTTTGTGAGCAGTTTAAAGTCCCGCCATCAAGACTATCATTACTGATGTTTTAGGTCGAACAACTTTGACATTATATGGTGGGGTGAGGGCCCCAATGAGGTTTGGTTGATTAAAATATGTCCTGATATCCTTCAAACGCATGTGGGGGGAGAATATTTAAATTTGATCGACATGCAGGGCATGTCTTAAAGAATGGGATCTGTATCGGCGTACAGAAGTGGGAAGAGCATCGCCTAATAAAATATTGCCTTTGGTAGACAGGCTAGGGGCGATCACTATGCAGATCCGCTGAGGACATGGTATGCATAGTCGTGCAAAGGTGTACCTAGGTCAATGACTCTCCATTTCAGATGGCCTGAGAACTTCATGGAAGTTCGGCTTATGGAAACCACCATGGGTGGCTTGGAGAATTATGAAAATCCCCAGGGCTGGTTCGGAAAGGGTGTGTGACATCTGAAAGGGTTTGAGAACATCTATATAAATTTGAAGTGTGGACGCAGGGTCTTTGTCATATGCATTTAGCAAGTGTAAAAGAGGGTTGGAGCTTGGTGCAGTTTAAATTCATGCAGCTGGGACATTATCTAGAATGGAACGGCTTCTCCTAGTTCTTGGTAATCTCTCCAAAGACGTTCCACCTTATTCACGCAGGGTCATGAAAGATGCTGGTAAACTGCATGTCAGAGGGTTTCCTAATCCTGGGATAGACATGACGGCTCAGGGGCCAAGAGGCATACAGAGAGAAGCATTGCCTATGGAAATATTACCTTTGGTACATGGGCCAGGGGAGATCAATATGCAGAACCACTGAGGGCATGGTATGCATAGTCATGAAAATGTGTCCTTGGGTCAATGAATGAATTCTCCCAATAGCCGGGAAACTTCAGGGAAGTTCAAACACGGGACCACTAGGGGTGGTTTATGAGAGTTCGGCTTTTTCTGAGTACAGATCATGGTTTATGAGGAGAGGGTGTCTGGATATGGGAGAAACAACTATGCTAAATTTCCTGGGAATGGGTAAAGTCATCCAGTCTCATGCTGGTGTGAGAGGGTGGTTTGTGCAGGTCGGACCCGTGCATTGAGGGACAGAGAAAAGCCTATGTTCCTTACTGAACCATGACAGGTTTGGCCATGCAGTTTAGCGTCATGCGGTAAGGACGGATTCCGTGCAGTTTAATGTCATACGGTAAATACGAGGAACATTATTTGCAGTTTATGGTCATGCAGTGAGGAAGGGGGAATTTTTAAACCAGTGAAAATTCTTGTATATGGGGTTCATTTCCTTGAATGTTTAATGCTTGGTCTTTGCAGCTTTATTCCAAGCGGCCAAGACGTCCTGTTTAGTTTAACGTCATGCGGTAAGGACGTAGTTGAAAAGGCTGATCTTTATCAGAATGTAACTGGGCTTGAACATCTCGGCATTACCAAGACATGGAGAGGGGTTGATGGTGTAAATTGTGGTTATGGGGCTTCTTGGATCAGGAGAAATGATATGGAGGCTCTGAGGCTAGTAGGCGTACAGAGCTAGGAAGAGTACCGCGTGAGGAAATATTGCCTTTGGTAGACAGGATAGGGGCCATCAATATGTAGAGTTGTTGAGGGCATGGTATGCATAGTCATGCAAAGTTGTCCATGATTCAATAACATTCCACTTTCTATGTCCATGAATGGTTATGAGAATCCACAATTTTCTGGGCCATGAAGTCTGTTATCTAGACGAAAATATCTAGACATGTTGGGCATATTCAGCCCTAGTTGCTGTTAAAGCTTAGAGATATCCCTATGTGATTAATCTTGCTCACGGGGGTGTACCTTCACTCAATGTAGATTAACGTCATGCGGTAAGGACGATGTACTCCTAGTTTAGCGGTCATAGAGCTCGGACCATTGGGTGGATATTGCTACAGTCACTCGAAGGATTACTGAGTTACCACACTCCAATATACTCTGAACAAGGTGGGGATGAAGGCTGTAAACTGCAACTCTGAGGTTTCCTGGATTGGGAGATTTGGTGTGGGGGCTTTGAGGACAATAAACATACGGAGCTAGGAAGAGTACCGCCTGAGTAAATCTTGCCTTTGGTAGACGGGTCAGGGGCAATTAATATACAGATCCGTTGAGGGAATAGTATACATAGTCATGCAAAGGTGTCCCCAGGTTGATGAATTTTTACTTCTGATGGCCATGAATGATTATGAAAACTCGATATTACTCACAGTACAGAGTTCGGCATGTGGGGATAATGGTGTCCGATCATACAAGAAACATCGTCACTAGAATTTTCCATTGAGTCAAAGTAGCGTAGCACAGGCTTGATGTTTGTTGATGTAAGTCGTCATGTGAACCACAAGTTGATACATAGGCTAACTGGGTTGGGATACCCTGGAAACGTTTGGATGTGAAAAGGAGGACAAACTTGTAAACCATTACACCATAATTTCTAGATCAGGAGATATGATATGGGGGCTCTAAGGCTGGTAAGAATACGGATCTAGGAAGAGTATCACCTGAGGAAATATTTCCTTTGGTAGACGGTACAGGGGCTATCAATATGCAGATCCACTGAGGGCATGGTATGCATAGTCATGCAAAGGTGTCCATGGGTCGATAACTTTCCACTTCCGATGGCCATGAATGGTTATGAAGATCCATAATTATCCGAGTCGTGGAGTCTGATGTATGGAGGGGGTGCATCCAAATGTGCAAGGAGTATTTCCAACTCGTTTCTCCATATATCTTGGGTGAGTTGTGACGAGGTCCATGAAGTTTAACGTCATGCGGTGAGGACATGGTCCGTGCATTTTAACGTCATATGGAGAAGACAGAGAGTACACCATGTGCGGGTCCGGTCCCTACACGGGGGAAAAGAGCATTGTTTTTAAATGGTTGGGCCAGGATACAGAGTCCAGGAGTCACTAAATATCATGGGAGAGTAGGAATCAAGCCTCATGTAGTTCCCTGAAGAACAATACACCCCATGATGGTTTAGAACGTACACAGGGGAGAAGGTCCCTCCCTTTTTTTGTTATCCTTATCTGTGCAGTTTAACGTCATGCGGTAAGGATGAGGAATACACCCCATGCAGGGCTGGTCCATACACGGGGAAAGGGGACACCTTTTATTAATTTTATTCCATTTGGGAGTGGCTGGGACAGGATAGGGGATCTCGGCATCACTGCGTATCCTCCAAGGGCAGGAATCAAGCCTCACGTAGTTCTCTTTGGAGTACACCCCATGCAGATCTGTCCAATACACGGGGGAAAGGGGAATTTTTAAATCTTCTTATCCATGAAGTATAACATCGTATGTTAAAGATGAGGGATACACCCCATGCAGGGCTAGTCCGTACACGGGGGGGAAAAGAAATTTTTGACTTTCATATGGGGATGGCTATGCTAGGATGGGGAACCCTGATGTCACTACGTATCCTATAAGGGCAGGAATCAAGCCGTACGTAGTTCTCTAAAGAACAATACACCCCATGCAGGTTTATTACATACATAGGGAAGAAGGCCCCCCCTTTTTTATTATCCTTATCCATGCAGTTTAACGTCATGCGGTAAGGACAAAGAATACACCCCATGCAGGGCTAGTCTGTACACAGGGGAAGGGGACACCCTTTTTTTAATTTTATACCATTTGGGAGTGGCTGGGCCAGGATAGGGGATCTCAGCATCGCTATGTATCCTTCGAGGGCAGGAATAAAGCCTCACGTAGTTCTCTTTGGAGTACACCCCATGCAGATCTGGTCCATACATGGGGGAAAGGGGCATTTTTAAATCTTATTATCCATGCAGTTTAACGTCGTGCAGTAAGGACGAGGGATACACCCCGTGCAGGGCTGGTCCATACACTGGGGGAAAAGGGTATTTTTGACTTTCATATGGGGATTTCAGGTCTAGGATGGGGAACCCTGGCATCACTACATATCCTACGAGGGAAGGAATCAGGTCGTACGTAGTTCTCTGAAGTCCGTTCAATTTAACGTCGTGCGGTGAGGACAAAAAATAAACCTCGTGCAGATCTAGACCGTACACGGGGGGAGGGAGCATTTTTTTCAAATGGTTGGCTGGGCCAGGGTGGGGAACCCTGGCGTCACTATGTATCCCATAAGGGCAGAAATCAATCCTCATGTAGTTCTCTTTGGAGTACACCCCCTGTAGGTCTAGTCCGTACATGGGGGAATGGGGCATTTTTAACTTTTATTCTGGCATGGCTGGGCCAGGGTGGGGAACCCTGACGTCACCGCGTATCCTGTGAGGGAAGGAATAAAGCCGTACTAAGTTCTATGAAAGGAGTACACCCTGTACAGGGCTGGTCCATACATGGGGGTGAAGGGAAGTTTTTTTTAAAAAATTACTGTCCTTGTAATTTAACATCATACGGTGAGGAAGAAATACTCTTAGTTTAGGGTCATAGAGTTTGGACCATTGAGTGCTTGGTAGTTTAACGTCTTCTATCTCAGATGATAACTGCTTTTAGTTATGTCGGTGCTGAAGAAATACTCTTATTTTATGTTCATAGATTTTGGACCATTGAGTGCTTAGAAGATTAATGTCTTGCAGCTCGAACGATAACTGCTTTTAGTTATGCCAGTGCAGACAAAATTTTCTTAGTTTTGGGTCATAGAGTTTGGATCGTTGAGTGATTGGCAGTTTAACATCTTGTAGCTCGAACGATAACTTCTTTTATTTATGCTTCTGTAGATGAAATACTCAAATTTTAGGGTCATAGAGTTTGTACCATTGAGTACCTGGAAGTTTAACATCTTGCATCTCAGACGATAACTACTTTTAGTTATTTATGCGAAATACTTCTTCAGGAATCTCGCATTTGTAGGTGCAGTGGTGAACTGCCCGTCCATGGAGATCAGGGCATATGCTCCATTGGAGTAGACATTGTGTATAACATATTGTCCCTCCCACTTGGGCTACAGCTTTGGAGGTTTCTTTCTAGGTATCATTGGGGTTCGAAGGACCAACACCAACTCTCCTTTCAAGAAAGACTGAAGACGAAGCTTTTTATTGAAGGCTCGTTCAATCCGGTTCTGGTATACTTCCAAATGGTGAAAAGTGTGCAACCGCTTCTTGTCTAGCTGCTCCAATTCACCTATCCACTTTTTCGATTGCTCATCATCGGATAATTGATCACAAATGGAAACACAAAGTGAGGGAAATTGGAGCTCAATGTGCAGAACCTCTTCTGTTCCGTATACTAATGGGTACGAAGTAACCCGAGTAGTGGTGCGGATTTTGGTTCGGTAAGCCCGAAATGCATGGAGGAGTTTATCCAACCACAAATTGTTGTCTTTGTCCACCATTTTCTGGAGAATGTTGGGCAGGGTCTTGTTAAAAGCCTTTATCTGTCTGTTGGCCGTAGCGTGGTAGCGGGATGAGTGGTTAGCCTTGATATCGTATTCTTGGTATAGTTTCTCCAATTCAACACAACAAATGTTGGTGCTGTTATCTGTCAGTATGGTATGAGGGACACCAAATCTGGTGATGATATTGGTTTTCACAAAGCTTACAATGCTTCTTTCCCTGACTTCCTTAAGGGGAACCGCTTCTGTCCATTTGGAAAAGAAGTCAGTTGCTGCGAGGATATACTTCAGTTGTTTGGCTGTGGCCGGAGGATATGGTCCCACGACGTCCATTCCCCATACGGAAAATGGCCAGAAGTATTTGTCTTAATGGAATAACTCTGGGGGTTGGTGTATGAAGTTGGCATGAATTTGGCATGAGTGGCATTTTGCAGTGAATCGCTCACAATCTCATGCCATTGTGGGCCAATAGTAGCCAAGCCATTGGACCTGATGGGAAATCATGGACCCTGGCTGATGTGCCCCACATACTCTAGCATGTACGTCAGTCATGACGGCAACAATTTCCTCCATCAATGCATCTGAGGAGGATTCCATCAAGGCCTCATTTTTAGAGGACCTCTTACTGACCTGTGCCGCCATATAGGACAATGTTGGTTGCCATTCTCCAGATATTCTCTCGTTCAGACCTGTCAGATGGAAGTTCCCCCATTAAAGGTAGTTTGCAATGGGGGTCATCCAGCTGGTGGCTGGAGCATGTGGCTTAGGGATAGGACTGACTTCGTTGATTTCTTTCGTATTGGCCTGAATAGATGGTAGGACCATTTGATGATGGGCAATATTGATAGTTGTTTCATCCCAGTCTGGGTCGGTTAGGGTTGTGGCCTCATTGGCTAATGCGTTAGCCTGAGCATTCTGAGACTGGGGAATATAGGTCAATATTGGTTCTATGGAAAATTCGGCCATCAACCCTCGAACATGGTCAAACAGGGGAAGCATCTCCTCCTTTTTAATAGAATAGTCACCATTGACTTTCTTGATGATCAGTTCTGAGTCACCTTTTACCTTAAGGTGTTGTACCTATGCTTGGAGTGCGAGCTCCAGGTCTGTAATGAGGGCTTGATACTCCACTTCATTGTTCATACATCCTTCTGACAGGAGGAAGGAATATTGAAATACTTCCTTTTCCAGCGACATTAGTATTATACCCAATCCCACCTTGTTAAATTTGGGGTCCTCTATCCTTTTCCTGGTTGGTCTTTTGGATGTGTTGTCGAAGTACATTTCCCATGTTGGAAGATCCTCTTGAACCAAGAAGATGTGCTCATCGGGTAGCTCGACGTCCAGTGTGGTAGTCCTTGTTGAAGGGTGCTTCACCAAAAATTCTCCTAATGTCTGGCCTTTGATGGCCTTCTGAGGCACAAACTGAATGTCAAACTGTTGCAGGATGACTACCCATCAGAATAGGCGCCTGGTCAGCATCGGGTGGCTGAGGATGCACTTGAGAGTGTTATTATGCGAAACCAAATGGACTTCATGATGCTTCAGATAATGTCTCAACTTTTGAACTACGAATAACAAGTCCAAACAACTCTTCTTGATGTTTGAGTATCGAGTCTCAGCATCAATCATAGTTTGGCTGAGGTAATAGAGGTTGTTTTCACTGCCGGCATCATTTTTCTGCGAGAGGAAGGCTCCCAACGACTACTCTAGGGCCGTCACGTATAGGATAGGAGGTCTTCCTTCAACCGGGGGCATGAGCACTAGTGGGCTTAAGAGGTACCTTTTTTAGGCTGTCAAATTACTTCTAGAAATCCTCTATCCATTGGTAGGTAACTTCCTTCTTCATTAACCTGGTAAAGGACAAACATTTTCCTACCAGGTTGGCTATTAATCACCTGATGTAGTTCAGGTGTCCTTGGAGTCCCCTCAACTCAGTGAGATTCCGAGGAGGTAGAAGGCCGAGGATATCCTTTCTCATTTCAGGGTCGAATTTGATGTCACGATGGCGTACGACGAATCCATGGAAATTTACCTGAGGTAAACCCAAAGGTGCACTTCAAGGGGTTCATCTTCAGACTATGTTGTTGAAGTTTGTTGAAGAAGGATTCAAGGTCCGATAGGTGATCTGAGAACTATCTATATTTTACCACCAAGTCATCTACATAGAACTCGACAAATCTCCCCTTGAATGGTTTGAAGATACGATGCATGGCACACTAATATGTGGTTCCAGCATTCTTGAGACCTAAGGGTATTACCCTATAGCAGAATACTCCTTGAGGGGCTCTGAAGGCAGTGGCTTCTTCTTCTTCTCATTCCAGCCTTATTTGATTATTCCCATAATAGTCGTCCATGAATGATAGACCCTCATACCCGGCCATCGCATTGATTAACAACTCGGTGATCAAGACCGGGAAATAATATTTTGGGTAATGTCGATTGATGTCTCTGAAATCAATACAGACACAGATTTGTCTGTTCTTTTTCTTGAAAGGGATAATGTTGGCCAACCATATGGGGTACTGGACCTCCCAAATTAATCCTTCCTTAATGAGATTATCGACTTCAGCCTCTATTTTGGCAGCATGTGAGGGTTGCATCCTTCTGGAGGCCTATTTATAGCCCCGGTGGTCTTCTGGGACACCCAGGTGATGCATCGCCACTTTCGGATCGAGTCCCAGCATTTCCGTGTAATTCCAGGCAAAGACATCCTGATGTAGCCTCAAGAAAGAGGTATATACCTCATGCTCCTCAGGGTACATGGCTTCACTAATGAGAGTAGCCCTCAGATCTTCCTCAGTACCTAGGTTTATTTCCCTGATCTCGTCCACGGTGGTGGAGATACCTTCCTCAAATGTCGGAGGTGCATCCTTGAGATCTTCCTCCTCTTCTTCTTCCAAATCCTCATTTTCTTGATCCAACAGGGGGATAGTTCTTCACTCGGGCTCCTAAGAGTCTGGAGGTGAGGCATTGTGGGCATCCTCGCTCAAGTATTCTCCCCCATATTGAGGGTTGGCAGACGTTCCCGCATTGTCACACTCGATTGTTATGGCTAAGGTCATTAGGATAGCTGAGTACGTGTCCGGACATGAACCCCTGATCTCAATATGGTAGATGGGCAGTACATAATCTCTTCCAAGCTGTCTGAGAGGGTCGTTAGGAACCATTTCTAGACCATTCGGAGAGGTATTCCAGTCAATACCATCGAGCGAAGGCCTCTTCCTCTTTTGATCATAAAACCCGGCGTCAGTGTAGTGTGACTCAGAGATCTCAAAAGGGGCCTTGTCGGCGTGAAATGTCCCACTTTTTCCATTGATGCAGTACTTAATACACTGGTTGTAGGATGAAGAAACGGTCATGTGCTTGTGAATCCACGGCCTTCCCAGCAGGGCATTGAATGTTGTGTTCCTCCGAACAACAAGGAATTCCGAATAGGCCACAAGGTCACAAAAATTGGTCTTTAGCTTAATTTTTCCCCATTGTCTTTTGTTCACTTTTTTCATAACTCAACAGGGTTGTGGATGAGGGGATTAGGTCATCCTCACTGTATCCCAACTTTTGGAGTATCTGTAGGGGAAGGAGGTTAACCCCAGAGCCGTTGTCAATAAAGACTTTATGGATCTCAACATCATTTAGTTTATCAAACACATATAGTGGTTTGATGTGTCCCTGCATGATGGAATCTTTATCCTAATGAGTGAAGGAAATCACCGCATCACACTTAGTCGGGACAGTCTTCGCCCGGTAAATTTCGGTGCCATCTACCTCAGCTTGAAACTTCTGGGGGCTGGGCAAATCTACTATAAGCGGCTCCCTGAGGTCTGTTGACAAACTCAGGGAATCCAGGATCAACAGTTTGGCTGGTACCAACGCCAGCTGATTAAGGATGTTGTATTTCTGTTCCAACAGCTGATGCTTCTCCATTGATGGGTAAATCTTAGTCAGCAGCGTGGGAGATGGAATGTGAGACGAGGAGGGACCGGCCATGGGGTAGGATGTCGATGGTGTCCCCATGCATCGGGGATTTGACTCGGCCAGTCTTTTTACATGCATTAGGTGGCTAGACACTTGTTTCTCCTCTGAAGGGTACCATAGAATGACAGGGGCAGAGTGGCTGCCTGTGGAGGTGGAGGGATATTCTTTCTCCTGCTGAGTCCGCTAAAGGGATCTCCCACGGGTTTCCGTGATATTGACGGTTTGGGATAAGGTCCAACCGTAGGGTTGATTTCGGGCTCGACTGAGCCTCCCCATATGTCCCCTTCCTCTACGATTCCCCCTCCTGGCCCTTCGTGTCGAGAACTCGATTTCATAACCATACCCCTCGTCAGGGAACGATTCCATAAGATGAATGAAGTTTATGGAACCAAAGATTGGATCTTCATCTTATGATTGGTCAACCTGGTCGGTTTTCCCTAATGGTGTCGTTTGGTTGGTCGGTGATCATGGTGCTAAGCTTGATGGCATGAAATCTGACAGTGTCGGGGCTAACTTTGGCCTCATCGCAGACTTCTCCTTTTTCTCTTGTTTCCTCTTTCATTTATTAGGCCTAGATGACCGGCTCATGGAGTGTTGTGAGGCCGATATTATCTTTCGTGCGGCATCAGGGGCTGTTGGTGGCAACACCGGCTGCTGTAGTTGAGCTCGGAGTATACCCTGGACTTGATTGATAGTCTTCCGAGTCATCCAGTTATCAAAATTCTGGCCCTTCTTGCTGGTGACTTCCTGCCACCCCTATCCTTTGTCAGAGTCAGTGGTAGAAATATATGTCACATGTGTTGTGGGTGGTCCTAGCTTGACATGCTCAGAGTCTACCATCCTTTGCAGGATGTCTTTGAAAACAATGAACTCCCAAATATTATGCCCCAAAATTCGATGGAAGGGACAGTAATCTGGCATGTCATCAAGGCCAACTTCTTCAGGTTTTCTTAGCTCCAGGAGGTGGAGAAAGTTGAAATTCATGGCGGCAAAGAAGTATTCGCGGACTTGGTCCTCTCGGAATGAGTATACTTTGTGTCTTTATTCCTCAAACTATTTTGGCTTCGACCCTCTCTGATCATCCCGCTTAGGCAGAGGTGGCCACTAATATACAACAGGCCCTTAGCGATGTGGTGGAGGCCTGAGATGTGGAGCAGGCGCAGGGGCAGGCTTGAGCATGACAGAGGATGCTTCAGCTCTAACTGCTCTCTTTGTGGGAGCATGCGAGGCTATTCGGGACTTCAAGTTGGTCCGGTACAGAGAGTCCTCAATTCTCTGGGCAATGGCTAAGAGATGGCGGTAGCTAGTGTTGCACTCCACCGGTATGAGCAGACTTCGCAGCTCATCTCAACGATTGTCGATGCATATGGCAAGCAACTCATCTTGAGCCATTGGCCTGCTCAGGGAGTTGGTCAGACCTTTCCATATAGCGATGAAATCTGAGACTCTCTCATTCTCCCTATTCTTTTAGTTCATGAGGTCGTTGACCGTTATTTTTGGAAACATTGAGATGAAGTGGAAGAGGAACTACTGCTGAAGGTCTTCCCATCTTTTTATTGACTGGGCTGGCAGACTCGTATACCAAACGAAGGTGGATCCTTGCAAGGTCCGTATGAAGCATCTACGTTTCATTACTTCTTTCTGTTCCAGAGTTCCCATCATAAGGTCGCAATAATATGTTTTGTGAATCAGATGCTATTCTGTATCGCCTGATCCATTGAAGATAGGGAATACAAGGCTCCAAAAATTCGGTGTGGGTGGTGTGTTTCTCACCCAATCTAGGTATGGTTTTTTCTCTGGCTGTATCTAAGCGCATCAACCTTTAATTGCTTCCAATTGAGCTGTCAGTGCCTCGATGGTGTCGGTGAGACCCTGTCTTACATCCTATTGGGATCAGTCCTGGGCAACTGTAGCCCGTAGCATTACTTGAGGATCCAGTTCGGATGGCACCAGGGGTGCATGTGCCGCCTGTGACACCATCTGAGTGTTTAGACGTACTTTCTCCGGTTGCTTCCGGATTAGAGGGAAGTATTGGTATTCATCCAGATCCACGTTCATGTAGTTGGACAGGCTGGGTACCTCATTGGGCAGGAGCCCTGACCGTGCTTCGTTTGTTGGGGAAAAACATTATCTTTGAGGTGCACTTACTGGGAGTGCATGATGTGGATCCTCTTGGGACGCGCTTTCAGTAAGACGGTTCCTCTAGAGTAGCTCGATGTTAAGCTTCCTCAATTCTTTCATTTCCTCTTCCTGTTGAGTGAATCTCTCTTCGAGCGTGAGTGGATCGTTTTTATCTAGAGAAGGAGGCGGGTTAAGGGTAAATGGTCATTTGTTCTTATCATGATTGGAAGCTCTCCGGGTGATCAGAGGAAGGTTAGCTGAAGGGGTGGCCATTTTTAGAGCGGCCCTCTGGTTTTGGGTGTGCACACCTGGTGGTTCTTTGTAGGTTGCAGCCTGACCAGAACCATCATCTACCGATCCATCCGGATTTGCATCATCTTCTGCGTTACCCGTGGGGTTAGCCTCTATGGTGTTGATGGATTTGTATCGTGGGGCGGAGAATATTTCATCTTCCAAATAGTAAGAGTATCTCTGGCATCTTTTACTAGCCTTCCTTTTCATGTCTCGGGGTGGCTTTTGGACCCCTTGACAAAGGGTGACGCGGAGAGTTCTTTGATTCCCCTTCCAGTACGCCTCCCTATTAGAGGGGATGATGATTCAAATGACAAGATAGGGCATGAACCTCCTCTTATGGTTGTCTTCCCTAGTCGAGAGAATACGGATTCTCATGGGGGAGGTTGTTGTTGAGGAGCTGATAATTCCTCCAGCCCTAAGGGCTGGGGTTGGCTCCGTTTCTTGGATGTTGAGTCTCTTCTCTTTTTTATTGGTCTTACAGGGGAATTTGTTGTTAAAAATGCCCCCAACCCTTCAAGATGGGGTTGACCCAAGATTGTGGCAGTGGCTGATGCTATCGTGACCTTCCGGATCTCACGTGCCCGCATTCGGGGGTGAACTGGGTTTGGTGTCGAGTTCTTCTGTGAATCAATCCCTTGTGGGGAGGCCAAGAATGACCATTGATTGGACTCTCTTAGGCGAGAGGCCTGTTGTATGCTCTCGGTGGCTTGATCCAGGAGTTCTTTAATTGCCTGTTCCCATCGGGCCTGAAGCATCTGGGACTTACTCAAGGCCTGACTCTGTTGGCTGTGTTGCCTTTCGTGAACCGGGAGACCACTCGATTGCCGTCATGGAATGATGACATTGAAAGACACCATGCCGAATGGGTTTTCTGGGTGGGGAGTGGAGTGATATACATATCTACTTGTTCTCCCCATCCTCTGATATGGACTCCCTTCGGGGCATTACCAATGAGGCGGCGCAGCTGGTGCAGCGCACGGAGGCAGGCTATCTCAACATTTCCTTTACGCCTCTCGGGTCACTATTGTCATGCCGACAGAATAGCTTCCAGTTCAATGTGACGTAGGAGGTCTCCTATTGTCTTGACGTGGTATACATACCCATCGTAGGGTAGGAATCTTGATTTTATTTGGTGGATGGTTGCCCATATATTGTAGTGGATGTCTTGCATGCATTCTTCTGACAACTCTCTGGGTATGTCAAATCGAGAGGTGGTCGTGGGCCAAAACATAACTGGGATATCATCCATGGCTAGTCGTTTCCTCAAGTGCAACATGTCGGCATACTCCTCTGCTATTTATTCCTCTACTTGATTGGCCCAACTGAGATTCACACTAATAGTGTGGTCGAAGGAAGTGGGAACGGTAGGTATTGGATTGTCACGTGGGCGATTCTGAGGTGGTTCGGATGATGAACGTGGCCTTGGAACATCTCCTGATTGAAGAAGGGTGTCATTAGAGATTGACTAGGAATCTGACATGCTTGATCTCATCCTTCTAAGCGCCTCAGCATAAGAGGGATTTTCCATGCTTGGTTCGGCAGAGGGAGGACCTTCCTATCTATATGATATGTCATTGCGGGGAGGACCTTCACAATGGCAGCCGCAATGGCAAGGACTACCATTACTGCTTGATGCCTCACTTCATAGAGGGATTTTGCAGTGCATGCCCTGGGGAGGACCCCCAAGGTGTGTCACAGCAAGGGGAGGACCTTCTAGCTGCGTAGTGTTGTTACAGGGAGGGCCTTCGCCACAACCTCCATCATGGTGAGGATGACCATCATGGTTTGACGTTCGATGTGCATCATGGGGAGGACCTCCAAGACACACTGCGACAATGGGAGGACCTTATTGTTGGTTGGGGCCACTATGGGGAGGACCTTCTCAATGGAGATCGTGGTAGTCAGGACTACCATCATAGCTGCTGCAATAGTGAGTACTACCATTACAGATGCCGTACGGATAATATCTGCAGGGTATACCCTAGGGAGGGCCTTCAGAATGTACCACAATGAGGGGAGGGCCTTTTCGTTGCTTGACATATCTATGGGAAGGACCTCTATTATCAGGGTGGTGAGGAATACCATCGTGATTTGATGTCCGGCTGCACTGAGTGTCGTTTCAACGTAACCCCTGAGGAGCACCTTCAGGGAAGGCTACGACCAGGGGAGGTCCTTCTTGTCGTGATGAGACGCCACTACGGGGAGGGACTCTGCATTTGAGACTATGATAGTGAGGACTACTATCATAATCTATGGTCTCACTGCATGGAGAGTATTTGCAGTGTATACCCCAGGGAGGACCTTCAAGGTGGACCGCAACAAGTGGAGGACCTTATTTCTGCTCGATCTTCTGGTCATGTGGAGCGTCTTTGTGACTCGCATCAAAATAGGAGCTCTTATGATCAATCATTATATGCTCGCGGGGGAGGCCCCCACGGGTACTCTGGGGAGGACCTTCAGAGTTGCTGGTAGCGAGATTATGGGGAGGACCTTCACAACTGCTTCTGCCACTCCCATAATATGGTAATGGGTGGGCATGGCTCTGAGCCTTCGATACACGCTTAGCAGTGTTGGGAACCCCAGCTTCTAGCAGAGTGAATTTATGAACCCTGTCATTATTTTCCAGCTGCCTTCGGCGCATTCGGGGTGCTTTCTTGCGGGCAGCAGGGACCGTCTGCTGTTGACAATGGCCTTCACCATTGGGTCCCTGTCTAATTGGGTCCCTTGATTCTGTCTGTATATGCCGACAAACATCTTGAGTTTTAGCAAGGATATATGCCTGCTCTGGTGCATCCACCATGATGGATGGGTGTCCCCTAGTTGGAACGAGTGAAGATGCTTGATCCGGTTTCCCTTTCATCGTGGAATATAGCCGGAAATCCTTCTGGGAGGAAGAAGGGATGAAGATCTGCTCCGAGGCGGTTGTCTCGTCTCTTAGATGAGTCCCCTAAATTGGGGAGACGTGATCATGGGCCCAAGTCCTTACTGTTGCTTCTGATGCAATTATATTCGGGAAAGTCTGCAAGATATGATCTGGGATCGATACCTGCTCCTCCATCACTGCCAGGATATGTAGAGAGGCATCTTTGGCTGGAACGGGTATGAAGGCACATTCCGATATCGGAGTAGGAATATCCTGCTCCATTCCTCTAGTGGTTAGTGGGTACTGACAATTATCCTATGCTGGGGAAGGATAATGAATCTTCCCCTAGGCTGGGATATGTCGGTTGATCTCTCCGTTTTCCACCACATCGGTGTGGCAGACTTTACTTGCATCCGCAGAGAGCTGGCCTTGCATATATTGGTTTCCCACCATATCGAGTCGGTGGCCTTTTTTGGCAGGGAGACGTTCCCACCTATTAATTGCTGCCATATCTAGATGGCGGGCTTTGCTGATCACCACCACATTGGGATGGTAGTCATTAGAAGCATCTTCTATGAGCTGGTCCTATAGGTGCTGGGTCGCCACCACGTCTGGTTGGTGGGATTCACGACCCCGGGCAGGGAGAGGTGCATGCCTGGTAGGTGTCGTCCTGTGTGAGAGACGAGCTTGATAGAGCTCAGAGGGGATGCACACCTGCTCATACGATGTCGCCATGTCTGAATGGCGGGCTTTGGCGGGGTGAACTGGTGTATGTGCCTGTTCGTGGTATGTCTCCGCGACTCGGCAGCGGAGCTCTTCCTTAGGGACAAGGGTGATGACCGATCCCTGGTCGTACGTTTTTCGCCCTCGTTGGGAGGTCCGAGGGGCCGGAGCTCGACGAGCATGGGCTTGGATCCTCGGGGTTACATCCTCTTTATTATGAGGATGTCGAGTCGCGGCGTGACCGCGATGGAGTCTTCCAGTGCGGGCCTTCGAGCGGAGCCCACGTTCAGCAGGGATGAAGTCTTCAGCGTTGACCTCATCTGCCTCCCTAAGATAAGGGGGGTACGTGTTGTCCCGTTCCAGGGATAGACTCGTGAAACAATTGGAGACAGCCATAGGGGTCGTCTGGATTTTTCTTCGTGGCCGCTGCTGGGCAGGCGACCGGCGGGTCTTGGTGGATTGGAGGTCGTGCATGGCTGCCTCCACCATCGGAAGAGTACCGTTCATGTGGTACTCTCGAATCAATGCATCTGAGACCCAGCGTTGAAGACGTTGAGTAGGTGATATGGTCCTCTGTTGGTGAAGAAACCAGGTCATTACGTTGTTGGAAGCACGCGTCTGTGATTTCATTCATGACGCTATTGAATCGAAGCGAGTTATGTGTGGTGCCTGTAAGAAACATTAACAAATACAAACAGAAAACCCATCAAAGCAGCATCTCATGATCCCATGTGTAATTAATGACCTTGCTTGGCCCTCCATGAGAGTATAAATGGGGCGCAGGGTGGGATTAGGTTAAATCATTCATGCTTTGTTAAAGATTCATGTCAGGTTCAACATTTTTTTGTTTCGGATCGGTTTCAAAACACCCAACGGTTCCATATCTGATGACACGTGGATGTACTTTCCAAAGGTAGGCGTTCACTGGTTGATTTGTCCAGCAACACTTAAGAACTCATATTGGTCAAGTGGATGGGAAGTCTGGCTCATCGCACCCTTTTGGTGGGAATTATTTCCTATTCCGGGACTCTCTTATAGATTTAAGACGTATTAATATGTTCACAAATATTTGGTTTATACCAAAGAATAGTATCCCCGGATTACTCCTAGTTGCAAATGGTCAGCTGGACGTAGGGGTTTGGAATCATTTATGCCTAATTTTTACCATCCCTAATTGGATTAATGACCCCGAGGTGTCTGGACTCATTGAGACGGCACTAGGAGTGGTGCGGTGAACCGATGTGAAGATAGTCGGATCGACCGGTAGTTGGGATTGAACCACAGGGAGGCTTCCTACATACCCTTCCTAGAAGACAGGGATCAAATTCCACGTAGATCACATGAGAAGGTCGTAGAACTGATGTGAATGTGGACCTGGGGGTCCGATGGTGATCGGACTTGAACCTCATGGAGGCTTCCTACATATCCTTGTGGTAGGGAATCAAAGTCCTCGTAGTTCGTATTAGCTTGGGGCTTACACTATAATGTAGCCCAGGGTTGTGGATTGGGGATTACACTCTGAGGAGGCCCATATGAGGATTTCATGGTCGATGCTTACTCTAATCCCATGTGAGTCATGCTCAGTGCGAGAAACAAGAGGCAGCAGAGACCAGACGATCACGTCATGAAAGGTGCGTCCATGGGAAGTGGAGTGGGGCTTACACATAGAAGTGGCCCAAAAAGTTAGGGCTTACTCCAACATGGATTCCCATGGAGAAAAAGCGCAATGGGGGGGGGGGGGGACTTGACCCCAAAGAAGGAAAGAGAAACACCACTCTTCATTACACCCTTCCTTGGGTATGGTTGTGGGGAAGTACGAAGGTGCATGGGGGATTCCTTCTGATGGGTAGTCTGCCACGCCTCAGGGAGGGGAGAAGTGCCCCAGTCCTAAAATTTGGAGGGGTAGAAAGGGTACTCCTAGGCTCAGACTCCGCATTACCATGGGAATGTGAAACCAGGAATTATTCGGGAATCCGCCCAAGGGTTGGAGCAACCCCTTTGCCCCTACTTACCATGGGTATGTGAACTCAAAATGGCGCACTAATGCACCTGAAGGTTACATCACATGGGTTTGGTGGCTCCGGTAGAGGCCTTGGCTCAGGGCCGATGAATGGGACAATGAGGATTTTGCGGAGGATCAGGTCAGATTGGAAGGATTTTATCTAGCTTAGAGAATGGGAACTCCAAAGGATCTGGTGGGCCACACAGGTGTATGAGTGGTGGTGCCCTTCACGTAGGGAGGTTCTACGTAGCTGGAGAATCCGTCTTCGACCCAGGGTAGTCCAGGCACTGATGGGAATCCCAGGAACCAGGGTGGTTCATGGCCTGGTGGGCATCCCGCGAACCAAGGGGGTTCGCGGCTTCGGGTTCGGCCCACGTACCAGGTTGGTACGCGGAGGGATCCATGTGAGTAGCGGCAGCCGAGGGCAGTGCCGTTTGGGGGTTCATCGGTCGGGGCTTCGCCCGCGTAGGAGTGTGTTACGCGGTGTGACGGATCGGAAAAGGGGAATAAACTCCCTGGTCTGCGGGGAGTGTATCCATGGAGGGGACATGGTTTGCGGTTTTTCTTCTTTTTTGTTATTTTAAGTTCATGGTTCACCAAGTTATTATGAATTTTTGGTTCCTTATTAATTCGCTTCAAGCTTCATACATGTTTTAGTTTGGGAACTGGAACATCATTGTTCGTGAAATCCTAAGCTCCTTCCTTCGGAATCCTTCCACCCGAACCTAGTCGATCTCTCTAAAATCCTCTCTTCGGCTCTTCCCCCTTGATCTCCTTTTATAGATTGGGGAAATAGATATATCTGTGGTCATACGACACCTTTTGCGGAGGCCCATGATCGGATACCCGGTTCACGGATGACTCGATCAATCCACAACTCGTGGGGGCATTGAACGTATCTCCCCCGTGAACCAAATGAGCTCGAGGAGTGCTTCGCGGATGCGCAGTGTTCCACCTCCATTCCGCGAATGACATCAGATGTGGCTTGGGTCGGTCGACGCGGTCCGCAGCTGGGGCGGTTCGTGATGGTGGACCGGGTCGATTCTTGTCCTACTTCGCGCCCGCGGAGGATCTCCACCTCCATTCTGCGAACGACAATGGTCTGTGAAGGGGGTGCTTCGCGGAACCGTCCGTGTGGCATTATCATTGGACTGGGACGCGGACCGGTTCGGCTTGTTCAGTCCTTTGTGTATTCTCAACACTTTTCCCCAATTCTTGGGGGGGGGGGGAATTGGGTAGAATCTCCCTTATGTTGTAGGGGATTCTCCTTATACTTTTCGGATTTTTCAAGACCCTATAATGATTTAAAGTGTGCTACAGAGATCTTTATATTGAAAATCTAGAATCATTATCTCTTTGGGGAGAATTGTTAAATATATAGTTTTTATATAAGCCTCTAATATATATTCACATAGAAAGATCTGAATATGTGCCATTGAAGATGGTTATAGATGATTAAGGACTATAACAACTAAATCAACTACCATCTTATAAAAGAAAATAAAGTGGAAGACACTCTAGGTAGAAATGATCCAAAAAAATTCATTAATGATAATTGATAAGGATATGACCTTCTTATATTTGAATAGGATGGATATGGGAATAATAAATAAAGGAACAAAATTAATCCTATGAAAATTGGTTTCTCAACCATAACTTGTGGATAAGATAGAATATTCTCAAAGAGATTATTTGGAAATTAGTAAGGTGGTAGCAATAAGAAAAGGGAAATACTTAGAGTTTAAAATTAATAAAGAAGGATTTGTAAGATTTTGGTTGTGACTATGTATACCATCAAATCTTGAATCAAAGGAGTTGTTGGATGATGCACATAGATCAACCATGTCCATCCATCCATGGAGCACAAATATGTATTGGGATCTCCAAGATCACAATTTGTGGGAAAATATGAAGAAGAATATTTTAGAATATACAACAACTTTTCTTGTATGTCAGCAAGTGATGGTTGAAAGGAAAAAATCCAAGGGGATGATGCAACCATTACCCATACCAACATGGAAATGGGAAAACATAACCATGGACTTAGTCACTAGTATTCAAAAGTCATCAAGATGAAATTATTCTATATGTGTTGTGGTGGATCATATTACAAATTCATATCACTTAATTGTAATTTGAGAGGAATTATAACTTGATCAACTTGCAAGGACTTACATTAGTGAAGTGGGTGAGGTTCCATGGAACACTACTATTAGTTGTATCTAATCAAGATCCAAGATTTACCTCCATGTTCTGGCAGTGTCTCGAACATAATCTAAATATCGAGTTAAGCATCATCATGGATTATCACCCTGAAAATAATGTCCAATCGATTGAACCATCCAAAAACTCAATAAAATTGTGAGAGAATTCTCAATTGACTTCAAGGTATACTGGGATCAACATCTTCATATGGTCTAGTTCTCATAAAATAATAGTTTCCACTCAAACATCCGAATGGATCTCTATGAAGACATTTATGGGAAGATGTGCAAAACACTTACATGATTGAATAACGTTGGTGAATGAAAACTAATGGGTCCTAAAATGGTTGAGGAAATGGTAGAAAATGTCACAAGCATTTAGCATCACATCATTGCTAACCAATGTTGAAAAAAGAGATATGCTAAAAAAATCAATGAGACTTAGAGTTTGAGATGGGAGATAAGGTATTGCTCCATATATCTCTATGAAATAAAGTCATGATATTTGGGATTTAGGGAACTATTATTCCAAGATACACTGGTCCCTTTGAGATCCTTACCACATCGGAGTGGTGGCATATCAACTAGAACTCTCACATAACTTATATCTAGCACACGATGTGTTCCATGTATCCCTCTAGATGAAGTACATACTAAACCCCTTACATGTACTAAATCTAGATGTGGTAACTTTGGAGAATGATCATTCATGTGAAGTGTGGTATGTGAATATCTTAGATCATAGAGACAAAGTTATATGAAATCAGACAAATCACCTAGTAAAAGTGCTATAAAGAAACCAAATGTTTGAAAAAATTACATGGGAACAAAAGGAGGTAATGAATCAAAATTACCCTCATCTGATTTAGTGTGTGAAATTAAAATTTCGAGGGTGAAATTTATAAAATGGGGAAGACTGTAAGGACACGAAATTAAATAAATAAAATTCCCATTTGGATTGAGTTAAATTACCTATTCTAGTTATAGAAAAAACATGTATTTATTTTACTTTATTATATATTATTGGATTTTGAATATTTTTTATAATTATAACCATTTATACAATATTCATTGAGCAGGGATCATATGATTAATATAAATATAGAGTTATGATAAATCTAATTTACACAAATAAAAGAATAAATAGCCTCAACCAGTAGGATCATACCCTATAAAGCTCATTTATCAAAGATTATGAAGGAGATAGAATCACTATGATTTTCTCATGACCAATCCCAAGATGAGATTCAATAACTAAAGAATGAGTGAAACCATTTATGGGATAATTTTAAGCTCATCAAGATCACGTCCCAAACCATGTATGCCAAACCACCCCATAAATATATCACCATCACTCACCCTACCCTTAGGGAATTTTCTGATTTGATAAAGGGACATATATCAAGACCCTAAGAATATAAATATTTATATTATATTTTCAATGTAATAACGGTTATATTTACTTTTTATTATTGTTACATTATAAATGATTTTTATTTTGATATGATAAAACACAAATTGTATTTTTGGGTAATAATGAATTTAAATTAAGACAATACATTTGATGAATTAATGAATTTCTAAAATAAATTTTATTTTAATAAAATATTGTAATTAAATGATTTTTTAAATATAAATTATAATATAATATTTATGATGTCCAATGTAATTTTTATAAGGGTTTGAAAACTTTTATTTTCAAAAAACCCAACACTTCTCAATAAAATTTAATTCTATTTTAGAACATAAAATTAAAATATTTACAGAATTATTTGGATAAAATAAATATTATTTTTCAAATATTCATATCAAAATTATCTAATGGTGAATTTTTCATAATATTCTTAGATAGCTGAATTTTCGGTTAAAAATTATATATGATGTACATATATGATGTGCATTATAACATCATAATGACCAAAAATTGATGTGATAAATGATATAAAAGGTATCCATGACCAAATATATTTTTCACACTAAAAATAATTGTATTTTTAGATTATTTTAGTAATTTTATATATCCTTTATGAATCTTCCAAAACCTATATTATATTTTAAGGTTTCAAAAACAATTCTTAATAAACATGACTCACTTCCACATAAAAAAGGGTAAAAGTTTGATGATTTAGGCCCTTGGACTTATAAAATAGTTAAAACTAATCATATATTCTAGAAACCTTGTAAAACCCCATGTGAAGGTTCTTAGTTTTTATTACTTCGTTATATAGATTCCAGAACCTAAGTTTGAGAAATAATAAAGAACTCACCTCTCTTTTCCTATATAAGACCAACCTAGCTCCAATTACTCTTCACTAAAAACACTTGGATAAAATCCTTACTCTAACCTATTTATATTCCTCCTTAATTTTTACCAATCTTCTAATAATCTCCTCCCAAGCTTTTGGAATCACCCTCTTAAGTTAAGGGGCCTATCTCTTTTATTTTCAATTCAAGAACCTTCTTTGTAATTAGAATTTTTAATCTCCATTTTTTATGTTTTAATGCATTTATAAAGATATATATACTGTAAAATTGATTTCCTAATAATTATATATCATTTATCCTCTCTAATTATATCATTTAACTAAGTTTTTTATATGCCAAAATTTAGTAATGGATCCTCTCCTTCTTCTATTTATTCAAGAATACCCATTATCATGTGCATTTTATCTCCAATTCCTAATTTTGGTATGTGTTCATATATATCCCCCTTACTACCCTTATTATGTATTAATTATGAGAGAACCCTTTCACTCTCATTAAGCCATCCCATGAACATTTCTATGACGTCGTTATGCTGATGAAATTTCACTGTGATTTTCCATGCCAAACAATTGTGTAGTGAATAACCATACCCATTTCATATCAAGGGTATTAACCTTTATGCACTTATAATTCCTTTATTTGGAAATTATATTTATTTAATCCACTTTTAATTATTTTGGGATTAAATTTTAGGATATATGTCCTTATGTGTATGATCTATAAGGCACACTTATACATGAACGTGATATGATTATGATGGGTGTGCCTAGATAGCGCTCCAATGAATTAGGTAATGTTTTATTCTCATGATATTCAATGTATAGTGTCTGGTAGGATATCCCAATAATATTTTGTTAAATTTTCTTATTAGTTAACCTTTAATTATGCTAGGATGTCATGTTAAAAGTTTTTTTCACATTTCCTTATTTTCTTTATGTTATCATTATATATCATGTCTCATTGTTCATGTTTATGATTCTAACCCCTTTTATATCCCATGGAAATTCCAATTTTCTATCATGTAATACTTCCTTATTATTATTCTTTATTTCTTCCGTTGCTGGGATTTATAGATAACCCCTTTTATGTATTTTCCCTGTCTATCCAATGAAATTTTAATAATGATGGAGTAATATGACCATGTTAAGGAAGTTTTCAATAATGCTGATATAACCCATGTTTTAAGTTGTTATGTAATGTACCAAAATAAAAAAAAGACACTATAATTATTAATCATTAAGGTTGTATTATGTGTATTCCAATTTATTAAATTATGAATTAATGTGTATTAAAGACAAGGGATGTCATATACATTTTGTAGAACATAATTAAAAGTTATGAATTATTAATAATTGATTCATGGTCATATAAATGTCATGTAATTCTATTAACACTCATATTTTACAATAAATTAAAGGCCATGCCTAGAATGATGTTCATAATTTAAATGGAAATTATTTTCATAATTAATTAATAATTGTATAATATGGCATGTATTATCAATATTTGACACACAAAAAACATGTAAATAGATTTAATTATTTAATTATTTTTTTCTATTTTTGTAAAATTCATCACACAAGGTATAATAAATTTCATGGCATGTACTAAGGCTAAATTAAGTGCAATCTCTTTTCTCAATGTATGTAACACACACCTAAGAACATGGTGTTTTGTTGGTCAAAGACATGTACATGGTACACAACATATAAACTAGCTACTCGTAGTGTGTTGTAACACCCCAAGATTTCATAGTAAGTTATTTTTTAAAAGTAATTCAATAGCTTGCGCTATACGCAACACCGAGTTTGAACACACAAAGACTTACCAAACTAGCTATTCAAAAATGGTTATGAATAGTATTAACTAAATTTTGAATTTTATATACTCCATATAATTTTAACATCGATATTTTGTGTTTCTTTCACATAATATAAGAACAAATTAAATTTTTTAGATAAAAGAAGTATTTTTCAAAAAATGAAATTTTACCGCCTTTTAATGGAGAACCCTTTTTTTAATTCAATATTTGACACTTTTATATATTCAATTTGACAAAATAAACTTCTTATTTAGAAGAGAGACATAAAAATTTAGTTTGGATAAATTTTCTATGCTTTTTTGATAACTTTCATATTTTGATGAATAATGTAAAATAATAAATTTTAATTAAAAATAACTGTTTTAATCAAAATAATTTATAGTGTTAAATTATACATTTGAATGTTTTCTAAGAATAATTTGATTTTATTTTTATCATTTAATATAGTTTTGGTCATTGTAAGTAATTCTACATTTAAATTGGACATAAACACATATCAATCATTTGATATTTTTTAGTTCTCAAAAACCTACTTTCTGGTTTTTACAATGGGAATTTTTTTTAAAATTAATTGATAAATTCTCTATTTTTTTAATTTTGTTAGAAAGAAATTATTTTTGAATTTGTAATATAAAAAGTATATTTAGGAGAATTTTTGGTATTTTTCTGAAAACTTTCAATTTTTCTTGAATAGTGAAAAACACTGCGTTATTTTTAAATGCTGACTTTTTATTTAAATAATTATTTTTCATTTAAATTTATTTTAATGTTAAAATAAATAAATAATACCTATATTAGTCTAACATAATTCCTATAAGTCATTTTATAATAAGATTAGATATATTAAATTTTGTTGAACTTTTTACCGTCTTTTACTCACCTTCTAGGCACATTTACAAATTTGCATAATACATAATTTTATCGCTTCTCTGAATTGAATTTCAAAAATCTGAGAGAAAAAATTGATATTATTAAGTAAAATGTGGTTCAATAGGATGAATATATTTTTTTTGAATATTAACTTTTAAATTTTATTTACCATAGTTAAATGTAAATAGGGTAATTAAAGGTAACAATGATATTATAATTACCCTAACACGTGTCCTGATTCTATTTGATAAATGTATTTAGAACAAAATAAAACTTTTGAATAAAATATTATCCTTTTGATCCAATTGGATTATATTAGGACATTTATTATTATTTTATTTAAAGTAGAGTTAAAAGTGTTAAATTCAATGTTTAATAACAAATACATTTTTAATATAGGGTTATACATAATATAATTTTGACTATAAATATTAATTATAAATATAAAATTATTTCATACATCATGGTATTTTATTTATAATTTTTAGATATTAAATAATTAAATTTATTTATGACATAATGTTGAAGGAGTAATTAACTTATTAATGAAAACTTAAAATATTTGATATTACAAATATAAAATTAATGTAAATTAAGACTTTTGATGTCTTTAAAAATATTTATAACTTAATATTACATGTCAGGGTTGATTTAATGTTTTTTTTGGAGTTAATTATGTTTTTATAACTTTCACAAAAAACAAATACTAAATAGGGTCAAAATTTACATAAATGAGTATTTAAAACAAATACTATATTATTAAACGATATAATATTCCTAAAAATATAAGTTTCATCCAAAGGACTTATATAATGATAGATATGTCATTAATTAACCACTTGAAGTTATATTGTAATTTTATAGCATGTTTACTAACTATGTAATATAAAAATACAAGAAGACATGATAAATTTAAACTATTTAACTAAGAATTAAATATAAAAGATAAGGTTAATATAGTGACCTAAACGTATCAAAAAACTATTGGTTTATAGTATTTCAACCCATACCCACCTTAGAATCTAAATAAATCCATTTGGAGCTATTATAAACTGGGAAATATTTTATAATAAAATAATATTTAAAGCTTTATATAAAGTGACATTCACCTCTCTTATAAAAGGGTACTTTACCTTCCCTCAAAATCACACCTCAAAATCCATTTTCCTCTTCAAAACCTTGCTCAAATATCCTTCTAACTTCCCTCACTTTAACCTAGAGTCCTTAATTTGATTATAAAGCTAACCTAATGATCCCTTTTGATCAAATCAAAGGGAAGTACCCGAAGAAGAGGGGATTATTTCTTCACCTATTTTGAAGTTCTTTTCTTATTCCACTTCATCTGTATTTGTTTTTTCCATAAAAAAATAATAACTCAAGTACCTTATAAAAAATTTGATGTTATTATAAATATTTTACAAACATATTGATTATTTGTTTCGTCCTATGAATGAAAAATTCACCATATGTGTGTACGTACGGCTTACCATCTCCATATCGTGGTGTAGTTTGTTATTCAAAACATCATTATATGTATGGGTATAATAATGTGTATAAATGATTTAAATAATAAATATAAAATTTTAGTGATTCTTTATATATAATATACCATCCAATTACACACGATTTCACCACTAATATAATGATATTGTCACTCGTGCCTACGTACGGCTTACCGTCTCCACCACGTGGTGAGATTTAATTCCCCATCATAACCATTCAAGAATAATTTTCATATGATGATTAAAAATAATGTTTATGAACTTAATATCATTCTGGATATGACTAAAATACATCCTATCTATAACAAACATGACTTTCGTAACAAGATATATAAATTAAAACGAATCAGTTAACACCCAAAACAATGATACTACTAAAATATCATTAACAAAAAAATATTACAAGATAATATATGATATAATGTTTATGTATGTGGTTATTTTATAATTTAATAACAATTATTTTACTATTATACAGAAGTTTAACCTACCCCCTTCTAAGGACAAGTAAAATATAAGGGTTTTTCATCTCACTTTTTATTCCTGTGAGATTCATGCTATATTTTCCACTATTTTATTTTGTATGGCGTATGTACTGCCCATTATTGTATTATTTGGGTAACATAATTTAATTAATGGGTATTTACTTCTTAATTGTATTATCCTTCTTTAATGGTGTTTATGTTTCGTAAGTTACCAAATTGGTAAGGGAATTTCTATTTTCAATTTCCACTCATTGGGTTTTATGCAAACTTCATTCATTATTTTACTTGATGATTATAGGTAAAATCAATATTTATTTATTTATGTAGTAATTTCCACTTCCCTTTGTGTGAATATACTTTTGATACACATAATAACTCTATTTATAAATTCTCAATTCATTGATATGAACTTAATAAGAGTAATCTTAACTCAATTTCCATTCATTGAGTTAAACAACCAAGTTATTGGTGTTGTTTTTACAATAATATGTGTGAATGTCCTCTAATTGATTTACACTAGATATACAATCACATTGATTTTATTTATATATTTCACACATAATTATGTCACTGATTTATCCTTAACCTAAGGATACGGTCTTTATATGGGATTTCATTCAATTTACATTCCATTGAGACTTCTTTGTTGTTATGAGACAATTCACTTGTATAAGGTGTATATAATGTAATTTGACATAGTATATCATGAATCCTTTTATTCTCATGATATTATAAAGTTTTTATTACCTCAGTTATTTTAATTCAAATGTCTCTCATTTGGTTAGGAACTCTAACTAAAATATCATTTTAAATTTTTTAATGATTTATTCTTCTAAATAATTCTCATTAATGTCCATGTTTTTAAAATGGTTTTAAGGATTTATTTATATGGAAATGAATGTTTTAAAATTAATATTCCTTTGAAAAGTTTCAAAGTGGTATTGGAAACATTGATTCAAAAATCTTTTTTAAATGACTTATTTGATAAATAGTGTGACTCTTAAATGTTTTCAAGAAAAGGGGATATTTCTATCAAATTGTTTTACCGGTTATTTTCATCTATTTCAATATCCCTCATTGTATTTTATTCTTGATTAAGGTTGATTTATTATAATACTCTCTTCTATACTGCATTGGATGATTTTTTTTTACTGTGGATGTTCTATTTTTATACCATTCATGGCTTGTGGTTAAAGTATTGACATTTCATATTCTAGTTTTAATACGAATGTTTAGATTATGTTTCACCATTTTCATATGAGGAATGAATTAGACTTAGTAAGTGATGGTTTTGGCCTGCTATTGCCCCTCGATGCATTAGTAGGTCTCATGAGACAAACTAATGTCTTTACGCAAGGCCTTGAAAAAATTATTATTTGTAGTCTTGGAACAATTCCTTGAATATGTGGTTATGATGTCTAAAATTATGCATTCAATAATTCTAAAATTATATATTGATATTACATGTGATTATTTGACTACTATAATATCCTTGTGAATAAGTAAAGGACATTATTTGATTTATCTTTTCCATATTATACTGAAATTTAAGTTTAAAAGGCTTGTGTTTTAGTCTTATTTATTTCCTTAAATTTTTATACTTATTTATTATAATTTACACTATATTGTTATACCTACTGAGCATCTAAAATCACCCCTTTATTATGTTTTCTTTTTCCCAGGATGTGAAGAAGTATATTATGATTAACTTTTAGGGATAGGACAATGGATATGAGTGTGTTCAAAGTGGAAAAAATGTTGTTTTTCATTATTTCATGATGTAATTTAAAAATTATGTATGTATCTAGTACTTATAAGGATAATAAACTAGTTGTTCATTCGAGACTTGATCTCTTATGATCATGCCAATGTTATGTAATAATGCACAAACTCTGGGTAACTAGGGTCAAGGCATTACCTGTGTCCTCAATTTTTCATGGTTTTCTAGTCCCCTTATCATGTAATTAATTCGCAACATTACATGGAACCTTATGTTATTCATTGTGAAAATATTTGGAATACATGTCATCTAAGCGAGTTCCATGGTGTTTATTCTGTAAAATTGTGTGCTAGACTAGCCTGATAAACAGGTGGTGTGTGTTAAATATATTCTATTTGTAGTTAATGCACGATGCTCAGAAATTATTCAGGATTTAACCTTGTGAATAGAAATAGCTACATGGAATATACCATCATGTTATATTCCATATAGTCATGTGTTATCCATCTGGAACCCTTGTCACCTCCCGATAAAGTCTTTGAATTTTTTTTCATATTTATTTAACCTTTTATTAGTTATATGAGTGGAAAAAAGAAATAAAAGATAGGAATTAGACATTTAGATTTAAAATTTTAATAAACCAAATTTAAAAGTAGAATCAAATAGATATCATAAATAATTTATTAATAAATAATTATAAATTGAATATATGACCACTATGATGCCATTTAAAGATTCTGGACATAGCGAAAATGCCTATTATGCATGATAAACTCAGTTATCTATCATAATTGATGAATAATATAAGATCTTCACAATAAATAATTCCATGAATAATGGAAATAAAATTATGATCAATTGACTATTACACTAGAACTAAGAAGGCGGGATTATCACATATAACTAATAATTTATTTATTTAGATAAATAATTGTATTGTGTTGAATCCATTTTTGTTTGATGAAACTAATGATGAGTCAGAATTGTAAATTTATTTCATCATAGGATATAAGGGTATAATCCCACTATAATTTATCCCTATATGAACTAAAATATCATAATGGTTTCATAAAATCAATGGGTTCTAGCACTATCAATCCTAATCACGTGAATTTTCCATCATTGATTATAGAAAGAATATCTTCATGGGTAAAGAATTATTTATGATCCCTTAAAGGATTTAGAGAACTTAGAGGGATCAATGTTCTAGTTATTGAGCATGTTCTTGACATGTTACTCTCATAGTACATGATATAATTATCTCTTGGTTTGTTGTTCAGAACAAGTGGCTAACCATAGAAAGTTATATAGATTGGTATTTATAGAGCTAGGTTATGTTTGGTAATTGAACATAGTCCCTTAGCCAAATCCTTATTCCTTATAGAAATATGTATTTAATAATAATGTAAATAATATTATTATTTTCTTAATATTCACATTACCTCTAAATAAATAATTATAATTTGTTAAATAAATAAATTAATAATTATTTAAATGATATTTAAAATATCATTTTCATTCGGACCATTAAACTTGATCTCTAAATCATCTAGTATTTACCAAAATTTGAATAATTAATATCTATTTAATAAATAAATATTAGAACATTATTCAAAAGTAAATATAATAAATATTATAATCTCTAAACCTTATGAATAAATATTTATTATTATATATCTCATATTTTTATTCTTATGAATAAATTATGATTAAATATTCATGATCAACCATCCCCAAATAACTAAAAAATCTTAAATCATTAATAATCATTATTATAACGTGTTAAATTCAAAATATAATTTAACTGAGATCCTAGATACACTTAGTGTGTGGCCTTCTAGTCCTCTTTCTTAGTGGAAATATGGAGAACTTCCTAAATTCTAATATTAGCATAAACAAAAAATGCCATGTCACCCATAGAGAATGAATTTAATGTTTTAACAACATACAAACTCACAAAAATACGGTCTATGTATTGTAATCCATTTATTATGATATATCTTATCAAGAAAGTTTCATGTTGGTGTCAAAACTTATGTTATCAACGCATATTTCTTTGAATTTCAAAGAATTAATCTTCCCACATAATACCATGGATGTGGATTAAATTATGTTGTTACATTCCCATCAAAGGTCCTGATATATCAGCTTCCATAAAATAATAAAAGTCATAAATCATTTCTCGCATTATTCATTAATTCAATATCAATCATGAAACACCCTACATATCATGCTTCTTCAAAAGCATATATCGTTATGGTTTTCATAAATACATAAAATTATGTGAATAATGATATGAATTAATAACATTATTAAAGTATAATATAAATAAATGAATCCTCATATAAGAAAATCTAATGAAACATATAAATATAGATTTATTGATAATGATTTATGTTCTCAAAACATCCTACTACAAAGATTACCTAGGGCCTATACCATGATAAAGTGTCTCAAAGTATTATGAGTCTCATCCCCTGATATCCTGTTTCATTTGATTATCAAAAAATGATATCATCCTATTTTAAAACATATGTTCATGAATATTTTCATGTAACTTATAGTTTATCATCATAAAGGGAAGATCATATGACCTTTTTGTGAAATATTTACTCTTAAGTCGTTATTACTTCTTAGTGGGAGAAAGTGGATTTAAATCATGGTGGAACTTCTAGATTTAAAGGGTAGTTTCATCCCATTAAACAAGGGGGGACTCAATCAAGGGTACATGTATAGGAATCTTAAAAAATATTTCAAGTTGAAAAGGGAAATTAAATAATCTTATATCACCTTGAGAATATTCAAAAAAATATTATGGAATTAAGATAGAACAAAAAGATTAAAAAAACACAATTATATATATATATAATAATTGAAAAAACTATTAAATGATGGATACAAGGATTTATCAACTGTCTCAAAATACCTAATCATGCATCCAAAAAATTAAAGACTAAGATTATCTTCATTTAAATAAAAGTAGTGAGAGAAGTAATTAAAGGATGCTAAAAAATAATGAATTATATCCAATGTAATGTTTCATGGAAATCACTTCAAATAATGGAAAGTACCTTGGGTAAAGAAGCATGAGAGAAGTTGATAATGATTTATTAATAGTGGAATAACCCACTAAAAATTTTGAACTCAAGAAATCATCTAGAACTGAAATTGAGGAATAAAAACTATCAAAGTACATGGAATAAGAGGTAGGAATCATTTAGAAAATATTGGCGATAAGAATGAAAATTTTAACTCTCATGTACCAACCACTAAAAAGGGACTTTGGAGTAAAAAAGAATATCTATTTAATATGTATAATGAGATAATTATATCCTAATAAAATAACGAAAATGGGGTGTCATATGTCATTCGAGATATTAAAAAACAAAATTTCATAGAGAACTATTCTCATATTGAATTGAAATAATCAGAAATAGGATTGTATAGGTGATGAAAACATGTTCATGGAGAGTTTATCTTGTGATGTTGTTGAAGTTGAAAGTGAGTATAATGAGGTGTAAGCTTCTATGATTCAAATGGACATACAATAAAATTATTTCAATAATGAAGTTATATATTTGGAGATAATCAATGTTCAAGGTAAATAAAATTTTGAAGAACTACCTGGGCTCCCACATAAGAAATTATTATTATTTAAGGGCTATGGTTGAGCTTATTGGGGAAGAATTTATCGTGATAGAGTTAAAAAAAGAACTTATTAGGAGTAAACCCAAGCATAATAATTTATTTATTTATTTTTTTTATATTGTTTGTTTAGTTTTTTTCAATAAATTGTTATTTTGTTGCACTGAATTATTTCTTGGGTTTTTATAGGAATTCCTTTTATAAGGTAAAGAGAAATTGGAAGAAAGTAACACACAATATATAAAGAAACAAACTAAAATTTAATGGGTGTATTTCATTATTTATTTATTCTTATTTACATCATAAATGTATTGATTGTTTAAATTATTTAATGCATTGATGGAGATATTCCCCAAATCATTATATATAGGATATATATATATATATCATATGAATTGTAATTTTCATGCACATAAGGGTATGTTATTTTATTCAATTGTATTAAAGTGGTAAATATAATCATTTAATGTTTCTCTTGCATATACTATAATTTATTACATTGTTACATAAGATGGAAGCCCCAGAGGAGTTACATTCTCGTATATATGATGCATAAAAAAGTTGAGGAATTAATATGTTAGTTATAAATGAAAGAATTAATTTTTACATCACCCAGGGGAATTCTTAGGTTCTATATAAACCCTACTTCCATATAATGGTGTGTGCGAGAAAGAGAGAGTTTATCGTTATATTTAGTCAAGCCTCACTGAACTCGCTGCACTCCTCATCATTTTTCATTTATATATGGATATATTTCACACCGTGGGAGTAATGAAAATCCTATATGTACGACATGTGATTCATTTGATCCATGGATAACCACGAAGGTGGGATGCTTTTGTTTTCCAGTTTAGTGATATTTACCAAAAACATATGAAGATGAAGATGTTGCACTCAGTTCTTGTTGGATTTGGCTGTTGTACAGCTCTCCAAACAGGTGTGTGCTCTCTTCCTGGTCACCTGTGCAGAGGTAATACATACAATCTAAACATGCCGAAACAAAAAACCGAATGATGAAGTGGTCCCCAATCGCAATGCTGAACCCTCCAGCATCTTGAATGCGGTTCAAAATGCAAAAAAAATCATTCGAAATGCTGCAAAAATTCGGTGAAATACCTGGTTATCTTGAGAAGGTTGCAAATTCATGGTAATTTTACAAAACCTCATAGAACCATTGAAGTTTTATGGGTTCTTCCATATGTAGGTTGGGTTATGTGCAATACCGACGACAACTCAAAGGGAAATCTGAGACCTGCGGGCTATGGTATTATCTTTTGAGATCACAATGGTGACTTTTTTGAGGGGGAACAAGGTACTTGAAGACATTACATGACACTTGAGGTAGAGATGAAAGGTCTCATTAAAGCGGTTGATATTTCTCGACAACATAACTGGGAATCAGTCTGGTTTTAAAGTGATTCAATGACTATTGTGAAAGCTATTTGGATTGGACATATTCATCTTGTTTAGAAGCTTACAACCCAATGTATCAAATGCATGAGCAACATTGCCTCCATGAACTTCATCATCACTCACATATATCATGAGAAAATCAACTTCCTGACCGGCTTTCTAATAACCGAGCCTCTAAAGGGAATTCCATTCACTACACCAGAATACCCGGTGAGCTGATGAATATACTTAAACATGATAAATGTAAAATTTCATCCTTCCATCTTGTGTAACTCTTTTTTAATAATTCGAAGCTTTTTTCATTCTTTTCTAAAAAAATTAAGATGGATATGATGTAATGAATTATTCAATATAAGGTACACCAAATTAATGGTTCTTCATTTTAGTATTTTATGTGATGGTTTCATATTATCTTTCATGGAGATCCTCATACATGGGTTTCAATCACTTCCATTACAACTGATAAATTTTATTAGGATCTAACAAAAACCTTCAGTTGTATTAGAGAAATCCATGTTTTGGTTTTATAAAACTAGTGATGAAATGAAGAATATAATCAAAAAATGTGTAGATCTATGTTTCTGGAAATTTGATTTCATGTGATGGTTTGACTGATAAGATAAAATCATATGTACATATTTCTGTCATTTGAGAAAGGATTTTCAATGATTTATTCCACAATTCACTTGGTATGTATTATTTTTGTAGGAAATAGGCTTCCAATGTTTCAAAGTAGAAAATGTAAAAAAGGATCAAATTTTCCTATTACACGTCATGAAACTACTTCACATGATGTGTATTAGATTTTTACTTCATGATGCAAGTAGAGATACAATTCATGATAGAAGTTATTAAAATCATCAATTGGATAAGCCCTTACATGATGTGATTTCTCGATACACGTCATGAAACCTTCAAAACATATCTCCCATCAACTGAAGGAAGATACATGTCTTTAATCTCAATTGCAAACCGTGATAAGGGTCAAAGATTCAAATCTTGGATTAGATACACACAGGATATGTGAAAATTCAAATTCCATGGATAAAACCAAAAATACAAATTATAAGACATGACTTCCTATTACACATCTTGTAATATTTATCCTATAAATATAACAACAAGGAATCGTATTTGAGAGGATACAGAGCATACTAGTTTTTTTTCATTCATTACTCTCGGGTTCTTTACTACCCCCTCTACCCTAAATTCAAAATTTCTTAGTTTCCTTTTATTATTTAAATTTATTAAAAGAATCATGATTGTTTTCTATTATGTTCTTCCATTCCTTCTTACACGATCGACTTTGTTAATCATTTTTCTGAGCATCGATTGTCAATGAACTTTTGTGTCACTCATTTATGTTCATATTTCAAGTATGTAGTTAATTTAATTGTGTTTTATTAGAGATATATATTTCTTGTTCTTGGTCCCATGGTCATCAAATTTTGTTATCCTAAATCATTTCATGTTTTTCATCCATTTATTCTAAATTTTTTATGGTATATTAAGCATGATTTAAATTACTTATTTATTTGAATTCAATCCTGAGTGGCTAAACCACCTATGGTACGTATTGAAATTAAGGGTATCTGAACTCAATAAATATTTAATTCTCAAAAATGGGAACCTTAAGGATTAGTAATTAGGATACACAATGATTTTCAATCCAATTCATTTGAACATCCCTGACCATGGGACATTTGGATTAAGGAACCTATTCTGGTTGAGGTGGATTGGGTTATGACCAATATCTTGAGACACTTTCTTCTTTATAATATAAGCTTAATGTATCTAGGTTGTCACTATCTCCAGACCAAGTAATAGTTACCTCTAATGTAAAATAAGTGTATTTGACCATATTCAACTAATAACCTCCACTTTTTCATAGCCTAAACCTTATGATCCTAGAAATTTATAATTAAATAAATATTTTTTATAGGACATGAAAATTGATATTGATCTCCTCCTTATTTTTGAATTCAAACCTCAACTCTCTAGTAATAGTTTTCCAAAAATGAACGAAATTTATGAGGACTCCTACACCAAAGGGTTCCAAGACAAAGGTTCCATCATTAACCTAATTCCACATGAGATCGAACCTAGACTATAACTATACTATATATCAGTAGAATGTGAAGTTTGGAAAATAATCAAATCCATTCTGACAAGAACCCATTTGAAAAAAATGAATGCGGGAATGTCAAATATTGGTTCCATTTATGGGGACATAAGGTTGTGCTTCTCACATGATTTTTTTTTGAAAATACCCAGGATTACCTCTCTCATACCCCATTTCTCTTTTCCTTTCTTTCAGATGCCACAACATCCCTACTCTTTCAACATAGTTCATGCATTTGTTCCCTTAAAATGGTTCAAGGATCCTTGAAGTACAAGAATGGTAAGATTTCAATCCCAAAATCTAACAGTATCTCTAAATATTCCACTAGTAAACATTTCTAACCAAAACAATCTAGCAGGACCCAACCCACTTAACTCTCCAAACATAAAATAGTTAGTTCTTGGAGAGAATCCAATGCAACATGAAAAACACCATCATGGACTATGGATTTCCATCAATTCATGGTACTACACTAATCATTTTTCATCCTTCTAAACATGCACACACCTTATAAATTGAACTTGGACTCATTCACATGACCCAAAACATGGGCTAGTTCATTGGGATTCAATGTGAAGATCCTCATAAACACATCTAAAACTTCCTTGAAGTATGTGATATAATTCGCAACTAGGGAGTATCATCTGATGAAATTAGGCTAAGATTATTTCCCTTCTCTATATGGGATAGAGACAAGGGTTGGCTCAAGATTCAATCTCCTAAGTCAATCAAGACTTGGGATGATCTAGCCGAAAATTTCATAAACAAATACTTCCCACAAATTTGGAATTGGAAGCTACAGAACGGCATTCAAAACATCACTCATATTTGCATAGATTCTACATGGGAAGCTTATGATAGATTCAAGGAACTGATTAGGAAGTTCCCACATTATTTACTAGACATGTAGATCTAGATCTATACATTATACGAAGGTCTCTAGCCAGCCGCACACACCATTTATGATGCTTCATCTGATGTCAGGATTATGTTCAAGACATCAGAATCTGAAAGATACATTTTGGATGAATTATATCACAATTATAGCCTATGGTATAGTGATTATGAACCACATCGATGTAATATCCACCAAGTGAACTAAAATACTAGACTAGCTGAGAAATTCAATGCACTCATGAAAATTTTAGTCATTCCAGTTGTCTGATACATGCCCCCCCCCCTTATCCTTTAATGGAGATTAAATCATATGAAATATGTGATGCCATGAACCTATACCAAGACTGAAAGGCAGGAGTTGAATAACATCAAGCTCAAGATTTTGATTTCATCAATTACAATTAGAAAAATTCACCATTTCAATAGTATTAGCAGTACTATCAGCAGAGGCTAGCTCAGTAGCCACCTTAAAGACACTAGGGCTATTATCAATAGAGAAGTGGTCAAGCACCATTTCATACAAAATTAATTCTAGGTTACCCACCCATAAACCCTTTTCCTGGACCACAACAACAACCTTTCCCTTGGAGATTCCAAAAACACTTTCATCTAGCTAAACCAAGACCTCAGTAGAAAAATCCTCCTCTATTGAATAACATAGAGAACTTCCAAAATACTTTTGTTCAAAAATCATACTAGTGAATGAATACTCAAGAAATAGAGATTCAAAACCAATGAATTTCCTTACGCAATCTCAATGTTCATACAGTTCAGATATAAAAGACTCTATAAGATAGATTATGAGGTACTCTACCCAGTAATACAGAGATATACCCAAGAGAAGAAGCTAGGGATGTAGTGATGATAAGTGTAAAAATTATGGATTTTTATTATCCATGTGGAAGAGATGAAAGAAAAACTGAGGAACCAAATAAGTATTCACCAATAGAAGAATAATAAGTTCATGGGACCACTCAAGTAATAACTAAAGAGGTATCAATAGCCACAAACACCTAAACACCTGAGCAACCAAAAGTGTCAGTCTATTTTGCTCCACCATCATACAAGTCACCTCTTACTTTTCTAGAAAGGAAAAGATAAGGAATACAGGAATCATAGTACAAATATTTTTTTGGAAATGTTCAAACAATTTTATATCAACATACCATTTGCAGAGGCTACTTCTCATTTGTCGGTTTATTCCAAATTCCAAGAGTAGCTACATTCCAATCAAATAAATATGTTAGTTCTTAGTGTAATCTCACTGAATGAAGAATTATCTTCTACTGTTTAGTAGAAATTTACACCAAAAGATAAGAGAACCCATGTTTTTTTCAATTCCATGTTCTATTGGAGAGCGTAAATTCGGAAGAGCTATTTGCGATATCGGAGAAAGTATTAACTTCATGCAGATGAGTGTATTTCAAAAGATAAGATTTCAAGATCTCAAACCAACTCGAGTAGCACTAAAACTTGTAGAATAATCAATAAAGTACCCTAGATAAATTAATGAGTACGTGTTAGTCAAAGTGGGAATTTTCATCTTTCTATCAGACTTATTGGTTTTAGACATGGAAGAAGAAGGTGAAATTACCATTATTCTCCAAAAACCATTTCTATACACAGGAAAATGTCTAATAGACATAAATCAGGGGCGTTTAATCTTTCAAGTCAGAGAATAGCAGGTAGTCTTCAACCTCATAATGGCTTCTAAAAAATCCGATGATGTATTTTATTCCAACTCCATCTCTCTTACCCAAGAGAGAAATAAATATATGGCCACAGAAGAAGACGGTGAGGATTCATTCCTTATTATATAAAAACAATATGATTTTAAAGAAGTTAGGTTTAATGAACTTCTCACAAGGGATAATTCTCACCTTTCAAACCCTCAATAATTCAACCACCAACACTAGAGTTGAAGCCTTTACACATTACTCTTAAATATTCATACTTAGGAGATTTAACCTCTATACAAGTAACCATTAACTCTAAACTATCTCAGTTATAAGAGTAAATATTGGATGAATTCTTGAAAAGATGCAAGCAGTCAATTTCCAAGGGAGTGTCCAACATTAATGGAATCAATATTTCCCTATGAACCAACATAATTTTTTGTGAGTGAGTTGAAAAACCCAAACACCAATATCAAAGGCGGATCACACAACCAATGAATATAGTTGTTAAAAAGGAAGTGCTAAAACTTATAGATGCTGGAATATTTTTTTCAATATCTGATAGCGAGTTGGTGGGACCACTGTAAGTAGTTCCTAAGAAAGGTTGTATCACAGTAGAAGAAACTAATCAAACGAATTAATATTAACACACACCATCACTGGATGGTGAGTTTGTGTGGGTTGTATAAATTTAAATATGAAAAACCTATAAGATCATTCCCTTTTTCATTGAAAGATCTGTTTCTAGAGAGACTAGTAGAAAATTAATTTTATTGTTTTTTGGATGAATATCCAAGATATAATAAAATTATAGTCGATCTATATGATTACTCCAAAACCACATTCACATGTCCAATTGGCACTTTTTTCTACAGGTTCATGTAATTTGGTATGTATAATGCACCAACAACATTTAAAAGATGCATTGTTCATATATTCAGTTTATAGAAGATCCATTGATGTCTGACTAAGAAATCTTGAGTTAGTCCTGTGACATTGTAAAAAGAAATTTCTAGTTTCTAATTTGAAAAATGTCACTTTATGGTTCAACTAGGTATAGTGCACGAACATAAAATTTCTAAATAGGGCATATAATTCAATCTCGCTAAGATGAAGTTCATCAAATATTTACCTGAACCTTCAATAGTTAAGGGTATAATGAGCCTCCTAGGCCATGATGGATTCTATAGGAAATTTGTAAAAGGCTTTGTTAAATTTTTCCACCCACTAACACACCTATTGTAAAAGGAATTTCCATTTTAATTCACTGGATAATTTCAGTAGGCATTCAATACTTTAATGAAAATATAGATAGAAGCCCCCATAATCATTTCACCTAATTTGGATAAGTTATTTTAATTGATGTGTGATGTAGGTGACTTTATTGTCGGTTCTATGTTAGGATAATGAGTTGGTAACATATTTCTTCCTATTTACCATTCCATCCACACACTAAGTTAGTCTCTAGTCAACTATATAACTATAGAGAAATAGATTTTGGCATTTGTGTATGATTATGAAAAATTCTATTCCTATTTTTCCTTATCCAACTTGATTGTGCACATTGATCATGCTGCCCTCGTGTATTTAATGAATAAAAAGGATTCCAATATAAGGCTCATAAGGTGGATCCTCTTACTCCAATAATTTGATGTTATCAACAAAGATAATAAAGGCATGGAAAATATCATCATTTATCATCTATTTCAACTTCCTCTATGACTTATTAAGGAAAATGACAACATCGACATCAAAGTCAACTATCCTGATTAAACCCTCTTAATCATTAAGGTACAAACATGGTTTTCTAAAATTGAAAATTATCTCTTTATGGGATCTCTACACCAAGACCTTTCCTACTCGAAAATGGGAAGGTTTTTAGCTGAAGTGACGCATTACTACTGGGTTGAACCACTCTTATTAAAACACTATAGGGATGTCCTATTGCGACATTGTATTGCTGAAAATGAAATCACAAATGTGATAGAAATATTTCATACATAACCGACTGGAGGACATCATGAACTCAAGAACACCATAGAAAAGATTCTACAAAGTGCATTTTTTGGCCCACTCTACAGCAATATGAAATGGAATTTTTTTCAAATATGTGATATGTGCTAGCAAGCTAGGACCATTGGAAAAAGAAACAAAATTCCTCAAAACCCAATCATAGAAGTTGAAATATTTGATGTATGGGGAATATATTTCATGGTCCCATTTACTAATTCACATGGAAATTCCTATATTCTTGTTAGCACAAACTACGTCTCAAAATTGGTAGAAGTTAAAGCCACATCACATAACCTAGAAAGAGTGGTTAATAATTTCTTGAAAAAAAATTTATTCTCAAGAATTTGATTTCCAAGATTACTAATTAATGACTGAGGAACACATTTTATCAATTAGACTATTAAAATATTGCTGGAAAGATATGGAATATGATATAACATATGAACTCCCTACCACCCACAAACACGTGGGAAAGTTTAATTGTCAAATATAGAAATCAAAAAAAATCCTATAGAATACTATAAACACAATTCAAAGTGACTGGAGTTTGAAATTGGATGATTCAATATAGGAGTACTGCACTACATAAAAACCACACATTTGTACCTCACCATTAATATTGGTTTACAAAAAATCGTGTCATCTTCTAGTTGAACTAGAGCATCGCTCGTACTGGGAATTAAGGAGACAAATTTGGATGATAAAAAAGATGGAGAAGCTCAGATTTTGTACCTCAATGAATTGGAATAAATTGGAAAATATTATTATGAAAATGACAAGATCTAAAAAATAAAACTATGAAATGGCATGATCAATGCATTGCAAGATGCATATTTGTCCCAAGAAATAAGGTCATGTTATTCAATATAAGATTAAAATTTTTTCCTATGAAGCTGAAATATTGATGGTCTATCCCTTTGGAAGTCATTCAAGTTTTACCTTATGGGACCATTGAAATTTAAACGGAATATGGGCCAACTTTATAAGTTAATGGTCAAAGGTTAAAAATCTATCAATTAACCTTACGTGAAGGTGGTTTTATCAGCATTAAATTAATCTAAGACTTACAGGATTCAAGAACTCAATGTTAAAGGATGTGTTGTCTGGGAGGAAACCCAAGGTAGGTCCTCTTAGAATATATTAGGTTAGAATAATACTTATGAAATATATGTACATTCCAGGAGTTAAGAACTATGGTTTTAAACAAAACTTAGCAAAAATATCCATTACACATTGTGTAAAACTATTACACAACTTGTACATATTTTGAAAAAAATTTATGAAACCTAGAATTACATGATGTGAAACTTAGTTAGAATTAGTGTAATCACATTGGCTAGTTTAAGAAAAATAGGTCATGAACATAGGGATCACAACCCAACACTCCTCCTTCCTCCTTCAACACTCTACTTTCCTCTTACACAAACAACCTAACCCCCCCCCCCCCTTCCCTTCTCTCCCCCTTAGCCACAAACCCCCATCCCTCTCTTCTCTCCTTCTCATATGTGAACCACCATCCCTCCCCTTCCTCCTACTCTTCTATGTAAACCCCTCCCTCCCTTCCCTCCTGATTGGTTGTGTAACACCCCCCCCCCCTCAAGGTTGTAACACCACCCTTCCCCTTCCTCTCCCCATAAAACCTCCTCTCAGTATGGTGTTGACCAAAATAGTGGACCCTACACCTTCAGAATCCATGTCAGATAATGAAGATCAGCCTTAGACAAAACATCCATGAGGCTTTGAACCTCCTGCACCCTCACCATCTCAGGAAGCATCTCCCCCACCTCCCGCTACAGCCCATGGCGAGCCTGCTACTAAAGACTAAAACTATACTAGCTCTTATAATTCATCTGGAGATGTAAATTACAATTTTCACCCCATTATGTTATTTCCAAATATGAAGTACCATGTTACCCTCAATTAGCCACAGGAAAAACCAATGAGGACAATCAAGACCTTCAATATGGTCATTCTCACCTGCCTGCATATCAGTGACGAGATCCTGGAGCTCCTCGACCGACTCCATATCTCTTTCATTATTTAGGTACATTAAGAAAATTACAAAAAGATCTTCCAAGAGTTACTTTATGTGTTTGAGGTATCATTAGATAGGTTCTTCTTCTATCTGGGTGGTCGTCCACATGAGTTCTCATTTTCCGAATTCAACTTCGGACTAGGCATCTACACAGAGGCGTTTGTTATGTCTGAGATAATTTTGACAATTCAGCTCAAGCCTCCACGGTCTGATTCAAGGTGAATGTGTAAGAATATCGCACAAGATGCTCAGATAGTACATGACCCCTAGATCCCCATGTCCAATTAGTGATGTAGCCTAGTCCTTCGGATACTCTAGAGAGTCTTGACCCATGGTTAGTTTTCTCAGGAAAAATCACATGGGAGTGAGATCCAGGTTGACATCCTTATTTTGGCAGCATCCATGGGAATCTCACCCATCAACATGGCTACCAAGTTTCCCTATTATTATCGGGATCATTCACTATGGACCAATGGTACACTGATGGGTGGCTCCTTCATCACCCACATGGTCAGCCATCTCTGAGTGTTTAATACTGCTCTTCCCCTCACATCCCATGAACCAATGGAGCCCATTTATTTTATGATGTTCTAAAATATGTATCTATTGGTTAGGGATGATTTCATAAAAGGATGGGCTCTAAGAATCCATATGATAGTAGATGATCCCCTAGATGATCCTGTAGTATATCATGCACCAGTTCCACCAAGCACTTCCCCTCCATCACCTCCCAGTCATATACATGCCTCTACCACCCACCACATCCACTACTGTTTCACCCACCCATCCCACCCTAATAGATATTTGGTCCATGCAGCTATGCATCTTGGAGAATCTGCGTCAGATCTCTGACCCTACTACCAGACAAGAGTACATTTTCCGAGATTTACCATTTTACCACTCCTCTCTCAATGTTTTCCCTTGTAGGCTCTCAGCCACCATCATCACCTATTGGTCCCTTTTCTTCTACCCTTCCCACCCCACCCACATCCCACACTGACTTTTCCTCATAGCTATTTGTCCCTGATACCCAATAGGAGTATCTATCCAAGAAAGCCCGATGGGGAAAGGATCTGACCACTTCCCCATCCACTGAGGTTCCATTCATTGATCTAGAATATATAACCATGGCCCCACTTACGATGAAAACCTCTCCACCACCTACCCATCCCATCTTCCTAGCACCACGACTACACCCTCGATCACTGGCCCTCTATCCCCTGTTGCCACCACAGCCCCTGACCAGAGTGGACTATAGAGGAACTGTTTGATTCCACCAGCATATATTAGTTTTCCACTTTTATCATTTTTATTGTACAATTTTGTATTAGGGTTTTCTCTTTTGATATTTTAGTCTTTGTATCCCATCATTTTTTACTAATACACTTCTATATATATATGGGAACCAATTTTTTTCTATTTTAATTGGCTTAATTTAAATTTATTTTATTTATATAGTAGCCATATCTAATATCTTTATTTAATATATGGTTTTAAATGAACCTATTCCACCATATCTCATTTTTCAACAAGTGAATTATCACGTGACAGAAATTGAACGTCAACTTTAAGAACTATCATTAGAGATACATTCACAACAGCCACTACCATAAGCTATAGTACATTTCCTTCCACAACTGATCAATTCTCACAATTATCCTAAAGTCATGAATTATGTCAAAATGCACCACAAGCTCAAAGAAACTACTTTGAGAAGATGTAGTGATAAAAGATACACTAATCCAATGGATGAAAATACATCATACTCTAGTCCATCCATATGGATATCGATGAATTTTTTTTTTGATTTATGCGATGAAACCCATATTTCATCTATTTTCAACTTATTTTTAGTATTTATTTTATCCTTGTTATCCTTGTCATGACTCATCTGGATCTTTAATGTATATTTCTATTGTATTTAAATAAAATCTATTTTATTATTTTCATACTATGAACCTACTTTTATTTATTCTTTCAAAATATTTCAAACATGTGGAATAATGTTTAATATAATGAAGTATTTGTATTCTTAACACATTTTAATGTTTATCCAAATTCAAAATTAGGATAACCCAAGTTCCCTCACAGAATTTCACTTCTTAAAGGGAGATATCAATTTTCCCAATCTTAAATTATTAAATTTTCAACTCATTTATATGATCTTTATTTTCCATAACACTCCCACAATACTTCCATGGATAGTGCGTACACTATCTCTAGCCAAGTGTGGGGGAGGATTTCATGAATTTCACTTTAAATACACTTTAATTTTTGTAAGTTTTCATCTTTCAAGGAGAAACTTTTCAATTTGGAATCATGATATAAACTTGAAAATATTGTACCCATTTAAATAAAAGAAAATTTATGTTTTAAATTGATGGAAATCCATGTTTTATCCCTATTTATATTTTTTTAATTATTTATGAGTGTAATTATTTAATTCAAATTAAATATTTTTGACATTACTATTAATTGACTTATAACTTGAATTTTTTCCCTTAGCAATTTCTAGTTCTTGATTTACTCCCATTATATATAGGATTTTGAGCCTATAATTGCATATTCCTTTATGAGCATATTGAGTGAAAACTGGGGCATATAAATCTATCATAAATTGCATTGAGGTCGTATTGAGTCTATAAATGAAAAAAATTCAATTTTAAAATGATTGAGGCAATATTTTTTGAGCTACTTTTTCCTGAGACCCACCATACATCTTTCCCTCATCAAACCTACAGTTTCCATAAATAGCCTTACAAGCTACAATTATTCCAAGCTGATTATCCCTTCTTACCCTACTCTTTCTATAACACGTGAATTTACTTTGAACAAGTGTGGGGGAAGATTTTATTCATCATAGGATGATTCTACTATAGATATTTATTGTGTTTCTTATCAGACCATTTAATGGAAACCCTTGTATACTTTGTATCATTTCACATCTATAATGTTCTTTAACAAAATAGAAAAGAAAAATAAAAGAAGAATTGACATGGGTTGTCTATTAGGAAGGTTAGAAATCACCATTTACATACCGATGAATCCCTTGAAGGATCGTATGTGGTTATGGGATGGATGAGAGATATGTACTAGACAAGAATTTCAAAAATATAAATACAAAATAAAAATAAAGAAACGGGATACCCTTTATACACTTACTTGAAATATGCATGGATCCAACTTGATCTGATTAGAGCATGGACTTTATTAGCTATGGAGGAGTCATTTTATTACACTTCTCATGACATTAATGCATTATAATTTAGCTCCTACCCTCCTTATTGAGCTTTGTTCACTTTTTACCTACCTTCCCAGAGCCTTAGGGTCATTAGAACCTAATTGTAGAAGTCCTCATGATTTATTTTATATTTTTCTTTACAAAGTGGAGATGATCGAATAAATGCAATCCTATGGTTAGAAATATGCACTTAGGGTATGAGAAAAACTCCAGTTTCATTTTACCCTAAGGGATGAGAGAACATTTGTTCTAAGGTAAATTGAATATAGGTATAGAGTTCAAGGGAAAATTATGAAATTGTGATTAAATGATTAAGAATTTGTTTAAAGAACTGATCTATGAGGAATGATTGATTTTTTATAGAGTGATGATTCTAAAGACTGACATTTTTGTCTTACACTTAGTTTTATTTACATGGATATAATAAGTATTTAATGTTTAAAAAATACATACCTCTTTGAAATACTTATTGATATATTTTATCTTGAGGACATGAAATTGTTTAAGTGTGGGGGAATTTAATAGGCTAAAATCATATATACATATTTTCCTCATTTGATTAAAGATGTTCAATGATTTATTCAATAATTCACTTTTTATGTGATAATTTTTTAGGAAATATGCTTCCAAAGCATCAAAGGTGAAAATATACAAAAGGTGAAAATTTTCCTATTATACGTCGTGAAACCTATTTACACGATGTTTAGTAGAGTTTCACAGCATGATGAAAGTTGTGAAGCCGGTCATGAAACAAGTCATGTAAAACATTAAGTAGAGAAGCTATAAAGTGAATTGAGTTCTGATATACATCATGAAACTATCAAAATATATCTATTACCAGCCGAAGGAAGATATACATCATTAATCTCTGTTACACATCGTGATAAGGGTCAAAGATTCAAATATCAGATGAGATATGCACAAGATATGTGCAGATTCAAAATCTATGGAGAAAACCATGGATCAACATTAAATGATACAAATTCTTACTACACATCGTGTAATATTTTTCCTATACATATGACAAAATGACATCAAATTTGAGAGAATCTAGAGCAGAAAACTTTTGTTCTTTCATTCCTCTCTCATTCTCTACTACCCCCTCTACCCCAAACTCAAAATTTATTAGTTTCCTTTTATTTTTTTACATTAATACAAGAATCATGATTTATATTCGATGTTATTCTTTCATTCCTTCTTACACCATCGACTTTGTTCATCATTATTCTGAGCACTGATCATTGAAAAACATTTTTTGTACTTATTCTCATTCATATTTCAAGTAAGTAGCTAATTTAATTATATTTGATTTGAGATCTATATTTCTTTTTCTTCGTATCATGTTCATAAAATTTGGTTCACCTAAATGATTGTATGTTTTTCAACCAGTTAATCTCAATTTTTACTGGCATGTTAATCATGATTTCAATTCCATAGTTATTTGAATTAAATCATACCATTAGTGTCTAAACCACCTTGGTTCGGGATCAAAATTATAAGTATCTAAAATCAATAAATATTGTATTCTCTAACTTGGTAACCTTAAGGATTAGTAATTAGGATAAACAATAATTGTCAATCATATTCATTCAAACATCCCTGACTATGGGACATTTGGATGAAGGACCCTATTCTGGTTGAGGTGGATTAGTTTATGACCAATCTCCTGAGACACTTTCTAATTTAGATGATAATTATAATGCATCTAGGTTGTCACTATATCTAGAATAAGGAATAGTTACCACTTATGTAGAACTAATTGATTTGACCATAGTCAACTAGTAACCTCTACATTCTTCACATACTAAAACTTATGATCATACCAAGTTGTAATTAAGGACATATTTTCTATAGTACCTCGAAATTGATCCTAACACCTTCTTTATTCTAAAATTTAAACCTCAACTCTCTAGCAATATTTTTCTCAAACGGAACCAAATTTATGAGGACATACGCCAAAGGGTTCCAAGCCAAAGTTTTCTATCACCAACCCAGTTCCCCATGGGTTTGACACTAGTATATCACTATACTACATCTCAGTAACATGTGAAGGATGGGAAAGATCAAATCTAATTTTACCATAGCCTGTGTGAAAAAAATGATGTGTGAATCTTTGTCATTGACTCTTACATAATTGGGATACATAATGGTAACAAAGCCTTAACCCTTATGTAGTTGATATGCATAAGGGTATCTAAGGCCTTACTCGTATGCAGAGTGGTTTTCATAAGGGTCTTCATGCCTTACCCTTATATAGACCAGTCTATGTAAGGGTCACTAGGTATTACCCTTACATAATTAATGAAACCTGCAGCTTACCTTTTTGTGGAGGGTTCTTATACAGGTAGTATGTATTTTTATCCTTACACAAATGGTTTGAATAATGATAGTATGTAAGGGTAATCGAGTTTCTTCCTAAATATATTTAAAGGTAATACCAGATATACACTTATGCAAAAAAAATTACATAAAGTTAATGTTGGGTTTTAAAATCTCTTATAAAGGTAACTAGTTGCTTAAGATTACATGAGTTGCGGCAGCGTAAACGTAACCAATATAGTACCTTTACATAATGGTTCCATAAGTCCATGTAAAGGTAGAACTCGATGTACCCTTATGCAACACCATTTAAGTAATGGTAATGACTAACTTACCTTTATACAATGGATCTATAAAGGGTTTACCCTTACATAGAGTGTCTATATAAGGGTAAGTGAGCTTACCTTTACATAGTAATGTGTTCCTGTATAAGGGTAAGTAGAAATTTTGTAAAAAAAATTAACATATTAAATGGTTTTAATAATTTATAAAATCATTATAAATCATTATAAAATGTATTTTTGCGATATTTTAATTTATAAAAGCTTTATAAATTATTTAAATATAAAATTTTCATAATTAATTTAATATTCATGAAATATTTTATTCCCAAATATTAATTATTAGTATTTAAATACCTTTTAATCAAATTATATGGAATGACATACACTATAGAAATGAAGTTTTTTACTTAGAAATCATAGGGAATAATTTATAATGGGTCATAAATTATGAAATAAGGCCATAATATAAATTTTTATATTTTAGTTATGAATTGTTCATAATTTATTAATTTGAAAATTTTCAAATAAAAGGGGAATTATTTGGAACATTATTTAAGCCACATCAAAAAGTTTTTTGATGATTGATATGATCAAAGTTTAAATATTGATTAAATATGTGATATTAGATTATGTTAAATGCTTACATAATAGAAATTGAATTATAAATAGTTTATAATTCATATAATATCATATATTTAAAATTCAAATTATATATAATGATAAATATGAAAGAGTTAATATTAGAATGAATATAAATTTTTTATATTGAAAAATTATGTAATAACTATAATGTTAAAGATTGAAATTATAAAACGGTTTATAATTAGTTTTGATTTATGATTTTTCTTAGTTGTCTCTTGTTTAAATATTATATTTTTTATTTAGTTAAAATTTATTCCCTATTTTATTCATACTTATTAATTTTTTATATTATGAATCTGAGTATGCCGAAATTTATATGATAAATTATTTCTAGGATATAGCCATGAATTACATGCTAGAAATGTCTCCATAATGAATTTAGTTTTCCATCTACCTTGACCTCGGTTTTTATTTGATGTTATTAGATTGAATTTAGGTGTTTAATACAGTTAGTATATAAAAGGTGTAAAGTTGTGATGAATTTTATTCTCTCTTCATTAAAGTATCCTTAGGTAGAGGGACTTGAGATCTAATTACCTACTTGCATGGGGACTTATGACTTGTATAGGCTAGTGAATGAGGATGGTCATGTGTCACTTTAGGAATACTTATGAGGATAATTCCCTATATTTTCATGAATTGTTCATGTACTTTATTCATATGATGCATTTGGATATGAATTAATATGTATGAATTCAATTTTTAGGTAAGTAGCACAAACATGAGGGTTGCGTAAAGAGTTTCAGATCAATATGGTTCGGCCATATTGGTTTCTTGGAGGGAATGTGATTTCAAACTAAATTTCTATAAGCATGCATACATAAAAGGGAATAACATGATATAATAATTTGATTTTAAAATCCCTTTTAAATACTAAGTGTGAGTTTCCTTCCAAGTCAGTAGTTATCAAGGCCTCAATCATCCAATTAGGTAGGTCATGCTAAAGTTGGGTACCCCTATATTATCTTGTGTGAGGAAAATATGTAATAAGTTACTCTACATTATCCTAATGGTTAAGTAATGATAAATCTAGGTTCCCCTGGATTATCCCTTGTTATCATCTTTTTGGTTTTTTCTTTCGGTTAGACTAGCCAGGAGACCCTAATAGGATTAGGTTACCAGAGGAATAGGGTTGAATCAATCCTTATGATGGATTTAGAAAAGGTTTTTCTACTCAAATATGAAAGAATCATATATGATTTGATTGGGATGATACCCTACCTAAATAAATAAGTGGTGAGAGAAACTCTAAAGAGGAATCATTTCTTATTAAAATGTAGATATTGTCCCACTAATGGATATGATGGATTTTATAAAGGGTTCATCATTTTTGTGGGTCTCCATTTAATAAAATTCATTATTAAATGGTAAATAATACATTATACTCATCTAATAAAAACTTATGTTATACATAATATCATCATTATCATCAAGATAAACATTTTGATCAATCCTTGATAAGGAGAAACGTAATATAACATACTCCTAAGATAGGTAAATAAAGAAAAGTTCCTAATAAGTATTAAGAATTTAATCAAAGTTCTTAAGAAAAATTCTATGTTTCAAAATACTTCCTTCCTGAGTATCCAAGTTTTAATGTTGTTCAACAAGTGTATCTAGATTCATATAGAATAATAGATTGATTAATTTAATGTTTCAAAAACTTATATATAAAATTTCCAAAGGAATTTTATTCTCCACTCATTTACTCAATATGATTGAGTACATCAATGATTTTATCCTCATATAATCAATATGATTCGGTACATTAAATGATATTCAATATGATTTAATATGCTAAATGACTTGGTGAGACTAATGTTTTCCTTAATTATTTAATAATTATACATATAAATTTTCTTATTCTAATGGATATATGATATAAAATTTGTTTTTCAAATGTAATTTAAATATAGAGAAGGTCATAAGATGAAAATAATTGAAGCATGGTTTTTTTAATGTAATGAGGAAAAGGAGTTTCTACATTGATAACTTGGATGCTTCGATCTTGGATTCACTCATAATAAGATGTGTATTTTGCCTCATTTAGATATTGAGAAGATCATGTGAACAATAGTTGTTTATATGAAATGATATGGGTGTTTTTAATAAACATGGTTTATGATTTTGGCTCTGCATTCTCCTGATGTTCTTGTGTCTCTTATCACCCTTCCTTCTTCCCTTCCCACCTTGGGTTTTATGTGATTCCATCTAGCACAATGGAACTCCTTCTTCATTGGGCTTTGATTTCTCCTCCTTTCCTCTTTTCCTCCTTCCCCTTCATGACTTGGCTATTCACTTGTGTGGATTTTTTATGGCTCTCACCACCCCTCTTTCAGACTACCCCTACTCATCGAACCTTAATGCTGGGTCTGGGTGCTAGTGCTTTAGGTAGTTTGGGTCGGCATCGGTGGTGGAGTCTGATGTTCGTTCTTCTCCACTTCCCTTGCTGACCAACCCATCTTTCCCAACCCCATATTTTTCAGTCTCGATGAAGGTTTTGGTTCATCTTTGGATGATGTTGTAGGAGGGATGGTGGCAGTCTCATTCTTTTCCTCCATTTTCGTTGGATTCTTTTCTCCTCTTGTTTCTTTTTTCTTCTGTTTTTCAGGTTTTTTTTCCTGATCATTATTTGAAGTTAGTTGAAATTATTCTGGGTAGAAGTATCTTCTAGATATGGTTTTATATTGTTATTTTGTCATTTTTTGGTATTCTGAGGATGGTGTTCCCGTGATCTCTTTAGTTCTCTTTCTTGAAGATAAACTTCCGGCTTTAGATTCTTTTGATATCATCTGATGTCGATGATATACCTGGATTTATTTTTCATCATATTGCTTCTTTCCTTTGTGTTTTGTTGGGCATGACCTTTGGGATGGTTGTAGCGATTTGTCTATTGGTTTTTCTTATGTATTTTTTGGGGTGTTGTTTAGAGGTCCCTCAGCGGAGACATTGGATTCTGGTGTGTTCTTAACATCTATCTGGTGTGATAGAGGTACTATGCGGGTCATGGTGTGAGACATGAGGCGACTCGTCTACCAATGAAGTGATGATCATTTTCTTTTTAAAAGTTTAAAATTGAAATTTGAAATTTGTCTACCAAGGAAGTGATGATGGGTGTTCGATGTGTATGGTGGGTACACATGCTAAGGTGACATGCTCGAGGAGGGGATAATGGTATTTCTTTTATAATTTTTAAATTTGAAATTTGTAATAGGTGATGTGTCAGAATGCGCATACCGAGGTGGTTATGATGGATCTCATTTGAATTTTTTAGGGTGTGGTATAATGGTTCATGGTGTGGTGTTGATCTCTTTGGTATTTTTGAAATATGAATCTTGTAATGTGAACTTGGTGTATTTTTCATAGGTTCTCGCTTTTCCTAAAAGTGGTTTTTCAAGAAAATAAAAAAATGGTTTTGTGGCTAATAAACATGGTTTTTGATTTTTTTTAATTCAATAACATACTATAATGGGATATTGAAAATGGATTGTTTTGTTTGGGGAATTAATCATATTTTTATCTATGGAAATGTTGCAACAATATGATTGAATTAATACAAAATTACCCAATATTCTCAAAGTTTTGGTAATATATATTATCTGATAATATTATGACTAGATTATAAAAGTGTTATATAAACAATACAAGTATATAAAATTTAAAACTGAAAGAGGAAAATTTGGTTGAAAATTTCAACAATTCTTATTCAAGAATCCAATAACAATCATTAGAGTCTATTCTTGTTAGGAAAAGTTATATTTTGATTTTACTAGATTATAAAATACATACCTAAATGAGTTCAATAAACACCTTGAACTCTCCATGTCAAGTATGGATTCTATAGAAAAATATTTCTTTTATTTTCTGAGGTATTTAATACTCAATTTATATTTTATAAGTGTTGTAAATATAATAGAGTTCAAAGTAAAAGGAATAATTGTTTGATCTTATAGTTTACATTCATAAAGAAAATAGTTACTACATATAAATGTAAAGGATTTTATCAAGATCAAATGAAATTAAGTAAAATATATGTATCTTTATCTAATTTTCATTATGTGATAAGAGAAGGTTTTTGACAAAAAAGTTTTCTTATGAAGAAGTATGAGATGATTAAAAGTATAAACATGGTTTATGATTCACCAATTTGTAAAAAAACGTTTGAGAAGAGGATATGGATAAAAGTGTTTTATCCAAGATAAAATGTTTATCAATGTATTTATTAAAATATTTGAGAATGTATTTCAACCACCCATTAGTGGAATATTTTTAAAATTTATTCTTTAGGAAATATGTTTGAAATGCATAGAATACTATATATGATATGGAAATAATAGTTTATTTGTTAAATATTACCACTGAAGAGAAATAAATGTAATATTCTAACACAAAAGGGTTTGTTTTATAAAAATTTATTCAAATAATAATATAGTGTCCAAGAGGCTATTGGGAGTATTTTTAGATGTAAAGAAGTTCAAAAATAACAAAAAAAAGAATAATCGTAATCTTATGTTAAAGTTATTTCCACTTAATATTCTAAAATGGTTAATATATATAATGGTATATAAAAATTTAAAGTGTTAAATTAAGTTACGATTTAGAAAGTGGAAATCATTATCATACTATTTTGAGATAAAATACTATTTCATTTAATCTACTAAAATATTTTAAGATGAGTTATGATAAAGAAAATTTTAAAGAGTTTCATTAAGTTATTTTAAAAAATGAAATATGAAATTTCTTAAAGTATTGTACCAGTCAAATTGAAATTTTAATTATGCTTTATATCCTTAAATAGTTTAGGATATTATAGTAAAGAGAAATGTAAATATTCCAATTAGTTACTATAACAAAGCGTTGTCACTTTATCCTAAATATGTTTTGGTGATTGAGGTAACTATAAATGTAATATATGCATTTAGTTAGCATATTATAGTTATTTTTACTTTATCCTAAAAGAGTTTAGGTGGACTGGTTAACAATAATGTAATTAGTTTTATTATTTAAATTAAATGTTTTGATAGAATAGGGTTCCAAGGTTTATGTGCATGAACTTAGAAAGAGTTCTAAGTAGATAACATAAGTTTGTATAGTAACATTTTATGTTGTTAATTTTAGAAGTTTGATTATGTTCAATGATTTGAATAATTGGGCATATAATTCATAAGTATCACCATTATTCAAATTGGCTTAATTCAAATATATTTTAACTAAATAGTTTAGTATGAGGGTTTTATCAAATGGTCACATATAGATGTGACAAGGATTACATATAATGTAATGAATTAAAAAACCCATAAAGTGAAGTAAGAACAAGTCTTATCTAATAATTTATTATATATGATATGACAAACCAGTGCTTATACTAGTTTTGTGAAGTATTATTAAAGAGTTTAAGAATTTTAAAATTTATCATATTAAAATTAAACTTCCATAATATCATTATTTTATGTTGGATTCATAAATAAATATAAATATATATATTTCATCAAATTTATTGATATTTTACCTATCAAAGTATGATATTGAATTTATCACTAATAGATATTCTTCATGTATTACTATAGGTTATAAATAAATGTTAAGTTTAGAATGTGTAGGATTTTTATATATAGATACAAAATATTCTCATGGGGCACAAAATAAATAATAGGATATTTTTTTATGTGTTGGATGACCTACTAAGTATACCACATAGAGTATCATACTAATGTGTATTTGTTATTCTAGGGGTGCATGGATCATATTTGAGTCCCCAATACTTGAGGTTAGTGAGATACATATAATGAGAAAATTTATACTTTGATACCCATCTTACACAATTCAGCATATGAAATTATCTAATCAAGGGGTGGTTGGGTATTTTTTGATCATGCCTTTGATTAGATCTTAACTAAGATTGAATTTTTTCTTATATGATTAGTATAACATCTAGTACCTTAATTGAGATAGATTTTTAGAGTCATTGGATGAAAATATATATTATTTATCTATCCAGATAATGGAAATGTGATGTGTTTATCAATAAGTATGAATGAAATGTGATATATTCATTGATCAGATCAGTTTACACTTAGAGAATTGAGAATATATGTGTTGGCTATATGGGATTGGCATGTTTCATGTCTAATGGTCTCTCAATGTCTTATAAAAACAAAATATATGATAATGCACATTTTTATATGATTCATAATAGTGGACATAGGTATAGAGATGCATGTGTTTGATAGAGATCATGTCAAATCCCTTTATAGCGTGAGTAGCATTGATTATTTTCTAGGGACTATTCTTTTAATACTTATATGGAACCCTAGATTTATATTTCTGTTCAATTCTTTAAATCCCTATGGGGTCAAACTTTTCTATTGACTAAAATAGTTTTGATTTTGGCTAAGATAGATACATTAAAATTATTTTAGAGTGAATCCAAAATTGTTTTGGATAGTTATTCAAAAGTTATATCATATGATGTGATACAAGGTAAATTCAATGATAGCTTTCAAAAAGTGTTTTGTAATATGTCCAAAATATGTTTTGAATAAGGTTTCAAAATTTACTTATCATGATACAATATAAATTGAAAACGCACATAGTCTTTTGGATTTAGTGGAAGTTGGATATTGATGGATATATGCCCTAAATCCTTATATATATGATATATATATTGCATGTGAATTACAATTTTCACTCACATAAGGGTATATTATTTTATCCAGTTGCATGAAAGAAAAAACTGTAATCATTTTATATTTATACCATATATAATATTATTTACTAATTTTTTATATAAGATGAAATTACTTAGGGAGTTACTTTTATGTTTATATGATGTATGAAGAAGATGGGGCATTAATATATGTGTTATAAATGCATGAATTAATGCATACACCAACCTAGAGTATCCTCAGGTTTTATATGAAACCTACTACCATATAATGATGTTTGTGTGGGTTTATAATTATTCTTGGTCAAACCTCACTAAACCCATATATTTCTCCATCCTTCTTCCTTTTTATGTAGAGATGGTAGCACATCATGGGAGTAAAGAAATTCTTATATTTATGACATGTTATTCATTCTATCTGTGTAAACATCATGGATTTGGTATGCTTATGTTTTACACTTTAGTGATATTTATTAAACATGTATGAATATGAATATGATAGATTGGATTCTTCAATGTATGGTACACCAATTTACAAGTTCTTTATTTTAGTATTTTATTAACAAGTTTAAAATCATATTGCATGGATATCCTTAAAAAATGGTTTAAATTACTTCTACTACTTCTGATGAATGTTATTAGACTCAAACAAAACCCTTCATTAATCCACTTATTTGGAAGTTATTTTCCACATAATAAAAAAATTATGTGGGAAGAAATATTTTATAGTGTGTTAAGATTGAGAATGAAGTTTAATGTGGTAATAATTAAGTTAATTAACCTTTTACATGAATGCATTAGATTAATGAAATCAACCTTGAGTGACTCTTTTTCCAAACTAAAGTAGCACTTCAACCATTTATTCTAAATAATAGATAAATAAGTTATTTTAATCGGATTATTAAGGGAATATAAGATCTAATATGAATTATCTTGAGATATCTTGGAACCATATGTGTGTGTGTGAAATAAAAATCAATTTATAAGAGTAATACATCATAAAATTTGGTTTCCCAACAATAATTATAGTCCCAAACAATTCCAATTAGTCTTAGGGGATGTATACTAATTAGGATTTCTTAGTTATATAATAGTTACACTCAAATATTTAATAAATTAATTTCATGTGATATGGTAGATAATATATGAATTTTTATGTTATTATAAGTGGTATAAGGTAAGGTGAATACTAAACTCTTATAAAAAAATATGTAAATGAAGGTATCAAGTTGTTGTATATTCATGAATCATTGATTAGTTAAAATTGGGTAGTGAAATGGTGATCTTGAGTGAGGGTGTGTAAAGAGGTGTATTTAATTTCAACATTGGGATTAAATAGTTATTTTTAAATTAACATTAAATTATTTTTTTTCAATATTGAGAGAAGATTAATTCTTAGTGAGAATATTTATTAAGAGTAATTGCATGAGGAAAATTAATGCTCAAGTGTTGGGTTGTGAATGGAATGTCATTATCATTATTATTCTATAGTATTTTTAGTTTATTTTTTAGTTTTTTTGTGATTATTTGAATAAATATTTTAAGAATTATACTTTTTGGTCTTTTGGTAGTAAGAATTCTATTTTCATAATTTTTATACTATAATTAACAAAAATGTGGTAATTTTTAAATATTTAATTATGATTATTGTAATTTGAGGCATTGATGTGTGAACTATTGATTGATCGAGGATAAAAAGGGATTTATTTTTAGGGTTAAGTTATTGTAAACCATAAAAGGGGAGCATTTGAAATTATTCTTAGTATAAGGAGTCCCATGAGAAATGGAATGACACATGGATATATGGAAAATGCCTATATAAGCTAAGAAATTGGGTATATCATCGGAATATATAGTACCTGATGATGCAATAAGAGTAGATGGTATCCCATTGGTGATATCACCCTAAGTGTATTTTCATTATCAATTAAATGATTCACTAAGGCTTATAAAGCATTCCCTCTTCCAATATTATTTTCAATCTAAGGAATCTGACCATTACATCTCATTTTCTTGTGTGTTTCTAAATTTTGAGGTTTTTAGACGAATCTTAGAGGTTTGGGAGCTGGAATATGAATTTAAGATCCATTTAGGGTGTGAATTAATGTTAATGGTTTGAATGAGTAGTTCATGGGTGGAATGGTTATCCACGACCTGATTAAGGGTAGTTTATATGGTGTAATGCATGGTGCAAACCATCAATTACCAGCAAGAATGTGTGAGGGGTAAGGCTATGTAAATATGACGTCAAAAAGTACATGGAGTGAGCTTGTGGTTGAAAATGTGAATTTATCCATGGTTTATAGGATATGTGTGATGTATTTTTTAGTGGGTCTTAAACTGATACCATTCAAAGTGTGAATAAAATATTTACCCAGTGAATGTGTGTCTACTAGAATACCAATAAATTATGATGAAACCTAGAACTATATTAAATTCATTTAAATTTTCTCAAACCCTAGGTGTTCATAGGTTATATTTTTGAGTATATTAAATCTATTTTAATTAGGTTTGACTATTGGTATCTTGAGATTAATCTATAGTGATCCATGGTGACTTTTCCCTCCTTCTCTCTTGGTTTCTTCTTCATTCTATTTTTTCCCTCATTATACCATGTCATGCTATAGAATTTTACAACCTTTTTAATATCATGGAGTTATTTTTATATTATTAGGTGTTTTCATTGTGTTGTTTCCATAGTTACCATAAATTTTATTAGGGAGAGGTGATCAGAGATCGAAGCTTTTTATTCCATTATTATTTAATGAATTTTTAATGTATCGAGGTAGTGGATTTTTTACTTCTCATAGTTTAAGTTAAAGTGTGAAATTATCATGATTTTTCTCATTTGGTAATATTAAAATTAACCTTAATAAATATTGAATCATGATAAGGAAATAACAATGGTTTTTTTATTGTGATCGCATATGTTTTTGTCTTGCTGAAAAACTGAATAGTGTGTTATATCTTGTTGACGTCATGAATTATCATGTTTTTTATGCTTTTAAATTGTATAAGGAATGTAAATATAGTAATTATTGATAACTAAATGATATATTAAAAAAATTTCCACTCTAGCTCCTTTATTTTTTTTAGAAAAATAGAAGTTATTCTTAAATCTTGTTGAAGTTAATATTTAACCATTGATAGTTAGTGTCTTAGGTTTTTAGTTGTTTTAACATGTTTTGAATGTATGGGTTAATTCAGAAAAGTAAAAACAAACTTGTAATAAATAATTTTTTCGGGTGAGAAAGATCATTTTCTTACGAAAGTTGATGTTGGGGTTTTAGAGCCATGATACCCTCTTAACTTTTTGTTGTTTTCTTTCTACCTTATGTAATTATTCAATACATGGATCCTTGTTATGCGAAGTGATGTGATCCTATGATGGCTAATGGATTAGAAGTAAATGGGTATGGTTACAATGGTTATGTAAGGAGTTGGTGATGGTGATAGTGGGATGGATGATGACATGCATGGTGGTGTTGGGTATGGCTACGGGATAGATAGAGCGTATTGAAGATGGGTTTGACCATTATTTGATGAATTAAAAGCCTGATTTATTTTCTAATAATGGATTTATTCCATGTAATTTAATATGGTGGGGTTACATAATTTATTCATTCCTTTCCCTAGTGCTTAACTTAGTTGGTTGGGCTTGGTTTATATATTTTTTGTGGTAACATAGGATGACTCCTATAGTACCTAGAATTTTGGAATGATAATGAATATTAAATTATTTAACACATGTGATTAGGTGTTAGATGGTTGAAATAAGATAATTATTCGGTAATTATAAAATATGAAATGTGTCGCTCAAAAATATAATTGTTGAGCTTTTGTACATATAGGTTATATATGTCTTAGTGATGGTACTCAGGTGTCCTGAGAGATGACAACTGCAATAAAAGTTAAGGTTGGGTAGTTTCTATTAGTGTATTCTTTGAGATATATATATATATATATATATATTCCTTATGATATGTGATATCATATGGTAACCCACCAATTTTGGTTGTACCAATGACACCTAGTGGACTCTGGGGGTGTTTTCCACAACATTCAGGTTGGAAAGGGTGGATGGCTGACTACCTCCCCTCTCTCACACTCTTCTTTGGGTGTATTATTACATTTTGATATATATGGGGGTTACCTTGTAAAATATGTTTTTAGAGGTATTTAATGGATTTTTGTTATTTTAAAAAATATATATTTAGTTATATTATCCTAGAGATTGTTATAGGTATGTTGTGTATGGACTATGATGGATTGAGGTACAGTAAATGACGTATAGGCTATGGTGGATTGTAGAAAAATTACTTGTTCATTATCTGGTGATGTGAATATTGATGATGAGATTATGTGATTCATGAAGTATATATTACATTATACAATTTCCTTGGATGCATGTGTCTTATTGGAAATATATGGCTCAATACGTGTGGCGTTGGGAAAAGAGAAGCAAACAAGTGGGGAAATAGTAGCTGGGTACCTCCACTTTTATATTTATATTAAATATTATATTATTTATTTTATCTAATAATTAGTGAGACATTCATGGTGAGTCCAGGAATTTAGCTTACTTGATTAGGTTATGAGCTGGTTTTATTTTTTATCATCTAGGAAAGAGTGTTCTTTCATCACATTTCCATAAGAGGTTTCATGGAGGATCTACCTGAGTATACATGTTATGCTCACACCTATATTTATAAACTATTTTCTAGTCTGTGGGATCTAGTTTTTGATTGGGATGGACATTCCTAGCTCATGTATTTGTTCAGGAGCTATTTTCCCTTTGAAGTCAATGTCGAGGATTTATTTTCGGTACGTGTACTTTTCCTTTGTAGTTGTTTTAGTTTTGTATGAAATTAAATGAATGTATTTATATCATTTATTTATTATGGATAATAGTTATTTAGTGTTCTTGCTTTATCCCCCATTCATCATCTTCTCAGCATAGGGTAATTCCTCTCATTTTTTTATATACCATCTATGTTATCCATTAACACATGGCCTATCGGAGGTAGGATTCAAGTGTCATTATCTCTCTTCATTTATTAATAGCCCAAGAGGGGTACCTTTGGTGGATAGGGTTGTGACATAGTGGTATCAAAGGGTGGGTAAAGGGATAGAATGGAGTTTAGAGATAATAAATGGTAAGTACTGCATTATTTATTAGGAAAATGGTGTCAGTTGAATATAGTAGGTGACCTAAACAAGGGATACCATTTAGAAAATAAGTATTTAAGTCCCCCTATGATCTAATGTAAGGGACATCAAGTTTAAAGATCCTATTAAGTGAAGTGATACTGGTTGTGAGGTATATCCCTTGGAAAGGATCATGTATCATTCTTTGTTTCTCTAATATTTGAATTGGGTATACCTTGGGGTCAGTTTGGACCTTAATTAATTAATCCTAAATATTCCATATTCTCAGTTTAGGAGTACCTAATTTTTTATTCTCTTTCAGTTAAAGATTCAGGTCGACATCTTCATTAGATTTGAGTTAAATATGTTTAGAAGTATGTTTCAGTAGATCACCTCAGAGTTTTTTTGATAATGATGACACTTGGAGGGGGACACTTTGAAATTTTCAACACCAGACCTTGTATAAGTATGAGGTGTAATTTTCTGATTTAGTGATTGAGTACCGGTTAGAGGTGGAAGAGATTTCCTTTAGTTTGATCCATGCTCAAAAGGATGGATGGGTTTCACTGGCCGTGATGATGTTGCATGGGGTAGTAAGGCAGTTGTGGTTCTTATTCCTTATAGATCACGAGGAGTTGGTTGTTTCATGAGAGGTGTTACAATATTATTTCATATATGAGTTCTTTTCATCGAATGTGAATACATCCAATCATTGAGATCCATTTTTTATTCAATAAAGAATTTATAGCGAGTAGAAGTTCGGGATTTATTTCAGGAACTTTCTTTGATATGCTTTATACCAGCTACCATATGAGGAGGCCAAGGTGATGTATTTTGATGAGGCCTTGTGTCTAGATATCTCGCATCCGGTAACTCTATTTAGGTTTCCAACATATCTTAAGGTACCAACAATATCATAGGTTGTTCAGAGAACATTGACTAGAAATGAATCGTCACTAGAGTGGAGTTTTAAAGATTTTCTATATAGTAGATCTATGGTTTGGGGTTCCCAATTTCTTATAAAAAGGTTTTTTAGATAGTTAGGGGTAGGCCCCAACTCTCTCCATCTTGTTTCACTAGGGTTGGTGGATCTGAAGCCCCTATAAAATGATAATATATCACTATAAAAACCATAATGTTGCAGTATTTTTTTAGAAATGTATTTTAAAAATGTCAATAATCTATAAACGTTTCTTAACCACATTTTAAAACACTTATAGTTTTAAATTTAGCGATGTTTTTAAGAAACATCACCAATTTAGCCATGTTTCCTAAAATCATCGCTAATTCAGCGTCATTTCTTAAAAAGAATAACTAATTTAGTCACATTTTTTAGGAAACTTTGCTAAAGATATAAATATTTATATAGCTCATTTCCCCACATCGATTCAAATATATATTTTGATATATATATATATATATATATAAACACAAACACATATATATAAACATATTTATATTTATATATATATTTATACAAACACACACACACACACACATATATATATATATATAAATACATACAAATATTTATATATAAAAACACATATATGTATTTTAAATTTAGTCATGTTTTTATGAAAATGTGGCAATTTTAGTGATATTTTTACCTGTGTTTTAAAACATGGCTAATTATATATATTTATATTTATATTTATATTTATATTTATTATTATATATATGTATACATAAACATATATATTTACAAACATGTATATATATATATATAAACACACACACACACACCCACACATATAAAAATATATATATATAATATAAACATATAGATATATAATGTAAACATATATATATTAATATAAACATATGATATATATATAAAATATAAAAATATGATATATGTAAAATATAAACACATATATATAATATAAATATATATATAAAATATAAAATGTTGATATATAGATATATAAACATATATATAACCAAAAATATATAAAATATAGACATATATATAATAAACAATAAACAAATTATATAAAATATAAACATAAATGTAATATAAAATATCAACATATGTATATAATATAAATAATATATATAAACATATATATAAACATATAAACATATGTATATATAATATAAAATATAGATATAGAGATGTATAAACATATATATAAAATATAAAAAAAAATATAATATAAAATATAAACATATATTTAAAATATATATATATATATATATATAATATAAAAACATATATATTATATTAACATATATATAATATAAACATATATATATAATATAATATAAACATACATAAAATATAAACATAACATATAAACATTTATATATATATATATATAATATAAACATATATATGCAATATAAACATTTATATATTAGTATATGTTTATTAATACGTAAAATTATATATATATATATATAACATATAAATTTTATAACTTCCAAAATCTATTTATATATATATATATACCATAATACAATTTTATATCCAAAATTGGAATATTGATTATTTATAATATAAACACACACACACATATATATACAGATATATATATATATATATATACATATATATTAATGTTTTTAAATGTGAAATATATGAATATATATATATATATATGTATGTATGTATATTATTATAATCAAAATTCTTTTAGATAAATTGATCAGGGTACAGGGTGGGAGTTGGTCTGTCAAGGGATCGAATCTCTCTAGGGTTGGGTTGGATGTCAGGTGAGAGGAGTGGTTGGTGGGCGTGTCACATAATGAAATTAGAGGGTGGGGTTGGGGGTGGGGTTAGTGACATTAAGCGAGAAGATCGGCTGGTTCTTGGGGCATGTTACAGTGTTATAAGGGTTGTTATTTAATTGATCGTGGTGTGATGTTAACAGGGGAACCGATTCATGTTATAAGAACATTATAAATGTTTTTAAAACACATTTTCATATAGTGAATTGTAAAAAAAATATCCATGTTAAAAAAATGTTGTTATTCTATGTCTACTTTACTGAAATTTATAAAAACATTGGTAAACGGTGTGTTGCTAATTAATGATGCTAATAAACGTGTTTAATTTGGTGACATTTATAAATGTTACCAATTAGTGACACACTATTTATAGACATTTTTTAGAAACATGGATAAATTCATTAGCGATGTTTATAAACGTCACTAAATTGAATTTTTTTTAGATTTTTTGTTTTTATGACAGTGTTCATAGACATCTGCAATGGAAGTGCCCAACCTTTTTGAGTATATAATGTGTGACTGGTGGCCTGCTTTAGGTTCCACCATTGAAAAAGTATTGGTCGAGACAACAACAGAAACATCCTCATTTGGATGAAGCATATGATCAGTAGAGGGTAGACATGGTGGGTAGGGGATAGCTATGTGATGCTCTTTATCATCAGTGATCCTAGAATAGTTATGGAGTGTCTCACGGGTGGGGTTGGGGTGGGGTTTGTGATTTTAGGTGAGAATAGCGGTTGTTTCAGGGGGCATGTTGCAGTGTTATAATGGGTGTTAGTTCTTCAGCCATGGCACGATGTTAATAGGGGTATAGATTCCTATTATAAATAAATATACATGTTTCTAAAAACATTTTAATATCATGAATTATAAAAAAAATATCCATGTTAATAAAAAATGTGGCATGTCTAATTTTCTAACATTTATAAAAACATTGGTAAATGGTCTGTTGCTAATTAGTTATATTAATAAATGTGTTTAATTTGTCGATGATTGTAAATGTCGATATTTAGTAACACACTATTTACTGAAATTATTTAGAAACATGGCTAAATTCATTAGAGATGTTTATAAATATCACTAAATTGGAAAAAATAGTGTGTTTATTTTTCTTGTAGTGTTCATAGACATCTGTAGTGGAAGTACCCAAACTTTTTGAGTAGAAAATGTGTGATTGGTGTTCCACTTTAGGTTCCACCATTGAAAAGGTATTATTCAAGAATACAGTAAAAACATCCTCAGTTGGATCCAGTATATGATCAGCAGAGGGTAGACGAGGTAGGTTTCGGATAACCATGTGATGCTCCATATCATCAGTGAGCATAGAAATATTATAGTGTGTCATACAGGTGGGGTTGGGGGTGGGTTGGTGATGTTATGTGAGAATGGTGGTTGGTTCTTGGGGATTGTTTCAGTGTTAGAAGGGATACTAGTTCTTCAGTCATGGTGTGATGTTAAAAAGAGAATTGAATCTTGTTAAAAAATTAGAAATGTTTTCTAAAAACATTTTAATATCATGAAGTGTAAAAAATATCCATGCTTTTAAAAAAAATTGGCTATTTTATGTCTACTTTACTGACATTTATAAAAACATTATTAAATGGTGTGTTACTAATTATTCATCTTAATAAAAGTGTTTAATTTGGTGATGTTTATAAATGGTACTAATTAGTGACACACTATTTACTGAAATTGTTTAGAAACATAGAAAAAATATTTAGTAATGTTTATAAATGTCACTAAAATGAAAATGTTTTATAGAATGTTTGTTTTTATTGCGGTGTTCATAGACGAATGCAAAAGAGGTGTCCAACCATTTTGAGTGGACAGTGTGTGACTGGTGGCTACTTCATGTTCCTCCATTGAAAAAGTATTGGTTGATAAAACAATAGAAACATCTTTAGTTGGATCTAGCATAGGATCGATATAGGGTACACGAGGTAGGTAGAATAAATCCATGTGATGCTCGTTATCATCAGTGAGTATAGAATAGTTATGGAGGAACTCACCATCAGGTACAGAGGGGTGGTGGAGCATGTCATGGTTAGATGCATGCACTATAACTTCCAGTTCTAGGAAAGTTGGATGTTATTCGAGGTACAATTGTACTATTATTTACCAAGGTGTATGCATTGTTTGAATTATGATCCATTAACTCATTCATTTCACCTGAACATTTCTAGTTTTTCACTTTATGTGGATAGAATTTTAATGACCTTGGCATTGATTATAACAAACCAACCAAAGTCAACTAAAAAATTCCCCCTAAATGGAATGTCACTTAATATAGTTATAACGGGATAATAGAAACTAGTTTTGAATATAAGAAAAATAAGACATACAACTAAATTACAATGCAAAGACAAACGAGATAGAAAAAAGGCATACAATCCTAGAAAAAATAGGTTATAACCGAAAGTATTTATAATCCCCATGTGACCAACAGTCGCCTCCAGACCACCCCGAACCGAAGGCGGAAATAAAAAAGAGAAACCAGCATGCTACATGATGCTCATCCCTTTTCCTTAATCTTTCAATAAAAAATCTAAAAATACTCAAAATCACAAGTAGGGTGTGATCCAAATCCCAATACGATACCACCAAAGTTTCTATACGAAGTCTAATATAACGAATTCAACCATTCTATATTTTAAAACAAAACATTTTCAAAAATAATTTTTCATACCAAATCTATTTTTATATCATTTCCCCTTCAATGAGAGGTAAACAAGTAAACCCATATCCATTACATATCCCATCATGTGAAGCTATGTTATACAAACCTCATATACAAACATGTGAGAAATAATCCATGATAAAAACAATCATGTGAAGAATGACCATAAATGAAAAATCATATCACATTTGGGATCCAACCTATGATAATAAACATATTTGATTCTAAAAATTCTAAACAGAAATAACATTATATTCAATTGATATTGATTCCTTCTAGTTGATATCACAAACGTTTACCTCCTAGTGGTGTCATGCACACACTAAGGCTGCGCATGTCTCTTTCCCAATGAACCTATGGTTCCCAATATTAAATTGCCCATATATATTTCAAAACTATGTTCATAATATGATAAAATGTTTTCAAATCCATGAAAAACTAATTTGGATTTTGAAAACCTATTTTGAAATAAATAAAATCCACTTTCAATGAATAAAACGTTTTTGAAAACATTTTTCTTTCCAATAAATCATTTTAAACAACTTATCACTTATAATAAGGGAACAAACCCAAATTAATTTTCACTAATTATATGCAATTATAATAATTAACCCATTGTAAAGAAACACCTACCTCAACATAGTAGAACACTAGCCACCATTGACAATGTTGATCAGAAACCAAGATAACAGACTTTGAAAGAAAGTTCACAACAAGAAACATAAACGAATCAATATAAAACACTATCCAATAACAAATATGAAGAAAAATTTAGATGAAACCAATAATAAAGAATAAATATAAGGATTTTATACCCAGAGAGAAGAAATCCAACCACAACAGTGATTAATTGTTGAACTAAGCAATCAGGAAGGGAGAGAATCACTCAAAATCAACCAGGGAGAGACGTTAAGTCAAGAGAAAGGAATTTGTGACAAATTAAATAATAAATCACTCATGAAGCACCCTAAAAGACCAACACATTACTATTACTTGACGTGTAATCCATGAAGCTCATATTTACGGAAAACCTCATCTCCTTTTTAATAAAAACCCAATATTTTCTATTATGTGAGTTAAACCTATTACATGGAATTTAAACCACTCACATTATGTATCCAGTTCATGGAATATACCTAGAAAATATTAAATGTCATACAAACCATTTACAGAGTGTTTAATCACCCAGCAGACTACAAAAAGTTAAATTGTAAGCATAAGTACTAAAAACCCCTCTCTAGGTATTCTCTGAGCTTGGGAATAACCCCACCAATTCTTTGTCACATTTATACTTGGACTCCATTAATTCATGAAAACTAACATCCCTAAACATTAGGTTATTTTCCCCATAAAAAACTCTCCATCCCTAAGAATCTTGTAAATGAAATAAAAAATATGGATGATAAACCAAGAAAAAACAAGGGAGTACCTATAAATCATAATAGGGTGTTACAATCATCCCACCATAAATTCTTTCCACCCCCCAAAATCCATTAACATCCTGGATCCACAAAAAGAGAAGGTAAATATTGCCTCGTCAATGATTATCACTCTCACATCACATGTTTATCCTATTTGTACATCAAATGTAATCGATCTAGATAAATAATTTTACCATGTAGTGCCTTTTCCTGGTGAGCCATAATCTGAACTAGCTTCTTAGCCAAAGTCGTGTCGGTCTCAAGATCAATATACTCCCACCTGATCATATGGAAAGGACATGGTATATACCCCCTCAATTGGGATACATGGAACCCATCATGGAAAGATATCAAACCATATAGAAATTCCAGCTAATAGGCCACCTTCTCTAGTCTTCCAATGATCTCAAAAGGGCCCACAATTCTTGGTGACAAATTACCCTACTTACCCAACAAACAATTTCCCAAGTGAGATGAAACTCTGAGAATGACTCAATCACCCACATCAAACTCTAGGGAAAATGAAAACAGTCCACATAAGATTTTTGATGACTATTTCCCATGATCAATCTCTTTTGGATTAATTTCACCATCTTCATCTTATCTTAAACAAGACTCGGTCTAACCAAGGACCACCCTCTTGACTATACCCAGCACAGGGGATATTTACATGTCCACCCATAAAAAATCCTTGAAGGGATCCATCTTTATCAAATCCTGATAACAATTTTTATAGTGAAATTAGATCAAAGGTAAATTCGTTTCCCAATGTCCTCTAAAATAAAGCACAAAAATCCAAATCATATCCACTATAACCTAGATATACCTCTCCATATGTCCATCCATCTATGGATGATAAGCTTTGCATAATTTAATATGGTCCCCCGTCACCTCCTAAAGACTTTTCTATAACATGTACACTAACCTTTAGTCTCTATTAGAAACAACTATAGAATTAACCCCATGAATCTTCACAATCTCTCGTAAATTCAAGTCCCAAAAATTTTCCACTTTCATCGTCTCCCAGATAGGTATGAATTGCACCGATTGGTGAGTCAGTCAATGATCACCCAAATTTAATTCTTTCTACTAGGTTTCCATGTCAAACCAATGATTAAATCTATAGAAATTTCATCAAAATTTTATACTAGAATGGGTAAGATTTGAAACAACCCTCTAGTTATATGGTGTTCTGCCTTAATTCTCTAATAAGTGATACACCACAATAAAAAATCTATAATCAACCATCTCATCCCCTACCACAAATACTGACATCTCAAATTGTGATAATCTTTGGTATTAATGGGGTTCATAGACCAACAATAATTTTATCCACCATCCAAAACCACCTACCTCGGGGAAAACGGAACAACCAACCCATTATAAAATCACAAAGCTCTATTAGGAAACTAAGACCACTCAAATGAGGTCTCCCCACCATAAAAGATTTTGATAAATTTTTGGAACTTAGTGTTTGTCACCTTCTCAATCCAAACTTGAAAATAAAATTATGAGTTATCTTTTTTTAAAGTAAATACTACATTTCTACAAACCTTCTAACACCTTGAGTTTTTATGAATTATTTTTTTCAAATACATTAACATTATTTGACGTCTTATGTTGCATGATATACTATGTAAAGATTTATTTATGCATAAGATTTCATTACATGAAACATAGAGTTTTATTTAGGTACATGCAAGACTAATTTTGGATTGTGTGACACACAACAATGAGTTCCTTTGATATCTTGTGTTACACACATGACCCAGTTTTACCAAACAATAATATACCATTATGATAGTTATCTCCTAACCACTGGAATGAAATAAATGAATAAGAATAACTGAATTAAAAAAATATGGCTTACACATGTTTATAAAATTAATTCTTTTATCACCAATTAATTAGAAATTAATATTAAAACTAATTGAAAATAAAGGATGTGTTTTGATAAAAAAACATTTTTTATTCCCACAAAGGTCATTTATCTTAGTAAAATAAATTAATCACTTTTAGTGAATGATATTAATAAAAAATAGTTGTTATATATAAATTATGTGATTTTAAATTCATCTAATAAGTTTTAAATTCCTAAAATAAGAACAAATTCATTTTTTAAGCATAAAAAACTATATTTTTCTAAAAAGTAGTTTTACTGCCTTTTAATAGCCGAATTTTTTTAAAACTAAATTTTGAAACTTTTATAAATTTTATTTTACTAAATATAATTCTTTTTTAAAATAATAGTATAAAATTATCTTAGGGTTTATTTTTGGTATTTTTCTGAGAAGATTCATTTTTTAATGAGTAGTAAAAAATATTGGATTTTAATTGAAAAATATCTTTTAATATAAAAAATAATAATGTTAAATTTTATTTTAAATTGATTTAAATGTAAAATTATATAAATTAAATATATGTTAATTCTATATATGTCATTGGAATATTTTTAATATTAATGTTATATATAAAAACATTTCAATTTTTTTACATTTTCACTTTAAAAACATGATACTCACCCCTTTTACGAGATTAAAATTAAATTAATTTTATCCCCTTATATGTGTTGAATTTTGTAAAATGAATTAAATATTTTGAATTAGAAGTCCCATATATATTAAATAGTTCTATTTTATTTTTAGACAATATGAATAGTTCCTTAGTAATTTTATTACCATGGTTAAGGGTAAATCGGGTAATTAATGGTAGAAATAATATTATAAATAAAATAAAATTACTATAAGCCTTAATAAAATATTATTTTATAAATTTAATTAAACAATTAACACCTAATACTAAAAATTTAGTTATTTAATAGACACTTTTCATGAAAATGTCTTATATATTATTAAAATCAAAGAGAGTGACAAAACATCACACTCTTACTTTTAATAAGTATAATATTTTTAATATGGTGTTAAATAGAATATATTCTTGTATATTAATATTTTTATGAAATATAAAAGTTTTATATAAATAATGGAAATTTATTTTTATTTTTTATTAAAGAAATAATAATCATAAATAATTACACAATGATGGAGTAGTAATTATTCAATTAATGAAAAAAATAAATTAAATGATATTACTAGTATTAAAATAAATATAATTTTAATTAATTAAGGTGATAAAAAACATCTATGCGACTATGATATATTATGGCTGTATTAAATTTTTTTTTCATCTTGTTGTGTTCATTTTCTTAAAGTCAATGAAATGAATAGCGTCAAAATTGACACTAATGATATTTTATGAAAATAATATTTTATTAAATTATTTATAAATAATAAAAATATTAAATACGGATTAATGGGATTAAATATTGTCTAAAACATCATAAATATTCTATTTATGGTCAAATTTACAATTTGTATGTAAAAATTAAGACCTTTTAATATTGAAAAACTTTCTCTCATATTTAAAATAAAAATAGATTAACTAATGATTAATCAAAATGACAAGGTTAAAATAACATCCAAAACATGGTTAAAATATATTGCTTGATGATATTAAAAATTAATATTTTCATGTATTTTAATAAATGGCCTTTTAGAGGTATTTTTATTTGATTTAATTTATTAAAAATTAATCTTTTAAGAAATTACAAAAGTGTTAATCCCCTATCTTATGAAAAGGTACCTATTTCTATTTTCTATACACCTAAGAACCTATTTTATTTTTCCAAAACCTGAACAAGTCAACTCCCAACTTCCCTCCTCTCATCCTATAATCATTCTTTTGGGAAAAAATCCAACCATGGAAGTTCTTTTGTGTAAACCAATAGAAGATATCGTGGGAACATGTAACGTTCATCGATGAACAATTTTGTCTTATTTCTTCATTAACCCTATCAAATAATTTTTATATCATGTTTATATAATAACATAATTATATTAAATATATTGATATGTTTTTATGTTTTGTTTGAAACTTACAACTTCACACACTTCCATCAAATTTGATACGCAATCATCATTTGTGTGTACGCCGGACTACCACTTCGCAAACTGATGTCGTACGTTCTTCAAATACCACCTTTTAAGTTTGAAAATAATTACGTATTTATAATTTATATATGATACATATTATTTTTATTTTTTTATAAAAATTATAAAATAGTTATATCTCACATACCTTCATGTTTTCTATTTTTTGGGAATACGGTAATGTCGCTCGTGTGTACGGTTGACTATCGCCTCGAAAAGTAATCTAATTAGTTCATTCATTACATGTGATGTATTAATGATGGTAATAATAAACTTATGTGATATATATGAAATAAAAAATTATTTGTTAATGATAATATATCATATAATTTTTTTTCTTTAATCCAACAAGAAAATGAAAATAGTGTTCATGCGTACATACAAACTACTATCTCCATGAAATATCTATTTTATTTTCTACATCTAACTTTTATGAATCACCATAAATAAATATATAATGAATATATATGATATTTATATCATTATAATAATTATTTAGATGATTAAATCATGATATAATTAATATTACCAAGAATAAAAAATCAAAACAGGTATGAAAAACAAAGCGATAAATACCCAAAACAAACTTCAACATGTAATTGTTAATAAAAGAGTAAAATAAATTAATAAGTAAATAATATAAATTATTATATATATTAATATGGTTATTTGGTATATTTATAATAAACTAATGTTTATTATATAGGAGTTTTGAATGTGTACTAAGGAATTCAAGACTTATGGTAAGGGGATTTTTAGCCTCACTTTTATTTCTTTGAGACTTATGTCATATTCACCACTCATTACTTTTATCTGGTGTATATACTAACTCTGAATGTAATATATTATCTGTATCCTTAAATTTATGGGTATTTATATATCCATTTTATTATCTATTTTTCATGGAGTTTATGGTTCAAAATTTCCAAATCTGTAAGGTAGTTTTATCTTAATTTTCCTTTTTTGAGACACAGGTTATGTTATTCACCTATATTCATTTATGATGTGTATATACTATTATTTGCAATTTTATATCATGATTTTATTATTTTTATCATATTATATGTTTCATGTAATTGTATTCTCTCTTTGGTTGTCAAATTTTTTATTCAAAAACCATTTTTTCTAAACCTATTTTCAAAAATGATTTGTAATAATTTTTAAGGATAAATATTTCAAAGATGTTTAAAATCGTTTTAATAGATTAATTTTTTTTTCAAGGTTATTATCATTGAAAAGTATATTATTAATGATTTTTTATTTAAAAATAATTTTTTAAAGTCTAAAGGATATTTTCCATAAGAAATATTTTAAAATTATCTTTCAAAATTATTTTCAATATAAGATGACTTATGTTGATGTTAGTTATGATTTACTGGGGCTATGATTCAACGATAATATCCTTATTTTTTCAATGGTTATTTTATTTTTATGGTGAATTATTTATGTTCTTATGGCACACATGTGAATGGTTTTAATTATTTGACAGGTGGAACCTATATCTCCCTCCAATGCGTTGATTAAAGATTTATATCTCATATGATAGACATGACTAAAATGGGGAGTGAAACCAGTTCAGTAAAGGACTTTTTTACACTAACATGGTCTTGTGACTTAAAATTGAATACTAATATAGTCTTGGGAGTTAATCATAACTACTAATATGGTCTTGGGAGTGAACCTTTACTACTAATATAGTTTGGGGAGTGAAATCATTCCACTAATATAGTCGTGATTCATGAGACTTTACTTATATGGAAATAATTTTATATATTTAAGTTTATATCAAAATTAAATTTCCTATTTCTATGTTATTATTTAATTTTTTATTCTTTTGACTCCCTTATGACTCATATTTTATGAATTTCCAATATTTATGCCATGCCTAATGTATATGATCATTGATATGTGGGGCATGATCTTCAAGTGTTATTCTTATATTCTCATACCCTTGTGTTCATGTTATGCTTATGTATCTCCCTTTATATCCCTAATTAAGCATCTGAGCTCACCTTTTCTTATGTTTATTTTTCCCAGAATATGAAGAAACTTATTGATTTTGATATGTAAAAAATGGTTCTTATTGTGAAGAAATGTGTGAGAGAAAATATAAATGTATTATCAAACAATTGTTTATATTACCAAGTATTCCAAGAAAATAAACTAATATGGTATTTGGTTATGTGTTTAGGTAATGTATGAAATATTCTACAAAAATTATGTGATGTCTATGTATGTTAATCTTGGGTCATTATAATTGGTATCATAAAAAAGGTTTAGTCAACCATTGAAATATTAGATGACAAAACCATAGAAATGTCTCTAAAGATAATTCTATGTATAGGTTATAATCTTGTAATATTGGTAATGATCATGAATAACCTATTATTGAACCATATACTTTATATATTGAAGTTAATTTACCATGATTATGTGGTTTTACCATTGTGATTATTTTTTCACACACTTTTTTTTTGGATTTTTGTCAACAGATAGAACCTGAAGGAACCATGTTAATGATGATTGAAATGGTAAATGTAATGATTGTCCTCCTCAATAAAAAATGTCATGGGATATGGAATATAAAATATTATGTCTATACTCTCACTAGTTATGAATTATACTAGACTTCCAAATGAGTAGAAGACAGAAAAAATTTCAATTGATTCCCTCCTAAGGAAATTTACTCCCTCTTTCATTGGGTATTCTAATCCACTTATTTATGAAAAATGTATTGGTACCACTAGAAAGATATTTTCTATCCCTCAGTGTTTAAAACATGAAAAAGTCATTTTAATTTATCATTTAGAAAGAAATTTTGGACAATTATAGAATCTAATCAATAATATATGGCAGTAATATGAAATTAAATTGAAGGATTGGGACAAGTTAAATAACATATTCATAAATAATTACTTTCCTCATTTTCTTCATAAGAAGATGGAAAATGTGTTCCATGAGTTAAAGAAAAGGGATGATTATTCTATTGGTACCTATAAGGATAATTTTAAATGACTTGTGACGTAAACTTATGGTATTATCATCTAACCTAAAAGTAATGTTGATATATTCTTCAGTGGAATAATACTAAGTCTTCTAAGGGAGTTAACTATAAGAGACTTCAGTAGCTATGAATAGATTGTGTGTTGTTCTGTCAAGGTGGAAATGGAGGTTGGAGTTACATATAAATATCATGGTTTTGATAAGAAATGTAAGATGGATATTAAATGAAAATATAAAAAACCATAGTGAAAATAATATGAGCTTTCTTAATGATTAATGTGGGGAAAGAAACATGGAGAAAATTGTCTTTAGGGGACTGGTAAATGTTTTATGTTTGGGAAATATGGTCTTCGGGCAATTGACTTCGAAAGTGATGAGCAAAAATTATCTAATTATGTGAATAGATATAAGACTATATTAAATCCGCCCCCCACACTTCAGTAATTCATGGGTAAGAAACATGGGAATTATGTTAATCAATTCCCAAATCTAAGGGTTAACAACAATGAATGACATCAGAAACCTATTAAAACTAAAGATGAAGAGAAATCTCATGAGATCACTTTTGGATATGTGCATTATGGAAAAAAATTGGTGGAATGGATGAGTGTTTATGTTTTATAATTCAATAATAATGTTCTATAAGTACTTTTATGATATCACGGAATAAATAAACATACAAGTATTGTTCCACTATAGTTTTTCCTTAAGGATTTGAAAGTGTATGTTGAATGGTACTGGTAACCATAAAAAGTGATTGAGGTGGAAAGGTGATATTTTTGGATAACATAAGATTAAGATAAATATAACTCTTAATATAGAAATGATGTTGGGATAATAATGAGATAGAGAGATGTTTAATTGTGATAAAATAATTAGGATAGTGTTGATGACCTTAGACCTAATGATAAGGGGGTTTACGATTTCATGGATTGATTTTAGAGAATTTTTGGATTTATGGAATGAAGAAAGAGTTTATTTTTGAAATAATTCATGTTTTCACTAAGTTTTAATGGTAATTCAGGTTATTACCATGTTTCTATAGAATACATTGTAATGTTTGGTTTGTGATGATTAAAAGTTACAACAAGTAGTTTAGGAGATTAATGATAGGTTGATTTTTGAAATTTAGTCACCTTATTTTGAATGTCTTGTATTTTTATCTTTTGGATGGTTCATAAATGATACTATTAATGAAATTTTTTTTTAGAAATTTGTATGATGTTTTAGAGATTAATTGTATACTTAAACATATGAATATATATGTGTATTGGATAACATATTCTAACCATTTTTTATGATAACTAGATACATAAGAAATAATTTATCATCCCATTCTGGATCTTATGATCCACTAGTTCTTTAGGTATTGCAATTTAAACCTCATTTCATTAATTAATATTTGAAGTTGAAATTGATCAAGGAATAACTAATGTATATGATTGTGCTTAAAAATTGAATGAGATCATGTAAGTATATCTTTATAAGAAAATTCAATAATTTTACAAAAAGTATCTTGAAAGAAAAATGTTATCCTAGTACTTTCATTCTTGATGAATCAAATGGTCACTAGGATATTTAAATATTTATTGTTTAATAATGGTTAACTTTATAATGACCATGATCTCTATCTCTCTACATCATAACTTTATATTTGAATTATCTTCCATGAAAAAGATTTCACTTTCTGCAAATGTTTTACTAGTCAAAATCCTAGTTATGTGGTGATATTTACCTTTTAAATTACATTTATTTGAGATAAATTTAAATTTAACCTTTTTAAAATGTCAGTTTCTCACAAATAAATTCTCAAACTTCCTACTTTGATTTTCAAAGTGCAATTTAAAATTTCAATGATGCGATTTCATTTTAAAATTCTTGATTCTATCAGAACAGTAGGTTATCAATTGGAATATCCACCAAGTCTATCTCAAGTTCATGATGTCTTCAATGTATTTCTTATAAGTAATTATGTAACTTATCCTTGAATTGTAATAAACTTAGATTTCATACCACTGGAGAAAGATCTTTCTTTTGAAGAGAAATTGGTATAAATTCAGGATTATAGAGACAACGTTCAGCAAAACAGGACTACTCACCTGGTTAAAGTTGTGTGGAGAAACCACCAATTTAAATAATATACATGGGAAATTTAGGATATAATTAGGAAAATTTATCCACATTTTTTGGATTAGACTGTTTTATTTTGAGGGAGAAATATATTTTTAGGGGGTAGAATGAAACACCCTATGTTTTTATGAATTATTTTTTTCAAGAAAAATAACATTATTTAATGGTTTTTATTGCATGATGCACCTATTAAAGATTGATTTATACCCAATATTTTTCTATTAACAACACAAATTGTATATTTTTGTTCACCCAAGACTGATTTTGGCTTTTGTATAAAATAATAACGATTTCTTTTGACAGAATGTGTTACACGCAAGACTGAGTTTTACCAAACAACAATATACTGTTATGATAGTTATCACCTGGGAATTGGAATGGAGTGAATGAATATGATTAACCAAGTTATGAAAATATTTTTTAAACATTTTGATAAAATTATTTCTTTTTTGACCAATTAATTGTAAATGAAGATCAACACCAATTGAAAATAAAGGATGTGTTTTTATGAACAACTATTTTTATTCTCATAAAGAAGTTTTATCATAGTAAATTAAATTAATCACTTTTATTGAATGATATTAATTATATTTATATTTTATATATTCAACTAAATTTTTTTAAATTCTTCCAATAAGTTTTATAGTCATAGAATAAGAACAAGTCCATTTTTAAAGCATAAAAATTATATTTCGCTAAAAATAAGTTTTGTCACCTTTTAATAAAAGACATGTTTTAAAATAGATTTTGACAATATTATAAAATTTATTTTAAAAAATAAACTAATGTTTTTTAAATAATAATTTCAAAATAATATTAGCATTAATTTTTGGAATTTTTCTGAGAAGATTCATTTTTTGATGAATAGTGAAATATATTGAATTTTAATTGAAAATTATATTTTCACATAAAAAATTTATAATGTTAAATTATATTTTTTATTGGTTTTAAAGTATCATTAGATCAATTATACATCTATTAATCCAATATATATTATTTAAATATTTTTCATATTAAATTTTCATATAAAAAAATTTCAAATTTTGAACAATTTTTCATTAAAAACTCGCTTTCTCACCCTGTCTTCAAGATTAATTTTAAATTAATTCTATAAATTTATATGTTTTTCATTTTTTAGAATGGATTAAATAATTTTAATCATAATTTAAAATTTTATTAAATAGTTACCTTTTATTTTTTGACAATATGAATAGTGAACTTAGTAATTTTATTACCTTGGTTAATGGTAAATCAGATAATTAAGGGTAAAAATAATATTATAAATTTTCTAAGATTACCCAAACACAATTTAAAATTTTATTGGATGAATTTAATTTGAACTGTAACACCAAAGTTTTGAAATTTAATTACTTAATTCACACATGTCCTTGAAAATGGAACATATATTATTAAAATTAAAGAGAGTGACAAAATGTCACACTCTTGATTTTATTAAGTATAATATTTTTAATATGGGGTTAAGTAAAATATATTCACAACTATAAGTATTATTATTAAATATTAACAGTTTATCCACATATTATAAATTTATTTTTTAATTTTCGTGAATAAATAATGATCATAAATAATTACACCAAGATGATGCAGTAATTATTCAATTCATGAAAAATCAATTAAATAAAATTAGAAATATTAAAAAATATATAATTTAATTAATTGAGGTTTAAAATAATTATAGGTTCATGTGACATATTATGGGTGTATTAAATTATTTAGTTCGATGTTATCTTGTTGTATTGATTTTCTTAAATTTAATGAAATGAATAGTGTTAAAACTGAGACTAATGATATTTTATAAAAATAATATTTTATTAAATTATTTAGAAATCATAAAAAATAAATAAGGACAAATGTGATTAGATAAGGTCTATAATATCACAAATGTACTATTTATGGTCTAATTGACACTTTGTATACAAAAATTACAACCTTTTAATATTGAAACAATTGTTACAAAAGTTAAAATTAAAATAGTTTAAATAAAGGTTAATCAAAATGATAAGGTTTAAAAAAACACCAAAAACGTATATAAAATATATTTTTTATGATATTAAAACATCATATTAACTTATATTTTAATTCATGGCCGTTTGGAGGTATTTTTAGGAAGATTTAATTTATTATAAATTAATATTTTGAGAAATTCAAAAAGTGTCATTCCCCTCTCTTGTAAAAGGGAACCTCTTCTTTACATTTCTTTACACTTACAACCATATTTAGTTCATCCAAAAACTATCCAAATCTCCTAAAAACATCATCCTATTCATTCTATACTCCTTATTTTGGGTATAAATCCAACCAAGTAAATTTGTTAGTGCAAACCAAAAGAAGATACCCAAAAAAGAGGTAATGTTCATCAACAGATGTCATTGATTTATTTCTTCCTTAAACCCATTAAATTCATTTTATATCATGTTTATATAAAAATAATAATTATTTTAAATATATTTTAATATTTTTAAGTTAATTGTATTACCTATAACATCAAAAATTTCCATCAAATGGGATACACAATCATCGTTCAAGTGTACAGTGGACTACCGCCTCACGAACTGATGTTGTTCGTTCTTCCATTACCACCTTTCAAGGTTGGTAATAATGATGGATTTATAATTTATATATTATATATATTGATTTTATTATTTTATTATTATTCTATGATTGTTATATCACACATAACTTCATTCTTTCCATTTTGTGGGAATACGATAACATTGTTTGTGTGTACGGTGGATTACAGCCTCGCAAAGTGATCTGATTCATTCACAATTTACATGATATATATTAAGGATGGTTATAATAAAAATATATGATATAAATGAAATAAAAATTATTATTTTATGATAAGATATCAAATAATTTTCTTTTTTTTAATCTGATAAGAAAATGAAAGTAGTGTTCATGCATACATACGTCCTACCATTTCCATGAACAATGTATTTTATTTTCTACCTATAAATTTTATGAATCCCCATAAATACATATATAATGAATATATATGATATTAATATCATGGTAATAATTCTTGAGAAGATTAAATCATTATCTAATTAAGAGTACTAAGAATAATAATCAAAACATGTATGAAAAACAAAGTAGTTATTACCCAAAACATAACTTTAACATGGAATTGTTAATAAAAAAATATTAATTCTTAAGTAAATACTATATAGTATATATATATGAATATAGTTCTATTTTATATTTATAATAAAATTATATTTATTATACAAGAGTTTTTAACATGTACAAAGGAATTCAAGACTTATGGTAAGGGGATTTCTAGTCTCAATTTTATTCCTGCGAGACCTAATCCATATTCACCCCTAGTTTGTTTTTTATGGTGTATATATTGAACTTTAATGTAATCTATGATAATTATCCTTAAATTTATTTGTATTTAAATATCCATTTTATTATCTCTCTTTCATGGGGTTTATGTTTCAAAAGTTACCAAAACTGTAAGGCAATTTGCTCACAATTTTTGTTCTTTCAGACTCAGGTTATGTTATGCACCTATATTATTTTACAGGGTGTGTATATTGATCATTGAAATTTTTTATTGTGAATTAAATTATTTTATTTACATTATAAGTTTCATGTGATGTTATCCTATCTTCATTTGGAATTTTTTTATTCAATAACCATGTTTCTAAAAAAAATTCAAAAATCATTTTTAAGAATTTTCAAGGAAAGGGATTTCAAATATGTTTAAACTGGTTTTAAAGTATCCTTTATATGTTGTAAAGGTTATATTAAATGAAAAATGTTCTATAAATGTTTTTTATTTAAAAATAATTTTTCTAATTGGAAAGGATATTTTTATCAAGAAATGTTTTAAAAACATCTTTCAAAATTATTTTCCATTTAAGATGACTTTAGTTGATGATACTTATGATTTAATGGGGTTATCATTCAAGGATATTATCATTATTATTTATATGTTTATTTTATGTTTATTTTATGTTTATTATTAATTATTTATGTTCTTATGGCATTTATATGTGTTTTTTCGTTATTTTATTGGTGTGACCTTTATCTCCCTTCAATGCATTGGGTAAATATTTCTATCTCATGAGATAGACACTAATGAAAGGAGGAGTGAAACAAGTTCAGAAAAGGATTTTTTCTACTAATATGTTCATGGTATTAAAAATTGACCACTAATATTGTCTTGAGAGTGAACATTGAAAACTAATATAATCTTGGGAGTGAAAATTTTGTACTAAAATGGTTTGGGGAGTGAAACTATTCCACTAAGATAGCCTTGGTTATGATCCTTGGCTACTATAGAAATTATTTTATATATTTATATGTCTTCCGGAATTATAATTCTTATTTATATGTTATTATTTAATGTTTTATTATTTTTAATCCCTTATGATTAATTTTTTATGAACATTCAATCTTTATTCAGTGACTCATGTATACGATCTTCGATATATGGTATGATCTTAAAATTTTATGCTTATGTTAATATACCCTTATGTTCATGTTATGCTTATGTATCTATCGTTTTTACCCTTACTGATAATTTCAGCTCACCCTTTCTTATTTTTTATTTTCCTAGGATATGAAGAAATTTATTATGTATTATATGTTAAAAAGTGTTCTAGTTATGGAGAAATAGGCAGGAGAAGATATAGATGTATTATAAACCAGCTATTTGTGTTTCCATATTTCCAAAGGCAGTAAACTAATATGGTATTTGTGAATGTGTTTGTTTAATGTATGAAAATATTCCACAAAAATGATGTAATTTATATGTATGTTAATCATGGGAAAGTATAAACCTCTTTCACTCCCAATATCATCTCACCCAATAAACTCATTAGATTACACTCTTCTACAGTTTTCTTCATGGATTGTGTCAATAATTTTCTTCTCAATGAATTAGAAACCACAATCCCTTTCCTAAGAGTATAAGTAATATCAAAATAAAAAATTATAATATACTCTACATAGTGTCTCTATCACATGTTATGATCCCTCTGAGTAAAAATATATATTTTTGGAACTTAGGATCAAAATGTATCATATACTACTATCCAAAGAGATAGTGATGCCACATTTTCAGTGCATGAATAACCGGTACCAGCTCAATATCATGGGAAGGGTAGTTATTCTCATTATGGAATAACTAGAATTAGACATAGACCACCACTTTCTTCCCATGTATCAAGGCAGATCCCAAAACCATACCAAAAGAATCACTGAAAACATCAGAACCTAATACAGGTTTCAGAATAGTCAAAACTTGTGCTAAAGTCAATGTCACCTTTATCTCCTCAAAATATATCTAACATTTTCTATTCTATTAAAACTTTACAACCTTATGGATTAAAGATGTCATCAAATATTCTATCATAGAGAAGTCATAAACAATCTATCTATAATAACTTTCCAGACCCAAGAAGCTTAGGATCTCAAACACATTCTTGGAAAGCTCCCATGACATAACTGCATGAACCATTTATAGATTCACTAATATGCCTCTATCAAATATCACATTCCTTTGAAACTCTACTTCTTAGATCCATAACGCACATTTGAAAAGTTTACCATACAGACAATTTTCCTTTAAGGATTAAAGAATGATATTCAAATAGTCCATATTCTCCTCCTCTAACATGGATTAAACCAAAATATCATCCACAACTACCACAACAAAAGTGTCAAAGAATCAATTAAAGATTTGGTTCCAGAAATCCATAAACACCACATGAGTGTCAGTCAGACTGAAGGGCATAACCAGAAACTCAATATTCTCATATCAACTCCTAAACACTATATTTGGAATATCCTATTCTTAGACTCTCAACTGGTGGTTCCCTGACCTCAGGTCAATTTTATAAAACCAAGTATCTTCTCTAAATTAATCAAACAAATCACCAATCCTTGGAAAATGATATTTTTTCGTAAAGGTCACCCGATTGAACTTTTGAAAATCAATAAAAAATTTGAGGCTTCCATCTAAATTCATAGAAAATTGGCAAGGAAAATACCATGGTGACATGATAAGAAAAATAAATACTTTAGCCTCTAGGTCCTCAAGATGGACCTTAAGTTCCACTAACTCTATAAGATTGATATGGTAAGATGGAACAGGAATCAACATCATACTAGGGAGAAGGTTTATAGTAAACTCCACCTATCTCTAGGGATATAAACCATAAAAATAATAGAAAATGAACTTGGGATACACCCGTACCACTGTAGGAAGTTGAGCACCAAAAAACGTGTCAAATTCATTAAGAAACATCTCTGAAAACTATGCCAAGATTACCCCATCATATGGAACAATAGGCCCTACCCCTTCCCAATATAGAGTCCAACTCACCCTAAATGACATAAGTGATTCCATTGGAAGATTATAATTGTACTTATCCATGATAAAAGTCTATATAGTCTTTAGTACTGATTATCCAATCCATGCCGATAGTCAAGTCGATGATGTAAAGATTCATCACTAAGAAGTCTCATTTTACCTCAAAGTCAGGTATCATCTCCCGACACATGGGACACTTGAAATATCATTCATACCTTTTTTCCAAAGGAATATAAGTTCCAATAACTATGAAATAAATTCTGAACTCAATCCTAACATGTCAAACAAATTTGATGATATAAAATAATTAGTGGCACATGTATCAAACAATGTTATCACCATAAAAGACAAGATAAACACCATACCTCTAAAAGTATTTGGAACTGATTTATATTCTTATGGTGCAAAATCTACTACATAAATTCATCCAGTATTAGCCACATGAATATCTCCCTTGGTTGGAGGATTATACCCACCACCCTTGGAAGAATCTACCTAAACAAGTGAACCCTTAGTGGGAGTGGATATTTCCCTACTACCATAAGATATATTTTCACAAAAACACTATATATGTCCAAATCATGCACAGAGATGACAAGTCTTCGGATCCTCTATATAGTTAATCTTAGTATGACCTCGCATTCCACACTAGTAGAATACACCTTGTTCTTCCCCTATTGAAGTGCCAAAAATTGGTCTTGAAGAAAACCGACCACCCTTACCCTTCCCCTATTGGCTAGAAGATACAACATTTCTAACAATTAATTGAAGATCTACCCAAATATAAATTCCCAGTTATGTTTTCCTCCTCCAAAGAATCCTTTTATATACCTACACAAAGGTTAGAAGGAACATGAATATCAACATCGACCAAATATAAATCCTAAATCCTAGCTCAAACCTATGATTCTTCATATACTCATTAGTGAAAAGATCTAGTGACTGATGTACCAATTCATAAAAATGGGTAAATTAATCCAGAAGGTTATAATCTCTCAACTCTATGGTTAGAAACTTATAGTTATTCACCACACACAATGTCTCATAGTAAAATTTATGATTAAATATTTTTTTGACATAATCCCAGGTAAGATCCTCATTTAACTTAGTTTGCATAATGGATTCCCATGATCTTCTTCCAGGCCCCTCGAGCATATACATGGAAAACCCCACCTTATATTCTTTAATATTATTCAATAATTTAAGGATCCTTTCTATCCTCTCAAGAAACTCCAAAAATTCATGGGTTCATTTGTCACTGTGAAATAAAAGTGGATGTTGCTTAGTAAATTTAGAGCCATGATCCACCACATGTCCTGGGTTCCCAACACCCACTTGGTCTAGAGTTTGGATAATGTGGATAAAAGATTCTAAAAAGGTAGGATCCACTGGAGGGTTCACCTGTAGATATTATATCATAGATTCCACTTTCTCTGATTTGTAAGAGATCTTCTAAGAGGCATTGTATAACAAAAGACAAAAACCAATAAGTCATGAAAAAATTAAAAAATCATAGAACCAACTTTAGGTATTATTGTTAATGAATTAAAACATTAAGAATTTAAAAAAACATAAATATACTAATGAAAAACCAAACTTAAAAAGGAATTTTTCAATTTAAATAAACTTCCCATACAGTTCATTCAAATTTCCTCAAACTCCAAGTCTCAAACCTGATAAAAATTCCCTAACCACCAATGGTATATAAATTTCACCCATAAAAGTAAGCTAGACATGACCCTTTTCAACACCTATTATCTAAATTCTAACGGTCCTAACTTCAATCTACCCAAGAAACAAAACCAAACTCTGGTAGTGTTAACACACTTCAGGATGAGCATCACTATGATACAAAATTATAGCATACCAAACCAAGTAAACTAAACAAGCCACCCAAACCAGACCATCATGTAATATAGGTAAAACAGGATAAAGAACCTGGTCTTGAATATAAGAAAAAAATATACAACCATAATACAAAGAGAAAACAAATTATATACCACAAAAAGGAATACAATCCAAGTAAAAATAGGCTAAACCAAAATGTATGGACAATCCCAATGTGACCAACAGTCACCTCTAGACCATCCCAAATCGATGTAAGAAATAATAAGAGAAACTATCATGCTACATTATGATCTTACCGTTACCTGAATATTATAATACAACATCTACAAACACCCAATGAAATATGTAGGTTGTGATATAAATCCCAGTAGGATACCACCACTGTTTCTATGAAAGTTGAAATATCAAGACTGAAAAAATTGAATCTTTTAAAACAAAACAGTTTCAAAAATCATTTCTCATATAATTCAGTTATAATTCATTTTCTCTTTGGTTTTTAGAAAAAATCATTCATATTATCAAACCAAAAATATGAAAATTATAATTGATAAAGAAAGAAATAATAAGTATATAATGAGTGGTAAACAAGTAAACTCATATCCATGAAATATCATATCATGTGAAGCTATGTGATACCACCTCATATACAAACATGTGATAAACCATCCATGATAAAAGAAATCATGTATTAAATAACCATAACTGAAAAAGCACCTCGCATTAGGCTCTAGATTATGAGACACCTCATACTAGAAACTAAAAATTCTAAACATGCATGATTTTTAATCCAACTGATATCGAGTCCTTCTAGCTGATATAAAAAAAGGTGTCACATCCCCAACCTGTAGGCCATTAAATAGGTGCCCTGAGCCAGGTCACAACAAGATCTCAGGCACACCTCCCCATATGGAAGAGGATTTTAACTAGTATTGAGGGTATAATAGAACATGTGATGAGGAAATACTCTCTTTATCATAGTAAGAAACATTAGTACATACAAAATAAAGGAAATAACAAGTAATAAACAAAGAACATGAATTACAAACCAATTCCCAAAACTGGGTACAGGCCTATAACAAAATATTAAATATGCTACGTAATGTAATATAGTTCCAAGTGTAAGGAAAACCCAAAATAAAGACAATAAAATAATACCCAAAATGGGTCCTGACTATAAGTTTGTATCACTCATCCATGTAGATCCCCCACCCAAATCATCCATCTAGAATAAGGAATTTTCCCTTACCCTAACTTGAAACTATAAAATCTACTCAGGTACCTAATGGAGGCCTGAGAAGGGTTTGAGTACAACTCATTAAGCCTACCAATAGCCTATAAAAAATATCTAGTCTAAATAGACAGTGTATGCATGAAAAAAATATTCAATGAGAAGAAAGAAAAGTTAAACCAGGTGCCATTGGTTGAAAATTTCACTTAAATTTTTTTTTCTTTTATTCCATGGGTTAGGCAATCTTTTTTACAAGACGGGTTAATATGAACAACTAATATGTATAGGGGGATAAGTTAAGTTCCCTATATCACTAGGAAAAAAATTCACAAAAAACTACATAACATTTACCTTGTAGCCTCAGTCCAGGTATTCTCATCAAATGTATCCATTATGGGAATAAATCATCAGTCCAACTCAATAACCCATGCATTCTTGGGGTGAGGTTTAGAGCCTCTGTCTAACTCGACTCATGGGCACAGAACCTCAAGTCAATACCCCACATACCAAAAATCCATGTGCACATTATTTTTTATTCATAATGAATTTACCAAACATAAACCTTAATCATTTAACATATTCATCATTTTAAAAAAATCAATTAAACACATAATCCATCATTATGCCTTATCCCATTTACACATTATCATTTACATGACTTAACCCAATTAACCCATTTATCATTTACATGGATTATCCAAATAAAAAACCCTTTACAATCTATAACTCATTTAACCCATTAACATTATACCAAACAACCACTTATGTTATGTTAACAACTAGACACAAATAACATTTGTTTCATTCTATAACCCATGCTAACATGTCAACACATTCATTAAGATATATTTATCATTACAATTCTATTTTATACTAAACCTTTCAATTTCTATGTTCCAGGAGGGGAACACCCCATTGGTGTCTCGTAACCCGGTCAAATTAACCTCATTTCATCCAATGGGGATCACGATGGGTTTAATTAAAGTTTTACCAAATAAATTTATCTTTTATACAAAGTAAAACCCAATGGGAAACTTAAGGAAATGAAATAAAAACCACAAGCATATAAATAATTGACAACACTGTGGGATATGACTTGTAGACCACCTACCTCAATTTCAAAGGTGAACTCTCTCTTAACCTTAGCCTTTCGTTTGGATTTGAACAACCTTTAAAGCCCCAACCAAAGATCCACTAAAAAAGTGGGTTTTAGGGATTCATAAGAAAATGAACAACTATAGAAGACCTAATCCATAAAAAACGACATAAAAGGTTCATTAGAATCACCTAAAACATTGATCCATACCCAATGGCACTCCAAATAGCATAGAAATGAGGGAGATCATCCCTTGGGAAGTTCGGGTCAATTTAGTTTGTCACTGGGGATATTGGGGGAAGAATAGATGAAAAAATGAGTTAGTACGTGTCAAGACCGAGAGGGAAAATGGTAAAATCCCACTTTTAAAGGATCGTGTCGTTTGAAATCATGATTGGCCAAACCATGTGCCAACTGTGCACCACCCTCGATCAAAGAAGGGGGGCCAAGTGACACAGTTTATTGGGGAGCCTGTATGGTTTGGTAACCTATGTGGTGACCATATAAAATTTCTCTATCAAAGCATGCATGATTTGGCCTCCCCTTGAATGTTTTATTAAACCATTAACCCCTACTCCAGGACATCATGTTTGGGGCATATAGTTACTGATAACTGTGAGTCAACCATGAAACATGCAATGAATAGACACTTCCCCCTATTTCATGTCGTAAACCCCCAGGGCACCCCCAAACCTTTGTATATTATTGGGAAACATATAATTAACCATATTAAAGGTATTTAAAACTAGACTTGTAAATAAGGACATACCTCAATGAATTCTGGAATCTTACATCCACCCCACCTTATAACAGCTCATCCTCAAGTCATATTCCCAATCATCACTAATTTTTGGAGGTGAAAATATTGGGCCACTGGGTCCTTATATATGTCTCCCTCTCCCTAGTCTCTTTTAGAGCATTACTGTGCTGCCAAAAAAATAAAACCAAAGGCACAATCATTCCCTACAATACATTCCCACTATGATCCATAATACGAATCGGATGATCCTCAAAGGAAGCATTAGCCTCAAACTCAACATCATCAACATCAATAACTTGAGATGGGTCAGGGCGATACTATCTAAGCTGTGAAACATGAAAAATATTGTGCATACCAATATATCTCTATGGAAGAGCCGATCAATACACCACCGGTCTAAAATTCTCTACAATCTCAAACAACCTCATGTACCTAGGCACTAACATTCCTTATTTCTAAAACCGATGGTGACCCAACCTTGGTGACACCCAAAGAAGAACACGCTCACCCAATATAAACTTCAGAGGCTGATGACACCGATCAACATATGAATTATTCCTACTATGAGTTGTACTTGTTTATTTATGAATTAATTGAACCTACTCTGATGTCTCATACATGAGACTCAACCCCAAAAAATCTAATTTCCCATCCTCAATACAATACAATGATGATCTACATGTCCTCTCATAGATCCCCTCATACAGTTCCATTTGAATAATCTCCTGGTAACTATTGTTATAGGAAAACTCAAAAAGATCCAAGTTCTTTTCCTAAGATCCACCAAAATCTATGATACATTCCCTCAATAAGTCCTCTAACACCTGATTAAAAAAACTTGGGTACCAATTCCCTTCTATAACCCTTTGCAGAAGAGTGAAGTAAACAAAATCACAATATGAAACTATAGTTCATGGCACCCTATAAAATTGTTCTATATCACAAAGATACAACTCTCCCAATTGGTCAATGGTGAAGGTATCTTGAATTAGTAACAAATGTTCCACCTTGGACAACAAGTCTCCAACTACCTAAAATCACAAAAAAAATGGGGTTCTCACAAGACCCGAAAAAAATCCATCATCACATCATCCCATTTCCATTCTAGAATTGGAAAAGGTTGTAACAAGCCACCTAATGGTTGATTCTCGGAATCACATACTGATAGGTATAGAACTGTATTAAAAAAACTTGAAACCTATTTCTTCATCCCTAGACACAAATATTATCTATGAAAATCATGATACATTTTGTGTAAACTATGATGCACTACACACTTTGAGGTATGGAACTCAAGCATCATATCTTCCGACATACTAGTTGGCACTACAACATGGACATGAACATAGAAAATCTCATCATCACCAATAGTATATCCAAAATTTGACTCCCCATATTTAATACATTCCCTTAGGTACAAACACTTTGGATCCACATACTTCCTTTCCTTGATCCAACTTAGAAAAATAGACTCAGCTTCCAAGGATGAAAGGTATATCTATAATTTCCCATATTGTACATATAGATTCATCTTATAAAACAATAATTTCATCCTCTAGTTGGAACTAGATTCCTAAACTACCTGGTTAAGAGTCTTTTGACTCATGGATCTGAAAAAATTTTCCCTTTTCTCAGTGTGTAAACTAGAACAAAATTGTAGTACTTTATGTACACAATACGTCTTTTCTTCCAAAGATTCAAATAACACTGGTAGAAGAAGTACTTAAAGATTTTATGATCTATAAACATATTAAACTTTTCTCCCAACAATTAATGTTGACAACACTTTAAGGTATAAACAACCATGGCCCACTCAAGATCAAGTGTAGGGTAATTTTATTTATGAGGCCTCAATTATCATGACCCATACACCACAACCTAATCGTCCTCCATCAACACTACCCCAAGATCAACATTGTAAGCATCACAAAACAAGGTATACAAATTTCATGTTTTATGTAGGATCATAATCGGTGTGGTAGTTCTCTTCTTCTTTAACTCTTGGAAAGAATTCTCACATTCTCTAGACCATTCGAACATAATTCCCTTCCTAGTCGACCCTGAGAGTGGTTCTTCCAAATGGGAAAAGTATTTGATGAAAATTCTTTAATATCCTGAAAAACCCAGGAAACATCAGACATCAAAAAAATTATTAGGTTGATCTGAAGATACAATAGATTTCCCTTTCTCTAGGTCAAAAGGCATGCCTTCCTCAAAGATGATGTGACCCAAGAAATGTACATTGTCAATACAGAAATGACACTTGGATTTCATTGAGTATAGTCTATGATCTCTTAGTGTACTCAAGCTGTTTTCAAGATGTTTGGAATGATCACCATGAGTCTTATAGTACACTAAGATATCATCCACAAAACAACTTCAAATTGATCCAGGTACGGGTGAAAGATTCTATTCACCAAGGCCATAAACACTACTGGTGAATTAGTCAACCCAAAAGGTGTTCTAAAAACTCATACAAACCATACCATCTCTAGAAGGAAGACTGTGTTATATCATAAGGTCTCACCCTTAGCTGATGATACCCCAATCTCAAGTCAGTCTTGGAAAACATAAAATCACCTATCAACTTGTCAAAAAGATCATTGATTCATGGAAGTGGTAATGATTATTAACCGTCATCTGATTCAACCAATGATAATTGATACACAAATGCATTATTCTTTCATCCTTATTGGAAAACAATATCAGTGATACTCAAGGTGATGTACTTGGATGAGTAAACCCATTATTATTCAATTCCTCCAACTGAGTTTTATGTTACTATAATTCTTCCAGTACCATTTTATATGGTGAAATAAAAACGTGTTCTACTCTGGGTAGAAAATCTATTATGAACTAAACATTTATATAGGGTGGAATACCCTATAAGTCTTTATAAAAAACATCCTGAAACCAATCCACTATATGATTATATACAATTTTCTTGAATCCCCCATCATAAATAATAAGACAATCCACTTAGGTCGTGAGTTCACCCAACTCTTGACAGATGGGACATGCATGGCCTTCTCAGATATCTCATTCCCCATAGTGAACATAAGTATTTCTCTCTAGTGATGTGAACATTACCCAAATGTGGTTATTATAAATATGTTCTTGGTAAAAAATCATCCAATCCATGCCCAAAATATTACCAAAACCTAACATCTCAAGCACAAAAACATCCCACAGGAATCGGTACACACTAACCCCAAGAGCACACCCCTTACATTGCTAGATATTTTCTTGTCATACCCACAAAATAGTATGAATTTACATAATAACATGCATATATTCCACCACTAGGCCATACACACCCAATAAATTGGAAGATATAAAAGAATGTGAGACAACTATATCAAATAAATCACTAAAAAGCATGGAAGCTATAAGAATCATACCTCAAACTATTGATGGCCCAGCCTCTCCACCTCATGGTGTAGGATGAACTACATGAAGAAAACCTTCCCCTATACCCTAGGACCTAGCCTAAGTTCTTAATGTTTCATTACCCTACTAATATAGATGCTCATATCCTAGAGTACCATATCTACTACCCCAACTAATGCAGCTAGCAGAGCTCTAACTAATTTTCTGATATGGGGTAACTGAACCCCAATCTGTACTCTAGATTGGCCTTCACCCTCCATCACCGACCATCTATTGAGGGTTCCTACCAAACCTATACACATTTCTTGTCCTGACACATGGTCAACACTAAAATGGTGGCCAGGGACACTAACCTCGCATGTTTCCCATCCTTTCACATTGATAGTAAAAAAACTTAATCATTAACTTATGATACTATTTCTCTTTTCTAACTACCCTATCCACCATCACCCAGGTGAAAAATCTCAAAGTTCCACTTCCTACCATCATAAGTCTCACAACTGGATCACCACTCTAAAACTACTTGTCCACCACTATTAGACTGCTTCATGTTCCCTTATGAAATAAGGGCCTAATTCACCACCTCATAAAACCTCTTTAAATGATTTATGTTCACCTCGTACCTGATCTCATGTCTAATTCCATCTTGAAAACAGCTTATCATGGTTGAATAGTCCTTTTATGATGCCGGAACAAATCAATTTAGGTTAGTGAATTGTCCAAAATAATACATCATTGTCATACCCCCTGAGTGAAACTCATAAACTCTGAAGCCTTTAGACTCCTCAAGGTATCTAGATAGATATGTTCCATATATTTTTCCTAAAACACTTTCACAACATACCTTCTTCTAACTCAGTTGGAACCATGATATCCCACCGGTGCTTTTCCTAGACTCTAAACTTGTAAGTTTCCAACTTGACGATGTTCTCAGGAGGAGTCTCTATGTGAGCAAGGATCATTTGGATGAATTCTATCCAGAACTATACTTCCTTAGGTCCACCATATCCAGAAAAAGTTAGAGTCTGTTTTAGTTAAAACTCTCTAGTCAACTCAAACATGCTCGGCATAACCCACTATGGGTCTCATTCCTTCATCTATATAAAAAAATCAAAGCTCTCATGGAACTTATCCTCTCCTTTATTACCTTGGTTCACCAGGGTTTCTTACTCTTCTTCTAGAGGAGAATTGTAAGTGATATATTCTTGTCACCCAACCAGCACACATCATTGTGGTGGTAGTTCTCTAAAATTCTAAGCACATATCTCAGAACACATTACATAAAACATCCACAATTTGCACAAAATTATGCTCTATATTATCCATAAACAACTCATTTTCCATACACTATCCCAAAAGACATATTCACATCTCTATTACTACCCATATCTATCCCCAACATAGGTCATGGTTAACATGGGTTAAACCAACTCAAAAAACCATATGTCTTTTCATTTAACATCCCTCTTAACCATTCTCACTTCCACAATGTAAATCCTTCTCTTTTAGAAACCTTTCGATCTTTATGAATTATTTTAACAAGAATATTAACCCATTTATAACAATTAATTAGGAACTATTACTTAACCATTATTTAAAATTACCTATTTCTATTATCTTTATTAAACACTAAATCTTTCAATTTTTTAAATAAAATTTAATTCATTCTATCCCTCATGTCCCACACATCTTTCTTATATGTTCCTACCATGATGAATTACACTTATATCCATAGGTACTTAAAATTATGTATGAATACACAAACTCATACCATTTCATACACAAGAAAAATATCACAATATTGTCACATCATATAAAAATGCATCACCTAATGGGGAAATATCATTTAACTATGACTACACATATCAAAAACAACAATCCCACCCTGGGTACTTGGTGTTTCCCAAGTACATGGGTAAGATACTACCATGAATGGCGTATTTCCTAGGCATGACACATCTTATTCTCTAATATACCATCCATAAATAGTAATAAAATATAAAATAACCTTTAATGAAACTTTTTAACAAACCCAACCAAGAGGATACTAAATTGGTGCCCTGAGATGGGTCACCACATGACCTTAGGTGTGCCTACCCATATGTCAGATGTTGCCAACTTGCAATGGGGGTCTAACAGAACATATGGGTAAACTATACTATCTTTATCATAATAATATATATAAGTATGTATAAAATAAAGGAAATAATAAGAAATAAACTATTAACATTCATTACCAATAAATTCCCAAAACTGGGTACAAGCCCACAAACAAATGGTAAATATAATATGTCATGTCATACAGTGCCAAGTGTATGGAAAAATAAAAATAAGATAATATAATAATCTCTAAAATAGGTCTTGACTCCATGTTCATATCCCTCATCCATGCACTTCCCCCACCCAAATCATCCATCTAGATTAGAGACTTTTCCCTTTTCTTGACCTATAACCACAAAATCTGCTTGGGTATGCAATGGAGGCCCAAGAAGAGTGTGTGTAAAACTCAGTAGGCCACCACCAATCGTTTCTATAAAATATCCATTCTAAACAGATTGTGTATACATGCACAAAATAATCAATTAGAAGAAACAAAATTTAAACTGAGTTTCATTGGATAACATCTTCACTTAAATCATTTTACTATTTTATTCTATGGGTTATACAATTAATTTAGTACACAATGACCTGATATAAACAACTACTATGTATAAGGGGATAAGTCAAGTTCCCTATCTCACTGGGAAAAACATTTCAAAAACAATTACATCACACTTACCTTGGATCCTCAGTCTAGGTAGTCCCATAACATGCAACTGTTAAGGGTATAGAGCCTCAGTATGACTCCCTAACCCATGCATTCTAGGGGTGGGGTTTAGAGCCTCAGTCCAACCCAAACTGTGGGCATAGAACCCCGAAACCATCAATCCATTTACCAAACATAAACTATAACAATTTAACTCATTCATCATTTGTAAAAAAAAGCATTCAACACATAATCCATCATTATGCCATAGCGTATTTACACATTCTCATTTATATTCCTTAACCCAAATAACCCATTTATAATTTACATTCCTTAGGAAAATCAACATAATTACTTTTTAAAATCCATAAATCATTTAACCCATTCAAATTATACCCAAAAAACCCTTATTCCATGTTAAAAACTAGACACAAATATTGTTTGTTTCGTTCCATAACCCAAGATAACATGTAAACACTTTTATCAAGATCTTTATATCATTTAAATTTTATATTACACTTAACCTTTTAGTTTCCATGTTCAAGGAGTGTCACACCCCATGGGTGGACTATAACCCAATCAACATAACCTCAATGCATCCCACGGGGATCATGAGGGGTTGAATGAAATGTTTAACCAATCAATTTATCATTTCTTCCAAGTAAAACCTAATGGAAAACACAAAAACACCAAATCACAACCACATACACATAAATAATCAACAAGAATATGGGATATAACTTATACACTGACTTAAAATTTACCTCTAATTCAGATTTAAACACCCTTCAAATCCTTAACCTAAGATCCACTCAAAAAAGAGGGTTTTATGGATTTTGGAGAATATGAACAACTGAACAATCCATAATCTATAAAAAGGAGGTAATATGGTTGTTATACTCACTCGGAGATTATATATTGACCCAAAGGTTCTCTAAAAAGCTTATAAATGAGGGAGATTGGCCCTTGAGATGTTTGGGGTGATTTGGTTCATCAGTAGTACTAATGGGGGAAGAATATATGAAAATCCTGAGTTATAACACTTAAGTAATGGGATGGAAAAATTTTTAAACCTCAAATTTAATAGGGAACATGATTTAGCTACACAGTTGGCAAAACCATGCCACAATCATGTGTCATCCTTTGTCCAAAATGGGGACCAAGTCACATAGTTTCCTGGGGAGCCCACATAATTTGGTAACCCATGCGGTGACTATGAGGAATGTCTATAACCAATATTGAAATGTTTTGACTCCCCCATTTCATGGTTTCTTAAACCATTCACCCCTCCTCCATGAAAGCATGATTGGGGTTCATTGTTACTAATAATCATGCGCCAACCGTGTAACATGAACTGGATGGCCACTTTTCCCCGCTTTTGTGTCCTGAATCGCTAGGATACCCCCAAGCCTCTGCATAGGATCAAAAAACATTTAATTATACATCTTAAAATTATTTAAACCATAATTCTAAACAAAAACATACCTCAAAGAAGAACAAGATCTTTCAAACAGTTACCTCCTAGTGGATCCATACACACACTAAGGATACTTGTGTCTCTTTCCTAATACACCCAAGGTTCCCAATGGGAAATCATCCAAATTTATTTCAAAACAATGCTCATATTTTATAAAAACATTTTCAAATCCAATCTAAACCTTTTTTGAGTTTTAAAGCCAATTTGAAAATTAATTAAATCCATTTTCAAAGAAAAAACATTTTTTGAGAACGTCTTCCTTTCTAAGAAATAATTTGAATCCAAATAGCCCTTTGATTCAATGAAAACCCCCAAAGAAATTTATCAAGAATGATACTGAATTCAAATAATTAACCCATTTTATATAAACACATACCTTAACACGGTATAAACCTAGCCAACATCAACAACGATAACCAGAAACCAAGAGAACAGCCTTCGAAAGATAAGGCATGCCAAGAAACTAAAAAGGATCGATAGATAATGTTATATGATCACAAATCTCAACAAAACCATAATCGCAACCAATGAATAATAATAACTATAAGGATTACATACCTCAAGAGAATAAATTCCACCGCTATAGTGTCATTCGTTGAATGAAGCGATCTAGAAGAAATGGAATCACCCAAAATCACCTAGGGCAGCCTTTAGGTCAAGAGAAAGAAATCATAGAATGAATAAAATATTAAATAACTTGTCAAGGTCCCTAAAATATCAACTTAAATATATTACACAACGTGTAATACTCTTACATGTTATGTAATCCATGAATATCATATACACCAAAAAACCCATTATCATTTAAAAAATCCTTTATTTTTCCATTACATATCATGAACCAATTACATGATTTTTAAACACCTCATTCTATGTATCAATTTCATAGAATGTTCTCAAAAGCATTACATGGTGTGTAATCACCCATTAGACTATATAAAGTGTTGGTTTAAGTATAAAAACTAAAACCCCACTTTGGGAATTCTCCAAACTTGGGAAGAACCCCACTAATTATTTGATGTATTTATACCTAGAATCGATTAATTAAAAGAAAAATTCATACATGAACTTTAGGTAATTTTCCCCATAAAAATATATACATGCCCAAGAATCTCAAAAATGAACTAAAAATCAAGGACAATAAACCAATCATAAACAACAGAGTACCTATAAAGCATAACAGGGTGTTACATAGACTATGCTAGTTGGGGGTAAAAATAGTTTGTGTGATGTGTGTAGAGAGTATGATCTAGTTCTAGGAATCACTTCTATAGGGTATATTTCATATATTTTTGGATAAAATCATATGACATATTCTATGACATGAATTGGATATTTTCTACAGAGTATATCATGGATTACTTTGGGAGGTGGATTGTGCACTATGATGATGATAGATATTTTTTATGTTTCTTGGATATTCATATCCTCTGACAGGTTATAAGAATGTTTAGTACATATATTACTTAATGGAGGTGTTGATACTAGTATCATTGTAGGTTTATATAGTAGTGTTTCCAACGTTCATATAAGAGTACCCTGATGTCTTTCCTAAAGAGGTAGTGGTTCTTCCACCTCAATATGATATAAAGTTAGGGACATAATTTCAGTCAGGCACATATATGATATTTATATATTCATATTTGGTGGAACCTTATGAGTTGAGAGAGTTATGGATATATATCGATGATCTCTTTCAGTGTGGTTTTATTTGGTAGATCATATTTCTCTAGGGTGCCCTGGTTGTGTTTGCAAAGACGGTCAATGGAAGTTTTCATATATTTATTGATTATCATAACTTGAATTAAGAAAAAGTGGGGAACCAATTTCCATTCAATATATTGATAATTTATTCCATTTTATGGGTGATTTAGTTGGTTCTTGAATATTAATCTATTATCGATATATCACTAGATGTGGGTAAATGTTGAGGATGTTCTAATGACTTATTTATGATGTAATTGTGGGAAGTATGATTTCATTATAATGAAATTAAATGTGATTAATTATCCATTTGTAGTAATGGTATTGATGAATGTAATGTTACAATATATTCTAGATAGGTTAATGGTGGTTTTTTTATTAATGAAATCCTAGTTTACTTTGTATCTAAGGGGGAGAATGTTGAGTATATATGGGTCATTTTGGTATTTTTTTCATTATTAGAAGCTATTAGAGAATCTATAAATGTGTTTGTTCTATGATTGTGAAGTTTTTTACTTAGGGTATATCATATACTAGTGTGTAGTAGTCGTGGATCCTTCAAAGATAGAGGTGTTTATTTCTTAGTCATCCCCATATAATGTTGTGCATGTGCATATTTTTCTCAATATTATGGGTTATTATAAGAAATTAATATCCAAATTATAGAGTATTGTGACTCCTATGAAATAATTGAATATAAGATACTATTAATTATTTTAGATTAAACTATTAAAAGAATCATTTGATTATCTAAAAGAGAAGCTGATAAGTGCTATAATTCACTATTTTCTATGGATGGGAGTCTAGTTTCAGTTTTACTATTACTCTTTATTTGTTGGATTATGTATTATTGTAATGTCAAGAGGAGTGTCTGTTTATTATGGGTCTTTATAGTTAGAAATCCATGAGCATAACAATGCTACATGTGATCTTTAGTTATCATCAGCCGTGTTTTCCTTGATTTTGTGGTGGAACTACCTTATCGATGACCACTATGTGGTTTCCACATATCACAAAACAATGAATTATGTCTTCTACAAACTTGACCAAAACATGTGTTGGAAATGGTGGATGTAATTATTACAGGAATGTTGCTTTGATATTTCTTATACACCAGAAAATTGTAATGTTTTTGTCAATGCACTAATAAGTAAGTCACATTGTGGTACTATGCATGTGTCTGGAGATCTGTGGAGAGTTTTAGAAGAGTTATACATTATAACCCATGATGTGGGAGTGGTTAGTGTTATATTATGAATTTATTAGATTATGGCGCAGTTTTATTTATTGAATTGGGTGGAAGAGTTCCATATAGTATATTTTAAGGTAGATATTTTCAAGATAGAGTTTTTTATGAGGATTCCCCTTAGGGATGGTCTAAGGATGATCAATATTGGGTTTTGTTTCAAGGGAGGATATTTTTCCTTCAATGATACATGAGGTAGTTCTCAACAAGTTTCATAGCTCACCCTTAGTGGAATATCCTATCATGATTAAGATGTACCATTCACTAATAGATCAGTTTTGGTGGTTTGGGTTAAAGAATTTAGTTTTGGATTTAATGTCACGATATTTAGTCTTGTAGAAGGTAAAGGTTGAACACCATGTTCTAATTGGTTTTCACTAGCTGTTAGATATTCCTCAGTGGAAGGGGAGGATATTTGGATGAACTTTATCATATTTTTGCATTGATCTCAGGGTGGTTGTGATTCTATATGGATGGTTTTGTAATATTTGATGAAATTGGATCACTTATTAGAAATCAAGGAGTCAGTCTTAGTTAATGTTTTACTAAGGTAGTATATATAGGAAGTGTTGAGACATTATGGAGTCCCAAAGATAATCATATTTAATCCTAACACTCATATCACCACCAGGGTATAGAGAGGTCTTTAGTATTCTTTTGGTTCTTAATTATGCCTTGTCACTACTTTTTATCTATATATATATATGTTTAGACATAGTGTACCACCATACTCTTGAAGACATATTACATGCTTGTGTAATGGATTTTGGAGGTTTTTGGGTGAGTAAGTTACCCTACGTGTTGTTTTATTACAATAATGGTTTCCACTTGACCATTGGTATAACTCAGTTTGATGCTTTTCATGACTAACATTTCCATTATATGTTTTGATTGAAATGGGTTGTAAGGTTCACAATTCTCATTCCAAATCTAGTTCAAATCACAATAGAGATAGTGTAGGTGATTTGCGAGTGGATGAAGCTGGATCAAGGTCATTAAGGTTACTGACATGATCATTGAAGGATACCAATAGAGTTATCCATTGGATTTCATGTGTTCTTAATGGTGGATTCTCATTATGGGTGGTGAAGGTTTGGTCATGGTAGTAATATTTATCCCTAGTTCATCATGCCTTTTTTGTTTTTTACACATATAGGAATCATCGTATACAGGTTAGAACTTTCCCTATAGAAGAGATAAATTGATGATTTCTTTGATATATCACAGATTCACTGTTATATTCATGATGATTCTCACATCATTTATTTGGGAAAGACAGATGTTGATGATGATGCAACCTTTTTGGATAGGATTTTATAGATCTAATACAACTAGGAAAATTTGTTTCACAAACATGATATTCCCTTAGTTTGTGTCCAATGGTGACATAGTGTCATGTAGGGGAGAACCTAAGAACATGAGTCATATATTTTGACTCAGTATCTTGAGTTATTTTATGAGTGATTCTTATTGTAAGTATTTTTTATGATATTGACCTTTTTCTATATTATGAGTTGGTTTCCCTTGATATGTTGCTTGATCATGGATTTTTCTTTTTCGACGTGTATCCCCCTAGAGAGTTTTTTTTTGAGTTGTTGGATCATTTTGTGTAGTCTATAAAATGGTTCCTATCATAGTCGGGACCTTTAGAGGTATCTCATGTAGTGGTTTTTTGGATAACCCTTTGTTATTTCTTTGGAGTTTGGTTTTAATTATCAAGGATCAGAATTATTTGAGAGGTATCTAATTTAAGGATCTAGGCTCTTCTATCTCATTCCTGTGAACTTTTTTGACGTCTAGGGTTCTTTGAGGAAGCTTAGAATAGGGTTGGTGGAGTTTGGGAGATGGAATCTGGTTTCATGATAAATTCATCTTTTTTAATTAATGTTAACTATGTGAGAGAGTAGTACATAGTCGGAATGGTTATTCACAGCTTGAGTGATGGTAGTTCTCAATGTGTGATTCTTGGAATGAACCATAATTTCAAAGTATAAATTAGAGAGGGGTCAGTCCTTTTGAATCTATCCTCAAACAATTCACAGTGTGAACTATGGTTCATGATATGAATTGACCCTAGGTTTATAGGATCCGGGTGATGAGTTTTTCTATAGGTCATAAACTCAAACCATTCATGATGTGAATGAACAATTCACACTTTAAATGTGTTTTGGTCAGAATAATTATAAATTGTATTACACCCACAAACTCTCTCAAATTAATCTTAATTTTCCGAAACCCCAGGTAGCCAAACATACTCTTTCAATGTTTATAGAAGAAATTTTTATAGGGATTGAATCCCAGCTTCCCAATACCAATATGTGGTGATCTAAGGTGAGTTTTCCCTCCTTTTCTATTAATGTTTTATTTCTTCATCTTTTTTATCCCATTATATCTTACTATGTTATGTAATTTTACCAACTTTTATTCTCATGGATTTATTTTTATGTCAGATAGTGCATTCATGGTGTAGCATCTATAGGTACTATCGATTCCTTGTAGAATAGGTCATCAGAGATCTATACTTGTTATTTTATTCTTGTTTGAAGAACATCACAAGTGTCTAGGTAGGGTATTCATTTCTTATCTTATTTTTAGTGAAAGTGTGAAATTATCATTATTTAACTCATTAGGTAAATAAGTAATTAACCTTAATGAATATTAAACAAAAATAAAGAATAAACTTTGGGTTTGGGAACTGCAATCCCATTTGTTTTGTCAGGTTGAAGGGTTACCCCATTTTTTTACTAGATAGTGTGTTATATATTATTTATGCCTTGGATCAACATGTTTTTTATGATTTTAAATTCTATTAATAACATAAATCTACTAATACTTGACAACTAAATGATAGAGGCATGTTAAATTGTTACCATACCTCCCTTATTTCTGTTTAAAAAATGGACGTAACTCTTGAAACTTGTTAAAGTTAATATTTAGCCATTGATAGTTGATGCCTTAGGTTTCTTGTTTTTATAAATTCTATTGAATTAATCAGTTAAATCATAATGTTAATGTATTGGTTTCTTATAAAAATAATTCTTTAGAATTGAGTGAGATTTTTTTCCTATAAAGGTTGGATGACTTGGTTCTGGGGCATAAATTCTCTACTAATTATTATTTATTTTCTTTTTTCCTTGTTTGATATCTCAAGATGTGAAGATTTTATATTCCACATGATGTGAACATAGTATTCATACTGGATTAGAGAGATATCAGTGGAGGTACCTGGGGTTGTGGCACCATTTTTCACCAATGATAGAGGGATGGATGAAGGTATACATGGTGGTGTCAAGGATGGCATTGACACTTATGGAACAGGTTGAAGCTAGTATTTCCTATTGTTTGATGAATTAAAATATCAATTTCTTGGTTGTTAATGAATTTATTTCATTGAATTTTGGATGTTCATGTTTCATTATTCATGCATTCCTTTCCCCACTACTTAACGCAGTCAGTTATGCTTGATCTATACATATTTTATGGTATCTTAAGATGAGTCCTAAAGTACTAGGAATTATGGAATGATAATTAATATTAAATGATTGAACCCTTGGGTTTGGGATTTGATATATGACATGGGATAATTAGTTGGTAATTATGAAAAATGGAATATGTAGCTCAAAATCTAGTTATTATGTTTGTGTGCTTATATGTTATCTAGTACTTAGTAACGGTAGTCGGGTGTCCTAAGAGACTATAGCTATAATTGATATTAAGGTTATATAGTTTTCATTAGTGTGGTATGTAATGTGTGTGTGTGTGTGTGTGTGTGTATTCCTTATGTTAAGTGATTTCATATTCCACCCCACTAATGTTGATAGAGTGACCGACACCGAGTGGACTCTGTAGGTGTTTTCCCTAATATCTAGGTTAATAAGGGTGGATAGATAACCACCCCTATCCCCCGCACTCTTCTTTGGGTATAGTATTACATAATATTATATTCAGGGGTTACCTTATGATATATATATATATATATATATATATTTGTGTGGGGGGTGTTTGTGTGTGTGTGTCAAGGTTCGTAATGACTTGTTTTTAGTTCACACACATGTATCTCCAGATATATTATCCTAAATATTATTATATTTATGTTTTGTATGAGATTTGATGGATTGAGGTATAGTACATAATGTACAGGTTGTGCTGGATTCTCGAAAAACAACTCTTTTACTATCTGTTGATGAGGATGTTAATGATGATATTATATTGTACATGGAGGAATATTACATTATAGAGTTTCCCTTGACACATGTATCTTATAAGATATAGATGGTGTAGGACATTTGTCATTTTGGAAGAAAGGGTAAACTAGTGGGAATGTGGTTGTAGCATACCTTCACATTTATATTTATATTGGATATCAAATTATTACTTTTATATGATACTTAGTGAGAGAGACATGTGAGGGTAGTAATATTGTATACCTAATTAGGCGATGAGTTAGTTTCCTTGTTTATAAATTGGGATTTGGTATTCTTTCTCCATATTTTTTTAGAGGTTTTGGTGAGGATCATATTGAGTATACATTTTATGATCATCCATATCTATATAAACTATTTTTTAGGTCTGTAGAAGATGGTTACTAATTGTGCTGGACAATACTATGTCATGGAGTTATTCAAGATCTATTTGAGCTTCAAGGTCACTACTGAAGATTACTTTGGGCACTTATACTTTCCTTTTATAGTTTTTTCAGTTTTATATGACATTGAATGTCTATTTTGGGATCTTTTATTTATTATGGTATGGATTTTATTGGTGGTCTTATCTTGTCCCTCATTCCTCACATTCTTATTAGAGGGTAATGGATCTCATTTGTGTGTTTGATATACCCTCAGAGCTAGTATCAAACTTTTGGCATATCAGAGGTGGGATTCAAGAAAACTTATATATCTTCTTTTATTTCTAGCCTAAGAGGGGTTCCTTTCATGGGGATCGAGACATTCAATGTGGGATAGAGAATATTTATTATGGATTGCTAAAACATACTATGCCCACACGACCTATTCTAGGTTCTTATATTCCATTGAATTTGGTTCTCCACATATTTGATCTAAAAAAATCCGAGCACTATTATATTCCTCATCGAGTAATTCACTACATTCATATATGTTGATATTGCATACATGGTATCATGGATGATCGATTATCCCACCACCTTCATAAAGATGATTAAGAGAACAACATGATATTATCATAGTCTAAGATCTATATTGATAATTTTGATGCTTGTGATCATCAAACTAATAATAAAAAATTAATAAGAAGTTACCACTATCAAATTTCCTTATAAAATGAAATAGAATCCCAGATTAAGGAATCCAGAAAACTATTTCTTGGAATATTTTCTCCTTTTGCTGAAGGGGTATACTGAATGAGACAAATCCTTCTTCAGAAGTGTTATAAAGAAGGTATTGTCTCATTTATTGTAAAATTTTTAAACTCTTCAATGAAAAAACAAAAAGAAAAATCAACTTCTTCATAAATTTTTTAAAGAAGTTTCTTTCCTTCTTAGCATCTTCTTCAAAAAAAATTAAAGAGATTGTGATTTTTTATTTTGTGTATTCTTATTTTTAAGAAAGTATTATACTTTTGGTTTTTTGTTATATTTATATAATAAATCAAAATATTATTTAACAATTTTTTATTCATCATTAATTTGAATAAATTATTAAACAAATATCACACCTTTTAAAAACCCACCCAATACCCCCTTTTATAGGGGGTCCTCCTTGTCATCCCTTCCAGGTTTTTCGTGTGGGATTCACACTTTCCATTTCCCACACATTCAAATAACAATATAATATTATTAATAATTAATAATTAATATTATCTAAAATTATAATTAAAAACTATTAATATTTATTAATAACAAATATATAATTATGTATGATTAATTATAATTAATTAAAATAAAGTAATTAATAATTATATAATAATGTAATTAATAATTATGAAAAATTAAATTATAATATAAATGATAATTAAATAGAGTGGTCAGTGTCAGGCTGAGAGGTACTCAGCCACTATCCTTCACATCAAAGAGGTCTTGAGTTCAATCTCTAATGGGTGCAAGTATTTTTTCAGTACTATACAGATGGTGATGCAAGTAGTGATGCAGATGATGGTGCATGCAAGGAGTGACCCAAACATGATGCATAACACTAGATGGAGGTGATGCAAGAATGACATTTCAATAGGCCTTTAGGCCAAATAATAGATCGTTGTGCTAATGAATGGGCCTTTGGAAAACTAAAAATTGAAATGTGTTGGCCTGAATGTGTACCTATTCATAGGGAAGGGATTATGTGTGGCCCTTCCTAGCCCTAAGAGAGTATGTGTGTGTGTTTGTTTGTTTTCTTTACTTTTAGCCCCCAAAACCTTTAATAAATAATAATTAAAAAGAACTAATTAATTACTTATGTAATAAAAAATAAAATTATTAATTATTAATAGAATTTAGAATTTATTATTATTATTAAATTAATTAGTAATTAATAATATAATTAGTGATCAAATTAATACTTAATAATAATTAATAACAAATTAATATAATTATTAATAAGTAATAATATAATTAAATTACAATAATAATAATTATAATTAAAATGTATCAGTATAATTATTAATTATTAATTATTAATAATATCAGTAAATATATAATCATTATAAACAAAAAAATAATATAATTAATTTTTATTATTAATGTAATTTTATGTACTAATAATATTTATAATAATAATATAATTAAAAATGATTAACAGTCTGTTTAAATATAAATTATTGATATAATTAATAATTAATAACATTTAATAATGTAATTAATAATAATTAAAAAATAATTAACAATACCAAATAACATAATTAATTATTAATTAATTTAAAAAATAATTTTAACTTAATCAATTATTATTAATGTAATAAATAATTTCTAATTAAAAATTTTATAATTAAAAATAATCGAAATAAACATAGTGTAGCACTCCATACCCACACTGCTTGATTCAATGCCAAAAGTACATACATTTCATATTGGCCTCAATACTAGTTGTAGATTTTCATAAATAACTATCCAATAAATACATGAATTAAATAAAATATTTCATTACATATATTTTCAGGGCCTATTTTGGTTTAGAACTTTGGAGAATTAGAATAAATCATAAACTAATAAAACCCATGTCTTTCTTAACTGATGGACATTTTTTCCTACTATATAGGAAACTAGATGATTTATAATAATTCTTCAGCATATCCCAAAAAAATCTCTATATAATCTATCCTATAAGACATATCATGTGTAATACTATTCTTCATTACCTTGGGAAATCAAATCATAAGAATGTGTAAGCCCAAACACTCCGTCTAGGAAAACATACAACTAAAGGAATGATGGTATAAATATTATGGAAAAAAATATTAATCATTATTCCATATTAAAATAAAACTAAGTGAATAATATATCCATGGATATAAATGAAAATAAATAGGTTGCATGGATAAAAATAACTAAATTTGTGGTGATGGAATGCATAATGTCAGGCATCTTGATCTTACCATTAATTCCTCAGCCAAGACATCATTCTTGTCATCAAGGTTGTAGCCAATACATCATTCTTGTCATCAAGATTTTTATTAATACATCTTATTGAATTCAGAAGGTATTTACCAAATACCCTATGTTTCATGAAACCTACCAATGTATCTAGGGGTTATATAATTTTAGTACCCACCCATCACTTGTTTTAAGTCCAATGTTTTCATCATATGGGATATTTATAAAAAAACACAAAATAAAATATTCTAGTAACCTTTCATAATTTAATAATAACATAAATAATTCCAATACTTTTCCTCATGTCAATAAAAGGAATAACAAGATTGTAACTCATTCAGATAAAGAAGGTAAATGTTCAAATAAGACATAGTCAACATGCCAAAAATAATCTAGGTTGGGATAACAACATACAAAATTATAATAATTTTCCCCATATCAATAAAATGGAAAACATGATTATATCCCATATAAATAAAGAAGGTTTATTGTCAAATAATACATAGTCAACTTTCCTGATTAATCAAGAGACATTCATATCAGAAAAACGAATATATGATTTTTCAAAAGATTCTCATTCCAAAAATGATATTACATTATCATAATGAATCTGAGGAAAGGATTTTGATGGCTAAAAGGAGAATATCCCCAGTGTCAAAAACTAAACATAAAAGGATGTTGACATAGATGAAAAGTTTCCTTATAAAATAATGATTTTTTATGGGTATCACACAAGAATAGATTAGGAATCAAACCGTTTGATACCATAATTTTAATCACCCAACTTATATATATATATATATATATTATTTGATAAATAATGTAACATAAATCCCATGAGAGTAAATCATTTTGAATATGGAAATGAAAATCAAAGTAAAAACTTAAAATATCTTTTAGGAAACATTTTTAACATTGATATAAAATAAAAAATTTCCTATCTCTTTCAAAATTAATTTTTTAGAAGGTTAAGTGAATGATTTTGAAATATTTTACTTTTAAAAATAATCTATAATAATGTATCCTTGAAAATAAAATATTTTTCTAAATAGGAAATGTGGATCCAATTATAAAACATTTAATTATAAAAGGAACCTTTTTAATACTTTGAAAATACTATTGCTTAAAACCCACATAGTAAGAATTTATTTTTTTAATAATACTTTATTATAAAAAATAGGAATAGAAAATACCATATAGTTAAATATTAGTTTTCATAATCCAATGAAATTTTCAAGATGAAAAATTATAACTCAATGAATGAAAATTAAGTTACCAAAAAGCCTTAAAATTGGGGTAACAATTTAGTCAAATTCAATTTGATGAGAAGGAATTAATTTGTGCAATGATTTCCTGTGATTAGTAAACTAATATGGTAAATATCTGTTCCTTGGAAGTAAATAAACCATAAAATGAGAAAAATAGGGTATAACATCAATAGTGATCAAGGAGATGATGTTTGAGACAAAGATCCCATGCATCTTGTGTAACATTTTAATAAAAAACCCTTGAAGGATATGGAATGTGATTGAACTTAAAATATCATGATTAAAAGATAATTCATTATATGATATATTAAATATTATGTATCTACACCTTTTAAATGAAATTAGCTCCAAAATGTTAAACATTTCTCAAAGAAATGAATTTGAGACGAAATATATTACCTTGCTTTATATTCATTATACGCATGAACATAAATTCCAAGAAAATCAAATTGAATTTCTTTGATACCTTATTATAAACATTATTAATATATTTTTAACTTAATATATTCAAATTAGTATCATATTTTATTTATTTTTTACATATTTGTTGTATATCTTTTCATGAAAGTTGGATTGGTGTCGGCTTATTATGGTAATTTTTGAGACCGAAGATGATATACTAATAATAATTTGAATGAATAATATAACCATTATAGAACCAAAAACCAATCGTTATTTACTTATTAACTTATAATAACTTTATTTTTAAATTTACCATATTCATCAACAAAAGAGGTTTATAGTATTGTTCATGTAGGTGGTTAAACCAACATAAACATAAACATGATATGTCTCGATGGGTGAGTATGGTTAAGGAAGTGTATAATATCATTATGAAAAATGAATAATGATTTTATTTAATTTTTTTAAAAAAATTAATCACATTTTAAGTTGATTGGATAAATAAATAATATCAATATGAAAAATGAAGAATGTTACTTTATAGAGGTGGTAGTCCTTATAATGCACAATTAACATTATTTTTTTTCCTAAGTGGATGGAAATGAATAAATAAATATTGTTTCATTAATATAATAATAACTAATTATAATAATTATATGGATTTTATCATATTAATATGATAAGTATTGGTTAGGAAGAGAAAGATTAAGAATAAAATGTTGAGGATTAAGTAATACTCACTTTCGGACCATGAACATTCTCTTGAAAGTATCCATGTAAATTAATGGATTTAGATAAAAATTTAGACAATAGGATTATTAACTTGATATATTCTTCTAGGATGGTAAAAATGGAAGAATTTTAGTATGTAATTATATTTAATAGGTGTGGCATGAAGGGGTGTGAATTTTTCTTTTTAAAAGTGAATAAAAAGACACTTTTTGGAATTCTCCTTTACTATTTAGTGATATCATTACACTATTCAAGGGATAAAGACTCTGAAATTTATAAATAATGGATTTTGGGGTGATATTGGTACAATAAATACATAAAACATTATATCCAAACATGTTTTAAAAATTTTGGATATCATTTGTTCTTAATTTTTTTAATTTTATCTTTTTTCTTTTGTTTTTACCTTTGTAACTAGTTTTAAACTGAGTAATTTAGGTTTTAGTAACAATATAAAATAACCCATATTACCAAATTTTAGGATTATATAATTAAATTTAATATCATTTTAATCAAATCTAATTTATAAATAAGAGAAAATTAATTTTAAATTTAAATATTTTATATATAAAAAAATATATTTTTGTAGAAGAAATTGTATGTTAACCATTATGGGTTCTTAATATTATTTAACATTGGATAATAATTATATATTAGTATATATAATTATATATGTTTTTATGAATAATATTATAGTACTAATTTAAAACATATAAATTTAATTGATTAGATAAAAATGACACAATATTAATAAAACAATTCTTTGAAAATAAAACTTTTACCATTATTGTGGTCATTAAATTTAATCTTAGTAATCATACATTCATGAAAAGAATTTAAATTAAACTTCTTATATAATTTGATAATGTTGATCTCAAATTTGAAATATACTATTATATATTTAATTTTTACATGTGATGAAAAGTAATTTTTTATATATGTGAATAAAAACGGTTTTTAGAATAAAATATTAGTTATGTTACCAAAATTATATAAATGGTTTTTATAAAAACAAAATCGTAATTTTAAATGATTTATTTTACTTATAAAAATATATTTTATATAAAAAAATTTCAAAAACATTTATTTCATTCTTTTATTATTATAATATAATAAAAGTTTGAGTATTTAGAAAAATCTATATTCATCATTATTCACCTAAAAACTAATTATTTTAGAAAAATCCAAAAAAATGAATAAAATTTAATATTGTTATTATAAATCACAAAAATAATTCAAATTAATATTCCAAAATTTATAAATTCATTTTTGAAGAAAATCATAAAATATAGTGAATAATTATTTTTATTGGAAAATGACAATTCAAATATTAGTTGTCATTATTATTATTTCATATCATTTACCAACTAAATTTTTGTCAACAAATTATTAATATCAAAAATAATTTATCATCATTAAACTTTTTTTTCTTAAAATAAAAATTAATATCACATAAAAAGGAAATTTTTTGAAAAATATTTTTTTAAAACATAAATAATAGTCATTTTAGATAAACTAATTGAATTTCAATCATGATAAAAGTAGATTTTATTTTATTTATAAATATATTTCATAAATAATTTACTCTGATTAATTCCTAATAATATAATATCTTCGTTTTAATGGTCATACTTAATATATATATCAAGAAGGTTCAAGTACCAAGCGAACTCGTCCCTAGAAGTTTTTTATAAAAATAAAATTAAAAGGCATGAACCATCAAATTTGAAACTAAAAAACACCAACAAACCATGAAACTTGAAAAAAAAATACCAACATGAAGACACTAAGATCCATTCCTCGTATCCTATAGATCTAAATTTTGTTAGGATGAAAATCTCACCTTAGGAATGCCCAAAAACACCCATGCCATCTGATGTAGCCATGATACTGGTTGACAGCTACCAACCACAAAGACCTCTTATATCTGACTGTAATAATGAGGAAGGCCGAAAGAATCCACCCAAGTTCACCATATTGTAAAAATATCATCATCCACCTAAGGACATCATTCTTCCCTTCATCTTCATCACTCACGCAATAGTGGTCATCCTCGGTACTCATCGTTGGAGTTTTCAATCAGAATGTCATCGGCGATAGTTGAAAAGATAGTGTACCACAGATAGCCTCTGGTACCCTAGGACATCACACCGGATGGTTTCCCATACCATTGTTGTTTTTTTATAGCCACCAGCATCAATCATCCATCTATAAAAAATGGAAAAAATAAATTGGTACAAAGGCCCACAATCAAAAACCAACATTTGACATATGAAAACCAGAAGACATCGCCTAACACAAAATTCATTACCATCCATGAAACCACCTATTTTTTCTAAAGCACCACCATGAGCATTACAAAAGAATCAAACACTTGTCTCATATCTCCTCTAACGACCCCAATGTTGGGGAATCACCACTATCACCATCCAACAACACTGCTTTTCATTACCTACTGAAGTAGAGCCACCAAAACCGCTTGAGGAAAGCATACATCAGATGAAGATAAAGAATTCATAAACATTGACTTCACCCATCATGGATACCTCCAACACTTCCAAGACTGATTGACATTAAAACTATCATCTTTGCTTAAGAATTTGATTCCAATCCCTTCCTTGATGCCCAAAAATTTTGAATCCATGTTGTCTTTAAAGCTATAGTTGTCATCGCCCCCTACTGTTCCAAACACAAGGAAAAGACACCACTGTCACCGACCAACATTATAACAACCATGTTCTTTATTACACAGTTAAAAATGATTCTTTATATAAAATATTCACTTGATACAACAAATAATATCGAGTGATATAGTGTCTTTGGGGCATAGGAACATTACATAATTACTTAAAACATGAAACATGGCATCATTATTGAAAAAATCCTTTACCTGACCACTACATTCCCTCTTACATAGCATTGAAAAGGATAACCTAAGGACATGCATAAAAAAGTGCGAGCTTTGAAGCCCAATACGGGAATAAACATGGAATAACATGAGTAATACATTACATGTTATACAATAGGCATATCAATGGAGCACAAGAGAAACATGAACCTAAAGGAATGATAAATCTTGATAATCATGACATGGAAATGTAACAACAACACTTAACATGGAATTACCATGAGCCAAGGTTCATTGCACATGGAGCATGAGTAATCCCTTATTGCACATGAATCACAAGTAAACCCTAATTTAAATTGAAATAGAATGATCCAACACTCATTTCACATTATTTATCACGATAATATACTTTACCCAATGTATTATAGCACTATCAGGGCACACCCTTCTTAAACATTTCATTTCATGCATAAGTGTGCCACATGGACCATACAACATGGAATCAATTATCATCATTTATTCCACTATAAAGGGATATTTAATACATATATGAAGATTTATAATCAATAATTAAATGTTCATAATGTTTAATAAACATGATAGAGAAATGGGTATGTTATTTACTACACAATGACATTGGCTTGGAAAATCAATGCAATTTCGACAGCGTAACTGCATGACGTAAGAATTAATAAAAATGGTTGATGAGAGATAAAGGGGTTTATTATCATATTTACATGAAATTGAAATTAATGGGGTAATATAGATAAATTTCCCAAAAAATTTAATGGAATTTAGATTCATAATAAAAAAGAATTGCATGAATGTAAATGATGAGAGGGAAATTCCTTACGGAATTTTAGCATAGTAAGGAGTGTACATGGAAGTAATTAATGAGAGATAAAGGGGTCTCCCATCATTCAAAAATAATGAGGGATGTATGGTAGAGGTGGAAAATCATACCCCAACATTTATAATTGAAAATAAAAGGACATAACAATATTAAAAAACATGGCTAAAATGAGAAAGGAAGGAATCCATTACTTGGAAGTGTGATCCCAAAGGCTTAGTAGAGGCTTGAGAGAGGATTATTGGGAGATTGGTAAACCTTGGGATTATTCTAGAGAGAGGAGGGAAGAGGTTGGAAGAACTCCAAATTCCTTGAGTGAAGAGGAAGTGGGAGATTGGGTGGGTTTATATAGGAAAGGAGAGGGAATTCTTTATTATTTAGGTTTGGGACACCACACAATAAACTAATCATAACCACAAACCATCCCATGGTTTTTCCTGTAGTTTTTACCAAAGGGGAGTGGAAAACAATATTTTTATAAGTCCAATTTACAAACTTCTTAATATAATAGGGTTTCTTATGTGGAGGTGAGTCACACTCTCAAGGAAAACAATTTAAAAAGCTAAAATGTTTTATAAGTCTTAGAGGGTCCACTAAAGCTTTGTCAAATAAATCAAACAAACATAAAATCACATTATTTTAATGGTAAAACATATATTGGAAAAAAAATAATCTTTATAGTATTTTATTACATCACTATTGGATCATTATGATGTCATAAATCACATTATATATTTAAACATTATTTAATTTTTACCCGAAAATTCCACTGTCTGAGAAAATTATGAAAAATTCATCATTGGATAATTTTGACATCCTGATTCCAAAAATAATATTAATTTTATCCAATAAATTTTCTAAATATGTGAACTTTACTTTTAAAATAAAAACCAACATTTATCGAAAATTCATGGATTTTGACAAAAATAGTTTTCAAACCTTAATAAAAATTACAATTATATGCATAATATTATACAACAATTTATATTTAGTAAAAATTAATTTAATAATAATAATATTTTATTGAAATATTATTTAATTTAAAATCCATTAATTCATCAAAATAGATTTCTTAGTTGAATATTAACTAAAATTACTATTTTTGCTTTAAAAACTATTTACTGAGTTACAAAAATAATAAAATGAATATATATTCTTTAATATATACAAAAATAATACACATAATTTTATTACTATGGTCTTGTTACATAACCCCTTATAACACCCTCTAAGACCGAAGGGTAAGGTGTGTGATGGTGACTGACTCTTAGGGTGGCTCAGATAACATCGCCCGAGTGGTAATCTCTATCAACATTCACTTCTATTATAGGCAGTTCTGCTCAAGCTTAATGTATTCAAGATCAGCTTGGACTTGGTCAAGAGAAAATCCCAATGACACCACCTTATTTGCGATCTCCGAAAAATGGGATTCGTACAGAGCAAGTCTATTGGATGAGACCATCACTTCCTTTTTCTGAGTAAATTGGATTTGTTAAAGCTCTATATTTATACTAATCATGTAATAACTGTCCAACGACTATATTAGCAGTGGTAAAAATTCTTAGCGGTTTTTTAAAAACCAAAACATAGAACCAAATAAGTGCATACGTTTTACATAACCATAATAAGACATTTAAATAGACCAAGAATAATTTTCATTAAGGAATTTTTGGGTCGTTACAATCTTCCCCCCTTAAGAAATTTCATCCTCAAAATTTCCTTTTCAGAAACTGAAATAGATGTGGGTAACTATGATTCATCACTTCTTTCGATTCCCATGTCACTTCATCAAACTTGTGGTTTTTCACAACACCTTGATGAGTGGCATTGTCTTATTTTGTAGAACATTTTCTCTACAATCTAAGATCTTCACTGGTTTCTCTTCGTAATAAATATCATCCTCTAACTGTAATACCTATGAAGATAGTACATTTGAAGGGTCTGGTATGTTCTTAATTTATAGGGATACATGAAATACATCATGTACTTTGGCCATGGTAGGTAGAAGTTCTAGTCGATAGGCCACAACCCTAACACGATCAAGAATCTTGAAGAGGCCGATATACCGAGGACTTAACATCCCTTTCTTTCCAAATCTTTTGATGTTCTTCCATGGAGATATGTGTAGAAATACCATTTCTACAACTTTAAACTCAAGGTCTCATTGACGGTTATATGCATAACTCTTCTGTCGAATCTAGGCTACCTTGATATGCTGTTGAATGGTTTTCACCTTCTCCACCACTTCTTTGACCATTTCAGGTCCTAGTAGCTTACGCTCACCGACTTCATCCCAACATGCCATTGTTCTACACCTCTTCCCATACAAGGCTTTATAAGGTTCTATTCAGATGCTCAAGTGGAAACTGTTATTATAAGAGAACTCAACCATAGGAAGATGTTGATCACATCCTCTTTTGAATTCCATTGAGCACACTCTCAAAATTTCTTCAAGTGTTTGGATAGTCCGCTCAGATTGGCCATCAATTTGAGGATGATAAGTTATACTAAAGTTCAGATCAGTATCCAGAGCATGTTGAAGACTCTTCCAAAACTTATAGGTGAATCCTGGATCTCGATCATATACAATCGATAGTATTACCCCATGGAGACTTACCACATCTCTGATATATATATCAGTACTAGTTAATCCAATGAGAAATCCTATCGAATTGTAATGATGTGTACAGACATTGTAAGACAATCCACAACAACCTAGATTACGTTGTTTCCTTTGGAAGTCTTCGAATGTCCGGTGACAAAGTCTATGGTGATGTTCTCCCATTTCCATACCGGTATGGGCTATGGTTGCATCATCCCCTTATACTTATTCCTATCTTCCTTCACTTGCAGACACAGTAGAAACATTGATGTATATTAGAAACCTCCTTCTTCATATTATCCCACCAATAATTCTCTCAGATATCTCGATACATATTTGTTTTTCTTGGGTGAATAGAGAACTTTGAACTATGTGCGTTATTCAAAGGTTCCTTCTTCGGCTCTGAACTTGATGGAAAACATAGTCTTTTCCCAAATCTCACAATTCCTTCTTCATTAACATTAAACTTTAGGGATTTCCCTTTTATGATAGCTTCCACTTTCTTCTAAATTCTAATATCATCCTTTTGAGCATCCTTTAACCTTTCAAAAGGGATGGTTGAGTAATCATTTGTGAAAGTATTGATGATGTTCCTTTCTTTATGATTCTCATTTCCATATTTATCAAATATAAGAATATTGGATCCTTATCAATTCTCATCAATGATAGAATAACTTGGTCATTTCAACTTAGAGCATCTGCCACCTTGTTCCCTTTCCTAGGGTGGTAATGGATTGAGCAGTCATAGTCTTTGATCAGCTCTAACCATATTCGTTGGTGCATGTTCAACTCTTTCTATGTGAATATATACTTGATGCTTTTGTGGTCCATATATATTTCACACTTCTCCCCAAAGAGATTATGCCACCAAATTTTTATAGTGAAGATCACTACAACTAACTCCATATCATGTGTTGGATAATTATACTCATGAACTTTAGATTTCCTTGAAGAATAGGAAATGAATTTTCCATTTTTCATCAACACACATCCCAGGCCCTTCTTCGAATCATCACTGAATACCCCAAAAATTTATCCACTTGTGGGTAAAGTGAGCACAGACGTAGTGATAATCCTCCATTTCAACTCCTTAAAGATTTCTTCACATTCATCACTCCAAGAAAACTTTACTCCCTTATGAGTTAGCTTTGTAAGAGGGTTGTACAATCATGATAAATTTTTCACAAATCATCGATAATATCCAGCTAACCCTACAAAGATACAAATATCCATTACCAATATTGGCCTTGTCCATCACTCTATCGAAGCTATCTTCAAGGGATCCATAGATATCTCATTGCTTGTGATGATATGGACCAAGAAAGAGATATCCTTCAACCAAAACTCACACTTTTTGTACTTTTTATAGAGATTCTCCTTTCGCAAGGTCTCTAGTACAGTTCTTAGATGCTCCTCATGATCCTCATTGGTTTTGGATTATATTTAAAAATAATCAATAAATACTAACAAAAAATTGTTGAGGTAATCTCTAAAGACTCTATTCATCAATTCCATGAAGATTTCTGGAGAATCAGTGAGTCCAAAAGGCATTATTATGAATTCATAGTGCTTGTATCTTGTACAGAAAGCAGTTTGGGGGATATCTTCCTTGTTTACCCTTACTTGATAATATCCTGACTGCAAATCTACCTTGGGGAAGTATTATGCTCCACGAAAATGATTGAATAAGTCATCAATTTATTGAAGAGGATAATTTTTCTTTATCGTTATTTTTTTGAGATCATGATAATCAATGTAAAGGCGCATTGAACCATCCTTCTTCTTGACGAAAAGGACAGGTGCACCCCACGGTGAAGCACTTGGGCATATAAGCCCTTTATCCAGATTCTCATGTAGTTGTTTCTTCAACTCCTCAAGCTCCACAATATCCATTCTATATGGATTCTTGGATATTTTTAAAGCCAGAGGTATAAGGTCAATTGAGAATTCAACATCTCTTCTAGGAGGAAGACAGGGAAATTCCTCTGGAAACACTTCAACAAATCCCATAACAAAAGGCATATCTTCAAGGGTGGTTGCCTCATTAGACTCAATAATCCGAGCTAGATATGCATTCTCATAGGGCAGTAATATCCATGCTTGAGATGATGGAGATAAAGAAGATTCATCTTCCCCATTGCACATGTACGGAATCAGGGGTTGATTCTCCACATGGAGAGAGATTTTCCTCTCACTGCAATTTATGTTGGATCTATATAGGGAAAGCCAATCCATGCCAAGAACTGCATCAAATTCCAATAGAGGGAGTATGATGAGGTTCGCTGGGAAGTTCAATCCACCGATTATGACAGGAAAGGAGTTATATTCATGGGATGCAATGATTGCCCCATTTGGGTACTCACCGACATCATTACTTCCATGATTTATGGTGGTGTTGGGATTGTTCTACTATACTTGGGGATATAAAAGAATGCGTAGAACCTGATTCAAAACGTATGTTCTCTATTCTTTAATGAATAACTATCGTACCTATCACCACTTCGTCATCAGGGGTCACATCGGCGGTAGTGATGGAAAAAGCTCACCCTTGCTACCTTTGAGCTTGTTCGTTGCCTCTGAAAACCCTTGTCTTAGGGCATTGATTTGACAGATGTGTTGGTTCTTTGCAGTTGAACCAATGAACAACACGTTGAGAGTCGAACAGATCATTCCTCTCCTATATCGCAGCCATGGGTTTTTCTTGTCGGCAGTTAACAGCTAGGTGTCCTTCTCTTCTACACCTAAAGCATTTCCTCATCCCCTTCAAGAAATTTTTTGGATGCTTCTTTCCACACCATTGGAAAGTGGGGTGTTGGATCTTCTTAGCACCATTGGATTTATCCATCGGACCACCAGAATTGAAATCCACCTTTTGCTTCTTATCCCCATGATACCCCTGAGATTCTCCAATCTCCATTTCAACCTGGAGGGCACATCAGAGAATTTCTTCATAGCTTTCGAAGTCACGGATTTCCAAGTATTTCTGTTGTCTAGGTTTCATCCCACCAAAGAAGCAGTCAACCTTTCATTCAAGGGTAAAAAAGAAGTCTAAGGCATATCGTGAAAGCATTGTGAAGTTTTCCCCTTACGCACTGATGGATTTTTCGTCTTTTTTCTTGAGGGAAAGTAAGTCCCTTTCCATATTAAGTTGGAGGGTGCACAGAAAATATTTAGAAAAAAACATCCTTCTGATATCTTTCTATTCCAACACCTCGATATCCTTCTCAGGCTTCGTATTTTTTATCAATGTCCACCATTGATCACCTTCACCATCCATATGATATGCTGCAAGGAGAACCTTCTCTTGTTTGGAACATTTAAGGATGGAGAAGATATTTTCAATGTATTTGATCCATTTTTCAGTGATTGAGGGATCATATGATCCATTAAATTTTGGAGGCCTTTGTCTTAGGAATCTCTCGATAGTGACATGTTCTTTCTTATTGGGATTTGAACATTACTCTTGAAAAATGTTTCTATTCAAATCATTAGTTAACTAATAGAGTATCGTGAAAAAGTTCAACATTCCCTCTCCCATCAGATTGGGCATCTCATTAGAATAGTCATCACATTGATCTTCACATCAGTCGTTAGCCCGATTCCTCCTATTACCATCCATTGGCTGGAATAAAAGAAAATTTAGGGGTAACACGTAAAGGATAATCCAAGGAAAAAATGGATGGGTTATAAATATCTTTTATTTCCTTAACATATTAATCTATAGGCTTCAATATATGTTAACCATGATCTAATTTATAACATATATTCTTAGGGGAATATTTTTTAATTCGCTTAAGAATTTTTCTTACTAAGCTTGTGAATTTACCAATTCATATCCCCCATGAGTTTCATAACCAAGAGTACAGAAAGGCCCATTGTTGTGTATCAGGATACCCCAGTTCAAACCCGAAACTCCTTGTCAGGGTTTTCACCCATATATGCATCTGTGCTAGAGTCGCCTCTACCTATTCGTATCCAGGAAGGGATGTATTTTCTTGATAAACCAACTACTCAATACCCACCAAAACTTAGGGTTGTTTTTATTATACTTAGTCATGTATCTAAGGCTTTACTAGGGTTTTCTAATCCTAATCCCAAAAAATACTAAACCTATCCTCTGATACCAACTACGACAACCATGTTCTTTATTACACACTTAAACCTGATTTATTACATAAATTCTTCACTTGATACAAAAAAAAGATCGATAGGTCTAGTTTCTTTGAAGATTCAGAACATTACATAATGACTTAAGACATGAAACATGAAATCTTTATTGAAAACATCCTTTACATGACCACTATATTCCCTCGTACTTAAACTTTCATGGGATAACCTGAGGACATGCATAAAAAAGGGTGAGATATGAAGACCAATAAGGGAATAAACATGAAATAAAATGAGGAATACAATACATGTTAGAAAATTGGCATGTCAATGAAGCACAAGAGAAACAGGAACATAAAGGCATTATAAATCATGATAATCATAACATGTAAATGTGGCAACAACACTTAACATGGAATTAGCATGAGCAAAAATTCATTGCACATGGAGCATGAGTAATCCCTCATTGCACATGGAACACGAGTAAACCCTCATTGAACTTGAATTAGCATGAGTCATCACTCATTCAACATGACATATCATGATACTATACTTTACCCAGTGCATTGAAGCACTATGAGGGTGCACCCTTATAAAACATTTCAATTCATTCATAAGTGTGTCACATGGATCATATAACATGTAATCAATTATCATCAATTATTCCACTGTAAAGGGATATGGAATACATACATGAATCTTTATAATCAATATGTAAATGTGAATAAAGTTAAATACCCTTGATAGAGAAATGGGCATGGTATTCACTACACAATGACATTGGCTTGGAAAATCGGTGCAATTTCAACAGCATAACTGCGTGATGTAAGAATTCATAAAAATGGTTGATGAGAGAGAAAGGGGTGTCTCATCATATATAAATGAAATGGACAGTGAGGGGGTTATATATATACATATCCCAACATATGTAATGTAATTTAGATTTATAAAACCCAAGTATTTCATGAATGTAAATGATGAGAGGGAAATTCCTTACGGAATTTCGGCATAGTAACAAGTGTACATGAAAGGCATTAATGAGAGATAAAGGGGTCTCCCATCATTCAGACATAAAGTGGGAATTCTGGGGGAGGTTCTAAATAATACCTCAACATTTATAATATAAAATAAAAGGACATAAAAATATTAAGGAAAATAGCTAAAATGAGAAAGGAAGGAATCACTTACATGGAAGTGTGATCTCAATGGCTTGGGAGAGGATTGAGAGAGACTTCTTAGGAGATTGGGGAGACTTGGGAGGATTCGAGAGAGAGGAGGGAAGAGGTTGGAAAAACTCCAAATGCATTGAGGGAAGATTAAGTGGGAGCTTGGGTGGGTTTATATAAGAAAGAAGAGGGAATTCTTTATTATTTAGGTTTGGAACACTACACATTAAACTAATCAAAACCACAGACCATCCCATAGTTTTTGCCCATGTTTTTTTCCAAAAGAGAGTATAAAACAATATTTAATAATTCCAATGTCCTAAATTATTAAAATAATAGGGTTGATTATGTGGAGGTGAGTCACACTCTCAAGGAAAATAATTTAAAAGGCTAACATGTTTTATAAGTCATGGAGGGTCCACTAAAGCTTTGTAAAATAAATTAAACAAACCTAAAATCGCATTATTTTAATGGTAAAAAATATATTGGCCGAACATAATGTTTATTGTATTTTATTACATCACTATTGGATCATTATAATGTCATAAAATACATTATATATTTAAACGGTAATTAATTTTTACCCGAAAATTCGACTGTCTGAGAAAATTATGAAAAAATAATTTTTGGATAATTTCGACATCCTGATTCCAAAAATAATATTCATTTTATCAAATAAATTTTCTAAATATGTGAATTTTCACTTTTAAAATAAAAACTGACATTTATCAAAAATTCATGGGTTTTGAAAAAAATAGCTTTCAAACCTTAATTAAAAATACAATTGTATTCATAAAATTATATGATAGTTTATATATAATAAAAAGTAATCTAATAATAATAATATTTTATTAAAATGTTATTTAATTCAAAAATCCATTAATTCATCAAAATATATTTCTTAGTTGAATATTAACTAAAAATACTATTTGTGTTTTAAAAACTATTTACAGAGTTACAACAATAATAAAATTAATGTATATTATTTATTATATACAAAAATAATACACATAATTGTAGTACTAGGGTATTGTTACATAACCCCTTAGAATAAGACCAAAGGGTAAGGTGTGCGGTGGTGATAGACTCTTGGGGTGGCTCGGATAACATCGCTCAAGTGGTAATCTCTATCAACTTCCACTTCTCCTGTAGGAAATTCTTCTCAAGATTAACATATTCAAGCTCGGCTTGGGCTTGGTCAAGAGCGAAGCCCAATGACGACACCTCCTTTCTGAGCTTTGACAAATGGGATTCGTACAGGGAAAGTCTACTGGATGAGGCCATCACTTCCTTTGTCTAATAAAATTGGATTTGTTAAAGCCCAATATTTATACTAATCATGTGATCACTATTCAATGGATATATTAGCAATGGTTACAATTCTTAACAGTATTTTAAAAACCAAAACATAGAACCAAATAAGTGCATACGTTTTACATAACCATAAAAAGAAATTTAAATAGACCAAGGGGAATTTTCATTAATGAATTTTTGGGTCGTTACAAACATCGTACAACGTGATGACCGAAGGATCGAGAAGCTTAGTTCTGAAGTAGATCTAAGAAAGAAATCCAAGAACCACAAAAGTAAGATGGAGATTCATGATGTGAGTTGAGTGAGAATAGAGCCATGAGTGAATATCCATTTTGATTAATATTTATACTTTTATCTAAAGATATCATGATTTTTTTTAAGTTTAGTATTTCATGTGGATCAATATATCAATCTAATTTGTCTCATTTAAAATAAGTCGCACTATTAAAGATAATGCTTTTATCGGTGCTAGAAAACAGTTTTAACAGTTCTAGAAAAGTGATGTTAATCTTTGGGAAGATAAAGGTGGGTTTCTCTTTAACAGTGCTAAAAAAGTTCTAATAAAGGGTTTCCTTTATCTATGCTAAAAAAAGAATTGATAAAGGACCCCATTTATCTGTGCTATTTTAGCACTAATAAAGGAACCTGTTGTTAGTTCTATTTGAAGCACTGATAAAAGACAACTTTATCATTACATTAATTAGCACTGATAAATGGTTCCTTTATCAACACTCAGAATAGTGCTGATAAAGGATTCCTTTATCACTTCCCTAAGTAGCACTGATAAAGGGGGCCTTTATCAATGCTCAAAGTACTTATAATAAAGGCCTACCAACCTTTGATATTCAGAATACCCACCAACAGCACCTGCACATATAAATAGTGCACCCACCAGCAACACCTACACAATAAACACACGCCACCTACACAAAACAGCACCAACACAGTTCACACAAGAACAAAGTAGTGCATACAAGGGTCTGTAAAACAATGCTATATACATTTTGAAAAATGTTTTATATAATTATATTTAAAATTATCCAACAAATAATTAAAAAAATTAACATTTCATCCTTTGAAATTTGTGATCCTCTCTTAAAAATGTCCACTCATGGTATTAGTTTCCCAACAAATCATCCCAACTCAAGAAAAGGGTTCCACCTATATAAGAAAACATATATGATTTAGTAATACTATAAAGAAATCAATTAAACATTAATATGAAAGAATACATTAATAAGATGTCAATTTTTAATAAACAATACACATTTGGAGTTATACAGGTCACAACATGCATCGTATTGAGGTGGTATTTATTCCTTCACATCACAAATGAGTTATGGATTGTTTTCCAAAAATATCAAAACAATATGAATGGGTTTTCTTGGTTTTGAGTATGTCCCTTTTTTTACTAAAATTAATATCAAATTTAAATGAAATCTTTGGATTTATACCGGTCAAATCCTTCATCGGATTGAGGTTTGGTTAATTCCTACATGTCAAAAAAAACCCATGGATCATTTTTAAAAAGTATAAAAATAATTTGAATGGGTTTTCTCGGTTTTTAGTATGAAAATTGTGTCTTTTTACTAAAATATCATTTCAAATTGGAAACACCCATTTTGAGTCATACCGGTCGCGTTGTGCATCGGTTTGTGGAAAGGCTACTTCATACACATCACAAAGTACTTACAAATTACTCTTCTTAATTATGAAGACAATCATAGGGTGCTTTAATGGTTTTTAGTGAGTGAAATGTTTTGAGATAAAATATCAATTTTAAATTGATAATAGACACTTTTATTCAAAATGGTCACACTGTGCATCAGATTGACGTTCGGTTGATTTCTACACATAAAAATGACACATGGATCATTTTATTAAAGTATCAAAACAATCTGAATGTGTTTTATCAGTTTTCAGTATGTTACTTCTTCTTTTTACTTAAATTAATGTCAATTTTAAATAAAAACACATTCGTATTTATAGCAATCACATATTTTATCGGATTGAGTTGTGGTTGATTCCCACACATCATAAATGACTCGTGGATTATTTTAATAATGTATCAAAATAATAAAAATGTATTTTCTTGGTTTTTAGTATATCAGTTGTGTTTTTTTACTAAAATATCATTTCAAACTAGAAACATGCTTTTTTGAGTCATACCGGTCACATCATGTGTCTATTTGATGTGATACTACTTCGTAAACATCAAAAAGGACTTAAGAATAACTGTCCTAAATTATAAATACAATCAGAAAGTGTTTTGTAGGTTTTTAGTGAGTGACATGTTCTGAGCTAAAATGTAAATTTTTAACTGATAATAGACACTTTTAGTCATAACAGTCACATCGTGCATCTTATTGAGGTGTAGTTGATTCGTACACATCAAAAATTACTCATGTATCATTTTCCTAAAGTATCAAAACAATATGAATGTGTTTTCTTGGTTTTCAGTATGTTAGTTGTTCTTTTTTACTTAAATTAAAATCAATTTTAAATAAAAAGACTCATTTTGAATTTTTATCGGTCACATCATGCATTATATTGAGGTGGGGTTGATTCTTAGACATCAATAATGAATCAAGGATCATTTTCCTAAATTTTCATCACAATCTGAATTTGTTTTCTCAATTTTTAGTATTCCAGTTGTGTTTTTTTTACTAAAATTAATTTCAATTTTAAATAAAAAGAGACACTTTGAGCCATAATGGTCACAACATGCATCAAATTGAGGTTGTATTGATTCATATATGTCAAAAATAAATCATGGGTCTTTTTCATAAATTATTGAAACAATCCAAAATCATTTCCTTAGGTTTCAGTATGCCAGTTGTGTTTGTTTTACTAAAATTAATGTCAATTTTAAATAAAAAGAGACACTTTGAGTCATACTAGTCACACTATGAATCAGATTGAGGTGAGGTTGATTATTACACATCAAAAATGACTTATAGACCATTTTCCTAATGTATCAAAATAATCCAAATGTTTTTGCTAATTTTTTAGTATGCCAGTTGTGTTTTTTTACTAAAATATCATTTCAAACTAGAAACACATATTTTGAGCCATATCGATCACATCGTACATCAGTTTTACATGATACTACTTCATACATGTCACAAATAACATATGAATATTTTTCCTAAATTATAAAGACAATCAGAGAAATTTTTCTTGGTTTTTAGTGAGTGGCGTGTTTTGAGTTAAATGTAAATTTTATACTGATAAAAGACACTTGTAGTCATATCGGTCACACTGTTCGTCAGATTGAGCTATAGTTGATTATTAAAAGTCACAAATGACATATATATTGATTTCTTAAAGTATCAAAACAACAAAATTTAATTTTCTTGTTTTTCAGTATATCACTTGTTCTTTTTTCTAAATTTATTATTAGTTTATTATAAAAATACACAATTAATGTCCTAATGGTCACACCATGTGTCAGATTTAGGTTTGGTTGATTCCTAGACATAAAAAATGACTTATATATTGTTTTCATAATGTATTAAAACAATCCTAATGTGTTTTATCTATATTCAGTATAGAAATTATTCTTTTTACAAAAAATATTGACAATGTTAAATAAAAATAGACACTTAAAGTCATACCAGTCACATATTCATGATATTTATGTACATTCATCTATACGGTATGCTTACCATTTATTTATAAGAAAATATATCTCATCTTGTGAATATAACTCTTTTATAAAATCATGGTAGTACTCAAAAAATATAAATAAACAAAGGATTAATAAATATTATAAATGAAATAGTAATTATCTTCGAAAATACCTCTTCAGGGATGATATTTTGTTCATGGAATACAACCTATTTCAAAAATTTGCAAACATAATAATCATTGTCTTTATCATTTGTTTGTTTCGGACACTACAAAAACATTGAGAAAAATAATTAATTTATTTTATATGTGTTTGTATAGAGAAATATTATTATATATACCCTAATTGTTAATCATTCATAGTACTTGTTATTTTTCTTATCCTTTTCCACTAGCCTCATTCCATGATGTAGTCAATATTCATAAACCGACCTATCATTACAGAATACTCATTAAAAGATAATATAAATTATATAACTAGATGTTTCATTCTAAAATATTGGATATAGTGTATTAAAAATTTAAAAATGCCATCATTTTTTGTAGTTTTATTGGATATCCATATATTGAATCCAAGAAATAAATCATTGGAGTATCCAAATTGAATGTAATGAGCATCCAATGCTACCTAAAAACACAAAAAGGAATAAGTAATGAAAGAAATTAAAATATATTTAATATAATTAAATTGTAATATTTTACCCCTAAATTGTTAGTATTAAGAAGAGTCTATCATTTTTAATTTTTTTGTTAAATTTTTTGGGCAGGTCTGTCAATACTTCACCCTCTTTCTCAAATTCTATATCTGTTTGTTCTGTTGAGGTGATGTGAGGACTAACGAAACCAAATTTTTGTTCGTGGGGAAATCCCTTAATAAAATATTTCATATATAAACCTATGAAAACTATTAAATGTATTTAGTCATAATTATCATATTATACCAGCTTTTGGAAAATAAAATCATGAAAACATACCTTATATATACATTTATAACAGATCCACCTAGATAATCATGCTCCAGGATTTCACTTACATTGTCAAAACTAATGAAATATAGATCTTCCCTGTTATATATATTTTCATCAAAAATAATTGTGTGAACCCCAACATCTTTTAACTTTGTAATCATATGGGCATGCAATGATACAAAATTCAGATATAGAATATGTGGGTTTAAGGTGCTTTGGTAGATCATTTTGATCGGTTGGTTGATCCTTGAGATGGTTTGAGTTGTTCTTTCTTTTCAACCCCTTCCCTATGTACTTCTGTAATAACATTCATCAGTTCAGACCTTTTTCATTAAATGTTAAAGATTTATCTTCAAAAATAAATTTGAAATGAATACCTCAATATCAACAGGTTTTTTACAAGTTGGTACAGCCATGCGATGAATGTTCCAAGAGCTTGTCTGACCTTATGAATATCTTTATCGTCAATTGGAATAGGTAGCTCAGCTCTCAACTCATGGGATATGTTAATAAACACTTTGGAATGACCTATTGGAAGTGGTCTATTGTGTATCATGACATTTTGGATATTGAACACCATAGCCCTTGCTAAAAGATAATATGTGGGTATTGATAGATATAAATCATATTCATTTTTACCCTTTACAATATCAGTACAGGAAAGGTATCGGTGTGTTTCTGATTCAAAATTCATAGAAAAAATTATTAGAACATTTATCAACTCAGTTAAGATAGGTTTTTTAGTATAATGTCTCAGCTCAATGCTAGTGGGGGTGGGGAGGGATCTTTACACGCTGGTTGTTCTTAAGTTGTTTCTTCTCTTCCCCCCTTGCCATCATATTTTCCAATAAATCTCTCTACAATTTCATATGTTCTTCAAGGATATATATTCTTTCTATCTTTATTTTTATTTATGCACTTTAATCCTTCTCTTTTTATTTTTCACAAAAAAATGTTTGGGGTGTCACCCCAAAACCCTCACCTCTAACACGACCATTCTTTCTAGCTGCTTCTAGACCACCGAAAGTATGTCTAATTTCGGTTTGGGTGTTTCTAATTCCTGTGACTATGTTAGATAGAAAATATAATAAAATAAATAATCATTGTTATGTAATATTGATTTAAATAAAAACAAATATTTAGTATGTCATACTTACACATTTTCCCACACTTTTTCTGGGTTTTCATCTATTAGTATCCCATGTTTATTTACATGTTCCTCCTTTCATAGTACATAGTGTGGGATGGAAGTGACATTGGATTTGGATTCATCAATTTGTATATAAATAGTGGAACATAGTTATGGTGTTGTTTTATGTCACATAAAAGTATTACAATATATTTAAAATGCATACCATTTTTTCAAGTGAAGTGTACCCCATTATTGTTTTACAGTAGGGGTGTGCTAGTTTTTCTACTCATTTCTTATTGTCAGAAATCAGTTTCTATTTCATAAATAAAAAATGGTCAATCAAAGTTATGAATACATGTATCATAAAAAAATGTATTACCAAACACAATGTACCTAAAAAGACTTCTCCTCATGATGGCTAGTAAATGCATCCACTACTCCTTGGGTTATCAAGTGTTCATAAATAAGAGGTGGGTGTAGGATTGTTTTCCCTTCAGCGTCTTTAAGATAACATTTTGTTAAAATTTTGTAAAAGACTCTGTGAGTTTTTCCAACAACCCTTATTCCATAGTCCTTGTCCGGGTCATCCACTATAAATGCACTCTACAATGGGTGATGAAGAGTCAATCAATGTTTCATTATTTTATTTTTTAGTAAATTAAAGAAATGATATCATAATTTTACTATAATATCTCCCCACATCAGTGTCTTAATCCCAGTGAAAACATAGTTCCATGACTTTACATCAATTGGCACACATTTCCAAGTGACGATTCTAATGTAACTACTGAACATTGTCGTGTTGGGGTTAACATGTTGGCCCCGCTTATTCTATCTGACCTCATATTTGAAACCTTTTGATTTATCCTTAAGGATATTTTATAACACCATCAAACTATGATGCTCCTATTTTTTCTGTGCTACCCTTGTTTTGGTTCCTACCATTTCCCCAGTTTCAACATCGTCAATATATTCCTTCAGAGCACTAGCATTGGAATGTGCAGATGGTGGTCGTACTTTTGCACTGGGAGAAGCATCAACAACAGGTTGAGAAACCTATTGATCCTTTTCACTACAAGTATCAGTAGGTTGAGAGATTTTTTATGCCTCAGGATTTGGAGAATCATTATGTGTAGAAGTCATTATTTGCAGAAGTGGTTCAACATTTAATTTAGATTACATAAAATATTTAGCAAACTAAAAATAACATAAGTTAACATGATGTATATTACAAAAAAAATAACTTGATTATTGGAAATTCTTTTTTTAAGGTTAAAGGGATTTGACCCCTCTATCGACTATCCAAATCCTTTAATTATGGTCCCCTTTGACATACAAAACTCCGTCTACATTGGGACCACTGTGAATTGACTATGAAATCCCAATTAAAGTGTCTTCCTCCATTGAATTTTCATCTAACCCTTCAGTGGTTTTGGTGGATAATAGAACAATTGACCAGCTTTGATTTGTGGGATCTGTAATATAAAATACTTGAACAACCTATGATGCCATTATAAATGGTTCTTCTTTGTACCCTTACTTAATGAAATCAATATCCATAAATCCCAACTCATCTATTTTAACAACACTCCTATTATCAACCCACTTTCATTGTAAAACATACACTTGTAAGTTCGTATAATCCAACTCCCATATTTTTTTGATGATGCCAACGTATGACATATTCGCATAAATTGGATTTTTTTCCTTATCACCAAAAACATGCATCACTTCAGCCACAAGTGTAACTCCACTATTTTGTATGGTACTTTTTCATCATGTTCATTAGTATAGAATGTATAACCTTTAGTTACATAAGCATTATAAGATAATACATACACACTTGGTCTTCTGGCTAGCCAACAATGTTGCTCTGAAATCGAGTCTGTGTTTTCATCTTACTCCTTAAAAATATGGTCTCGAAACCATCCTATAAACTATCAATTATGTGTATTTGATATCCATTTTTATCCCTTTATGGATTCAAATTCCTAATAATTTCTTTTTGGGTTTTGACATATGGGTCAACCTCCAAAATCTTATGAAAAACATAAAAGTGGGATTGCTCTTGATCTGTAATATTGATTCTGACAACCTCTCTTCCAGAAATTCCTTCACCTGCTAGCTACACAGTGTGATGAGATTCTGGTAGACCAATGCTTTCCACACTAGACAGGTATTCAGTACATAATTCAATATATTCCTTAACAATATATCACTCTGCATTACAACCCTCTAGCCAACTTCAATTTTTGACATACCCTTTCAAAATATTCATATGTTGTTTAATGGGGTACATCCATCTATAGTGTACATGACCACCTAGTCGAATCTCTATCACTAAGTGAACCATCAAAAGAACCATTATATAAAAGAATTTTGATGGTTAAAACATTTCCAATTCACATAATATAATGGTAATTTCAATTTCCGTGCTTGAAAATTTTATCGGGTCTATAACTTTGTTGCATGTATATTTAAAGAAGAAATAGGGCTTCATTAACATTTAATGAACATTCTTGGTAAAAATTCAATGTAAATATATAAGAATTATATATTTTATCAAAACATGGAAGTCATTTAATTTCAAACTCTTTAACTTTAAATCGGTCATTGACATGATGATCTTGATATTCGATGAATACCCATCTAGAACCATTATGTCATTAAATAAGTTACAGAACTGATATCTCTCTCATGTCTGGAAAGATTGTATGTAGCTGGAGGAAGAAAAGTTCAATTTTCACCCTTCATTGGCATCAACTCTTCTTGTATTCCCATGTTAACCATGTCCTTCATAGCCTTAATTCCATCCATTGTTTTGTTGGGTTTATTTAGCAATGTGATGATGACACTATCACATACATTTTTTTCAATATTCATAACATCAAGAAAGTTTCTAACGTACAGACAATTCTAAAATGGCAGTTCAAAAAAACTAATCTCTTCTTACAACTAATTTTTTTAGGTTTCTCGAAAAATATTTACCAAAAGAAGTGTCCACATCTTTTACATTCTCAAACAGTTTAACACAATTTAGTGGAGATGGTGATTTATGTTCTTCAAAACTTCCATCGAATGATATCATCCAAGATCAGTACTTATATTGTCAGGTTAGAAATCTATGATGTCCTAAAAACAAGGTTTTTGATGAATGTTTCAACCTAATTGAATGTGTAACTTGTTCGCATATGGGTCACCCATGACTTCCATTAATGATATATCTCAAAAAAATCCCCATAAGCAAGAAAGTCATTTATCATCCCATACAATATGGATCTTAATGTGAAATCTTTATTTCTATAAGAATCATACAACATTACACGTGAATCTCACAATAATTCCAAATCCTCAATCAATGGATCCAATGAAAATATCAATATCATTACCCAGTTGTTTTGGTCTTGATATAAGCATAGATAGCATAATGAGTTTTAATTTCATTCATAACCATGGTGGAAAGTTATAATTTACCAACATGACCGGCCATGTACTATGAGTGCTTCTTTGAACACTAATAGGATTCACTCCATCTATACATAATTCAAGACGAAGGTTTATCAGATCATTTCCAAAATCAAGATACTCATGATCAATTATCTTCCACTGAGGAGAGTCCAATGGGTGACATAGTTTCCCATCTTTATTTCTTCTGTCTGTGTGCCACGTCAATTTCCCTATGCTCTCCTTCCTTCAATATAGGTTACTAAAACTTGGAATGATTGGAAAGTACCAAACAACTTTTGTAGGAGCAGATTAATCTTTCTTGTATTGATAATCACCACACTTTGGGACTTATCTATGTGATTAGTGGTCTTTATGAAATAGTATACAGTCATTTGGGAAAGCGTGTTCTCATTCAGAGATCATACCCATCAAATGTAGAATTCATTTTGCATCGTTTTTTCATCTTAGGAGCTCATTATCTTCTAGGATCATGTCATTCAACAGAGTAAGTAATTATGTAAAACTTGTGTCACTATATCCATTAACTGATTTCAAATTATACATCTTCATTACAGCTAATAATGCATTATATTTTGTGCAAACACCATATAAAGGAATCTTTTCTCAACACTTTAGATTCTCAAACAATTTTGTCCAATCATGAAGTTTATCTTCAAATTTCATTTTCATTTCCTAAATATGATATTCATCATCATTCACACCTATAATCACATCCTCAATACGGTCTTCTTCATTGTCCACACATGTAATCATATCATATGATCCATAAAATGCACTGTTATCCCATCCACTAACTACATTATCCTTTTCCCCATGTTTATTCAAACATATATAACTTCGATCTATTTTGTGATAGTTCAAGTGTTCTTACAACTCCTATAAACTAACTTGTCTTGAATAACAATAGTATAAACACAGAACAAAGATTTTATAAAGATCATATGCATGACTTTTTGCAAACTTTATGAACACTTTCACTCCATCTTCATACTCTCTTGTCAAACGATTGGCATCCATCCAGTATTTATTCATGTCCATCCTATTTTATTTAGTGATATTAATATTTAAAAAAATAAATAGAAAAAAAATTTATATAGAAATTAACCAAGTCTAAAAATAGTTATAAAGTTTAAGTGTCCTTTGAACACTATTTATAAAATCATAGTTGAAATCCAATTAAAAATCAACCATTTACACAAATTCTTCTTTAAAATAATATGCCATTTTTAAAATAAATCAATCAGTTTCATGCACTCTTTCTCAAAAATCCAATTCCTTTTTTATAAATAATTCAAGGAAACTTCATGAACCAATAATATTAATTGTTTAAAATGAAGGAAAACCCTCTATATTTTACAAATTTTAATTTAAAACGTAACACACCCCTTGTTAAAATGAAACTAGCATTACATATGATTTCAAAACATTCACAAAACTTTATAAAATTCAATTAGGTGAGTTGAGAAATACTTTACATGAAACCTAAGTCCATGAAATGTTTTTAAATCATTTTAAAGTTATTTATATCCAAAAAAATGTATGTTGAACAGATTTTTCAAACACTTTATTTAGTGTATTCCAATAACACCTCAAAGAAAGAACCACTATTTCCAAATCTAGGAAATAATGTGGGAAGTTTCTATTGTGTGTTTTTAATTGAATGGACCCATAAGCAACCACATTATCATCATGGACTGAAACTGTTCAAATCTTAACTCCTAATACATTAAAATATAAGCCATACTCATTAACCATCTCATTTATGGTTAATATTGGTTTTTTAATCAATATATCATTAAGATCTTAGAGGGATCACTCATGAGTATCTAAATAATCATATTGAGATACAAAACTTAGGTCAGGTCTCATATAATTCCATGTCTATTTCAATGGTATTATCATAGATGGAAATTTGAAGTTAGTAGTTCATCAATATCTATTATAATTCAAATATCATCTTAGAATCCTCCACCATATCACATAGATTCTTATCTACTATCATACCTTATCATGACCGTAAATGTAGGGAGTATAACTATCTTATGGAAACTTAAGAATCATTACAAAGGGTAGTGATTAGGAACCCACTCCAGACCAATCACCTGATTACTAAAAAATCATAACTCATTCTTACTAAAACATCCTAAAAGGAAATTTAAAAGGGAATAAAAACCTAAATAACTCCAAAATCAACACTAGTGACCCCCAGTAACTTTCCACATCCCATCATCTATCCACGGACCAATCTGTGCATCAAGAACAAAAAAAAGGGCACTAAAAAGGGGATATAAGAGCATTATACACTCGTGTCCACCAGTTCGTATATAGGGTGTGAGCTAAAAATTAGTTGTATGATCTCATAAATAATTCCATTTTAATCCCTTCATAATATAGTTCATAAAGTGATAGTTTGAACATATGGTATAAAATATATTTTTACATGAATTATAGAATAAGTGTAAAAACAATAAACATACATATTTTCAAACAACCAACCTTTTAATAATATAGAAACAAGAATGAATAAAAATTTGAAATAAAAAATATCCAAAAATGGAAAGAGGGCATTTAAAACCATATAAGACATGTCAAATCATAGTTTATCCATCCATCCAATGGCCCGAAGGCCTTCAATTTTTTTATTATAACAAAGACCCCTTTTAAGGGAAGAAGGAGGAAACCCAAACAGACATCATTGACATAGAAATATCATGACCCAAAGGTATCAGTGAGTAAAACCTAACTTACACCATGGAGATTCTCCTCCCCATCATTTTATTATGATGAAGATCTCCAACATTTCATGGTTGTTCAGAAAACATGTGTCATGTGACAACGCATATGCCCAATCTGATGGATGACACCATACCCTCTCAAACATCCCAATTTTCAAAGCTCTAAAAAGGTGAACCACCATCTCTAAATCCTCCTTTAGGGATAGTTCCATGTTTTCGAGTTCAGCTTAATCACTATTCCAATTTACTCAAAGACTAGGATATCATTTGCAAAAAGAAAAGCCTGTTGGACACCCTGTCTCAGCTGCACTAGCACCCTCACTACCTTGGAAACCAAAAACTAGAACCACCTTCATCAAGATAACCAAACAAACAACATCACAAAACACATGTACCAGAATTGAATCTAGAAGAACCCCTATTCATTAATGATACACCCTCCAAAATGCATCTGCATCAGTACAAAGATGAAGACAAACTAGGGAGCATGAAGTCAGTTCTTCATCACCTAGGACTGGAAGAACCAACAAAACCTTGAGGAAAGTTCACTGTTGAGGGTATCAGAGAAGATATGACTCAGAAAAGCCACTCAAGGATAAATTTAGATAGATTAGACCAAGGAAGGATCCTCGCCAGATTCCAAATCAGACGAACCGTAGAAAGCGAAAGGTACCAATGAGGGAGAATATGTGCACACTAGAGATGACGACGCCGTAAGAACACCAGCAGAGCTTCCCAAGAAAAACCATCAAAATGATTCTAAAACCTACCAAACCATCAAATAAACCCTCCCCCCTCCAGGTCACTCTGGGAATAACATCGAGATACACTGGTCGCCCATGGTCATCGAGCCCAAATCCACCATTTATATTCTTCCACCCGCCTAAATCTGAGGCCTCGCCGCCGAAGCTTTCACCCATCGGGATATGATAGCACGACAACGACGACGTAATTCCTGAGGCGATGAAACCGTAAGCCTCCACCACAAAACATTCTGATACCAAGAAGAAGGACTTAAAGCTGACTGGGATGTGTCGAGATAGGGGACACTGACGCAGATCCAACTGAATTGTCGGAGTAGGGAAGGGATAAAATCTGGAGGAACCCATATCCCCTTGAGTGAGAAAATACAATGCTACTCAGAGGCCCACTAGAAATTCATTTCCCAAATCACAGTTTGTCCCTCTTTTAGAACATTTTTTGAAAAACGTTTTTTCATAAATAACCACAATGAAAATCCATTTTCTTAAAACTCATTTAACAAATAACCAAGTTTTTTAAAATAAAACTTTTTAACCATTTAAATAAACCTATTTGAATGTAAGAAAAAAGACACTCAAAGTGAAACAATGACTACACATAAGAACTAAGGAAACAAGGTAACATAATCCAAAAAACAACCAAATGATGGTGACATATAATAAAAAACTAGGGGAATACAATCCATCCAAGAAAATAAATCCTCTAAAGTGTCCTACAAATGATGTAACCATCATGTGAAACTTCTTAAGACTCGTGTATTTGGATCCTAAACAAGATATGACAAACCTAGGTCGATACTATTTAACTTTTCATATCCAAGTAGTCCTTTAGAAATCACTAGGCTCTATCACGATCAGGGGGTCAAAAAACCCTGGTCCCTTCCAGTACATTCTAGGGACACTAAAACATCTCAAAAACTCACTCAATCTAACTGGGTCCTTACACTAGGTAGGTAAATTCACACTAAGGATTTCACTTATCTATATCCCTACCTGTCTGCTAGGACACCCATGACATTTCAATAGTGGAAGTGAGCAACCAATGAAATGATAGATCATCACATATATATAATTTAAATAATTTTAAATTTAACCTCACCCCACCTACAACACCCTCATAAGAAAAAAATCCTTTCAAATCCTTTTATAAGCTTCAAAATAAGAATAAGAATATATATAATCCCTTATGGGGTCAAGAGCCACAATAAGAATAATAAATGAATGGATCTCAATTGAGGATCTCTCATATCTATAAAAATAACTTCCTTTAAATTATCAACTAGTATTTTTCAAATGTGCTCGAGAAGCCAATCCATTTTCACCCCATTTGAGAACAAAATTTCAAATTTCATCCAAAAACCATAAATCAAAATGCACTAGACAGCCCATTTGGAAACCCAAGCATTTTCTATAAATAAATTTTTAAAATAATAAACCCTTTTATTTTTTAAGGAAATATGCACTAAGAACCCTTTTATTATGATTAAATATCCTTTTGAAATCATCCTAATCCACCGTGAGAGTTAAGGGTCTCAAAACCATTTTAATAGGTTGAAGGTCAATTCCATTAATTTTGAAAAACATGACTTTAAAATAGCACATATTCATTTTAAAGGAAAATATATATGACCAAACTTTCAAAATATTTAAATTCCTTTAAAAATATACTCATGCCTTTTACAAAACACTTGGCATGTGACATAAGTGTATGACAAGTCTTTAAACCATTTTCAATCCAATTGAAACCCAAAAAATTCATAACATAGGATTATAGTTTCATAAGAAATTATTTAATATAATCAAAGAAATTTATAACAGGTATTTCAAGGGTGTTCCAAAGAAACACCTACCTCACTCAAGCAAAATAGAAGCTCAATCTTGTCAGCATTAATAGAGAACACATAAATATGTCTAGTGACATACTACTCAACCCCTAAAGAAAAAGATACTCATCATTAAAAAAGAAATTACACTATGATCTAGTGCAATCAAACTTCAAATCCATAAATGGGTCACACAAAATGAAAGGAAAAAATATAAAGATGAACACCAACCAACATGTAATTCATTTAGTGTGCAAACAACGACCACCAATGCCATGATTTTCAGTGGGGTGTTTAGACCATACAATTCACAACATACCATAAAAACCAAACTATAATTACATGTGAACAAGATGAAACAAATGAAAAAGAGGAGAAATATCACCACAGAGGTGTGGTTCAACACGCGATGGAGGTGTATTCACGGCGGTGGAGAGGTACATGTTAGAGGAGTCCTCTGGCGGAGGAGAGGCTGGTGCCAGAGGATGGGCACCGGGAGAGAAGAGGCATGCAGTGGAGAAGAGGTCCATAGTAGAGGTGTGGCGCATGACGGAGGTGTGGAACATAGAAGAGGAGAGGGGTATGATGGTCTAGTTCGTGCGTGACGGAGGTGTGTTGCACAATAGAGGAGATGCACAAGGTGTTCTGGTTCATGGTAGAGGAGAGGCGCACTATGGAGGTGTGGTTTAAAAGAGAGGAGAGGTGATGGGAGAGGAGGAGGAGAAGGAGGAGGCATGGCGGTGGCGATGGAAATCGGCTTTCGCGAGAGTTTGAGGGGTGAAAGGAAGGATGAGAAATTTGGATTTTTTATAAAACCCGATGGACCATTTATCAGTGCTAGTTAAAAATTGTTGATAATGGTTTGTTTTATCAGCACTAAAATAGAAAGCATGATAAAATATACCTTTATTAGTGTTTTTTTAGTGCTGATAAAGGCCTGTCTTTTTCAGCGTTAAAAACAGTGATAAAAAATATCTTCATCAACGCTAGAAAATATAGCGCTCACAAAGACTCCTTTTATAAGCGTTTTTTAGCACTTATAAACATAGGCCTTTATCAGCACTAAAAAAGCGCTGATAAAGTTACAATGTTACTAATTTATTTTTATTATTATATATATTTATAATATTATATATGATATTTATTTATTTATTTATTTATAATTGTAACTATATATATATATATTTATAACATTATAATTTAAGTAATTATAAATTTATAAGAAATAGACTTATTATATTTATAAACCTAGAAATATATATAATAAATATATTAATTATATATATATTTATAATATTATAGATATATATAACTATATTTCTTCAAATTTATAATTATTTATACGAATATATATTTATTTTTAATTATATTTATAAATGAATATGTATTTATTTATATAAAAAATTATAAAATTGTAAAAAATTTATATTTATAATATTTATTTTTTTATTAATATATTTTTTATCATATTATAGTTATTTAAATATATATATATATATATATATTTATAATAATAACTACTAAATAAATATATATTTATTTGAAATTTAAAATTAAAATAAAAAAATATTTATTTACAGTTGTAGTTATAAATATATATTTATATATATATAATTATAAAATTATAACAAATATATTTGTAATTTTATAAATATATAAAATTAATATATTTATTATAATTTTTTAATCATTTAAATATATCTACATTTATTTATAATTATATTTATAAATATTTGTAATTATTTATAAATATATTTATTTAATTATATATTTAAAACTTTAAAAGTATTATAATAAAAATATTTAGTATAATTTTATAATTATTTACATATATATATATATTTATAGTTATAATTATAATTGTAAATAAAAATATTTATAAATATTTGTATATAATTATATATTTATTTATTTATTTATTTATTTATATTTATAAAATTATAATATATGTATTTATTGTAATTTTATAATTATTTAAATATATTTAGTTATAATTATAATTAAAAATAAATATATTTAAAAATTATTAATATATAATTAAAATTTAATAATTATAAATATAATAAATATATTTATTATTTAAATACATTCAATGTAATTTTATAAGTATTTTTTAGAACATAATAGTATGTATGGGTAACATGTATTAATCATATATACCTAGCAATAAAATATATATAATAAAAAACAAGCCATCAATGGACATCATGAATAATAAGAAGGGTTTAATGTATAAATAAATATTCATGATGATACATAACACATATTCAGGTCTGATCGATCAATATATTTATTGACCAAGTTCATTGGAAACACGTATATATTTAATAATTATAATATAAGTATATATATTTAAAAAGTATTTATATATATATATATTATAAATAAAATAAATCTAATGAATCTAATGAATCTAATGAATCTAATGAATCTAATAAATCTAATAAATCTAATGAATCTAATAAATCTAATAAATATAATTATTATAATATTATAAATATAATCAATATATAAAAAATATAAAAAATAAATTGAATATAATGAATACAATTAATCTAATAAATCCAATAAATCTAAAAAATCTAATAAATATAATAAATATATTCATTATTTAATGAATTTATTATAATCTTATAATTATTTAAATATATATATTTATATTAAATTATAATCTTAGAAAAACTTTTTTGAAAAAATTATATATAAATTTGAATTATTAAAAAATATATATTAATTATAAACATGTATTTTTTATTCAATGTGTACAAATAAACATTATTTTTTAATATAAATATAATAATTTTATGTAAATTAAAAATATATTTTATTAAAAACTTTTATCAATGCCTTTTACTAGCACTGATAAATCCCTCCCCCCTTATCAGTTCTTTCTTCTTAGCAATAATAAAACTTAGTGCTTCCCTTGCCCCATTTTGTGGTAGTGTCATATATTAAAATATTAAGGTGTTATATCCCCCCTAAAGAAATCTCATCCTTACAGTTTTTAATTATCACTCATAGATGAAATTATGAGAGCATATTCTTATCATATTTATCATTTGGTATATAACTTCTAATGTGGAATTCTCTTAGAAAATATTAAGTTACTTATATTTCCTCAAACAACATTGATCTTTCATACAATCATATACTCAGGTATGTATATACGCTAATCGTACATTCTCTAAATTATACATTTCCTAAAACAATCTAAATCTAAAATATATTAAATAAAAGTGAAACCATATATTCTTCTAGAAATTAACTCTATATCTAACCCTTAAATTATGTTAACCACTAGTTCATAAATTTACACACTAGTCAATATATACCATAATACCAAAAAATGCGATAAATGTCAACAAAAATATCATGGATAAAATTTTTGTTAAATAGATAATAAATTAAAAGGGTACAAATACTATTTGAATATCTTTTCTCAAAATCCATCAACCCTTTATTACCTCAACATCAAGTATATTTTAAACCTAAGATTTATGTATCCCTCAATCTTCTATTCTCCAATAATTATCCCCAAAAATTTAACCCTGTCAAAAAATAACTATTCAGTGTTAGTGATACACATTAATATATGTTTCCAAAACATTAAAGATGATTACTAAAGAAGAACCATTAGATGTTTGATATCTCGATGGGTGTCGTTAATTCCATAAAAGTCTATGCGAAAAAAATTATAAAAACTCAAAAGTATGTTACTTAATTAATTAAAATGAGTATAGAATTTAGTCAATATCAATCTATAGGGATGGAGCAATTAGTTTATTTTATTTTTTTAAAAGATTTATTTTAATTAATGTGAATAAATCAGTGAGATAAAATTGTCATGATAGACTTTGCGAAAGAAAAATGAAAGCAATGAAGATTGATTTGTTAGTTTTGTTATCAGATTTGAAAACATGCTAGGGTTTTGTAATATCAGGGTTTCGGTGAAATTGGATTTTATAAAATTTATTGTTTCATGATTGGTGTCACAGTTAAGTCATAGAATATCCAATAGTCATGGTACCCCCTCCTCAATGTGGAAATACCCTATTTCACTTGGTTTGGTAGTTTATGGTTTTTTTGAATCAAGTTTGTCTTGATACCATATTTAAACCTGATTTCCCCTAATGTTAATAATGGTCATTCCTTCTTTAGGGTTTTCAGTTTCACAATTTTAATGTTCTTTTAAAATTCAAATATCAATGGTCATGATAAAAGAAAATGAAAGGAATTGGATGTTTGAAGAATAAATTTCACAATCCATATACATGAAAAAATAATTAAAATAAATTCAAATACACCTTCCCCATTTTATTTCATTACCCTAGAATAGGGAAGGTTTACCCCCTTATCCAAGTGATGGGAGAATAATAGATAAGGATAAAGTAAAAATAAATCATAAAGAGAGTATAACTTATAAACGGCCCTAAAGCTTCTCGCTCCACATTTTTGTCTTCGAATCTAAATCTCCCCATTAACAGTAGCCTAAATCCCCTTTTATAGGCTCAATATGGGCTCTCACATTAATTAGTATCATTAAGAATTCATCCGACGGTGGTCAAGGGTGGGTCATACATCATCGATTTGGTCCAAAAATAGAGATACACTGAATATGGTGACTTGAATCTTGTCTCGACATTTTTCATGACATTTAATGTGTTTACATGTCATATAATCAGTTAATTTCCCATAAACATTAATTTTTATGTATATCTTCCAAATACATATCCTAAAAAAATTCACATTGTTTAATGTGTTTACACAACATTTAATTGTTATTCATAATGTGTAATCTCCCCATAACTTGTACTAAGTGGCTACTTCTTCAGATGAAGTCATGATATGTAAATGAATTACACAGTGTATAATCATTAATCACCAGTTTTTTAGCTTTGTTGTATCCTCAAAAATCTTGTGTCACACCGTGAGTGAATCTCGTGGTGGAAACTTTCATTTAGATCTAATATTTTGCTCTTTTTGTTCCTTTTTCAAATATTCATTGTATCTCACCATAAAACCCAAAACAAGTTAAATTGATCACAAATTGTCGAGAATAATTATTTAAATACTCAAATCAATACATTAAATTACCATAAAATATATACATGAAATATACTTATCAGTGTTTCACAAAAAAAACTCATAATTTTTAGAATATACTATAATATCATTGATAAATATCACTCCCTAATAAAAATATCTCATAGTTTCAAGATTTAATTTCTATTAAAAAATAAATATCACTACCTTAGGTAAGGCAAAGAAAGTCACATTTCCATCATAATAGTAATATAATAATATTCTAAACCATTTAATTATGATACCTTATTTTGTTATAAGACATAGTGGTTTCTAGATACATACATTTCTTAGTTCCATATTTATAATTATGTTTTACAAAATAATATAACCAAAATGATTATGATAATATCCAAAATATGCATATAAAAACGTTAATTTGAATATGTCTTCCCCTATAACACCATATTTTTTAACATATGATACTTTTTATTCAAACTATGATTCACATTGTTAAATCCTTGGTTATCCATGTTCATTTTTCTACTAGGTTATCTAACCTATTTATTTAACATCATACTTAAATCCTTCATAATTGTTTTTAAATAGAATGTGATTAATCAAACCATATACCCTATGATTTTCAAACCAAGTGTCCATTTAGGAGTCTTTTTCGTGTAATAGGTGACGATTGATTTAATACCCAATATTCCCTTATCAGGATTGTTTCCCCTAGGTACATATTTTACATAGCCTACATCATCTTGTAGTATTCATATAGGGATTTAATTTCAAGGATAATCACATAATATCTAATTTACCAAAATATCAAGATGTTATCCTATACTTATTATTCTATCTTTAACATATCCTTAGTGTTTTCACTAAAAATCTATTTTCCAAAAACCAAAAATATTCAATATTACTTCAACTATGTAATGAATTCAAATTTTTTGTCTAACACTGTAATATTTCAAGGAATATTTTCAGAGTAAGGTGCAGAGTTGGTGTAGGATTTTGGGGCCCAAGGATCCTCAGTAATGATATATTAAAAATATTATATATGTTATATCATGTGTGAATAGTTTTTTGTAAATATTTTAATATCACCAAAATGGTATTCTGGATGGGAAAACTAATACTACCATTGAATTTGGAATGTGGGTTTTATCCTAAGAGTGATATAATCTTCATCAGAATCAGGTGTTTTATTAAACAACTGTCATAGGCGGATAGTGAATAAATAAATTAATTAAATAATTTATTTGTTTAATTAATTATCATTTGCTAAATCCATCTCTTTTTATTCCCAGTTATGGGAAATCATAGGGTTAGTCATATAACCCTATGGATTTGGTGAGAGTATGAATAAGATATGTGGCTAACATAAACTAGGTTGTGGAATGATGATCAGTATTGCGGAGTTTTTCTTCACAAAATAAGTTCATGGATCTTTCCAATGATAATGATGTATAATTATTTTGCATCAATGATCGATCCAACCTTGTGTTAGGGGTTTATTTGGACTAAACCCCATTTTTGATTATCAATAATTGAATTTGAATTAATTCATTAGTAGATCAATTCACTGGTTGATGTTTGAATTTGCATTTGGTGTTCATCTTCCTTAGATTATGAGTCAATAATAAATTTTGATCGCTAATTATTCCTTCTTTATTCATCATTCTCTTAGAAATAGAATGAATCCAACCTGAAAAATAGTTATAGTTCATTAATTAAATTTTTTTGTGCATTTATCTCACCGTTCTTTGTTTTTTCATCATTTGTATTTCCTTTAGCCAATGGTTTGACAAATACCTGGTTGTCATTCATCACAAAATTTTATTTGGCACATTGGATTGATATCGTGGGTTCTGGTTTGGGGTTGATGATACGATCATGGTACTTAATGGAGATAAGGGTTTTGGAATTGAATTTGGAGTTTTTATTTCATGGGATCCGGCATTCAGATGACGCAGTGCTATAGGGATGATTCGTGATCAGATTGGTGGCTAGAATCCATCCACTGTTTATGATCAGAGTTCATTTAACTCAGATTCACATTTCATGGGTGATATTTCCATCTAGAATGAAGGATGATGTGTTTATGAGTATAACTGTGTAGAGGCTAGTGGGTTCTTAAAAATCCCAAGTTACACAGTGTGTAGTTCAAATGAACACATGCCATGCAGTCCCATATATGTAGTAGTTATGGTTACACATTAAGTTAAATACCACAATCCATGTGATTTACTCACACGTTGTATAACCATTAGCCAACCACCTCAGTGTGTATAGGGAGTAAATTCCTAGGAATCCAAGTATCATAACATAATGTGTGGGATACTTACACACCTTGTAACCCTTGGAAAATAGCTCAACGTGTTCATAAAATACATTCTTAGGAGTCCATGTTACCCTATATTACATGTTTATCAAGAAACATTTGGTATAATTTTTAAAGTACAAGATACTGGGTAGAGGGCACACGCCAAGTGTTGGATCAGACCCTACACACCATGTGATGTGGATTACACCCCATGTACTTTGGAAAGTACTCATACATGGCAGTGTACATTGTCACAACCTAAATACATAGGCACAAACCAAAGTATATATACTTAAAAAAATGGTACATATAGTTTTAAGCCAACCTCTACATGTTGTGTGCCCCTAGTGGAAACACTATATATTTGTAGAAATATGTGTTGTATTAGACGACAGGGAATGGGTAGTTCTAGAATCAGATATACATTTCATGTACCCTATGGGACACATCGTGCACTCCTTAATGGGGAAGATTGGAGCCCTTATTATTCTCAAAACAACTACTGTATGATATTGGTTGGGTTTCCTAGGACCATTGCAGTTTGGTTTCATTCCTTTGGTTCATCCCTATGAGAGTACAGTGAAGATTCACATATTAAGGATTGTATTAGTGATCTTCTCTATGAGGTTAGTCTCATATAGAGTTAAGAATCCCTCTGTTTGGATCATGGTAAGAACCTATATCATTTTATCCCATGGTTGGGTCAAGAATCCCATTACCAACTATCAGAGCTTGTGATCCACATACTAGCGAGTTTACTCTAGGAAGTGTCTGGAATCCCCCATAGGCCCTGGGTGATATCCTCTATCTGTGTATTGACATATATTTCCTTCTGTAAAGATGTAGTCTGATTGAGTTAGTATCTTGGATAATCCCTCTCAATTTATTTAGTACTTCTTCATGGATAGACCCATTAAGTGTTTCCTCTCATATGAGTGATAACGGTTATTAAAAGGATCATGAAGTGAGTTCTCTAGGATGAGTTTAACCATATGATCCTTTAGCAGAATCCAAGGATAGCAGTGAGAACATGACCTCACCTTGATACTTAGTGTCTACCAATAATAATATCTAGGTTATTTTTATTATTTGGGTTCTTATTATTATGGAAATAAATTCATGATGATGATTTGACTACTCTCATGATGCTTTATGTTTATTTATTTTAGGGTTTCTTATTGGGTATGTACATACTCACCCTTAAAAGGGATATTCCCACACAATTAATGTATTATGTAGAAGAAATACCTTTCATTGGAATAAAAGGTGTACTAAGAGTAGGTGGAGATTATTTATGGTAGATGGACCTCATATGGATCCATAAGTTACTTTCGGGTATCTTCCCCCATGTTGTTAGCAGGTTGGGTTCTTTTTTAGTTTTGGTGTTCTTATATTTATCTATTTTCTCTTTTTTTGGACTGAATTGTGTACTCTGATGTAGGATATATTTTATTCATGCATTTATAGTATTATTTTTTTACCATTCTATATTACATTATTGTATGAAGATGTGGGTGTGTGTACAGGTACTTTATGATAAGGCCTCCCATGTGTATGATATGCCTACATGGTGTTATTCATCAACCCCTAACCTATTGAAGGTGGGATTGGGGTGTCATTCATGGGATATCATCTACCACGATGGCCTCAGTGGGTTGTTTCGTGATATATTTTTATCTTAGGATCTCATATTAGGACTAGTGATTGGAGATTTTTAGGATATCATGTTTGGTTTGGGAACTAGGTAAATGATGTAAAAGTGTCTCAAGTTCATATATTAGTCTAAGAAAGTTAGTGTTTTCACTGAGGATGATGTACCCATTCAATAGAAATATGATAACCTGCTTGTTGACTCATCACATGTAGTTACTAGTGGAAGGGAAAAAATTGGAACATGCATGTTATAATATTGGGTTGTGGTTTCTATGTCCTTCTTGATTCTTCTCCCCAAATATTTTCATTTGAATATAGTGTGTGTTATCTTGTATTGGATACCTCTATGATGATATCCGGCTATGACTCCATAGTGGGTTTGTGGTTATGATCTTCTTAATGATGAGGCTTTAATTTATGATTCTATATATGAGGAAGATCCTTTGGGTGGATAGAAAGTTATGTCTCCACCTATTGAAAACTATTCTGACCCACCTCTAGTGGTTTAAGTGGATGATCCTCGATAGGTTGAGTAACATTTGGTTTAGGTGGTCCAGTATATGATGCATCAGTACTGAGGTCACATTGTGAGTTTTGGAGATAGAGATATCCAAGGATTCATGGTGAGTCGGACCCCATTCTCGTGTAGTAGAGGATCATCTCAAGCCTATGGTGTGATTGTTCCACTTGGTCAAGACCCCTCTCGATGGTGGTCCTAACTGTGAGACTTTTCTTAAGAAACATAGGGTTTCAATAGAGCCCTATCTTGGTGATGTTTGATGTAGCTTCAGGAACAAAAGGAAGAGGTTCACTTTCCTCACTAAAACATCTTCTTGTGACACTATTTAAAACCATGGGGTGAGTCAGAGTAATGAAAGTGGATAGTGTAAAGGTCTGGTCAGTGAGTTCCTTTGACTTGTATATTTGAGGTCATTTTGATGAGATAAGGTGTCAGAGCGAGCCCTGGTTCTGAGGAATAATTAGGAAATAGAAAAGATATCTTTATACCATAGTATCATGTGACATATAAGTTTAAAGTGTGGTTCTAGGTATGACATGTGCCTTCTCTAGTCCCACTACAGTTTTGGTACAAAGTCACAAGCCTCATTTCCTTGAATTTATCCCATGTTCAATACCTAGTGATTTTATTGGAGACTTTTAGATTGAACCTTATATTCATAGACTCTTTCCGATAAGGACCAATGATCACACACCTATTTCAATAGTGTAATTGACTCTGAGAGGAGATAGAGCCTCATTTGGAATATTTTCATACAAGTAGTGAGACCCTATGAAGTTTTCCTCGCTATAGACTACGTGCCTACTATCATTTCCCATTTAGAAGTTACCAGTGGTGGGTTGTAGTGTTCCTAAGTTATTGGTACAGATTTTTCTATTATTTGGTGAGAAGGAATCCCAAGTAAGGTAAGATGATCTCATGTATAGGAAGGATACAATTTATTTATTATCATTTGGCTGGTATAACCTTTGGAGTAGTGGATTCTATGAGAATTCAGTTTTCTACAGTGTTGGAGGAGTATGAAGGTTTCTTCTCTGATGATGTTTCATGCTTACCTCAATATTGGAAGTTTTTTTCTCTATAAAAATACACCAAGGGGTGGCCCGATATCTACTCTAACATATTGGATGAACTATGTAGTTGTGAGAACTGATGGTGTGGTTCGATAATCTATAGAGCATAGGCTTTTCAGACTCAATGTGTTTCTCTAGGTATCCTAGTGTTTTTCTCTTAAAAATTGGATGAGTGATCAAAGTTAGGCATTGACTAAATAAACCTAAACTAAGAGACTATCAGGTATGAGTATCCACCATCGAGAATCAATGACTTCCTAAACTAGTGGTTAGGGGTGAAGTGGTTCTCAGATTTTGACCTTAGGATGAGTTATAACTAGCTCTAGGTTTGAGAGGACAATATACTGAGGGTGTATTCCAAGAGAATCTATAGTTTCATTGAGTTTTTGGTTATACTATTTTTCATATTAAACACCCTAGGAGTGTTTGTGGGACTTTTTGGCTAGATCAAACACCCATTCATCGATCAGTTCCTTGGATTATTCTTCGATGACATCCTTATGCACTCAGTATCATAGGTCGAGCATACGATACACATAGGGATTGTTCATAACATACTCTAAGAGTAATAGCTTTTTTGGATTATTTCTAAGTGTTGGTTTTGGATTTGGGAGTTACTCTTCATGGAATGTGACTTCTTATACATGGTAGTGGCAGTGGACCCAACAAAGGTTGAGGTGTTGATATCATGGGAGCCACCTAAGGGTTTGGTCATGGTGTAAAATCCTCACAACAAGGTTTCCTGTTTTCTTTTGTTGAGTGAGGTGACAAAGAGTTTTATCTCTTTCCATTTTACGATTAAAGATGAGGATGGTGTATAATACCACCAATTGATGGTTGTTACTACCCTACTTAATTAACACATCAGGGAGTCACAACTTAGGAATATCTATTGTGAGATATTGCATGGCCTAAAATCCATTGGACATGTTTCTGAGTGATTTTATGAAGGTATAGAGCATGTTATATTTGATCAAGAAAGGTTGATGACACCATTCATGTAGTGAGAGGATGTGTTGAGGTGGTTCCATGATTTCCCTTAAGAGTAAATCCTGGATAGGTGAGGATATATCAGGATCCATTTAAATTAGGTTGGGTACCCAAGGATATAGTAGGGTAGTTCATAGTTTATCTCTTGATGCATTGCCTATCAATAGGTGAAGGCCATGGTTCGCTGATGGAAGTGATGATGGGATGGAATATTTTTTGTTTATTATGGGGGTTCCAAGGTTAGTGAATAATCACAACACTATATAACTAGATTTAGACCAAGTCATCAAGTTGTAACACTTCCTAACCATCCAAGAGCTTGTCTTAGTAGGGATTTTTGGACATATGTACATGAAGAAGGTAGTAAATATTCATGTTGTTCCCTAGAATATCATTTCAGATAGTGATTCTCACTTTACATCATAGTTATAGAGATATTTATGGATGTATATGGGACTCAATTACAATTGAGAATGGTGTTTCTACCGAAGATAGATATCCAAATAAAGATGAATATTTAGTTTATGGGGAACTTTCTTTGGGACTTCATGTTATTCTTGGATAAATATAGGAGAGTCATCTACCATTGGTTGAGTTTTTGTATCACAATTTTTACCACTTTATCATCAGTGTATCACCATTCGAGTCTAATTACAGGATACCTAACAAGCCACCATTATACTGTTCGGAGCCAAGGGAACAACATTTATGGGCCTAGAGTTGGTGTGATCAATGGTTGTAAATAGTATAGTTCACTTAGGGGTAGACGAGGATTGCCCAATGATGTCAATATTCCTATGATGACTATAGACAGAGGCCTTTTTGGTTCAATGAGGGAGACAATATGTTCCTATGAGTCTCCCCTTGAAGAGGATTATGAAGATTTAGACAGGGCAGTAGGCTATCTCTGAGGTTCTTGGGACCTTATTCCAAATACTATTTTTAGTTAGCAATTTGGTTTACCTCTTATCCCTACCATCATAGTTATAATAGGTAAATGGTGTTTTCCATGTGTCTTAGATAAGGAGATATATGCATGAACCATTATGTAATGTCACCGAGGGTGAGATAAACATTGAGGGTGGAGTCACCTTTTCAAGGTTCCTGGTGGCATCTTAGAACATGAAGGATAAAACCCTTATTAAGCACGTTTTTTTGGGTGTGTGATTTTTGGTAGTATAGAAACCTCTAGGAGAGCTTGTTAGAGTTAGAGACCAAGATGCAAGCTAAATATTATCTCATTGTAATAGGATTTCACTTTTTAGGGGGGAATCCTAAAAGGTGAGAAGAATGTAACAAATCTGAAATTTCTATGCAACACTTTAGAATATTTCAGGTAATATTTTTAGATTATGTTCTCAAGTCGGCATGGGATTCTAGGGCCTCATGATCCTTAGTGTTGATATATTAAAAACATTAAATATATTATATCACATGAGCATAGTTTTTCAAAAATAATGGAATATTTTTTTAATAGTGTTCTGGATGGAAAATTTGAGACTGCCATTAAATCTAGAATACTATTTTTACCCTATATGTGACATAATATTTTTCCACATTGAGTGTTTTGTTAAAATGATGTTATAGGAATATGGTGAATAAATTAATTAATTAAATAATTTTTTTAATTTTTTTTTGTGACCTAACTCTCTCTCTATTTAAACCCAATTATGGGAGAATCCTAGGTTTATCCTCATAACCCTTGGGTTTTGGGGAGAGCGTGGTGGATAAATTTAGAAGATATCAACCATATTATAGATCTATGATTGGTACCAAGGATTCCATCTTTTCCAATATAGTTTTTGGACATCACCAAGTCCAGTGATGTAGAAGCATTCCTCATCGGTGATCAACCCAAACTCAATGTAGGTCTTTTTTATTAATCCACTTTATTTATTGTCCCTAATCAAACATGAATTAATTACTTATCATATCAATAATCAGGTTGATGTTTTTATATTAAATTGATTTTTATCTTCCTAGGATTTGGAATTGATAATAATTGTCGATCCATTATTATTCTTTCTTCAATATCAACTCTCATGTAAACAGATTGAGGCTACCCAAATAATTTTCAAGTTTTATTCCTTGTGTTTTTTTTGTGTATATATCCTTTCATTCTTCACAAGTTCATCTTCGGCATTTTCTTTGGCTAGAAGTTCAAAAAATAAACATTAGATGATTGTTGAGAAATCGTTCATTAGAGCAATATATTTTTACCATGAGTTTGGGTTTATGATTAATAACACGATCGTGGTGTGTAATGATGATAGAGGTTTTGGAATCAGATCAGGAGTTCTCATTTCATGGGAGATGTTTTGTGGTTGATTTTTTACTTTGGGGATGATTCATGAGTAGATTGGTGGTTGGAAACCATATGGTATCACATTATGTAACCCTTGGTGAATGGATCAGTGTGTACATAGAGTAAAAACCCAGGAGGCCATGTGACCCCACACATTGTGAGTATCTGGAAATACACAATGTACATCAAAAAATACATGGGATTTGGAATACGAAACAGACTGAGTGTTGGACCGGGCCCTATACTTTCTGTGATGTGATTTATTCTCCATGTACTTTAGAAAGTACATCAACACAACCAGTGTACATTAGGATTTCTAAAGTACCAGAACACATTCCATAGTACATAGGCTTAATTAGACGGCATGTCAAGTTCTATCCTAAACTCTATATTAAATTTACCCCTAATGGGTGTACTATATGTTTATATCAATTCAAGACATATTATATGGAAGGGTATGGGGAATTACTAACTCAAATAGATACGTTGTGTACCTCATTCAGCACATTGTATAATCCTTAAATGGGTAAGTTAGAGCCCTTTTTCTTCTCAGACTAGCTATGGTATGTGCTTGAGTGACTTAACTTAGACTGTTTTAGTATGGGTTAGTTCCCTTAGTCCATTCCTATGGGGGTATAGTGAGGCATAATGTATTGATCATAGAATTACTAATCCCCTCTAAGGGATTAATCTTAGATAAATCCAAGAACCCATGTGTGTGGTCTGGGGTGTGACCCTCTACCATTTCATCCTTAGTTTAGTTTAGGAATTACATTATTGACTATCAGGTCATGTGATCCCCATCCTAGCATGCTTACTTTAGGTATGGTCAATAATCCCCCTATTCCCTGGGCGAGATCTCCTATATATATATATCGACATATGTTATCTTCTAAAAAGTTATAGTCTGGTCGAGTTAGTATCTTAGATTATCCCTCTATGTTTCCTTGGTACTTATTCTTATCTATACTTTATGAGTATGACATATTATATGAGTTCCATAAATCATAAAAATAATAGTGTAGTGAGTTCTCCTAGATGATGGTTACCTTACGAACCCCTAGTATAATCCTACGATGGTGGTGAGGATGTAACCTCACCTCGAGACTTGGTTTCTACCTTTAATAATGTCTTGGTTATTATTTTTATTAGGTATTATATTTTGGTTAACACATATTTCTAATGATTATATGAGTACTCTCTTAATGATTTATGTTTGGTGATTTCAATGTACCCTAATAGGTATGTATATACTCACCCCTACATGGGATATTGCCACACATGTCATATCTTATATAGATGAAGGGTATTTAAATGCATTACTTGGTATACTAGGATCATGTGGAGGATAAATATGCTTGAAGAAACTCAGATGGATCTAAGAGTTTATTTTGTGTAGCTTCCACTATGTTATCAGTAGGTTTCATTATTTTAAAGTTTTGGTGTACTTGTATTTATACCATTTTTATTTTATTATACTGCTTGTTAAACTATGATGTGGGTAGATTTTATGCATTCATTTACTATATGAGTTGTTTACCTTTTTCTTATAATACTAATGTATGGAGATGTATTCATTTGTATATGTACTTTAGGATAAGGCCTCCCATGTGTTTGATATGTCTAATTAGACCTATTCATCATCCCTTGGCATATTAGAGGTGGTCTTGAGGTGTCATTCTCAACTTACTGCCATCCAGACAGGCCCCGATGAGTTGGGTTGTGACAAACTAACCTAAAGGGTTATATATAACTTTGAAATTGTGATAACCATGCACTTATCACTCCTAAATGAAAATTAAATCCTTAATTTATAACATCATAATCTCCAAATTTACCTAAACTCTACTTTGATACCAACTATAGAACCCCAGTCCCACACTACCATATCTGATTCAAAAATCAGATACTTCACATACTAGATTTGATACTAACTATAGACTCACGAACATAACTATCCGGTACTTGCGTGATTTAAATAAAATATTTAATTCCATACATTCTAAATACGTTTTAGGTTAAGAGATTTATATAATCACGACAAATCAAACACTTATAAAGATATTGTCTCTCTCAACTAATGAACATTTTTCTCCACTATATAAGAAACTAATTAATCTATAAAAAAATTTAACATCTCCTAAAAATTATTCGTAAAAGATATCATATTAATAGTATCATTTTGAATACATTTATTTATAAATTGGGTAAATGTAAACATAATAAAGGGTGATATAAAACGTTAAGTAAGTGAAAACATACAACTAAGTCAATCATGGAATAAACATGGATTAAATATTATGGTGGAAATAAGTAATCATAACAATTCTATAATCAACTAAAACTGAAAGAATAATATATCCATGAATATCAATGTAAATAAATATATCACACAGATAACAATAATTTAATTCATGGTGATAGAATTCATAATGTTAGACATATTGATCTTACTACCAATGCCTCGGTCAATAAATCATTCTTTCTATCAAGGTCTTAGTCAAGACAAAATTCATTTCATCAAGACCACAGTCAAGTAATCGTAATGAATTGAGTATGGATACAACAAATTCCCAATCATGCTTTCATAATGAGAGATATCGATGCATCGAGTGGATATATAATTTCATGCCTCATCTGTCACATGTTTAAGTCCAATGATTTCATCAAATGAGATATTGATTAAAAAACACATAATCAAAATTACTTATAATCATCCATATTAGAATAATAACACATATAACACTAATAATTTTCACCTTGTTAATAAAAGGGATAACATGTTCATAACCGATCCAAAGAAATAAGGTGTATGGTTGAACAATACAAACTCAGTATGATGATAATCATTTTTATTATAATAACAATATATGGAACACCAATACATTATACCATATAAATAAAAGGGATAGCATGATCATAACCCATCCTGATAAGGAAGGTTCATGGTTAAACAATACATAGTCATCTTACTAGAGTAATCACTAAATATTCATTTCATAATAAAGATTAAACAGTTTTACAACATTACTCCAATTAATAAATTGAATTGAATTATTATAATCCATATAAGTAAATATTTTTTATGGTTTCAAAATAGAATATCCCTAGTAAAACAAAATAAACTTAAAAAGAGTTTGACATAGATGAAAAAATCCTCACAAAATAATGCTTCGAATGATATAAAAAGAGAAGTAATCAAGAGACAAATGGTTTGATTATGCATGTTCAATTACCAAAATTATAAATATATATATTTTTATTATAGGATAAATTGTGTAACATAAATCCCATATGGGTAAATCTTATTAAATATGTAAAGTAAAATATAGTTGAAAACTTAAAAGATATTTTAGGAAACATTATTAACATTAACATAAAATAAAAACATACATGTCACTTTAAAAAGAAACTCTTGAAAACAATAAGTGGAATATTTTGATAAAAATTACTTTTAAAAAAATCTCCATTAATGGAGCCTTAAAAATAATAAAAAAATCAATACGAAATTTGTATTCAAAGATAAAACATTTGATTATAAAAATAACCTTTTTAATACTTTGAAAATACCTTTGGTTCAATCCCATATTGAAAAAATTTATTTTTTATTAAAACATTATTTTCCCAATGAGGAGTATAAAATACGATATATTAAAATTTTAGTGCATAATAACCAAATCAGTTTTCAAAATGAAACATTATAACTCAATGAATGAAAATAATGTTACCGAAAACCCTTTCAACTAGGGTAGAAGTTGATTCAAATGACATTTTATGAGAAAGATCTTATTAAGATTATTATTTATCATGATTAAAAACAATATATGATAAAGATATGTTCATGGGTAGTAAATAAAATATAAAATGAAAACATTTTTTATAACATTAACAAGTCTCAAGGAGTTAAATTTTGAGACAAAGAACCCTTATCGCTTGTGTAACATTTTAATCAAAACCCCTTGAAAGAGAAGGATTATAATTGAACTTTAAATATCATGATTAAAATATAGTTCATGATATTGTATATCAAATTCTTAGTAGTTTCACCTTATAAATTAAATTAGGTTTGTAATACTAAACATATCTCAAAGGAAGGAATTTGAGATGAAAACCCTTATCTTGTTTCAGATTCATTCTATGCATGCACTTAACTTCATGAAAAATAAAATTAAGTTTATTATATACCTTCTTAATAACCTTATTCATATATATTTAATTTAATATATAAAATTTAAAATCAAATTAAATTTATTTTTTATATAGTTTTTTCTTATGTTTGAGTGAAATTTGAATCGGTGTCGGCTTATTTAAGTAATTTTAGCGGTCAAATATAATATGTTAATAATAATTTATGTACATAATATAAAATTTATAGATAAAAAATCAAATAATTATTTACTTATTAAATTATAATAACATTATTTTCTATGTTCTCATAGTTATCTAGGATATATATATATATAATATTGTTTAAGTAGGTTGTTAAACCAACGCAAACATTAATATGTTATATCTCGATGGGTGTGTATGGTTAAAGAAGTGTATAATATCATTATAAATGAAGAATAATTATATTATGTAGATATTTTTAAATTATTTAATCATATTTTAAATGGTTTAAACAAATAAAAAAATCAACATGAAAAATGAAAAAAAAAATATTTCAAGGAGGCAGTAGTCCGCACAATGCACATTTATCATTATTTTGTTTTCCTAACTGGATTGAAATGAATATATAAAGTTATTTACATTAATATAATAATTCATAATTATAATAATGATACTTAGGTTGTCTTATTATTCTGGTAAGGATATGTTTTGAGGAAAAAGATTAAGATAAAGCTGTTTCAGATTATGTAATACTCAATTTCAGATATTAAACTTTCTCTTGAACATATCCATGAAAATAAAGGGATTTGGATAACTAATTGAGAGCATGGGATTTTGGAATTGAGAGAGGAATATATGAGGATAAAAATGGAATGTTTTAAGGAGGTATTTTTAATTAATGGTTGTGGTGTGAATGGTTGAAAGTGTCCCCTTTTATAAGTGAAGAAAATAGAACTTTTGTGAATACCCCTTTACTTTTCAATGATATAATTACACTATTCAAGGGTAAAAGACTCCAAAAGTTATAAATAATAGATCTCATTGTGATATTGGGTTGATAATTCTTTAACCAATTATTTCCTTACCTTTTTCAAATATTATGGAAATCATTTTGTTCTTAGGTATTAAATTTTATCTTTTTATTTATTCTTACCTTGGTAAATAGTTTTTAACAAATTAATTTATGTTTTAATAAAAATATAAATAAAACCTATTACCAAATTTGGGTGTGATGAAACTAAATTTAATATTAATTTTATCTAATTAAAATTATAAATAATAGAAAATTAAATTTTAAATTAAATCATTATATATATATAGTTTTTTGTAAAAATAATGGGTTTTTCACCATTATATGATATTAATCTTATTTAGAAATATATAACAATTAAATGTGAGTTAATATAATTATATATGTGTTTAGAAATCATATTAGATTTATCATATAGAATATATTAATTAAATTTATTAGATAAAAGTTACACACTATTAATGAAAATTTTATTTAGAAATAACAATTTCACCATTATTATGGTCATTAACTTTAATCTTAGTAATCATATTTTTAACGACCTATGTTTTGAACCTGATGAAAACCCAAGGGAGTTTGAAATTTTGAAATTTAATGGATGCACTATTTTTTAAAATGAGTTTGGGAACATAATTCTAAGAGTTGTAACACTTTAATGTGTTGTTTTTGGACTTGGGTGAAGACCCAAGAGGTCTGTTGGATGTCATGTTGAGTTTTTGAAGTGTCAGGGGTTGTAAATGAAAAGTTTGGAGGGTCTATAGGGGGTGAAACGTTTGTTTGAAATTGTGTGTCCCCCACCAGAAAATTGTGTGGCATGTGGAATGGTGCATATGTGAAGTGCATGGGTTACGCATAGTTTATCCAAACCATATGCCTATCCCAGAAGGTTAATGCCAAATGGGCAGTATTTTTTTAATGGTGAGGCTCAAAGACCCCTTTTATCAAATGAAAAAACAAGAACATAGGGGGAACATAAAGAACATAGAAAATTTATCAAATCAGAACAATCCAAAAAAACATTTAAGCATCTTGAGATCGAGTGATCATGTTGTGTTAAGGGGAGAACCCTCTCCAACCACAATTATGTCTTCCTCTTCACCATTTTTTGACTTGCACTCGGGGACCACCTCTATCATCTGGAAGTCCAACGTCAACAACATCCTTCTGTTAATTTAGTACAAATGCCCAGTATTCATTTTTTCCATCCTCCTCACTACTTCCTGAATCTAGAAACTCAAAATAACCGTGATTACAAACCATAAAGTTTGATTTATCCCTTAAATGTTGTCCAATATCAAATAAATTATTAAAAGAACCATTTTTTTATTTTTCCATCATGTGGTCCTTTACACATGAATCCCCAAGCACTTTCCTGAGAGAGAAAGGATTTGTGACCACCTGAAGGTTTCCAAATGGGTCTATAGGGTTATCACATCCTTTTCATTGCCAATAGTCCCAGTGGTTTTATTAATTCTACCTTGGATATGAGGAAGAGATTCCTTTATACCATAAGGGATAACATGTGTACATTCCAAACCAACTACATCATCTTTTCTATATGATTTAACACTAGAATTTGAAATAGCCATAGCATCATTAGTACCATATTGATTAACCCCAAAAGGCATATCCATTTTATATATAGAATCTGTAGTAGGCCTAGCATAGCTAGTAGGGGGACAGGGGACTACCCACAAATAGGATGATCAGTATCCATATTTAAAGGTGTGCCTTGAACAGTTTCAAATCGGGGACGGTAACCTTTTGAAGCTCTTTTCCACAAACTAGAGGATCCTTAATAGGATATATACCACAAATTTGATTAAAAATATTTGTCATATCCAATGGGATTTCAACTAAGACATTCGTATTGTTATTAATAACAGGTGATAAAGAGGTTGTTTCATTAGAAACCAAGTTTTTATCTAAATAAACCTTCCCTATAATAGGAGAAAAGGGAATTTTTTGTTCTTTGACTTCAAAGAAGTAGCAGCTTTAGTATTGGATTTCCTTTTATGGCTCTTTGAAGCAAACATTTACTACTCCTACCAATAATTGAGATCCAGAACACCCTATTATTTAGAATCATTAATAACCTGACTATTATCATATGCATCCCCAACATGTTCATAAAAAATGACACTATGTAAGAAGTCTTTGATGATAGAACATTATAAATTAAGTGGAACTACTTATCAAGTTCATCTCAAGAAATATGGCCCCTATAAATCACCTAGATAGTGTGAGAAATTCAAGAAATAACATTAGGGGAAGAGCGAGGCCCTAGAATTGTAAAGTCTGAACATCAATCCTTCAGAGGTTATTTAGTATGAGGTTTTGAAATTAATTTATAAGTATCTTCATAAACTTAAGTCTATTACTTATTAGAATTTAGGAACATTAAAACAGACGTTTGAGAAATGTTGTCATCAACATGATGTATATTATAGTAATCCCTTAATTGAACTGGATCACTACTTTCTTTCTTTCTATAGTTCTGCATATCATGGCCCTTAATCAAACAGTTAGAGAAAACAATATCTCCCATGCACATAGCTTTTGAATGTCCAAGAATATAGAAAGAATCGCAAAAGGGGGAAAAATGGGTAGTATGCTCACACTGTTCATCGCATGTTTAGCACATGGTTTGGATAAATGTGTGATCCAAACTCTGTGATGTATTTTTAAAAAAAAATTAAATTAATTAAAAAAAATTTAAAATTAAAATATATGAAATGAGATAAATGGGAAATAAAAATAAAAAAAATGATTTAATAATAATAATAATATTATTATTATTATTATTATTATTATTATTATCATCATTATTATTATTATTATGTTTTTTTAAAATGAAACCCTCAAAGAGGGGTCTCTCCCCTTACCCTATCACGCAATCCCCCACCACCCACTTTTCTCTCAGGGTGAGCGTAACTCTCATTCGTGTCCTCTACTTTGCACCTCGATCCACCTGGTTTTCTTTGTATTTATTATTTAATTTACCTAGGTAAGCTCCCTCTCATATACTTATCTTTATTTTCAGAGATTTTTCCTCTCTTCGGTCACCCTAATCCATTTGGATGAACCCTTGGGTTTAAACTGGGTTAATTTTTTATGTCTCTTTTATTTCTATGGTGTGCAGTGGCTCTCTTGGGTTGGCCTTGTTTTTATTCTGGCATCCAACACAGAATTATTAGTTTTTTGGGTATTTTTGGTTCACCCTCCATCATTTTAGGGTATGTTTTCTTCCATTATTAAATAATACCCCATTTTTATTTTGGCCTTTCATAGTTTTTGAGTTCTGAAACTTTTTGAGTCACCATAGTTAAAGGTGACAAACTACATATGCATATGTAGGAATATGTGTGTGTGTGTGCGTGTGTGTAAGTTTCCTTTGTATATGTATATTCACCCATGGTGGTGAATATATATATAGGGATAAGTGTTATTATTTATATATACAAAAAATGAAAACAGGTGTAAGTGAAAATGGGTATATGTGTATATATAAGAATATCTATAAGGATCCCCATATACATATGTATGGCCATGTGAATATGTACATAGGGTCTAGGTGTCCTTATGTATATAATAAATTTCATATTCCCTGGGGTGGGAAAGAGTTTCTTCGAATGGTTTTCGATGAAAATGTAAAGTGCAAAAGAGTTTGTCTTGAACTTCTTCTTCTTGATGTAGGACCCCTTTTAATTTTCCCTTTAAATTTAAGATTTTATTAAATACTTCTTTAAAATGAATTTATTATACCTCTTGAAATAATTTTTAATATTCTAAATTAATTTTTTTATGAATAATGTCATGTTTCTATAATAAAACCCCTCGATGGAGGTGTGTTGTCTTCAAAAATAAAAAGTATTGATTAGTGATATAAATCATGCTTAATTTGTTGAATTAGTAGTTCTTTATGCATTGATGTTGATGCTAGGTATATTAAATTTTATAGAATGGCCCTTAATAATGTACTTGAATGGAGTTATCCCCTTCTTATATAAATTAATACTGAACCAATATCCTTCTAAGGGCTTAGTTTGATTTATAAATGGATTTTCTAAATTAGGTAAATGACTATTTGTTCATGGTTCCTTCTAAGTACCTATTTATAACTTGTTAAAAAAATCTATGTTTTTATAGATTATATAACATGTCATTAATTAAATGGTTTATACGTGATGATTCAATTTTCCTTAAATGAACTAAATGTAATTGATGATTGACTTATATGGGATAGCTAAACAATGTCCATTGTTCATTCCTTAAAATGATTAATATGAATTGAAATTCTTTGAAGGGAATAGAACTTGATTAATGGAGCATATAAGAGGTATTACCTCATGTGTTATGGTATAAACAACAATATGCCTTATTTATATTTATTGTCTTGGTAAAAATGTTATATGAGAGGTATTTTTTCACATTGAATTTTAAATATAAAAATTCTTTATATAGGATGCGATAAGATGGTAAGGGATTCGTTGATCAAGGATCTATCATTCTCCCTTACATTAAGTGTGGAGCATGGCATCTTACACCAGTGATGCTATATGGGAAATGGGATTTGTGCCCCACATTCCATGATTAAAGTGTTGAATGATGAATCACTCACCTCTTGATTGATGTAATATGGAATACCTCACTCTTTTAGGATATAGGTAATGTACCCTGTTACATTGATCTTTTAGAATTATTAGACCAATCATGGATAGTGTGAGTTATGCCCCGGTCTAGCAAGCACTAGTATTCAATGTCTATGTCCACTAGGAATCCGCACACACTTGGTTTATATATGTGGAATAAATATATATAACTAAACAATATATATTTATATTTACTATATATATATAATTACTGATCATACATTCTTATTGACAGAGTGCCGAAGCATGTAGAGTTGGTTAGGTCTTTGATTAGAACCTGTGCTGACTTGTGTTATTATTTCAATACTGCTTATTGTTTCATAATACCTACATACTGCTTAATTTATATTGCATAAAATGGAGTGGACTAAACACTGTGGGTACCAGTTTTTTGAGATTTATATCTCACACCCTACTCGGGCTTCCATTTCATTGGAGTACCCTAGTAGACCATATATTTGCAGGACCATAGACTATTGCTTGATTTGTCTAAATTATACTTAGGAGTTAGGAGCACATGACCGAGCTGGTACTCGATATACTCTTGGATCTAGTCATTGGGGAGTTATTTCTTTATCAAATTGTATTGTTTATTTTAATTTTTACTTCTTATACTTTTCAAATCGTTTTTCATAAATGCATTGTAGTTATTTGGTGTTTCCCACTTTTATTCAGATATTAAACTATTATTATATTTCTTTTATTTCTTTTATTACTATTTTTTCACTTATCTTTTATTTATTATATAATGAAACACTATGCTACTCTGATATGAGGGAATAGTCTCCCCACTATCACCTTATAATACCATCACTACTAATAAAAAGCCTATGGCATACAGGGAGGAGTGCTTGAGACTATGTGCCCCACCAGTCCAGCTACTGATTTAGTGGTAAGTCAGACAGAATGTTAAAAAGTGATATCAGAGTGAATTTTTTCTCTGTCTTCCTATTTTGGGATGGTAGATATGAGACTATGAATATGTCAATTCTTGTTAAATAGTCGGGTCTATGACTGATCACCCCACCAATGGGGAAATGACTAAGTGGCCAGGGTTGGGAACTACTATTCATGTTGTTCGATATTATAGTTGATTTGATTTCACCTTGAGTGAATGTTGTAATTTCTTCTACTTATTGATTTATAGAGTTTATGGAATTTTTTCCTTGGTCTGGTACATCAAGGATGAAGCATTTCTTGCATCATTATAGGAATATAGGAAAATTTTCTAGACATGCATAAGCAATTCCATGTTGTTGCATTTATAGATTTCTTGATGATTCTGAATGTGTTCCTTGAGTGGTTGCATCATTATAAGAATATAGGAAAATTTTTAAGCCATGCATAAGCAATTCCATGTGGTTGCATTTATTGATTTATTACTGATTCTAAATGTGTTCCTTGAGTGTTATGCTGAGATTTTATTTTCTTAGCATGTCTGGTTATATAACATGCTTAGCTGACTATATTACATTCCTACTGTTTAATTATAATTGTCTTTCCATTGTATCATGCTTTAATGTTTATAGCATGTTTTATTATGTTTACTACTTATGATAACATACAGGTTTTGTTTTGATGAAATTAGTGGCATGGGTAAAATATATGGGTTGTTATTAAACGGGATACATTTTTCTATTATAAGTTGTATGTGGTCTTTATAATTGGGAAAATGATACCTGCATACTCAAATCATCTCTTGAGTTTTCTAAATATGTTTAAAAAATGTTGTTAAAATGTAAAGGCTACTAAAGATTGATTTTAAAGTGCATTTGTTAGTTAATGGGAGCCAACTTCCAAACTATAAAGTGTGTGGGTGATTTATGGGTTGGTATATGGCCACCCATGTAAATGGACCATTATATATGACCATGGTATATTTTTTGAAAGCTTATAAATGAAAAAGGGTTTAATTAGTGCAAATTTTTAAATGGGATTAGTTTCAATTAATGGGAAAAAATGTCAACATGTGAAGTACATGGGTTCTTTATGGATTGGTATATAGCAACCCATATGAATGATCTTTTATATATATGACCATGTTGTATATGACATTAATTGGTTAAATCTGAAAGGTATTTAATTTTGAACTCAAGTGTGTCGGATAAGTTTGTAAATACACAACTGGACCTAATTCGGTCAATTGTGACATGTTTCCAATGATATGACCTATTTTGGTGTTGGAAAATTTCTAAAACTAAGAAAATTCTATTAGGTTTTTTTCTAAAGAACCTATGTTGGTTTAAAGGGACCCTCACAGGTCACCTTATCTATTAAAAGTGATTTACTGGTAAATCACCTAATTATGACAGAATGTTAATAAATGTTAAATATTTTAAAATTAAGTTTTATAAGACTTGAATGTTATGACTGGTGCTTTGTTTTAAACCTTTTTTATTTTTAAATATTACATTTGAAATAAGTTTAATGGCTTAAAAGGGAACCTGTAAGTGGTGTCCTTATTTAAACCCTTGTGTATCGGTAGTTTTAGATATCTCTTAGAGTTTCCTTGGAATGGAAGCATGGGTGTTTTCTTTAGGCATTCTCTTCTTTTTTACAATGGCTTAGATAATAGGATCTTGAGCCTAGTGGATTTCTGTTTGACATGACCTAGTGGTAGGGTCAGTGCTGGTGCTTTTGTAAGGGGATAGCCCATGGTAGGTATCACCCTTAGATCTTAAATTCCTTGCTAGAAACCATGATATTTCTATTTTATGGTATTATTCAGGTGTCGTTGTCTCTTATAAGACTCTTAGTTTCTGAATTACACCCTTTTTTCAGATAGGTGGTCATGTTTTCCTTGGCCTTATTATGGGTGTGAGAATCAAGTAATGCTCAGTTTAAGTTGGTTATACATGCCTTGGGAATGGTCGGTCGCTTCGTAGGTTGTGTGATCCTCTCTTATCCTTTAGAAAAGGGTGACTTGGTATGTCATCATCCAGGTTGATTCTCTTGTATGATCCATATTATACTTGAATTCATAGGGTTGATAATTATATGGATAGTATTCAGGATGTTCTAATTTCTTTTGTAATCTCAGGGTTGTGGGCATTGATATATATGGCACCCATTGAGTTTCTAAATGATGTAATGAACCAGATGAGTTTAGTGAAATTACTAAGCCTTGTGTTGTTGATTACATCCTCAAATCATCTATAGAGTAGAGTGACTTGAGTATTAAAGGAATTATTTTTGTCCTAATTCTTAGGAAGAATTTCTAGAGACTCGGGTGTTTTTACACTCCAGTCGTTTTCATTTTGGTTTTGTTTTGGTTTTCATGCCAGACGCTTCGACATGTTATCGTCACTCATAAGAGTGTCACACATGAATTTGAGGTGAATTTGGATCTAGTGTTCTTGTGAGTGGTCGTTCCATATCTTTTCTTTCAATAACTATGTTATTCCTAAGGTGGGAAGTGTCATTTTGGTTCTGGTAAAAATGTGACCTTCCAAGTAGAAAGAACACAACCAAAGAGGACCATTTGGAAAAGTTCGGTCCTTCTTGAATGCCTTTGAGGCTTGAAAGTGTTGAATCATGTCGGTGCTTGATCAGCAACATTACTTGATGTGGTTGGATATGTTTGTATCCTCTTGAAACATTTTTGGTTTTTGATGGACTTTAGTGGTTAAATCTTGAATTATCATGAGATGCCTCAAGTGGTTAAGGCTTGTGGTTAGTTAATAGTGATGTGTCAGCAGGTGAAGCCGAGCATTTTTCAAGAAGTCAACCGGGAGTGGATCAACCCTTATTTATTATTTTGGATTTCTTGGTTTCATCTTAGTGTAATATTTTTAATGTTACAAGTATGTCCCCTATCCTGATATAATCCTTGATACACTAAGTGAGCATCGTTCTTACACCGCACTAATGATTAAAAAAGTTGTTGGGATTATTAGTGGTTTTCTCAGTATTACACGCTAGACATGTGGATTTTACTGAGGCTTGGTTAGTCTTTATTGAATTTGGATTCACATGTAGGAATTCCTTGGATGGACTCTTGCACACCATCCATTCTCCTTGGTGTGACCACCAAGCAGGTGTCATAGTAAGCTTAGTCAAAGATATTAAGTGGATGTTTTACCTGTGTACCAATGTCTCACATGTGTACTTGGAGTATAGAATACCTTGGGTTAGTTCTTAAGAATTTGGTTCCTGTAATAAAAGGTTATCCTGGAATTGTTTTCAGGTTTAGAGGTTGTTTTTCAAAAAGGGTGATGATCCCAAGGGGATGGATCTAGATTACACCCTTGTTCATGCTGAGTCATGATGGAATAAATGGTCAAGAGATGAATTTACTAAGGAATGTCACCAAAATTCAGGTATAAGATATGCGGAACATGTTTGTGATAATTGAAAGTTTCTTTGGGAGAATTCATTATGGTTTTTTTGTTTAACGTTGGCCATCTAAGTCGAGCATCATGGGAATTGTCAATTAGAGGAGTCTTGACTTGTTTTATTTTTTGTTAAGTGGATAAGGTTGGTGAAGAACCATTTTAAAGAAATTATTTGAGTGGAGATGAGTGTGGTATGTGTCGGCCTCAGTTTTTCATGAAAATTCGGATTGACCTGTCTATATGAGGTCAGTAGGGAATAAACATTTTAACCATTTCAAATCACACCAAGAGCATCGCTAGAATGATTCGAGGCATGATTTGTAAGGAAATCCAGATGTTGGAGGTGTCATGGGTCAGACTTGGACCCTTTTTAATGTTAAATCATAAGGTGGGAATCACCTTTGGCTATATTTTTGAGATGAAAATGTGGTCGTCTCTCTAGATAAGCAGGTTTGGGTGAGCTTTGTTTCAATGTTTCATTCAGAAGATGAGTGTTGGATCAAGTTTTGATGGCTTGAGTTCCATGTGCTTAAGGAATTATCAGAGGTGTATTGGGAATTTGGAAATAAAACACATCCATTTGAATAAGGCTTCATGACCCTTGTAGGTCAACTGATGTTTATATTAATCCTAAAGGATTATCAAGGATGATATGTTCTAAGGTGGGAAGGTCGTAATGACCTATGTTTTGAATCGAACCAAAATACAAAGGAATATTAACTTTTGAAATTTACTGGATGATCCAATATTAAAACTGAGCATCAGAACATAATTCCGAGAGTTTTAACACTTCAATGTGTTATTTTGGGACTTGGGTGAAGTCTTTAGAGGTCCCTTGGATTTCCCGTTGATTTTAGAAAGTGTCGGGGTCCATAAATTCAATGTTTGGAGGGTCTAAAGAGGGAATATGGTATGTCTGAAACAATGCGGCCACCACCAGAAAATCGTGCGGCCTATAAATATGTTCATATTTGAAGCACATGGGCTACACCTAGTTTACCCAAACTATGAACTTATCCCACATGATTAGTGTCAAATGGGTAGAATTCTCACATTGTTCATCATATGATTGTTGCATGGTTTGGCTAACTGTGTGACCCAAACCATGTGATGTATTTTTTTAAGAAATTAAATTAATTAAATTAATTAAACTAAAAATTAAAATGAAAATAAATTAAATGAGATAAAAGGGAAATAAAAATAAATGACTGTTTTAATAAGAAAAATATTATTATTATTATTATTATTAGGTTTAGGTTTAGGTTTAGTTTTTTTTCTAATGAAACCCTCGAAGAGGGGTCTCTCCTGTTAACCCATCACATGATCACCCCTCCCTTCTCCCATGCCACATGAAACTCTCCTTTACGGCCTTCTCTCCACACATCGATCCACCTGGTTTTCTTTAGATTTATTGTTTAATTCATCAAGGTAAGGTCCCTCTCCCATCCTTTTCATTATTTTCGAGGACTTTT